>OX276415.1:10000833-10621403 GCA_946251805.1 Cybosia mesomella
ATAATTATAAAAAGTATAATTATAATTTATTAACATTTAGGGTTGTCGGGCAGGGGGTAGCAACTGTCGTAAGTGTCCGGCAATGGATGACTAGATTTCTTAAGTTATCTAATACAATATAAAAAAAATTGAGCTTTATACTTTAAGGTACTATTTTATACACCTTTACTATCTGTTACCTGCCCAAGTAACCACAACCCAAACTCTATAGTCCCTGGTTGTTCTTACCTGTGTAGGGGATATGCACAGAAAAACTTTCAGCTTTTATAAAATAACGAAGGTCTGGCCGTCGTGGGCTCTTGCTCTATAGGGCCCTGTTAACTATACCCATAGATGCCCATGCCCATACTATGATCACGTTAATTCCCAGAAGTATTACAAATTCTGCTGTGTTATTTATAAATTGTCTCGTAAACGGATACAAGGTAATGTAGCCTACCTATCAAAGGAAAAATACAACTACAACTGTTCCAAAAAATATTTATATTTATATCTCTGACACGAAATCATACAGAACAGTAATTTTTACGGTTCGCTGTTCATGAATTTATCCAACAAAATCAGTTCACCGGAAAAATTTGAGCAAGGTTTCCAAATACATCTGGTTACAATATATGTTTTCTATGAGTGGGAGGTACAATGCAGTGTTAGTTTATAAATCCTTATCATGGTAAAGTTTGTTAGCGAAAGGGCACATTTTGTCGGATTGCAAATAAATGAATTTTTGAATCTAGCTTTTTCTTCTAAATTTAAATAAGAAAAGGTCAACATCCAGGATGGGTATTCAATCCAATAGTTGGAATTCTTATAATTTTTTTCTTAATTTTGACAGGGCATTCGTATAATTTTTTCTAATATTGTTTCATTTAATAAAATCTAGTAGTTATTTTTTATTTTAAAACCTTAATTTATATTACTTAACCTTAAATTTCCTCGTCATTTTTATTGTTTCACTAGCTTTTGCCCACCCGTGACCCACAGGAACCTATTCTCCTTATTCTGAAAAGTTCCAGACTATATTTGTTGATGATTTTTCAGATCGTGGCCGATATATAAGAGAGTGGTTTATAAAACAAGTAAACAATACCCTATGTAATATCCTGATTGTTTATCACGTGAGACATCCCTTCAAGATTTCCATTAGAGTCGCCCCAGGAGTTTTCCCCTCAAATTGCTGACCTAAAAACCTATTTTAGTGGTGGCTGCTTTTTTAATATTCATTCTTCGAAATAAAAACAGTACTTTTATTGGATCACTTCTGTGTCTATTTGTCTGTTTATCTAGCAAAGACATAATAAATTATTACATTATCTATTTAGAGGTAAGCTGAGCAACATTGAGATCAGGAATCAAATTGAATTCAGTATGATATAGTGAAGATTCATTATCTTACCATAGTTACTATATCCTATTAATATTATAAACGTTTAAGTTGCGGGGATGGTTAGATGGATGGATGTTTGTTACTCAATCACGCCAGAACGACTTAACTGCTCTGGATGAAATGATATATTTCAACAACCAGTCTGGAACTCCAAATAGCTCAGTTAAACAGAGTACTCTCACAGCATGACTCTCTTAAGAATACAAGTTTCATCCTTAGTGTCAACTTTTCCAATTAAAATTCCCAAGACGAGTTACCATAATAAATGGTTCGAAAAATTTATTCGTAAATTAAATATTTTATTCACAACTTCAAGACAAATTCAAGCTCTTCGCTTTATAAACTTTATACACAATTTAAACCGGTGCAATGTCCTGAAGTTGCCAGCGTACCCATTCTTTACCAACTCAAAAGTAACAAAGGGAACTAATTAAACCGCCGTCGGCCATTATATAAGGACATACTGACCTGATTCTGTTGTGGAACCTTAGATTATCGTGGTTAGAGAATATTATCGAGCACAATGTCCCGGGTTATAGTATTAGTCTAATATTTTGTTGAAAAAGGTAAGTGTTGAGTAACGTTTCGGGGTGTGAACGGTATTGAATTTTCGTAACTGTTTTGACATAACATAACATAAACTCACGCCTATATCCCCGAAGGGGTAGGCAGAGGTGCTAGCACCCACATTTCGCCAGTTTATGTTTAGGTCCCAATGTAATAGGTGGCGAGCCTATTGCCATTACTGTTTTGATTTATATTAAAAACTAAAGTGTGGAACCTAGAGTCGTTTCATAGGTTTCAGAGTCATGGCTAATTTTTATCATGAATAGGCTGACCCTATGAGAAAAATAATACCTTTGACTACGTTAAGTAGGAGTCATAGAATTTACGGAAGTGCTTGAGGTCATACCTCCCTTTCTTTTCTTTTTCATGTTCTCCCCTTCCTCCACTGTCCATGACTTTTGCAGGTCACAATACGGGATCAGAATCGTTATGCGCTTCACAAACTAAGTTATGATTATCGCTTACTTTCAAGAAAGATGCTAGTTTACTATCTAAATAATTTAAAAAAGTGTAACGGAGTCCCTTTTTTATACTGCAGAGATCATTCCCTTATTTTTATGTCTACTGAGACCATCACACTCCTCTGTTTTTTTTTTCATTTTGCACCACTCCTGACCAAATTGAATAATTTTATTTGCCAAAAATTATCCAGATTGGTCAAGGTGTTTGACCACAAAGCGTGTGACAACAAACTGATTAAAAAAGGAATATTCACATACCACGCAGTTCTAAAATAAGTTCAACTTCGTACGCACAATTTCTGAAATGATATGCCTGCTATTGTTTTCCTAAGAGGCTACAGTATCTGGTTGTTCTAAAAGGGAATTAAATATTTTACAGGGCCGGTAACACACAAATCCCAAGAAGTTTCGAGCCTCCGTTGAGATTATTGAACACTTTCGAGTAGGCAAAATCAATTTACACAATTTTTTTAGACCAAATTAAGGGCACTTACAAAATATCACAGTGTTTACTATCCTGACCACAAGTTCGTACCGCTGCCCAGTACTTAAAAGACCCCGGTAAGAAACTCAGTGGGGTTGTTTTATAGACTATTTACAAACATATTTCAATCACACGATAAATCAACCTATTGCAGTCCACTGCTGGACATAAGCCTCTCCCAATGTACGCCATACAAGCGCACTAGCACCCGATCCTTCACCTAAGGTCGTCCTACAAACATGTTTACTTAACCTAATTACAATGTTTTGAATGAGTAGCCTAGTAGAGGGTGCATTTCCAAGCTTTCGGCCAATTTTAATCTATACTATTATAAAATTGTAAACTACCTAGTTGTATCTGTACAATGAAGATATTTAAAAAAATCGGGTTCTGTTAAATGAACGATTCTGAAAACAAAAATATTTTATTTTGAAATTCTTCTTCGTCTGTTTGTACGCGATGGACGCAAAAAATACTGAACGGATTTTGATGCGGTTTTTTATTAGAAAGGTCTTGTTCAGACTTAAAATCGGCCGTAGATTGAACAAAGAACGATAACCAACCTTCGCGCGGATGAAGCCGCGGGCATCAGCTACCAATCTTTAAATTTATTCATGGGTAACTTTTAATTACATTAGGGATTTTTTAGAATTACTGGTACTAATATTCCCCTTAACCCCTCCAGCTAAGCTAAATTGCTTGTGTTAGAAGTGGGTTCACGTCGGTAGTGTTATGGCCAGGATTTAAAACCAAAATTTCAATAAATAATCTAGGACATGCTACACAACGCTATCAAGACCCAAATGAATTCTAGAACATACTTGGATACATTTTTTTATTTTTAAATAAAAGTATATTATACACAGAAACATTCAGATAGACAGAACCCGTGCCTCAGAGAACGTTTCACGTTATGCCGTCGTCAGTCCCGGTTGCCATACGAACATCTATGGCAGTCTTTACTGATAGTTGGAGCCCTTTTTTTACGTGCGGAAATCCCTTCGGATACCCCCCCGCTGGCCAGCGGGGGTGGTTATGTCGTGTCTCGACTAAAACCGCACGGTGTCCTCACCAAGTGTCCGTTGCCGGGCACCCCGGGTAAGCCCTCGAAAGGATAACCCCAGGAAAAAGTCCGACAACTGGTCTAACTACAGAACTTCGATATCGCCGTTGTGGTGGTCAGATGGCAGCCGCTTTACGGAAAATATCGAAGATAGTCTGTCAGTCTTCGCAGTTAGACCGGTAAAGCTGACCCTAACTGGTTTGGAAAATGACTCTGACGATGATGCTGACACAGAAACATTCAGACTAATGCAAACACATATTCTTGCATTCAAATATTTGCACTAAGTGGGTATCGATCCCAAAAAATGTCCGACTATCAAGAACTAACAGGTTGTTTATTATGTCGCGTAGCCTGCTAAGCTTAATATTTGGT
Source organism: Cybosia mesomella (assembly GCA_946251805.1). Classification (NCBI taxonomy): domain Eukaryota; kingdom Metazoa; phylum Arthropoda; class Insecta; order Lepidoptera; family Erebidae; genus Cybosia; species Cybosia mesomella. The sequence goes on from OX276415.1 coordinate 10,005,168, forward strand.
TGTTTGATGACCAGAAATATAAAACAAGTTGAATTCCTGAGACGAGCTCAGCCGAATACAAGGGATTTTCGATTTTGCGATTATTTTTTTTGCGATTTTTTGCGATTTTTTCTTTATCTTGCAATGGTTCACCCCAGCACGAATCTATTACCGAAAACAGCAACTCGATAGCTCATCTCCTTCATACCCAAAACCGTGACAGAAAATTGGCAACGACGACGACGTCGACGACAACTCGATAGCAATAGGGCTTTTCTAAAGAAAATCCCTAACAAAATAAGGAAAACAATATCTGGAAATACTACAGAAAATAAAGGAAAAACAATTGTCTATTTACGTAAAACGATACGACAGAAACCAGTAGTAGCAAATGAAATACGAAATAGTTCTTATGAAGATAGGAAGAAAATTGGTTCAGTAACTTTTTTATATAAAACTGTTGATATCCGTGATTATAGACATAGCCTTGGATAATCCATCTTTCGACGTTCCTGAGCCAAGATCCGCATCTAGACTTAAGAATATTATTCTCATCGCATTCATTCGTTTATCGTTCATTCGCGTACATTGTGATGTAAGTCTTCATGTCTATGATGGTATTTACTTCTCTTTTATTTGTTTTTATATATTTGTAGTTTTCATATAAAGTATCTATAAATAGTAATGTTTGTAATACATAACATAATACAATATACCGGACGGAAAGGTTAAGTGTGCCCAAATGATTATTATTTTTAAAGATATTACAAAAGTTTTACCTAGTGTGCAATCTGCATCGCTTAATCTACATAGGTACTAAAAACCGGCCAAGTGCGAGTCGGACTCGCCCATGAAAGATTCCGGAGCAGCAAGTGAAATGTTTATATTTGAGTTGATTAACTGAAAAGTAAATTGTGGTATGACGGCCTCTGTGGCGAAGCGGTAGTGCATTCGACTGCTACGACAGGGGCTCGGGTTCGATTCCCGCTCAGTGCAAATATTTGTATGCATGAATATGTCTATTTGCATTGGTCTGGGTGTTTCTATGTATAATATGTATGTATTTACAAAAAAAAAGTATATAAGTATGTTTATCCGCATTCTGGAACCCATAACACAAGCACTAGCTTGTGTTATGGGTTCCAGAATGCGGATTTTTATAAATTATTCAACTTTTTTTATTATGTCGTTTTAGGGTTCCGTTGCCAAATGGCAAAAAAACGGAACCCTGGATGCGTCATGTCTGTCTGAAAAACTATGCTGTTGAAACTTGGTAAGTACATGTATTCTGCGAAGATTTTTGATTTTTGATTGATTGATTTTTGATTAAGATTTTCACACAAAAATAGACAAAAAACGATAAATTTTGGGGTTGCCTCATACTTTGAACTGAAACTCAAAAATGTTTTTTTCATCAAACCCATACGTGAAGGGTATCTATGAATAGGTCTTCAAAAATAATATTGAGGTTTCTAATATAATTTTATTCTAAACTGAATAGTTTGCGCGAGAGACACTTCCAAAGTGGTAAACAGTGAGCTCCCGCCCTCCCTGTAACTTCTAAAAAAAGAGAATGATAAAACTAAAAAACATATATGATGTACATTCCCATGTAAACTTCCACCAAAATTGGTTTGAACGAGCTATAGTAAGTTTTTTTTTTTAATACACCATCAATCGTAAACCACAATTTACCTTTCAGTTAATCAACTCAAATATAAACATTTCACTTAATCTATCTATATATATAAAAATGAAACCCGTTTTCCATTGTCACGACATAGCACGAAAACGGCTTGACCGATATGGCTGATTTTTTTTTTTATTAGTTTTCTAATACTCTGTACAAGGTTCTTACGGAAAAAAATATTGAGAAAATCTCTCAGAAAGATTGAAAAATGCGGTACGAAGTTCGCCGGGTCAGCTAGTAAATAATAAATAAATATTCTACGACATTCTACACAGCGCTTTCAAGACCCAAGGTAAGCATAGTTTAACTAGCTTGTGTTATGGGTTCCAGAATGCGGAGAAACCATACTTTTTTTTGTAAATACATACATATTATACATAGAAACACCCAGACCAATGCAAATAAACATATTCATGCATACAAATTTTTGCACTGAGCGGGAATCGAACCCGCGCCCCCTGTCGTAGCAATGGAATGCACTACCGCTACGTCACAGAGGCCGTCTGAGGACCAAATCCCGTAATAAAAAGATATTCAAAATGTATTCTCAATATAGTCTCGATCTCCCAAATGTCTAAGAAGGTGTTCAATAACTCATAACAAAATGTATTCTCAATATAGTCTCGATCTCCCAAATGTCTAAGAAGGTGTTCTCATAACAAAATTTCAATGAAATTTGTTATGAGTTATTGTGTACCTCTGGGCACACTGAAAGTGATATTAGTATATTTTGTCATTATTTTAGGTCGTTACATATATTATGAAATTACCGTTTTTCTTGAAGAAATTGGAGGAAACCCAATTTTCAGTACTAACATTTTTGCATTTTTTTTAGGAATGACAAATCCAAATTTTATGATTTTTTTTGTGTATGAATGAGATAACATTAAGCTAACAAACAGCAACTGTTATTACATTTTTGAAAAGTGACAGCTGTTAAGTAATATGAAATTTATCATCAAAATGGATAGCATTTAGGAAGTACTGTTTTTGAATATCGAATTAATTTATCAAGCGGCCAATAAAAACAAAATTTAATACAGAGTTCTAAAATCTTGAAAGCAACTTTCAAACAAAATATAAATAATGGAAATAGATATTAAATTACAGGAATAACGAACTTATGAATTTGTCAGAAAATTTCGGCAATTTCATAGGTAAAGACCTATTATTAGTATATATGTGTCATTTTAAAGTTTCACATTTTATGACATTATAAAACAGTTACATTTTACAAGAAGTATGATGGTACATGAATTTATATACGTTTGAAATGCATGACAATTTGACCTGGCAATGTTGGCTATGGTCGGTCGGGTCGACCGATCCGTCTTCGAGTCTTTGAAGTTCAAAAGTTTTAATAATTTCTACATTTGGACATTCTCATTTCGGCATATCGTATCCTATTCTGTATGTATGGTATTTACTTACTGCAACTCCATAAACCAAATAAATCAAACCAGCCTTTTTGTTTATCTACTGCATGTGGATCTGTTTATCACTGCGTACCCTAGGGGGGGAAATGCCAAAAGTATGTATGTGATTACAGGTAATGATAAACGTCTAGTCTCAGGCTAGGTTTGAGCTTGCCACCAATATACTAAAAATGTTTAAGCTTAAAATTCATTATAAGTCATTATAGTAACTTAAAAGTCATTATGGTAACACAAACAATATCGAATTTATCTAATAATGCAAATAAACACATCATAAAATTAATCATACGCTAGTTAAATACACAACTCTTCAAGATCGTTCTCGCTGATTACTGTTTGACGTAGTTTTCTAGTGCTTGTAAGTAAATTTAAACTAGTTATTATTGATCTACGTTAAAGTAAACGCGGCTTTGTAAGATTATAATTTTATTTGATATGATAACGAATGATGAATGCTTCTCGTGACCAGTAAACTGGTGTTTGTTCGGCACAGAGAATAAGTATTGCCATAAAAGGTAACAATGCTGCCAGTTTTCTGGGAGAATTCCATGATCCGTTTTACGTTTAGAGATTCTATTTTTTTTTCTTCACTGTTTTACTATTATTTCTAATAGTTATTTTAGTTACTCACGATAGCCGAAACTAAAGCCAAAACCACTAATTTGACCATCAAGTTTTGTTTGTTTAAATAGCAGGTCATGGCTCCTGAGCTCTCTTCGTGGCCAGGGCTGCTGAAAACTAAAAAGGAGTGATCAGTGTAAATAATAGAATAATATCAAATAAATTGCGATAGAATCCAATAAAAATAGTTTTATTTCAACGTGTGATGTTCGCGTAAACTTCCGACAATATCATGATGGAATTTGGTTCAAAATTGCCAAAAATATCACAAGTACATACACCCAAAATACATCTACATCTTTTTGATGTTCAGAATCTCCATAATATTCTCGATATTCAGATAGTAAAAAGAGATTCTGTCACTTCAAAGGAATTCACTCACTTACTTCACTTAATAGAGAATGAGAGGTACAAAAATAAATTTTAATTATTATATACGTATTAATATCCCTGGGAACTGTCACAGATGACGCCATAGAAATAAAGACGGTATTATGAATGCTATGCGTTAACAATAAAGGTAAAAATACCTTGAAGGAATACGTCACATGCGGTTTCACCCTATACCTACTCGGTAAAAGCATATTGAACGTTTAATAGGTAAAAAATATATGTTGTGCTTCTGTACAGGCGTAGTTAAAAAACAATTTATATAAATCAAAGCCTCGACACATGAACATACTTATGTTTTAGAATATGTCAAGTGGAACCCGGTGAAGAGCTCTCCCATCTCTATGTGAGGGGGTCGTGCAAACCATCTAAAGAATAGGTTAGTGCGACTGTCTGAGTAGACCTCAAGCACAGAGCGACTGACATATTACCTTCCAGGGCCTCACCCGTACATCAGCAGGTGTACTGGCTTGCAGTGAAAGGTCTCATATAACTTACAACTTAGTCAAATAAAAGTCCAGACCGAAGCAAATAGACATATTCAATCATGCATATAAATATTTATACTAAGGAGGTATCGAACCCAAGACCTACATCATCACTCTATCACCACAACAACACTCTAACATCACGTCACAAATTCAACTCATCGTTGCAAACTATCTAAAGATTATGGAATAGTTAGACTAGTTGTGACTTTACCCCGAAATCGATTGCAAACACACACGCACATCCTCTCATACATACACACACACGCAGACCTCACAAATTATATATATATAGTGCGATATATAGTGCGATATATAGTGCGATATAATATAGTGGCAGAAAAAGTAGATGTGTTCTCGTGTTCACTGAGTGAATTCGTAAAGGTTACCCTACATTCCATTTGTTATGGTAGTTGAATTATGTTTTATATATTGTTATTCTTTTTTTTTTTTTTTTTTGTATTATCATTTTATAATTATTATTGGAAATTGCTATTATAATGAGTAAATTAATATTATTGCTCGTACTATTGAAATAAAATTAATAATATGAGATGATGTGAAAGAGATGAATGATATCATGTTACTACACTGTCGAATTGGGATTACCTGTAATGATGGATGTAATGTAAGAAATAAATAAATAATAAATAAATAAATAAATAAAAAATTATTACACCACACGTTTTGTACCTTGCGAGTCCCCATCTTCAATGTTCAACTTTGTTCAAATAAACTATGTACACGGTTCTCTCAAGTTGGGAGCTCGCGGTTGTTAACAAAATTCTGTTCTGTATAACTAAAAGACTGTCGTATAGCATACGAAACTGGACGACATTTTAGTTAAAGGAATGCTGATTGATGGAAGAGGCTTTTCAGTATAACTACGAAGCGGCCTAACTCCGATATTTTTCGTGAAGCCACTGAAAAATTCAAAAAAATAAAAACAAGTTGGAAATTAAAGGATGTTCCCATATTATAGTCCACTGCAATTAAGATACGCCTATGAGTTGTATGGGCGGTCATACAATTTAGAGGTCTAGCTTAATTGGTAATAACCTCGATATTTGTTGCGATACCAATCTTATCATGGCCGTATAATGGATAGGTATGGAACCCTCGGCGCACGAGTTTGACTCGCACTTGACTGGTTTTATATTAAATATAAGACTAGCATCGCCCCACGGTTTCACGTGCATAAGTTCTGAGCTCATGGGAATACTAGCATGGTAAAAAGGGCCTATAAAACTTAGAGATAATGTAGCATTCTAATGGTGAAAGAATTTTCGTAATCGGTTCAGTAGTTTTTGAGTTTATTCGTTACCAATAATTAAAAAATACAAATCATCAAAAGAAAAAATACAAATCATTCCTCTGTAAAATATTAGTATCGATAAAAACCGGCTACGTGCAAGTCGAACTCGCGCACAAGGGTTCCGTACATCTATACAATGGGAGCCCCCCATAATTAACTTTATTTTAATATAAATATTTACTTTTGAACTATATACAAGTAAATATTCTGTATATATTTCATTTCTGTTGCCGCTATTAATATCGAGCTGAAAACAGCGGCCAAGTGCGAGTCGGACTCGACCATTAAGGGTTCCGGGCAAGTAACATAATAATGTTTTTTTTAAATTTTTATATTTGAGTTGATTGAATGAAAGGTAAATTGTGGTTTACGATTTATGACGTTTTAAAAAAAAACTACTTACTAGATCTCATTCAAACCAATTTTCGTTGGAAGTTTACATCGTAATTTACATCATATATTTTTTTTAGTTTTATCGTTCTCTTATTTTAGAAGTTACAGGAGGGGGACACATTTTACCACTTTGGAAGTGTCTCTCGCGCAAACTATTCAGTTTAGAAGGTGGGTTTGACGAAAAAAAAAATTTTTTGTTTCAGCTCTATGTATGGTAGACCCCCAAAATGTATTGTTTTTTTCTCTATTTTTGTGTGAAAATCTTAATGCGGTTCACAGAATACATCTACTTACCAAGTTTCAACAGCATAGTTCTTATAGTGGCAGTGACATACGGACGGACAGACAGACAGACAGACTTGACGTTTTAAGCCATTTGGCAACGGAACCCAAAAAGGAAAAATTAAAACACGTTTCTTGTATGGAAGCGCCCCTTAAATATTTACTTTATTCTGCTCTTAGTATTTGTTGCTATAGCGGCAACAGAAATACTTCATCTGTGAACATTTCAATTGTCTAGCTATCACGGTTCATAAGGATGTATTCATCCTAGTTATTGCCTTTATTAATAATATCAAGCAAAAATATGGCAAAAAAAAAACGTTTCTTGTTTGGGAGCCACCTTATTTTTTTTTGTTTATAGTATTTGTTGTTATAGCGGAAATAGAAACACATCATCTGTGATAATTTCAATCGTCTTGCTATCACGGTTCATGGGATAGGCCGGGTGACTGACGGATAGATGAACAGCGCAGCCTTAGTTATTACTAAGGCTCCGTTCCATGTTCCGTGTTCTATTGGGTCTCGTTTTACCCTTTGGGTACGTGACCCTAAAAAGTCACTATCTTCAATAACTCAGAGAGCATATTTTTTATTTCACTTATCATGAATTTATGATTGTCGATACGAACTTGTAACCTTCATAAGACATAAAATAACCCACTTAGGAATACTACAGTAATAAGTCTAGGTTATTTGTCCAAATAAATTCACTCTATAAACTTACTCTTGTATCATTTTATAGGCTTTACTGTTCAGGAATCAATATTACTAGAATATTGAAGTACACGAAGCAAGTTGGGCATAGAAAGGAAGTATTTTTAGGGTTCCGTTGCCAAATGGCAAAAAACGGAACCCTTATAGATCCGTCATGTCTGTCTGTCTGTCCGTCCGTATGTCACAGACACTTTTTTCCGAAACTATAAAAACTATGCTGTTGCTGAGTGCAAGTAGATGTATTCCGTGAACCGCATTAAGATTTTCACACAAAAATAGAAAAAAACGCTAAATTTTGGGGGTTCCCCATACTAAGAACTGAAACTCAAATATTTATTTTTCATCAAACCCATACGTGTGTACATCTATGAATATGTCTTCAAAAATTATATTGATGTTTCTAATAACATTTTATTCTAAACTGAATGATTTGCGCGAGAAACACTTCCAAAGTGCTAAAATATGTGTCCCCCCCCTCCCTGTAACTTCTAAAATAAGAGAACGATAAAACTAAAAAATATAAATGATGTACATTACGATATAAACTTCCAACGAAAATTGGTTTGAACGAGATCTAATAAGAAGTTTTTTTTAATACGTCATAAATCGTAAACCGCAATTTACCTTTCATTCAATCAACTCAAATATAAAATTTTACTTGCTGCTACGGAACCCTTCATGGGCGAGTCCGACTTGCACTTGACCGGTTTTTATATTTATGTATCAATTTAGCCCCGCACCCCAACAGGGATGAAAAGACCCTACAAACATCCATGAGTGAGAAGCCAACCTCACCTGCAAGTCCTGCCAAACCTAACCAATAAAAGGAGAAGCAGGAAACCGGACCCCGGGCTCCAAGGTGCGAAATTTGGATGCGACTGGGATTGGCGCTAAGATGGGATTCTAGCGATACCTCATACTTTCATAACCCTTAAAAATGATCTATACTAATATTATACAGCTGAAGAGTTTGTTTGTTTAGTTGAACGCGCTAATATCAGAAACTACCGGTTCGATTTGAAAATATATTTTTGTGTTTGATACCTATTTATCGAAGAAGGTTATAGGCTATATATAATCACGCTACTAACCAGGAGAGCGGAGCAGTAATCATATATATCAACAAATCGGGCAAATTTCCATACATTATTGCAAAATCAATGCAAGTATGGATTAAATAGTCGCCACGGGCGATCGAAGTATGTCACGGGCAAAGCCGCGGGAGGCAGCTAGTTTAGGAATAAAGAGACTCACATACATACATATACCACATACAAGTTGCTCATAATATATTCTGCCAATATAACATAGATTGAGTAACATGCTAATATTACTAATATTTGTATTCCACAGGTTACTAGAACCGGCTATAAACTCAACAATTAATATGCTACCGATATAACCCACAGATTGCTGCGCCCGACAAACACTCCGTGTACAAATTATTCAGTCACCAGCATGTTCATACAACATGCAAGAAATTTAATTTACCTTTTGCAGGAATAATGTCAGGATAGTTTAATAAATTAAGCGTAGTGGTATTGCAATATGAACGTGTTGTTAACCTTTACAGTTTATGATTAGCAACGCCCAGACCATCGTCGGCACCGATGGGGTAAAGCCCGTGGGGGTTTCCACACGATATAGAAAAAAAAAATAAGCCTGGATCCCGACTTCGGCAGGAATGAAAATGGTAATAAAAATTTATACCAGATCACCCAGCTCGATTATTGTGGGTGTAAACCATAAGAAGCCTTAATGTTGAATTTCATGTTTCTTACTTCAAAACTAAATAATTTAGCAGAACTATTTTTTTTTTGTAAAGAATATTCGTAACCAAAGTTACTAATATTCGCCCTAACCCCTCCAGCTAAGCTAAGTTGCTTGTGGGCTCATTTCAGGAGTATAAAGACCAAGATTCGAAACCGGGACCTCTCGTTTATTTTATGTCTAATCCAGAAGCAAAGTGAGGACTATGAAACTTCATGCTTCATACTTTGAAAATGACGGACTTGTATACAAACTTTCTTTCTTTATTTTACCATCTTAGGGGAAACATTTCTTCTTTCGTAGATACTCACAACATAAAAGGTATCTACTGCCAAAATGAATCATATCGCTTCAGGTTCTGTGTTGAGAAATCAATCAGTTAGTCGGGACAAGTAATTAAATGATAGGTATATAAATCTATCGCCGGCGACTCAGGCGCCGGAGGTGGCTTAACGACCTCTGTCCTCCATGAGCGCAGGTCTGGCAGGTGAGGCCGCCTGTCACCTCAGCAGAAGCAGGTTGGGACGGTGGGGCGACAAGCGCCCATCCCCCAAACCGGTGCAAGACGGGGACACCGTGGTTCCCAAACCCGAGGGGGCCATCTCGTAACCGGAGATGGCCCAGGGTCAGTCGGGGTGCGAGGGATATGCTCTATGGGCAACCTTACACCCCGGCGTCTTAAGGCTCGAGATGGCGTGCGGTTTTAGTCGGTTCAAGCCCGACATAACCACCCCCGCTGGCCGGCGGGGGGTATCCGAAGGGATTTCCGCACGAAAAAAAAAGGTATATAAATCTAATAAGATAAATATACGCAAACATACTTTTTGTTAATGTGTGGATACCCCCACGACTCACCTCATCGGTGCCAACGATGGGGTGGGCGTGTCGGAATCGGACCGACTAAAACCACATGGTGTCCTCCCCAAGTGTCCATTGCTGGGTACTCCGCGATGGTGGATTCCCCCTACCTTGGTTGCTCAAGTCGCACCCTCCATGTATTCATGAGTTCTTGGCGGAGCTGGAACCGCTGAGCCCTGATCTCTCGGGGGTCCGGTACTTCGGCACGATAAAAAAAAAAAAAAAAGGTACCAAAATCCTTTATTGACAGAACAGAATGTTTGAACAGTTGCCTAATCTCGCTGTAGAAAATTTATGTACACACAAAAATATGACTTTGCAAAATGTCAAAAGTTAACAAACACATCCGTACCTACGTCTTTGTGTAAACCTATCTTGTTTGCATAACGACTGCTCATTCGTAAATGCTGAGGACAGTAAAGGGACTTGTTGACTTGACGGGTCAGTTTTATGAGGATTTTCTTTTTTTAAATACGAGTTGAGTATCTTTTCAACTTATATTCTTTATTATATTTTATACATATTTAGGCGGCTCCCGTGTTCCACCATCATCATCCTCATAGCGATTTCCCAATTGCGTCCAAAGTTTGCTCATTGGAGTGCGGGGTCCACTTATTGTTTTTTTTTTATATTTAGGACACGTCAATTTGACTTCACCTCGCCTGATGGTAAGCTGAAGGTAAAGTCTCAGGAAAGAGGGTCACCATTACCTACACGTACCATGTTAATAATGGTGGCACTCAGCTTGACGGCCTCGTCAGAAGAGGATTGTCGTCGCAGCACCGCGTGACACCCACCGGTCCCACTAGTTCTGCGACCACAATCCCCCTGCCCGGGTATGCACTTGCTGACCCCTGAACGCAATCAAACCGAAGTTGGATTACTATAGACGGTTTCGTGTTTTTGTCGCTTTTTCCGGAAGCGAAGGTCACCCTGCGCCAGAGCCTCGTCCATTGTGCATCGGGTGCATCGACTAGCAGGTGAGATTGGTTTGGGCCCCAAATGTGTTGGCAGGGCCCTGTGGGGCCATGGTCTTTGAACACATCCAACTCCAAAAGTGTACCTGACGTATTTTTTTAGCAATGAAGAAATGGGATACAAAAAGAGAGTAAGAGAATAGGAAAAAATGAAGCGAAAAAAAGCATTTGGCAGTCTCCTGCTTCTTAACAGTGAACTACGAATACATTTTACATGAAAGAAGAAAGAAATCATTTATTGAGAGGCCTTTGAGATACATGTACAAAATTATTATTAAAAACATCTACACACAATAAATGCAATATATCTCGCAACCGTGCCGAATAGGGCCTGGTTCAGTATGTGCCAGACTGATGCCTACCACTGGTTTTCAACCAGGCCCCTTGCCCACTTCTAATAGGACAGTAGAGCCGTAAAGACGAAAATGGAAAAGGAACTGCTGCGTCTACGCGTATACGAGGTTTATATGGGGGGCTCCACCAAGATGTTTGGGGCCCAAGCTAACCTCACCTGCAAGCCGATACGCCAGCTGCTGATTGACGGACGAGGCTCCAGTGTAGGCTTTCCTCTCGGAGTTAGGATGTCAGACGGTAGTGGCTCATATAATAAATTAATCGGTGAGCCCACCAGCGGATAAAAAATAAAATAAATCAATAAAAGGATGCGAATTGCGGACGCTGGCGCCAAAAGTGTAAGGTTTGGAGGCTACTGGGATTGGTGCTTGGATGAAGTAAGAGCTTCTACGTATAGTCAATTTCAACGGGCAGTACTTTTGTCCTGGTTGAACCCACCCATTCAACCTTCGCATGTAGGCTATCACAGTAATCCCACTAAAATTATAAATGTGAAAGTTTCGATGGATAGATGGATGTTTGTTACTCTTTCACGCAAAAACAGCTGAACGGATGTGATTTGGTACAGGCATAGATTATAATCTGGAATAATACATAGGCTTTTTATCCCCGTAATAGGTTACCCTAGGATCTACCACGCGGGGAAGCCGCGGGCAAACGCTAGTATCAATATAAACCGAAACAAACATTTTTATTTTGCTCAAACACCATCTATTCACAAAGGATAACAAAGCGAAGGCATAATTTATATTGAGGAAGTTTCCTACCGGTAATTTCACCCAAATTGCAAGGTCCGATATGAGGGAATGTTCTATTGTGTGTCGACAACAATGTATATACATTTGTATGTTGTACAACTTCGCTCGTTATACATATATATTATGTACACTTACGAATGCACCAATTCATTCTTGTTTGTTTAAGTTTATGCGTATGGGAATCCATCAAGATCTTCGAAGTTTGAACAATCCTCACTTGCAAGTTGGTTTTTGATTGATGGACGAGACTCTGGCTTTACTCTCGAGATTAAGATAAACTAATTTATAAGAATAAGATGATTAGGGGGGCAGTCCCCGGGCCCAAAATGCATGCTTTGGATGTAACCGGCATTAGCGCTCGAAAGATGATGATAGATTCAAGTCTGTTACCTCAAGAGGGTAAGGCAGACGCGAAGGAATACTATATATCTATACTTCACCAATCTCTGTGTTTGTTCCCAGGTTCAGCAATTTTTGATAAGAGAAAATTTTATGGGTTCATATCACTGATATGCTAAAGCCTGCTCTAGGTGGGATCATTCATTTGGCAGGAAGCTGTAGGGTATAAAGGACACTGTACCGCTCGATATGAAAATCTTTATCAGAGTTCTACATTTTGCAGTCCTATGACTGAAATAATGAAGTCACAAATTCAAACTTGTAGTAAATACAGGTTGAGTAAATTCAAGCGTGACACTCCAATGATTCGCGCGGGTTGAGGGGTGTGGGGTAGCGGGGTGGCAAAACGTGCGCGCAGGACGGCCGTCAGCTTACCACGTCCCGTACGAACGTTTCACTATACCCCCTGCTTTACGTCCCTCATCCCGCGCCAACTATGGGAGTGTCATGCACGAATTTGCCAAGCTTTATAATACTACGAATTACCTAACTTTATCCGCATTGCCAGTATATTCGGTAATAAAAATAATCGTTAAACCTTGCTCACCTTGCTGAAATCGTTTTGTTAAACTGGTTTGATTGGTTAGGTGTACATCTCTCACACGTACCACCGTCGTCTTTTTTTCGGACTAATTCAATTATAATTCCTTCTGTGAGTTATACGTTAGCAAAAATATTTGATTAGTTAAGACCTTCAATATGTTTAGTAGGTGTTGAGTGCCTAAAGCCAATAAACCAATAAAAGATAATAAGCGGTCCTCGGGCTAAAAGTACAAACTTTGAACGCAACTGGAGTATCGCTAAGAGGATGATGACCTTATGAGGATGTTTGTCTTCTAAACTCTTCTAAAAAACAAATAGAGAAGAATCCATAAGTCCGTCCGTTAAGAACAAAGAAGATTCCGCAGACAGAATAAAGCTATGAAGTTGACTTGGCACCGTTTGAGGGTAAGCTTTTGTGAAATTCAAAATATAACAGCTTATTTCAGATGCTAGAGCTTCTAAAAAGATGGTTTGCAGTTTGACAGCCACAAAAATACCTTTTCACGCCCCGTTTAAAAAAGCTGGGAGCTTATTTCAAATGCAAAGCTTTTAAAAAGACGGTTTGCAGTTTGACAGCCTCAAAAATACCTTTTCACGCCCCGTTTAAAAAAAACTGGGATTATAGGTCGACGGAAACATGTCTGTGGAAAAAGAATGCTATGTCTGTATCGTGCTACAAGAAGGGATGAAGTGAACCGTTTGGTTTGAGCTGAAACCGTTTGCACCGTTTAGGGTTGACACCTAAGCCCTGTACCTGTTGTTTGAGGAAAATAAATGAACCTATTTATGATGATACTAAATTTTAGTGTTTTGTATTACTCGGGTTCCAAAGTTCGGCCATGAATTTTTCAATTAATTTTTTTGTACAAAAACCTTGTCCTGACAAAGTCCAACATCCAACATAAAAATAAATCATCCAATCCCAAGTTTCGTACTTAGCAAAAAATGGTGCGTATATTCTCTTGTTTTTACGATATCAGAATATTGTCTAAGTTATTAAAAATATTCTACTAATATTATAAATGTGAAAGTTTGTGAATATGTTTGTAAGTTTAGACATTTATTACTCAATCACGGTGTTCAACCGGTAGAGCGTGAGCATAGGGCTGAAATTTGGTACAGGGATAGTTTATAGTCTGGAATAACAGACAGGCTAACGGGATCAGAATTCAACGCGTGTGAAGCCACGGGCAACAGCTAGTAAATAATAATACTAAGATACATTTTGCACCAAGCAGAAATCAAACCTGCAACCAGTTTTCTTCTCACAATAAAGCCGCAATATCGTGACTGCTAATTAATTTTCATTTCTGTATTTTCATGGGAGAAATAGGTTTACAAACGCGTCAACTAAACTGTAATTTAGGTGAACTTGATGTTGCTGTACTTGAACACTTTAAAATTTACAGGACAATGACAAGGGTTAAAGTAACTTAGAAACTTTAGGGTTTCATGATATATGGATCCACTCCAATGAAATATACGTTTATACCTTCGATTTACCCGATATTTTGACCAGGGACCTTTTATTTCAATGAAATTTTGAAGTTTGAAGAAATTAGTATGCTAACTGTTCCTATAGATTTCGGTCGGAAAAAGAGAACTTCTAGGACGGGACTTCAACCCGCAACCAGTCCCTTACAGAGGAGAATACTCCGACCAACTGAGTTACCTAGATGTGTCCCAGATATTCGAAATGATTAAATATCATATATTTATTAAATATAATATATTTATTAAATAATGTAAGGGTTAAGTTTTTTCAAGTAACTGTCAACATATTTGAATGAAAATTTGTGTGAGCGTAAATATTGGTAACTTCTAATAATTAAATATATTTTGTACATATACATTGAAACTTACTTGAAACAACTTATCCTTAGCTATAGATCGTTAAGGGGGTAGTTTATTCGCAACAGACTGTACGTGACGGTAGATTTCTAAAATAAAGATTACAAAGATATAGGTGAATGAAAAATCTTTTAGTAGTAGTATATCTCTTTATTGTGTGCACTAAGAATAAAATAAGTTCCATGAAAAACAATAGATTAAGTCTGTTTATACTGGAGATTGATGGCACTTGGTGGAACTTGCTACACATATTGAATAAATCACTTGTACTTTTCCACAATTATTTATTTATTTGAACCTTACCGGTTTCACCTTACGGCATTATCAAAGGTCTACAATGTTTTAAACTAAAAAACTACTATATTTTATGTGTGGGTACTTTTAAAAAAGAGTATACCAGCTTCAACTTTTTTCCCCAAAATTTGGGGAAAATTTAAATTTTCATAAACGTAATTATGTTTTGTAAAATAATTTATACATTATAAAATTAATTGTATTACAGTGAAATGTCAAATATAAAATGTCAAGGAATTATAATTAAATTAAATTAAAGTAATTGTCAAATCAATGATGTCAAATGGATTACATACTTAGATTACAATATATAGAAATGTCAGTTACAACAATAAATTAAGATTACAACGAATTAATAACAAATAAATAGGTATGTATATGTCATTATTATTGCAATAGAGGTGAGCGGCTCAGATCTAACTGTTGGTTAATTATATTGTTTCTGTCCGTGTTTGTCAGTCTGTTTATTTCCAATGCTTCTAGGGCGTTCATTTTCCTGCCTTTGTCACATAGACGCAGAGCTTTAAAACCAACTTTTGGGTCAAAAGTGTGGTTTTCCAGAAGCAGGTGTTCTGCAAAATTGGACTCAGTTTTTTTGAGTCTCCAGCCTCTAACGTGTTCAGCGACTCTAATTTCAAAGGATCGTCCAGTTTGGCCAACGTATTTTCTGTTGCAAGTGGAACATGTCAACTCGTATATACCACTCCTCTGTGGAATTGGGGTTGCATCCTTATTATTACAAATTAGGTTTTTTAAATTGGGAGTGGTATAAAAAGCTGCTTTGCATTCAGATAGATTTCTGGCACATTTGTACGAAATATGACCAATATACGGTATACGAGCCCATCGTTTTTTGGGTGTTTCCACGGTCATGGATGCATCTCCCTTGTACGCCAGACCTGCGACAGTCCTGTATCTTCCGCGTGTAACTAGCCTATCTATTAGTTGGGATGGGTAACCATTATTGGTCGCTATGGCCTTAATCACTGTTAATTCATCCTCAAAATCTGAGTGCGACATCGGGATCGACAGTAGTACCGGTATAAACAATTGGTGGCCTTATCGCACTGTGGCAATCTCTTACAGGAAACCATTGAATGGAGAAAAAAAAGAGTCGGAAAGCATTTTTTGGGCAGTAGGTATGGTGTGTATATTATTCAAATTACTTAAATTTAGGTACACTGCACAGTACGAACTAAAACTTCTTATAAAACTATGCACATACTTATAAATGTATACACACCTACATATAAAAAAGCATATATAATAACTTACTATAAATTATACGCTAAGGAAGAGTAAACTAATGATCTATATCATATCAAATCGGTTACGATTTCCCGAAGGTAGTGATTTGTGACAGATTTCTTAAATACCAACAAGGATTGTGCGCGTCTAATCGTTACCGGCAGAGCATTCCACAAACGAATTGCTAGACCGGAGAAAGAGTTGTCTAGGAAATTTGTAGAATGCCTCGGCATTTTAGTCTCAAATTCTCTACCAATCTCAAAACTTATGTGTGTCGTTCAAGAAGTTAAAGCGTATTTTGAGCGGTTTCTTGAATGTACTAAAGGGAAAGGGTTCGTCTAGACTACGACTTAGGGTTAACATCGTTATGGCCGACTAAACAGACTCTCACATTTTACTCAATTAAATGCATGGAGTAAAATGTGCTAACGCAGTTTAAATTGAATTAAACGCGTTTATATTTAAAGTCACCCAACAGACTGACTCTGCTTGCAACTACGGTTTGTTTAGCTTGATTTATTACTGCGTGTTATTTTTTTAAATTTATGATTGGTTAGGATGCTGTAGTTTCTTGAGATGCAAGCTTTTATAGGCATTGGTGAATGCTTCCACTCAGGCGAAATTTGCGCCAAGGTATTAACATAATAGATATTATAAAGGAGATGGAAAAAGTCCGCCAGCAACCTTGGGGTTATCCTTTCGAGGGCTTATCCGGGGTGCCCGGCAACGGACACTTGGGGAGGACACCGTGCGGTTTTGAACTAGCTGACCCGGCAAACTTCGTTCGTGAATGTGTCATATTTTTAACTATCTTAATTGCTAGTTTAGGCACAGTATCCCGAGGGGGGCATTTTAATGCCGTAGATTGGTCAGCCGGGGTGCGAGGGAATTGCCTTATTTTGCCACCTTATATTCGGTCGGTTCGAGTCCGACATAGCTACCCTAGCTAGCTAACAGTGGGGATTACAGCAAAAATACCACAAAATAGCATAGTAAGTATGAGAGGGAAAAAATCGAAAAAATCAAAGATCATGAAATTCGGTCCACCCGTTCTCGAGTTTATCCCGGTCCTCACTAACATGACTTGGTTTTATACATATAGTTTACTTGAAGCGGAGAAATATGAAAGATCGACACATCAGCAAAAGACGTCTACCTTTTTAGTATTGATTGACATAAACATACGTGTAAAAATTTGACGGCTTTGACAACTGCCGCATGCTTTTGTATGGTCACTCGTTTCGTGTTTTGCATGCGATGCATTTTCAATTATTTCCCAATTCTTTCTCATTTTCAAAGACCACTGCTTTGATTTATACGGATTTGTGAAAGGATTGCACATTCTTGCTTTCACACAGGGCACCGAAGATTACTTACACAATGGACTTTAACAATGGATATTGTTGAACCTATAAGTCCTCACCGTAACTTCATAACTTGCTTTTACTAAAACTCAGTCAAACTTACGAAACATTCAGTAAGGAACTGAGAAGTCTGAATCTATTAATTCACACCATTTTCCTCTCAATACAATTATGGCCCAAAATTGTATGGAATCGTTTCCATCTACTTTAAACAGTGCCCTTCTATATAAATAACTTCTACAGCAAGTACATAAAAACCTTTTTAAAGAAACCTTATTTCTAAATATATGTTACCAGAATATTGTTAACTAACATTCATTATTACCAGACACTTGGCCTCGAACAGACACTTTTAAGCTCGTAAAAATTAGGGAGCCGACGTTATAAAAGGCAGCCCAAGCTATTTATGTTACTAAGGGTACCATTTTAAGATTCTGGGTACGTAACCACACCAATTGGAAGGCCTAAATATTTGTGCAAATAAACTTTCGACCTCGGACTCATAATAATATATCCAGTTTTCATCCTGCCTGTGACGACTAAGAAAAAAGTATTCGGTTTAAAGATTTCGCACACTAATCCATGCGATGCTGTTTTTGATCTTCTTTAGTTGTCGCTTGACATCAGCTTCCCGAAGCTAAAATAATAATGTAAGATTTATACTACCTACCAGAATCAGTTGATACTACACACCGGTATTAACCAATCACCGCCGGAACCACGGGTAAACGCTGCCTTTAACTACTACTATCGTGAGCAACTTGAGTGACAGACGAGGTTCTGGCGCAGGTTTTCCGTTAGTGGGCCAGTCGGCAGTCACTCTCGTAACATTCATCATCATCATTATCCTCCGAGCCTTCTCCCAATTCAGTTGTTTGTTATTGGTCAGTTGGCTTTTCTGCTGACTTTTTGAAGCGACTTCCATCTGACCTCCACAACCCATTCTTCTTCTCAGTCGATGCACTCTTTACAGAGCGGTCGTGGTCAACTGCTAGTACTATCCGGTACAGATGTCGCTCGCCGTATGATATCTCGCCACTTCTCCCGGTCCACAACCCACAACCCATTGGCGATATCGAAATTCTGTAGTTAGACCATTTGTCGGACTCGTAAAATTCTTAATAAACCAAATAATGGAGTTGTAGGAAAACGGACTCCCAGGTCTAATTGGCGCTCGTGTTAAAAAGAAGAAATAGTTGTTACCTCCGTTTGTTATCAAAACTCAAGCTCAAAGATCTGTATGTCAGAGAATCGTCGATGCGGCCGATACGGCGGACGGGCATTCTATTATCGGAGCACGCGACGAGTGGACGTGTCTCTTCGAATATTTCTCCGTCTAGTTTATATACATAGTCTAGTTTAAATACCTAGTCTAGTTTTGTCTAGTGATTGAGTGGTATTATAAATGTGTTTTTAAATGACTTTCCTTATAATTCCTGCTCGAGTGTGCTCCCTATGTTAGAACCTAGTGAAAACGACCCAATAAGTTCCGAAGACCATCCCGACGGCAAATATATTTTAAATTCTCTGAAATTTAACCTTGAATGCCAGCAAAGTGATACTGAAATGCACTATTTCTTACATCATACTTTATTAACGTACCAGAAGCTCTTGAAGAACACAAAATTAATATAATCCTTCTTAATTATATATTCTTCAAAGAAATACTAATTTTTAATTCCACTTTGTTGTTCTTATATCGTAGGGCTACACGGCACGCCTGAGTTAATCCAATGCCTTAATTAAACCTGTCTGTCTACGTGAAATTTTAAGCTTTTTGCAAGATATGTTGCCATTACGTCGTAGAACGTGGCAGCCGTCTTATTCGTTGACATAGAGGTGGGTTAAAAGTGGTTGACGGGAATTGTTCAAATAATTTGACAAATGTTCAAGGAGCTGAGAATTTTTTTTAATGATTTATTTAAACGACTGACAAAGTACTTCTTGAAGGAGAGTGAGAGTCCAGCGAAGATCGATTTTCTGCAGTTCTGTAAAATTAAAGATTTAAAAACCAGAGTAGAGAGCTCCAAAAACTTTAAGTAAGATTCTTTATCACATTGATTTTTTTTTCATAGGGTACCTAGCAACCGGAATTGTTAGCATATACATATATACCCTAAATCCCAAAATCCTAAAACCCTAAATTGCTTGTGTAAGGACTGGATTCAGGTCGGCAGAGTAATGGCCAGGATTCGAACCCGGAACCGCTCGATCATAAGGACGGCGCTTCAATGTATGTTTAGTTTATATGTCATTTTCTTTTTACTTGTATTCATTATTTTTAAATCGTTTCTTTGTGACTCTCCTACTGCTTAAATTAATAACTTTTATTTTGTTTTATAGTATCAAGGGGGCATGGAGATCTGTCATACAGATGTCATACCTTTTTTTTTTTTCGTGCGGAAATCCCTTCGGATACCCCCCCCCCCGCGTGCCAGCGGGGGCGGTTATGTCGGGCTTGAATCTACTAAAACCGCACGCCGTCTCAGGTCTACAGACGCCGGGGTGTAAGGTTGCCCATAGAGCATATCCCTCAGACCCCGGCTGACCCTGGGCCATCTCCGGTTTCGAGATGGCCGCCTCGGGTTTGGGAACCACGGTGTCCCCGTCTTGCCCCGGTTTGGGGGAGGGGCGCTAGTCACCCCACCGTCCTGGCCTGCTTCTGCTGGGGTGACAGGCGGCCTCACCCGCCACCCCCAGGCCTGCGCTTATGGAGGACGGAGGTCGTTAAGCGACCTCCGGCGCCTGAGTCGCCTGTGACGCGCGGCGAGCAAGTTGCGGGCTCGGCGGGCCGGGAGAGTTCTAAATCTCTCCCGGGCGCGCTCCGCCATCTACTTCGCGAGCATTACATGCTCGCGAAAGGAGGTGGCGGCGGCCCACGACCACGCAGATGTCATACCTACTACGGACTCCAGCTCTCCAACAAGTGTAGCAATGCTTGTATAAGTTAGAATATACCTACATTGTACTTAATGAGACAGAAAAAAAAAATTATTATCATTATTCATTATCATTAAATATTAATCAAGACCTTTATTTGATATTGTCGGAAGTTAACGCGAATGTCGCACGTTGAAATAAACTATTTTTAATGGATTCTATCGTGATTGATTTGATGTTACTTTATTATTTACATTGAACCCGATTCAATGTAAATATTAAAATAACATCAAATCAATCACGATAGAATCCGTTAAAATAGTTTTAAGACCTTTATTACTGGCGTCGATAGTTGTAGGTAGGTAATCTATAATATAAAAATGAATCGCTGAATGTGTTACAAGCGCAAATATTGAGAGCAGATGAACCGATTTCGCTAATTATTTTTTTATAATATTCCTTGAAGTACGAGGATGGTTCTTAAGGAGAGATTTTTTTTTTAAATTGCCGGATAAAAGAAAAGTGGCATGTTTCGGATAAATAGGTGCCACAGGGCGAAGTATGCCACGGGCGAAGCCACGGGGGACAGCTAGTTTAATATATTTGAAAGTAGTGATCGTTTCTTTGCACTTTCGATAGTATAAATACTATTGTTGGTGTGGTTACGATTGGCGTAAATAATCCGGCTATATACTCACATATAGCAGGTGTATAAATAGATGCCTATGTGAATAGATGATATTAATTTGGTATACTGAGTACTGATAGACTCAAATAACATGCGAGAAATTATGTCAATTGATTAGATCCGCGTTAGTAAGTATTTTTTTTTATTTTAACATTTTGGTACTATTGAAGACTATGAATTTAAACATTCAGTTGGATTTATATCTAAATCTGTTACATCAATAAATAAGCAAATATTGAGCGAAGTACCTTTGAAATAAGATTGCTTATACTATTCGCGTACAGAAGAAACTCTAAAAAAAGCATAGGCTTCTTATGTTCAGCATAAGCCAAAAACATAAGATTTATGCTAGTAAAAAAAAATTGTTTATATTAGTATCCCAAAGCAAAGTATCTTTTTTGAAATGCTTTTGAAGCATAGCTTTTAAAGCATCACCTTCACTGTTAAATCTCCCTTCGTTTAGTGCGTCATCACTACTCTCACTTACATGTTTTGTTCAAGTTTGCGTAAGTGTGCTGTGCTGCGTGCTTTGTAGGTGATGCATAAAAGCTTTGCTTCCGTCCTTGGATCTGACTTTTCTTTTAATCGTGTTTTGTGCATGTACTCGTACTTAAATGTGTAGTAGTGTAATAGAATTTACATCCAATTTCTCGTAGTTTTATTGACCATACTTTGTCTATCAGGATACTTACTCAAATAATATAAGCATAAGCTTATATAGGCGGTTATATGGACAAAAATCTATATAACTGTTACTGACCTTCATTCCAACAGCTGAGGAGTGTTGGCCATTCGAACCAGGGTAGCATATACATTCTAATTTTCTTAACGCCGCATGAAAGTAGAAAAAAATATACTGCAATATATTTCACGTCACCCTACTACTATGTAAAATGTAGTCTAAAGGTGAATCCAGAGTATATAACAAAGAATGTATTATATATTATTAGAATAGAACAAAGTTATTTAACATGTTTTATTAGTGTGGAGAATATTCATTAATTAAAAGAGTGATATAATATTTGTTATATAGTTATGTTAAATTATGTGGACATGTTATATTGCATAAGTTATACAACATGTTACTTAATCTGGACTCGCCTTAAGGAATAAGTAGTAATTGATTAAATATAAACTTGATAACTATTTCAGTTCATGTAAAAATGTTGTGTGATATAATTTTGAATTTGGTACGTTTTAGAACCCTGTTTATTCATGGCTGATTGAAACAAAAATAAAGAAATGAAAGATTAAAAGAAAAAACTTAGAAAAGAAAACAAATCAGAAGCAAAGAGAATAAGAATTTTAATTGAAAGAAATTCTTAGCTATGGATGGTATTGTAACAGAGAATTAATGTCTTGTTTTTTGTTTGGTGAATTTTTGTTATGTCAAATTATACGTGACTTTTGTATTGTTAGAATATATTTGATACTAACCAAAATATATCTAATGCTATTAAATGAGCGATTCTTGTATATACATTACTACCTCGGCAACGCTGAAACAATTTGAATGACAATTTGTATTTAGCTAACCTTCTACCGTTTCGATCTTTTAAAGTATTGTTCCTGAAAAAGACGATTTTGCACAAAAACATAGATATGACGGTATAGTAATATTCAAGGTAATTTATGTTAGAATAAATACAATATAGAATCATAGTCGCCCAGATACTCCCTGGGCTTCGGGTTTTTTTTTTACACATATGAATAAACGTTATAATTCCGATACTGTAGTCAGTAATAACTACTCCGATTAATAAATGTACTTGTAATCGGAAGCCGCATCGCCATTTCAAATGTCAAATGTGTTTTATGGTTTTATTTGTGTATTTAACGAATAACTCTGGTGGTCAATGATACGTATTGGCATAATTTCCTTTTTGGAGGACATATTTTCTCCGTCATTTTGGGATATATATTATATATATTATATTATTTTGGGAGTGTAAATGAAATATCTGTTTCTGGAAGTAACGTAGGTATTTGTTACGTGTCTATGTGGTAGACTACTGTTATTATATCAAATTTGACAATTTAGGTCTTCATATTGATATGATTTTTATTATGTATTTATATTTTAAGCATACATTTATACTTTTTTACCTATCCTGTACAAATATTATTAACAGAATCTCACCCTTCAGAGAGGCAAGAGGTTCGCTCTCTAATCCATGGGGCATAAGACTCATCACGTCGTCACAGCAGCGTTAGTAGCGGTTTTATCCAAAGCTTCGGAGCTCGGGGTCCGCTCGCCTACTCTTACTTTGGTTTATCTTGACTTTTACGGGAGCGACCGCCGTCTGAACCTTCAACCCCGAGAGGAAAGCGAGCGCCAGAGCCACGTCCGCCAATCAGCGGGTGTACCGAGTCTCAGGTATGGGTTATCTTGGGCGCCAAAAGATCTTAATAAGACCCCATATACCCCAATCGTTATGTATTGCAGTACTGTTTAATTTAATAAATTTGAAAAGTCGTTTAAATTTGATGTAAAAAGTTCCCAAGTTCTAACAACAACCACCAATTTGTACCGAAGTTTTGAAAAGTGTTTGATAAGTTCAAGCTGTTTTATTTAATTAATTTAATCTTGGTTAATTGGTTTATAGTAAATACTTCAAATCTATATCATATTCCAGTAAGAAATTTCGTTGTAGCGTAGCAGTTAAGCGTTCGCTCACATCAGGGGTCGCGGGTTCCAAAGCAACATTTTGTCAATGCATAGGAAGGGAAAAGATAATTTTGTTTAATATGTTGCACTTTTATGCTCAATATTCAGCTACATAATTTCTATTTCACTTCTAAAGAAAATTATTTTATTTATATCTTATTATTGAAAACACTATTTCTCTATTAAACTAGTTAATAATAACACCGAGCGCTAATTATTGCAATCTACACTCTATAATTCAACATTACTAACTCCTAGCTTGTGAAAATCTAATAAATTTAATATGAAAATGTTTCAATGATAAAAATACAGTGTATACATTCCGTAGAGTACAATTTTCTATATTAAACTGTAATTAAAATGGATTGGATGCATTTTTGTAGAGAGCTCGGGTATACAATTGAATGATAAAAATAGCCTTGAAACTTTATGTATTTTATATAAATTTCAGTATATTATAACAGTGTAAAACAGTGAAGACCGCAAACTCTTATATCTGAAATTGAACTCATGAATGGTTAAATTAACAAAAAATATCCGCAAGAACTCTTAAATCTCCCAACTTTATCCTACGATCGTAATAAAAAAGAGAAACAGCGATAATAAAATTTGAATGGTTTCGTACAAAACCAACTTGGCTATGTATTTACAGTTGAAAGTACTGACATTGCGGTGCCGTACACATTAGGATGAAATTTTCATGACGTAACACAGTAACAAGTCGTTTTGCTGTTATAGTAATCACATAAACCTACATAGAATACTGATGTTGGATATTCCTCAGTTAATTCATGATGATTCTGTATTTTCCGGTGTTGTTCCGGTTGGCTATTGACAGAGGAAGCTATCGGCCAACCTTCAGGACTGAGAAGGCACATAGCATGTATAGGTACAGCGTGATAAATTTTTGAGCCTATTGAAGAACATTAAACAAAACTAAAATTTAAGTTTTACTAGTAAAAAGTAATACGCTAGATGCTAATCCAAGTTTATCACTGTAGGAACTCTTCGTTTTCATGCAGAAATCCCCCCCCATACTCCACCCCTCCCGCCGGCCAGCGGTGCTGGTTATGTCGGATTCGAACCGACTAAAACCGCACACCGTCTCGAGTCTTAAGATGCCGATCAGGTATCACTGTCCGAACCCTACAAAATCTTAAATCCTAAAAGTACCGTGAATTTAAGTGGTTGCAATATGAAAGTAACAAATAGAGTCAAATAAGTTTAGTCGTTTTGTCTAGGCTGGTAATATTCAATTGTCAACTAAGATGAGTTGACATCTGAAATAATATTATAAAGAGGAAAGATTTTTGTGTAATACATACACTTTGAAACTACTGAACCTATTTTAAAAAAATCTTTCAACATTACAATGCTACATTATCCCTGACTCACCCGGGTGAAACAGCGTGGCGATGCTAGTAACAAATATTTTTCATTCTAACCCTGAAAAAACTTAAAACCTTTAAAGAAACATCAATATATATGACATAAGATATAACTTTCCCCTTCAAGGAGTTATTGCTTTTGAAGAGCTTATGGTATTTTGGTCAATGAATATTGGTAGATTCCACGCAAGGCAGTTAAATACTTGAATTAAACATTATAGGAATGTATAGCAGATATTGTCGAGCCCTCAGGTATATGCAAAAAAGCCTTGAAAGTTTAAGGCCTATTTTTTTACGTACAGAAACCCCTTCGGGCGTCACCCCACATATGCTAACGGAGAGGCGGGTATGTCGAACTTGAAATGCACGGTGTCTAAGCGTCAGCCATGTGGTACGGGAAATCTGGTGTGCCCTAGAAAGGAAATTCCAGAGACCCCGACCGGCTCCGGTCGCCCGACGCGTCGTTGGGGATTTGCTTTTGATTAAAGAGAGGCGCGCGCGGAAACACGATGCACCGCTACCCTGGGTCTGTTTCTGCTAGGGTGACGGCTAGCCTTGACCGTCAGCCCGAGGCCCGCGCTCATGGAAGACGGAGATCGTTCCACAATCACCGCCGCCCGGTGCACCTTCTTCGGGAAAGGAGAGTGCTAGCCATCTACCGTACCTTTTGCGCGTATCACTGCCTCACAAAAGGAGGCGGCAGCATTCCACAGTTTCTAGGTGCCGATCATGAGCAGCACCAGGGTCTGTAGCGTGACGCTTCCCGCTCCGACGGCTGCTTCAAGGCTCGGCGCTGCTACATCTACTCTGGGCACTCCAGTGTGTAAAGCGGCGTGTCCACAAAGCAACCCCGGTAATGGTGACACTCGGGTGTCGGCTCCCGGCCTATACGAAGCAGAAACTCACCAAACAGCCACGACCGGTGAGCTCCTGCGTCAGCCGGTAGGAGAGGCTACCGTTTCGCCTCTCCGACTATTCCTCCATGATGGGTCTTACCGCCAGAATCGCAGCGTGCCCTAAAAGTTCTAATCTAATGAATTCTTGAATAATGTAGACCTAAAAGATTGAGGTCTACATTTTTCAAGAATTCATTGTTAAGTATTTTCTTTTGAATAGGTACGAGTACCTATATCTTAGCTTTTATATTCATAAAAGTTTGAAACTATGTGAACTGGTCTAAATTGATGGTCTTGTTATTATTACTTTTAAGTATAGCCAAAACTTCATAAGAAAGCGTCGGTAGCTTATTGGTTAAGGAGTCGGTCTTACGATCGAGAGGTCCAGGGTTCGAATCTTGGCCATTACACTACCGACGTGAACTGAGGAGGGGTTAGGGTGAACACTAGTTATTTCGGTTCTTTAAAAAAACATCGAAATTATTGATGAGCCAACTTCACCCGTAAGACAAATAGGTGAAGTTGGCTTGCACATCGAAGACCTTGGTGGGGCCCAAATCTAAATCCATAGCTAATATGTGCGGTCAAAGCTAGATTCTTCCACTTTGAAGCTAACAGAGTGGTAGACATAGTTACTTAATTTGTGATAGAAATGAGATAAAAATTGTAACGACTTGAAATAGCTGTGTGCAAATTTACGTATAGGCCCGCAAATTTGCACACGGGCAAAGTGCCAATTATTCTAGAAGCGGTCGTGAACCCGGACGCTTATAAAACTAGTTCGTTTGCCTCACTAGAAAGGAGTATAGAATAAATTTCAACAAATTCAGTTCAGTTGTTTTTGCGTCCTTCACGAACAAACATTTTTGTGTTCAGAATCTTGCATTAAACATAAGCCAAGTATTTTTATTACCTACAATGTACAGTCACAACTAATTTTCAATTTTCTAACAGTATAGATCAGCGGAAATCGAAGCCGCAACTTCTAACTTAGTAGCCGAACGCTCTAACGCTACGCCACTGATGTCGTTAATAGTCAGTGTCAGTCAAGATGATGTGAGGACCTAGCAGTCCCCCCATACATCGACATTTATTCACACAGAAACTCACATGCATGAACTCTGAAAATATTGCACTTCTTTTTTGTGCAGTCGGTAAACAGAAGCAATGACATACAATTTTCACTCTATTTCCGAAATAAATACCAACTACTCTGTTGTTCCATTTCGCTGGCTACGTTAAACGTTTAGTTTAACAGAGCGATTGAAATCCGACAACAGTAGCTTATGAAATGCAATATTGCTTTATTTGGTTAGATAGCGCATCACCCGTTGCACTCACTGGCTTCGCCCACTAGTGGGTCTATGGGGAATTTCACTTTCCCCGTACACCCATTCTGATATGGCTGTAAATACCAAAGTTATCGACCAATAAAAAAATATCGAACCTTCATATAAGATTTAAATCAAAAGAAATAAACGCCTTAGATATTGATTCAGGGTTCTACGCCTATGAACTCAAGAATTAAATCAATTCTGTAGTAATCCGGGATAACCGAGATAGTCTTAAAGCTTCAAAATTTTGATTTGATGTATTGTTTGTAAAAAAAAACAACTTATACACATGATTCCATATTGCAAAAATCAAGTATATTATTTTTTACGAACAGCATAAAGTAAACATATTTTTTGCAAAATACTTTCGCCGCGGTTCAACTGGCAGTACTAGAGGAATTATTTTTTTTCCGCAGATCAACTAATCAGTTACTAATTTACAAACAAAACATTCGAACAAAGGTCGTAATTTCTTTCGAAACCGTATGTATCTTACAGTTATCTTAATTACTACGGCAGTATTTAATGGATATAAAATTAAACAAATTCTGATGAGGAAAACAAAAATAGGACACGACTACACGACGGATATCCGAAATATTTTGGGAATATTTAAGTTGGCATTTATTAACAGTAACGTTCGCCCGAACACAAATGCAAACGAGAAAATATCACTTGTTTGCATTTCATCGGAAACATTTTATTTTTAATTTCTGACCCAACCTGCTCGTTTGTATTGAATATTTCATTTCGGTGGTCTGCGGGTGATTCGTAATTTGCAAAATGTTTGCATATTTTTTGTAGCACGAATCGAAGTTTGTATCGATCGTATTGAAATAATTATTTCGTTGGTTATGCAAAATACCTCGAATAATAATTAACTATTTTCGTTACTAGTGCGAGGAGTACTGTGATAATCCGACCAAATAGTGTTTCAGTTTTTATTTTGTAATATACTATTTGTACGTATTTGTAATTTACGGGAAGTCACGGGATCATGGTATAGTAATATATATAAAATTTAATATACTGTCCTGACATCAATGTCCGAAACCCGAAACGATTTCCAGCATCCATGAGCGCTGCCCTGCCGACAATGCTTAGAGCTGCTCACGGTCCTAACTGAAACAGGCCCAAGACGGTTCCGTGCACGACTCTCTGACTGGAGAAGTACGTACTACACGGTCCTCCGCGACCGCCCACTGAACAACATATAATCAAGATCTACTAGGGTTCCTTGGACCTGGGTTCCTTTCTAGGCTATGCCTATAGGTTCCTGGCCATAGATCCCCGTGACGATACACTATATGGTTTTACCGATTGGATTTCAAAATGAAAACCTCGTAGGTGATCCTGTCTAAAATAACTTTATCATAGGGGATCCCGTCCAAAATAACTAAGGATCACCTAATGTAAGGTGATGCCTAATCTGAGGGGATTATTTTGGAATCTCGTCGATTCAATGATGGTGTTCAATTCATTCGAAAAGAATAGTAACTGATATACTGTATCCAGAGTGGAGCAGATGACCCCCCTACATGCCATATGTCAAAGGAATAACGAATAAAATTGGCACTCTACCTACTTAACTGGTAACATATATCAAGGATATTTATTGGCAGTAGAGGAAGTTACTGAAGTGTGTTAGGACAGAAGCAGATGGCGGTCTATTGTTTCTGTCTACCCGGAAGGGGAAAAGGCATATATATAAAAAAAATTTTTTTATTATTAGCAAGGATAAAAATATCACCTTTATATACAGGGTAGGAAACGTTAAGTGTGTCCAGTCGGTTATTACGTTTTTTTACAGTATCCTTAAAAATGCAATATTCTTTTGCAATACAATGACGAAATAATCGGTTGGTCACACTTAACGTTTCCACCCTGTATGTATATGGAATGCTAGGATTTAAACATTAGTGTACTCAGAGTGGTTTATATTCACAAAGAGAATAGTTTGATATGCAAGCACTACATGATAATATTCCCTTTATGGCTTAGTTAAACCATATCTGTAACATGGTGAATCCTTAATTATCACTCGGAGGATTGGATTGGAGGGTATCAAGAAATTCGAAAGAGGGGAATCTCTTTAAAGGGTATATAATAGTATATATTGTGTATAACATATATACTAATTATCTCTGGATTGGTATAATATGTGTCCCAACTACGCTATTAGAATGATATGATATTGAATATTGTGCCCGGTAGATGGCAATAGGCTCGCCCCCTATTACATTGAGACCTTAACATAACTGGCGAATCGTGGGTATGTAACACACCTCTGCCTGCCCCTTCGGGGATACAGGCGTAAAGTCATGTTATATGTTATTGAAATATTTGACAATAAAAACTTATGAAAATATTTTCTACATTCAAAAAATAATGAATTAATTACATATTTGTGAGTTTTCAAGAGAATTGTATTTTTTTTTTCGTGTCGATATCCCTTCGGATAGCCCCTCTCCCCCCCCCGCCGGCCAACGGGAGCGGTTATGTCGGGCGTGAACCAACTAAAACCGCACGCTGTCTCGGGTCTTAAGACGCCGGGGTGTAAGGTTGCCCATAGAGCATATTCCTCGCACCCCGACTAACTCTGGGAAATCTCCGGTTTCAAGATGGCCCTCTCGGGTTTGGGAACTACGGTGTCCCTGTCTTGCCCCGGTTTGGGGGAGGGGTGCTAGTCGCCCCGCCGTTCCGGCCTGCTTCTGCTGGGGTGACAGGCGGCCTCACCTGCATAGGTACTGTACTTATGATGCTGGCCGGCGGGGGGATATCCGATGGGATTTCCGCCCAAATAAAAAAAAATGTACTGTACCTATGAATCTTGATGTATGATGATCTTGCGATAACATCCACGTAAATTATACTTTTTTTGGGATTGGATTTTCTTATAATTTTTACCTGGGCTTTGCAAGAAACAACGCGGATTATCATTCTCTCGCTAAAAAAGGATTTTTTATGTTAATATTTCCTTAAATAAAAGGTTTGTTCATCTGAGTATATTTATTTCATAGTATTTTTATTTCACCTCGGGACTATTATTTCAGCTAAGTGATATCACCCAGGTGAAATGGTACTACTTTTTTGGTATCATTTGTTCTGCTGTATAATTGAACTAGGGAAAGGAAACTTATAATACTAAATTAAACTAAATCAGTAATCATTATTTTCCTACTGCAATTCATGTTACTGGTAGCATACATTTTTCTAGATAAGCACAGAATCAATGCTTTTAAAGTATTAACACAATGGCCAGGCCATATAATTTATTATGTACGTTTAGAGGGCATTGTGGGCATCCCGTTATCTATAAATTCAGAGTGTACGCTTTCGGTTAATATTTTATTTAGCTTTACACTAACCTTTTTATACGAGTCATAACCTATTTTTTGTTTTTAATTTAAAATATTTTATAAACAATTTATACAGTGACTTGTATCAACATAAAATTTAGTTACATAACTATTCATTTTTAGTTTTTTATCGACACATTTCAATAACTAAAGATTTGTAATCAAAATACCCAAATTTGACATCGTATTTGACATTCGTGAAAACATTTTAAGGGAAAATTAACCTGAAAATAAATCAGAAAAAAATCATACACGTAAGTAATTATAAATCCTGGTTCTCAACCATATAGCCACTAGAATAACTCAACCACTCACGTAGTCTCTATAAATATAAACAAGAGAAGAGAAACCCTCCCTTACTAATTAGTTCTAACCTAATTAGCGTGCCCTTCTTCGACCGACCTTTAAGTATGAACAACAACGCTCCAATGGTTCACCGATATCAAATATTAATCATTATAATCCAAAATATTGATTGCTGATTCATACCGGACTAATAAAACTTGTTTGATTTATATTAATAATTTCGAATTCGTTAATCAAAAAGGCAGTTTAGTTTATTCAAAAATGCACTTACCTGGTTTTTAATTCAGGAACGCGCGATCCAAATTCAAAATTCACAAATTCGATTTGTCCGGCGGTCGGGTAGTAGTCGGAAATTAAAAAGGGTGTAAGTGCGATCGTTCACTTAGACGCGTGCTGCCACCTGGGCTGCCCGAAGGACTGTGACGCGCGGCGCGAGGTAAAGCGGCGTACTTCACGGTATTCGGAACTGAAATGTACTGCCTTTGTAGACGCTCGCGTTATATCAATAAGTTGTAAAGACATATCACATCTTCGCCCGTTCGTCATTACTTTGAGTTTGTAGATGTTATGTCTTGAATAATTAGCTAAAACATAGTAGGTAATGTGAGATATACCTACGTCCTACGGTGCATATTTAGATTTGACAACTGATAGCTGAATAGCGACATATTAGAATAGTAAAAGATCAACGTGTATGTCTTTAGTTTTGCGCTATTTAATTCTGTGTTAAATAATTATTATCTCGTCTGTGTAAATCTATACATTGCTGTATTTCAATATCTATTATGATATCGTCCATAATTTCTCAATTTTCTTTTTTCATTTCTATCTTAGAAGAGAATAGAGTTTCAAATATGATTAGTATAGGTAGGTACCTACTCACCTATTCTTATTACTTCCTAGGACTATATAAAAATGTTTTTGTTATGTACATGATCAGATTTATAATATAAAAAATCTTAAACCTCTCGATTGTTAAATTCAGTTTTTTACCATTCAGCTTCCTTCATATAATTTGATATCGTGATAAGTGAATTCGGGACTTTGACGATAAACTGACTAACCGATTGTACGCGTCAGTAAGATTTTCTTAAATATTGTCATTTTAGAATGCTAATCGCCACAACATTTTTCTAGAGGCGTCGTTTCACCCGTTATAAAATGTAGTACATGCGAATCGACCGCTAAAAATATTTATTTTAAAAAGGGCTAAAATAAACCGACAACAAGTCGCATCATAAAATAATTAACTAAGATTATATGAATTCTGTTAATATAATTATTAAGCATCTTTCTATCGTCAAATAAAGAAAGGAAGCCCATTTTTTTGCCAATAACAGGTAAACATTTTTTTGCTAATCTGATGTAAAATTATGGGGTTTTGAGTTAATTTACTTCCATCTTACGTTAGATAGATAGATAGATAATTCTTTATTGTACATCAAAATTATTACGGATACAAATTTGGAACATTTATAGTTAAATGTACAATAAAGGCCTATCACTAAAAGTGATCTCTTCCAGGCAACCCTAAGATGGACAGGAGTAGATAATATAAGTGAGTGTTGGTGTAATTTTATAAACATTTAATAAAATTCGTTACATGAATAATAATTACATAGTTTGAGGAGTGTTTTGAACGACTACAATAAAGAAATGTGATTATTGAAAAAAAATGGATTGTGCCTGTCTAATGTTTACTGGCAATGCATTCCATAGGACAACGGCCTCCACAGTAAAAGATTTACCATACCTAATAGGCGGTAGAGTGCACTGGCACTTCCAGCATCAAGTTCTCAGATGACCTCAAGGATCTCACATGTGTGTCACGGACGCGGTCCATGATCCATGATCGGGGCCTGAGGACGGCAGTTGGCCGACTCGCTGTCCTTACAGAAGCAGGCCGTGGCGGAGGTGTGTCGTGTCAACCTGCCAACTCACCGACGCGGGATAAAACCCGAACCCACCAGGCGAGGCCGCGGTTGCGGCCAAAGTCCGCTGGTAACCCTGGGGTTATCCTTTCGAGGGCTTACACAGGGTGCCCGGCAATGGACACTTTGGGAGGACACCGTGTGGTTTTAGTCGGTCCGATTCCGACACGTCCACCTCATCGTCGGCACCGATGGGGTGTAGCCCGTGGGGGATTCCACACGTATAAAAAAAAGGGGCAGTTTGGTATGGTTAAAACGGGTAAACACGTGGCGCGCAACTAGGAAACAGTTAAAAAAATAGGTCGGTGCACTCAGTGCCAACATAAAACAGTTACACACACAAGTCGTTGCCAAAATAAAAACTGCTTTCTGCAGCCAAGTTAACGGAAATACGACGCGAGGGCTTTTGGACAGAATTTATTGTTATGTTCTTGATGAGAACCTATAAAATCTGTGTGTGTGTGGGGTTTATTACGGAGTTTATTTTATAGACAGAATACGATCCATCTTATAGTAAGTTGTCATAGGCCACGATATCCGCTTCCCATCAGGTGGGCCGTGAGATTGTCTGCCACATGAGTGGAATAAAAAAAAACCTGATCAGCCAGAAGACTAACTTCTTAACAGCCGAACTTCGATATTGTCCTTGAAGCGACTTCCATCTGACTTCTACAACCGAATATGGCGATGGCGATACCGAAGTTCTTTAGTTATCGGAATTTTCAGGGATCCAACTATCCGTAATGATGGCTAAGTGTTCGTATGGCCAATAGGGACCGAGAGCTTAACATCACAGGTCCGGATCCGTCACGTCTCTGAGGAGTAGGTGTTCTAGAATTGCTTCCAGTAAATTAGAGTTTTCGGCCATTACCCTGGCTCTAAAACTTACAAACATACTGACGGGTCAGAGGCCACCTCAACGACTGAAATCGTCTACTCGCTTTAAGAAACACAACTCAAATTATTGAAGTGCCACATATACACTTGGCATATACAATAAAATAATAATAAATAAATATTTTACGACATTCTACACAGCGATTTCTAGACCCAAAGTAAGCATAGTTTAACTAGCTTGTGTTATGGGTTCCAGAATGCGGATAAACATACATATATACATTTTTTTTTGTAAATACATACATATTATACATAGAAACACCCAGACCAATGCAAATAGACATATTCATGCATACAAATATTTGCACTGAGCGGGAATCGAACCCGCGCCCCCTGACGTAGCAGTCGAATGCACTACCGCTACGCCACAGAGGCCGTATAATACACATACATAAACAATTTTAACCCTTTCTATCGAAGTCTATATAAGTATAATATAATAAAATTGTAAAATAGTTGTGTCTGTAATTGGAGACATAAAAAAAAATTAATGTCTCTTCTCTGTTGAAATTCTTGTCTGTTTGTGTGTTTGTTCGCGATGAACGCAAAAACTACTGAACGGATTTTGATGCGTTTTTTTTGTTAGAAAGGTCTTGGTCGGACTTAAGGTCCTGCCATATATTTGATTGCAATTGGTTAAATAGAACCGGAGATATGACCAATAAACTAAAAATTCTTCATTCAATACCTTCGCGCGGGCGGAGTCGCAGGCATCAGCTAGTATAAAATACAAATATCAATCATAAAACAAACTGAAGCTAAAAAATGGAGTTAGTCAATGCTTAGTCACCTTTGTCAGCAGAGCGATTGTATTGACAAATGGTTCTATCGTTGAGTTAATTATAAAATGGCGATGGTCGACGTCCAGTCAGGCGTAGTCACACAATCACTTCAATCTCACACAGATATAGATCTAAAGCTAGGTACTCACATGCGGGGGTGTGTGTTGGGTAACCTCCTCGAGTGTCGCTCCGATTCCGATCCCGCTGCAGTCCGGGGGGAACGGAATCGGAGCGGCCGGTACACCCTGGGCGGCGGTCAATGGCTTCCCCTTCACCCCTTCATAGGGTTGGCATTGATCGTCGGCCAATACCCAACGTGGCGGGAACACATCGCTCTCCGTACTCCTCTGCTTTCAGAGGAGACAGGATGAGCGATGCTGTTAGTGGTGAGATGGCCCAGGGTCAGCCGGGGTGCGAGGGATATGCTCTATGGGTATCCTTACACCCCGGCGTCTGAAGACCCGAGACGGCGTGCGGTTTTAGTCGGTGCAAGCCCGACATAACCGCCCCCGCTAGCCGGCGGGGGGGTATCCGAAGGGATTTCCGCACGATAAAAAAAAAAAAGGTACCAGATAGCTTTCTGTAGGTGTACACATAAATCCATTATTTGTCATTATTTCGGTTTCCTTACATAATGAATGTAAACAAGTAGTTTAGATCCATCATATGATAATTAAATGCACACAGTTATGCACGTACGCATTAGAAGGGATAAATCGCACGCATAAATTTTTCTTTATTTATTTCGTAATTTACATTAATTTTATTAGATACAACCAATTTACAATTTTGTAATAGTATAGAATATTTAATTTTACACCTTATATTATAACACCATAATGAAAGAAATGAATACTTGACTTCTGCACATTAAGGAGGATGTTTCTATACCCAACACGAAAGCCATGGACGTCTGTAAGCCCTGGACAAGCTAAGTACAATATTCCAAGCTGAATGTATTGGCATAACGAGAGCAGCGGAGACGATTGCCGCCGGAGACGTCAAAGATCTAGATATAAAGATCATATCAGACAGTGCATCCGTACTCCAAGCTCTGAAAAGCAACACCATAACCTCTGTCCTCATATTGGAATGTCACAATACACTCCAATCCATTGCAAACACAAACAAGGTCACGCTGCAATGGATCAAGGGACACAGCAACTCCCTCGGCAACGACGCAGCCGATGAATTGGCCAAGAGAGGATCAGGGGCAACAGTATATGGACCGGAACCAATACTACCTATACCTCAAGCACAGGTCAAAACTTGGCTGCGGAAAAATACGGAAGAAACCCATCAAAAAGAATGGACAAACATTGAAGGATGCAGGCAAACAAAGAATGCAGTTCCGGTAGCATCAAAAACGTTTAGCCGAAACTTCATTAGATTAAAAAGGGACCAGATCCGCAAGGTCATAGGCATCTTGACCGGTCACTGTCCTCTAAACAAGCATCTATTTACAATAGGTGTGACGGACAGCCCCCTGTGCAGAGGCTGCATGGGGGCAGAAGAAACGCCACATCATGTGCTTACAGAGTGCATGAGCGTGGCCGAACAACGGGCGA
The DNA here is from genome assembly GCA_946251805.1 of Cybosia mesomella. NCBI lineage: Eukaryota > Metazoa > Arthropoda > Insecta > Lepidoptera > Erebidae > Cybosia > Cybosia mesomella. The sequence goes on from OX276415.1 coordinate 10,041,589, forward strand.
AATTCCTCCAGTCACCAGCGTCTCTCCGGGAAGCATGTGGAAACCTGAAAAGGCTGCTGGCTTTTTGGGAAGATCTGGGTTGGTTGGAGTGAGAGGTAAGATGCTACGCACAATGGCCCAATCAAGAGGCTAAGTGCGGAACAGCCCAGGTAAACTAACTAACTAACTAACCCCTTCATAGGGTTGGCATTGATCGTCGGCCAATACCCAACGTGGCGGGAACACATCGCTCTCCGTACTCCTCTGCTTTCAGAGGAGACAGGATGAGCGATGCTGTTAGTGGTGAGATGGCCCAGGGTCAGCCGGGGTGCGAGGGATATGCTCTATGGGTAACCTTACACCCCGGCGTCTGAAGACCCGAGACGGCGTGCGGTTTTAGTCGGTGCAAGCCCGACATAACCGCCCCCGCTGGCTGGCGGGGGGGTATCCGAAGGGATTTCCGCACGATAAAAAAAAAAATAAAAAAAAAAAAAAAAAAAGGTACTCACATGCGATTTTACTCGATAGTTTTACTGCAAAGCGAGTAAAAATTAATTTTTACTCGCTTTGAGCGAACGTTAACGTGTGGACCACAAAACTCACAACTCGAGGGCGCATATCGAGCCGGCTCGATGTGCGAAATGCTGAATGTGCGGAAGACCATGCGGTGATTTTTACTCGACGTTTTTATTCGAGCGAGTAAACCTCACGGTTTTACTCGCTCGAACGCTCGTACCAAGCTTTAAACTTTTTGAAATCGACCCAAAGACGACGTGTTCTATATTTAAATTTTACTTTAATTGACTCCGAGGTATTAGCAGGCCGGGACGGTGGGGCGACTAACGCCCCTCCCCCAAACCGGGGCAAGACGGGGACACCGTGGTTCCCAAACCCGAGGGGGCCATCTCGAAACCGGAGATAGCCCAGGGTCAGTCGGGGTGCGAGGGATATGCTCTATTGGCAACCTTACACCCCGGCGTCTGTAGACCCGAGACGGCGTGCGGTTTTAGTCGGTTCAAGCCTGACATAACCACCCCCCGGGGGGTATCCGAAGGAATTTCTGCACGAAAAAAAAAAAGGTATTTTAACTTGACATAACCTATGACATTCCATGTTTTTCCATTTTTGTTTACATTTTATTATTTCAGCACAAATTATGTTTGTGCAGAAATAAATTGAAATTAAAACGTTTGTTTTTTCTATGTATAGTACTTGGCTTCTAATGTGGCACGTCGGAAAAAGAAAGTAGTGTCCAGCTAAGATCAGGTTACTTTTTTTTGTAAGACGTTCTCTTTATCGCACAGCACATGTCTTCAACTTGATATCTTTTTAGAGTAATTAAAACCGAATTTAATACTGTTTTGTGTTATTTATTATTAAACTAGCTGACCCGGCAGACTTCGTACTGCCTCAATTGATAACAACTTCCATATTTATTTCACCTTTTAAACCTTCTCTGGACCTCCACAAATAATTCAAGACCAAAATTAGCCAAATCGGTCCAGCCGTTCCCGAGTTTTAGCGAGACTAACGAACAGCAATTCATTTTTATATATAAAGATATTGTAAAAGATTCTAAAACATAACATAACATAACTTCACGCCTGTATCCCCGAAGGGGTAGGCAGAGGTGTATAAAGAGGTATGTAAAGGATTCTATCGCAATTTATTAGGTGTTATTTTATTATTTACACTGATCCCGACGTTTCAGTTGCTTTTCAGCAGACTAAAGATGGTGGTTGCCTCATATTTTGAAGTGTAAGTTATCTCAAAGTACCCGAACTATGTTAAGTTGTTGGCATTACTGTTTACGCAGTATGAGCTCACAATGAGCCGACATATATCTTTAGAGAGCTGAGCTGAATGATGTTCTATAGACGCATCTAATCAAGTTTAAAATGCAAAGCCCTTTCCAAGTTAAAAATAAGTAACGAAATCTCAATTAGATAATTCATAATGCGCAGTCATTACATTTTGTAGAGGCCAGTTTTTTTTACCAAAATTTCTGGTATTCCCCCTAACTCCTCCAGCTAAGCTGAATTGCTAGCATTAGAACTGGGTTCACGTCGTAGTGTAATTGCCAGTATTCGAACATGGGATCTCTCCATCGTAAGGACGACTACTTAACCACTAAGCTAACGATCCTTTTCTGTTGTTTCTTCTTATTTTTTTAAATTGTACTTATAACAAGTGTGATTTAAAAAAGAACTTTTATTATGTTCTTGTTAATAAAAAGAACTAACAATTTGAAATCAAACGAGCCGAAACTCAATGAGGTTGCGTCGTTTCATTAAATAGTTCCTATGACCACCTTTCAGCTACATCATCAGATCTTGGTTACCATTGAAAGACGAACTACTCGTCAAGTCGATTCAAACGAGCCCGAACTCGATGAGGTTGTTTCGTTTCATTGCAAAGTTCCTATGGCCACTTTCCAGCTCCATCATGAGATCAGTACTATGTCGTCATAATATTGCATTGTCACGCGATTTACAAATGTTTTTAGCTTCAATCGGTAACCGGGAAGTGGATCAAATTTAATTTGCAAGATTTGATGACCAACATCGGGACAGATGAAGCTAAATAAAAGCTTATAACAGATACTTGATACTACGATTGATACAATAAATACTGGTAACATTTATAATGCAGTTAAATCCCAGCAAGTATTTGTACACAGAAAGCTTTCTGTTGTAAAAGGCTTTTAAATAATTTCTAACTACGCTTTTAATATCTTGAACCTTAACGATAAAATGTTATGCTTGCTATCCCAAGGCTAATGAGATAATTAAGATGATATTATATTCTCTTAATGGTTCCTGGTATTTCAAAACCTTTTATTAGAATACTAGCTGTTGCCCGCTTCGTCCAGACTTCATCAGAATCTCATGAAGATTTACCAAGTAATCGATTTTGCTCTGCTGCTTCTACCACACCTATAGTAGCCTAATTAAACATACCGAAGGAGGATGAACATACCCTAGAAAGATTTTCGTGCAAATTTCAGCTGAATCTATTCAAGTTATGCCCGAAAATCGATTAAAACCTGTAGACAAACAGATAAACGGACAAAAATTCTAAAAATCTCATTTTCGACAATCCTCCTACACAGAGAGGTCCTAGAACACCAATCAATTATTTCCTTGAAACCGTATTCAACGTACAGTTTTCACCACGTCACGATTTTTTTAAATGTAAAGATATCTGAGTAAAATAATATCGTCAACTCGTTTATGAGGGCAGCGTGGCAGTTTATATTTCTCTCGGGGACGCCGAAGGTCGGACGGACGATACATCACACATCTGCGGGCCACTTCATCCTTTTTCCATCTCTCCTCTTGGGGAGAGCGCGGTCAATTCAGCTTTAGTATAACGCCTTCAATATAGCATAGCGGCGATAGGCCCACGAAGGTAGCATCATATTCATCACAGTATAAGTCTCATCTTGTATTTTGGAGTTGGCGTTTCGCTCTGCTGCTCTTACAGTTGATTTGGCTTTTGCGGGAGCGACTGTCGTCTGAACTCCCAACCCCAAGAGGTTGCTTAGCAGATGCGCCGACTCGCAGGTGGGGTTGACTTCGGCCCCAAAGGTGCTAGTAGCGGCCTGATGAACTTTAGTTAAGTAGATTTAACCTAAAATATTATAAAACATAACATAAACTCACGCCTATATCCCCGAAGGGGTAGGCAGAGGTGCTGGCACCCACATTTCGCCAGTTTATGTTTAGGTCCCAATGTAATAGGTGGCGAGCCTATTGCCATTAACCGGGCACTTATAAACCTGCGATAAATACACACATAACTTCGAAAAGCATCGAAAAGTCATTGGTGTGTGCCATGGTAAAACCTGGGATCGAACCCGAGACCTCGTCTCAGCAGTCCATTACCCATACCACTAGGCTACAATAAATATTATAAATTTTAATTTTAATTTAGATTATTTATAATAAAATATTATAAATAATCTAAATAATGGTGACTGCTAAATTAAGTTTCATCCATTATAAACGAAGATATTTGTTTACCAGTGCGACCCATTAGCGAACTATTTTAATAAACTCACGCCAATTTGTGGGCTGGTATATTCCTGTACTGGGGTGTGTGTTGGGTAACCTCCTCGAGTGTCGCTCCGATTCCGATCCCGCTGCAGTCCGGGGGGAACGGAATCGGAGCGGCCGGTACACCCTGGGCGGCGGTCAATGGCTTCCCCTTCACCCCTTCATAGGGTTGGCATTGATCGTCGGCCAATACCCAACGTGGCGGGAACACATCGCTCTCCGTACTCCTCTGCTTTCAGAGGAGACAGGATGAGCGATGCTGTTAGTGGTGAGATGGCCCAGGGTCAGCCGGGGTGCGAGGGATATGCTCTATGGGTAACCTTACACCCCGGCGTCTGAAGACCCGAGACGGCGTGCGGTTTTAGTCGGTGCAAGCCCGACATAACCGCCCCCGCTGGCCGGCGGGGGGGTATCCGAAGGGATTTCCGCACGATAAAAAAAAAATGGTATATTCCTGTACTGAGTCATAATTAACTTCACAACTACCCTCTAAGTGATATTTAATTACAAGAGATTTTGTGATTGAGTAAAGGGATTATGATGTATCCTAAAATATCTCCAACCATACTATAGAAGATCAATAGAAGTCAATCACTTAAGAAACTGCTGTAATTTTAAGAATAGTGGTCCCATTCCAAGTTTTTTTTTTAATTATAGTCAAATCAAAAATTAATAATTATATTTTAATCAATAATTTAAATATTAGAATAAAGCCCACTAAGCCATTAAATTATTTTCATAATTTGAAAAGGAGCATTTAATTTTGGCACTGACTGTATGTATTGACAGGTGTTATACGGCTTGGCCCCCAAAATATTGGTGGGACCCAGATACACAAAATACGGAAGTATGGACGAAGGTTGCCGGTAACTATAGTTTAAACAAACTTACGTATTCATTTCCAATTTAAGAAGAAATATACCCCAAAGAACAAACGGTCAACCACACGAAATTAAATTGTGGGTCCAACCCAAGGGAATGTCCCTGACAATAACTAACCTACTTTAAGCAAAAAATACGAAAGTCTACGACCGTAGACTTCCAAGGTAAGACCATAAAAATAAAACTAAACAACGCTACGAGTCTACGAGTGCACGTAGCATATGCTACGAAAAATGTAGGCGTAGGGCTACCATAGTGCAGACAAAATAGTAGTACAAGTATAAGGTATCTTTGTTTTTAAAAAGTTTTATTTTGTAAATAAACGCATATCTGCCGAAGGACCAATAGCCGCTGGAGCAAGCAATTCCTAGAATGGAGACCGAGAATCGCAACGTAAGGTAAGGAGAGAGTAAGATTGTTTTTGGCTTTTACAGTAGCAACTGCTATCTCATCCCCCTGACAGAGGAAAGCCTGCACCAGAGCTTCGTCCGTCTATCAGCAACCGGCTTGCAGGTAACGTTGGCATTTATTTAATACCAACGCATAATTTAAATTCATGATTACGATGATATGTACTAAGTGAGGGTTGAACCCATAACCCCTTCACGAACGTTCAAACTAAAACAAATAAATGTTTGTTTATAATTAATTACAACACTGGAACGTCCCGTTGTTTATTTTTACTCCAATTGTAAACATAAGCTTGCTTCTATAATTATTTAATGTATCTTAATTACATGTCCAATGTTGTTTTTAAAACAATATCGTTATTATTTTCACCTTTAAATAGTAATTTACAACTTCATTTAATGTGTAAAAAAACATAGTGTATTTTTTGGTTTGTGTATAATTTATGTGCTGCCGTACCGTTCACCCAATCACGATAAAACTTTTTGCTTACACTTGCGAGGGTTATAGGCATTGAGGATGGATGAATAATATATGGCTCTGTTGAACGCTGCCTTGAGGAGACCCATGTTTGTATCGCGTATTTCGCGTGCCCTGACCCAAGCGGGCACTGGTGACTTTGGTCTAAGGAATTTTACACTCTATACCCAAACCAATTTCACCAGCGAGATAGAAGCATAATCCGATGGGTACCCTCGAAGCAGCGCTGAGTACACAGAATGGATGCGAAGTAGTCTCATAGTCCATCTCAATCTGCTTGGCACAGAGATATTTTAAAGTCTAGCATAAAGTCTAGTCTAAAAGCTACTTTTAAAATTCGGAAATAGGTTCCTGTGGGTTGCGGGTACGGGATCAGTACTTCATGAAATCGCTGACAACAGCTAGCCAAACATAAAGTAAGTATAAGTAGAAAAAATACAGAGGTTGGTATAAACCTATTTTGTATTAGAATACAAAAAATTAATAAACACACTTGATTAGAAACAAATATGTATTTCTATCATAACCTACTGTATTTTATTGTTTGTGTCACATTCCGTAATGAGATGTATTGTATTTGCATACGCCGGGGGAAATTTATCGCGAAAACATTTGAATATTTCGCATACACAATACCCATAGAATTAAATGCGATTTATGAGATATGTGTAATAAATGGTGTATATTAATTAATGAGGCTCGATTTATGTTTTTAAATAATATTTTTGTATATTGTTTTAATCCCTTCTATTGTGTTTTATGGAGTATTCTTACGTCATAGAACAGCAGTTTTACACTCCTGATAACTTTTATCCGATGTGAAAAAATCTTAATTTGTAACATATTTTTGTATGTTCATCAATTACTTAAAAGGGTGAATGGGACCTTGCCAAAATCTTTGAGACATCAGCCTTTGATTGATGGAGGAGCATCTGGTACCGGCTTTCTCTAGGGGTTGCAGACAGATGGCAATTACTCCCTTAAAACTCAGAATCAATCAAATACAGAATGAAAGAGTAAGAGCAGGTGAGTAGACCCTGGCTCCAAGCTTTGGATGCAGCCGGGATTGGAGCTCGGTTGTTAATAATGAAATGTAACGTTAAAGGTTAATAACCGCCCCCGCTGGCCGGCGGGGGGGTATCCGAAGGGACATCCGCACGAAAAAAAAAAAATTTTTTTCGTGCGGAAATCCTTACGGTCGGATCCTTATGTCGGACGAGAACCGACCAAAACCGCACGCCGTCTCGGGTCTCTAATACCGGCGTGTAAGGTGGCCCATGATTTCTTCGCGCCCGGCTAACCCTGGGCCATCTACGACTTTGACATGGCCCCCTCGGTGGGTTTAAGCTACCCTTTTTTTTTCTCTTGCGGAAATCAACTCGGATAACCCCCCCAGCGGGGGGGGGGGGCGTTATGCCAGGCTTGAGCCGACTGAAACCGTACGCCGTCTCGAGTCTTTAGACGCCGGGGTGTTAGGTTGCCCATAACGCATTTCCCTCGCACGTATATATCATGTCATGCCATTATATTATGAAAAAACATTTTTAACCCGGACGCCAGAACGGCGCGGTGTTATAAGTTTCTCGTGTTTGTGTCAGTCGGTGTCATGTTAGCTTCAAAACGGATGAACTGATTTTGCTTTTTTGTTTGAAAGGTGAATTAGTCGGGAGTGTTTTTAACTATGTTGGATAGAAATCGATCAGAGGTTTTTTTAATTGTTTATTTATTTCATATTTTCATTTTATTGATAATTATTTATATTATTAACTATCTTTAAAATTGATTGTGTAAACTCATTAAGATATTCTCATAATTTATTGATATATAAAGCGGCGATAGCCCAGTGGTGTACGTAACGGAATGCCGAGACGAGGTCTCGAGTTCGATCCCCAGTCGCCCCGGGCACACACCTCTGACTTTTCGTAGTTATGTGTGTATTAAAAATGTTGATTATCGCCCGCTTAGTAATGTGCCCGGTAGATGGCAATAGGCTCGCTCCCTATTACATTGGGACCTAAACATAACTGGCGAATGGTGGGTGTGCAATACACCTCTGCCTACCCCTTCGGGGATACAGGCGTGAAGTTGTGTTATGTTGTCATGTTATGTTATTTTCATTTAATTAATCTAGTCTGAACAACGTACAGTCAACGACGAAAGTAATTTAACAGATTTTAATTTATTTGTCACCTTAGCTCTTAAACCTTTCATAAAATAATAAACTTTGACCTCTGGAGATTATGAAACTACTTCAAGTACATCAATTTGGTGCATGTGTTCCTAGGTAAAAATGGTTTGTAAATGTTTAAGTGTTAATATAAATCGACTTTTGTAGTTGACTGTATACAAAATTTCATGCTAATCTGTTGTTTAGTAGCCCGGCAACCAAGAACTTTTCACGCAGTTTATTATGCCACTTTCCAGACCATTACTTATTATGGCCCGGAGAGTGTCAACAAAAAATTTTAAAGTTCCTGTGGGATGTGGGGAGCCATTCCACGTAGTGGTAGAGGGTTAGTTAGTATTATATAATCTGTTTTCTCTTAGGATTGTAAGACAATAGAGCCTGTAGTCGTGACTAGTATTCAGCAATTGGCTGTATCCTATTATGTGGGCTCAAAAATATATAGCTGACTAGAGGCCTGTCCCGGCTTCGCAAGAAAAAAATCATAATTAACCCCTTTACATAACATAACTTCACGCCTTTAGGGGTGAAATTTCAATAAATCTTTCCTTCGTTAATCTGTCAATCAGTAGGTGTACTGGCTCACAGGTAGGGTTGAGTCGGGCCCCGAAGAACTTGGTTGGGTTGGGTTAATACATCTCCATAGTTGATGTTTTTTTTTTTTTTTTCTTTTAAAAGAATATTAATAACCGAAATTACTAATATCCCCCCTAACCCCTCCAGCTAAGCTAAATTGCTTGTGTTAGGAGTGGGTTCACGTCGGTAGTGTAATGGCCAGGATTCGAACCCGGCATCTCTTGATCATAAGGTTGACTCCTTAACCACTAAGCTACCGACGCTTAAACATTTTAGAACATGTAAAGCATCAACTGCCAAAATTGCAAGTTTGTAATCTCAACGGTTACAAATAACATCACTTCATATTAATCATTATTCATCGTAATGGTTTTAGAATCGTTAAAAAATATTGTCGCAAAATAATGAACGAGGCGAGTAGACATATTGTGATATCCACTTCACTAAGTAACTAATTAGGGAACTATAATTTAATGTGCATTAACTATAACCTAAATAGTCTGGTTAGTATTTAAGTCTAGCCAGCATAAATTTTGTCACAACCTCCCCTAGCGGATTTGTGTTAATATACCTACTGAGGTTAGTCCCAAATATTTATTACACCAATTATAAATTTAATGGTTTAAGTGGTCAGCTGGCCAACAGCTGTTATATCGAGTGTGGTGGGGGATTCCCACCGGTGTGATTAAAAAATAGTTACACGGACTTTGAGTAATTAATAATACTTTATTATTCACAGTACCAGTTAGCATCTTTTATCCTATCCTACTTCCCACAAAATTATAAATGTGAAAATTTGTGAAGTTGTTTGTATGTTTAGATAGGCTACTTTTTATCCTTGGAATAGACCCCCATGGGTTGCGGTAACAGGCAAGAGCTAGTTTCAAATAATGTATATCAAAAATGTATAGTCAAGCCTCATATACAACCAGGATGAACGCTAAGATGATGATGATGATGACTCGAGATGATGTAAGAACTCTAACGATACATCCTACATCCAAATCTATTGTCTGTGAAAACATGATACTCCTTTTTGGGCAGTTGCGTAATAAGAAAATTACCAGAAAACGGTAAAATAGCCATTTCTTAATGCGGTTTTCTTGGCGGCGCATACAGGATAAGTATTCAAAACCGTATGTTAATAAGACTCAGACCCTATTCCCTTATTCCATTTTTATTACATAAAAACGTTTGCCTCACAAAAACCTTACCTTACCTTATATATTACGAACTCTCCATAATTCACTGAAATTTCAAAAATAGCACATAATCACAAAAAGTTTTATAAAAGGGTCTACCGCCTTAGGCTCCAGAAAAAGTATCGAATTTGCACTTCTAATCGACAGTACCTACTGATTATATGTGAAAATATATTTAGAGGTTTCCTAAAAGAATTCGGAAGTATAATTTTATTTAGTTTCGTATCGTTATTTTTCAAATACAATGTAAAAGTTGTTCATGGATAACGTGTGAGGGAATTACCTTACTGGGCAACTGTACACCGCGGCATTAAAGACCCGAGACGGCGTGCGGTTTTAGTTGATTCGAGTCCGAAATGACCAACCACGCTGGCCGGCGGTGGATTTCTGTGGGAATTTTACGACGACGGTAAGTTCTGTGCCACCACCAGTGATGAATGACAAACGAGTTAAGCTAGCAACTATTAACAAGCTACCGAGCAGCAAGTGTGTAGAGAGAGTCTCAACCTACGCGAGCAAGCATGGATGCTGCTTTTTAATACCACTTAGGTGGCAGACAAGCACATGGTCCACCTATGGCCGTGTGCAACACCAGAAGCGTCGCACTTGCGCTGCCGACCCTGTAAAAGCCTTCTAATACCCTTCTTGAAGAACCCCATATTGTAGTCGCTTGGGAAAACCACAGCAGGGAGATCATTGTACAGTTTGAGCGTGCGCAGAATGAAGTTTCATACTTTACTGTACGCACTGTTGCCAATTTGCAAAGTGTGAGGATGAATTCCGTCTGTGGTGAGCAGTCTGATGATAGAATGTAGCCGTGGGCATCATGTTGAACAATTCTTCTGAACACATACCATTATATAGGCGGTAGAACACGCACAGAGAGGCAAAGTCTCTTCTATCTCAGAGAGGTTCCACATTGTCTGAAAGTACGGAATTGTCGACGATCCTCAGCGACCGTGCTTGCACCGAGTCAAACGCAAGCTGGTATGCAGGTGCATGCGGCAAAAAGATGACAGCAGTACTCCATGCGCTGCCGGACTCGAGATTTATAAAGAAGAAGTCTTTGCCCCGCAGTGAAGTACTGCTTCGCCCTGTTGAGCACTCCGAGTTTTTTGGATGACTCTGGTACTGGACATCGCTGAAGATATCGACACCGAGGATCCCGATACTTCTGGAGATAGAGAGTGAGTTTATCCGACAAAAGTCTAATAGAACAGAAGCGGACTAAGGATAGCCGATAACCAGCACCGTAAGATGGAAACAAAATATTCTATTGCAACTTGTTGCCATTACTGACAAAAAAATCTTCTTTTACAACTGGTTGCGAAACTTAGTTGCTATAGCCAGGGGAAAAGTTTTAAGGGTTTAAATTTACAAAACTAGGTGACCTGGCAAATTTCGTTCGGCTTTTGAATCAATTTATCTTGGTTAACTTATAAGTTGAATTTATTTCGTGAATGTCTTATATTTTTAATTATCCTTATTGCTTAAATAGGCACAGTTTAACGAGGGCATCTCAAAGCTATAAATGGCGGAGGGTCAGCCGGGGTGCGAGGGACTTTTGGTCTGTTCGAGTCCAATATAACTACCCCCACTGGCCGGCGGTGAGGCAACCGTGACAACTTTCGCAAATTTCGAATAGGCGGAGACAAATCAAAAAAATTTAAGACCATGAAAATCAGACGTGGGCTTTTCTAAATTTTTTTTTCATACAAACCTTGTCCTAACAATAAAAAAATACCGGCCAAGTGCGAGTCGGACTCGCACACCGAGGGTTCCATACAAACCTGTAGGTATATAAGTAAAAGTTCACCCATCACGACAAACGAGTCATAATTATGGTAGTAGTAACTTTAAAATTTTCAAAAATATTTTTTATTTTATGATGTAACTAAAAATTTACGGTTTTCGCAATTTTTCCTTTATCGGTACTATAAGACGTTACTTCGTACCAAATTTCAAGATTATAAGTTCACGGAAAGTACCCTGTAGGTTTTGATTTCCGTGCGAGTTTCGAAAATATGCGGAAATTTGCGGCATAAACGGCTGTATCTTTTGATTGCTTCAGCTTAGAAGTTTGATTTTTTCACAGCTCCAAGGGACAGTAGACTTGAGTATTAGATATAAATTTCAGTTTGATACCTATACGCGTCCCTCAGAAAAACGGTCTTGACAGACGGACGGACGGACGAACGGACAACGAAGTGATCCTATAAGGGTTCCGTTTTTTTCTTTTGAGGTACGGAACCCTAAAAACTAACTAACTAACACAAAAAAAAGAAATATCCAATTTTCTGCAGTCGTTCAGAAATTATTCGCGTACATACATTTCGGTGATTCATTTTATTAATATACATTATCCTTTAATTATTAAATTTCCATATATGAATAATAATGTAATTTCACGCATTTTTTTATTGTTTTGAATCTAAAACATGGCTACACTACTATACGAACAATGAGTACAATGCCATTCCAACTTCGCAATTACCTTCAAACCTTTAATTAATTTCCCATTAATCGCAACTACATATAACAATAGCGTTCAGTAAATGAACTTGCCTGAACAGAGTATGTCGGTAGATATTCTGTTAACATTATTCATTGAACTGCAATGCGAGATAATGGAAAACAAAAAGTAGTACAGTCAACGAGAAAAAGCTACAAAAAAAAATCGGTTGTCTGTAAAGTCGGTTTACTGACGATTGTTGAACGTGACCACGTCATATTAAATGGAACGCCTCAGAGCGAGGTAACGCCGCATACGAGGCAACGCCGCATACGAGGTAACGTCAGGTAACGCCGCATACGTCATGTTTTTTCGTGCGTGCAGCCGGCTCCATCGAATTATAAGACGATGTCACGTCAAAAAATTATAAACGCTCTATACTGTAAAATACCTCATTAAATAATTTACTTTATTCGAGGGCCTTCGAGATCAGTTACAAACTAAACTTAAATTAGTATTATTTTTATAAGAATTTTTGTTATCATCAGAGGACAAAGTTATTATAAGTGCGAAAGCTTGAATACAAGATGGTATTCAAGATGCTAATTTTTGCTCTCCATCTGCCATCAGCCCTTCAGATATAATTAAATCAGATGATTATTTTTATGTGCGGAACCCTAAAAAAAATAAAGAACAGGAAAATACAGGAAAAACCTCAAAGAGCAAAGCAAGCACAGCGAATTATTCATGTTGATATTATTTATGGAAGCCCCGAGTTTCTCGCTTCGTACAACTTGTTTGTACATATTTTATCATTATGTACAATAGGACAGGGACACCGAATTTTATTAGTTGAATCAACTAAGGTATTAAAAATCTATTCTAGAAGATTGGTTCAATTCCAGTCCAATTATTTGTATGTGTGGTTAAGTTTATTTACATTGGACTAGGTATTTCTATCTATAATATATTTGTATTTACATATAAAATTGTATCAAGTATGATAAACCACATTCTAAAACCCATATTAAAAAAATTGTTAAGCTATGCTTACTATGGGTCTACATACATAGCGGAGGGTAGTCTATCGTAGAAAAAAAACGACTGGGCGTTATAAGTTTGACGTGTCTGTGTGTGTGTGTGTTTGCCTGGGACATCGTAGCTCCCGAACGGATGAACCGATTTCGATTTTGTTTTTTTTTATGAATGGTGAATAAGTCGTGAGTTACTCTTAACTATATGTCGGTGATATTTTAAAATTTTTGAATTCGATGTTCATTATACCTACGTATAGTGTATCTCTCCAAGACCCTTAGAAATCTCTAGTAATAGACGAAATACCTATATTTTAAGAGTCTCATCCATTTTTTATTAGTCACCTAATAGGAGTTACACAATGATAAAAATCTTCTTTTAACAAATAGAACAATAATTATATTATTTATTTATATAATTACAAATTTACAAAACATCACAATTAATCCTATATTACTTCCTACTTATTATATAATTTCCTTCATTTCCCTAAATACCATATAAATTAGTTTTTTTTTTAATATTTAGGACACGTCAATTAGACTTCACCTCGCTTGATGGTAAGCTGAAGGTAAAGTCTCAGGAAAGAGGGTCACCATTACATACATACCATTAAATCATCATGGGACCTCAAAAACACCCAAGAAATCAAAATGAAACACATATAGTTATTCATTTAGGTCACAAAGGAGTAAAGTCTCAGAAAAGAGGGTCACCATTACATACACGTACCATGTTAACAATGGTGGCACTCAGCTTGACGGCCTCATCAGAAGAGGATTGTCGTCGCAGCACCGCGTGACACCCACCGGTCCCACTAGTGCTGCGACCACAATCCCCCTGCCCGGCTATGCACTTGCTGACCCCTGAACGCAATCAAACCGAAATTGGATTACTATGGAGGGATTTTCGCAATCGTGCACGGTGGTACCCACCCGGCCGAATTTTGTGACAAATTTGTGTCATCAAATTTCTACCACCAGTAAAAATTAGATTTTTAAATTCATTCAATAAAAAAATAACAAATATATCTAGACATATAACATATAGTGGCCCACTAGCATCGGGTACAGGGACCAAGCTACCAGTGGTTAGGTTTCCAGAGAGAGGAATCTCCTCACAATACGTGCCGTGTCGAGGAGTACTGCCTGCTGCATTTAGCCCTTGACCCAACTGCCTAACGCAAGCCTCTTGAGATGTTGGTCGAGATCCGTCCGCGAACCGATACAGTTATCGGAACAATAATTACCGAATCCACACTCCTCATGTCGACAACCTCGTGAGCCAAATCCAAATAATTGATTTGTTTATCTTGTTTGGCTTTCACGAGAATCTCGTCATGTGGAATGGTGATATTGATAATTATTCCGCAGCGCTCTGATCGACGTGAAAGTTAATGAGGATGTATAGATGTTCTTTCACACACAAGTGGCTGAACGATATCTGGCTGAAATTTGGTACAGGGACAGATTATAGTGTGGAATATAACACATAGGCTTTTTATCCCTCGAATAGGTACCAATGAACAGAATTCCACGCGGGGTACAGCAAATATTTACTAAAACAAGTTGATGTTTGGGACAGCTACGATATTCGTAGGCATTTCGTAGCAGTTACATAATACTGGTCACCATCTATCCGACACTAAACACACAGCCCGTAAAATAGTGCCCGGTTGACGATAAACATAGCTGACGGGGACGAAATGTATGTATGGTTTATTCCACCTTATGTATCATCCCCCTCGTGGGGCATTTTCCCAGTGGCGTCCAAAATTAGCACTTTGAAGCCCGGAGCCCGCTTATTATTTTTAACTGAAATAAAAAAATGGTATATTTTAGTTTTTCTGGAAGGGACTGCCATCTGACCTCCTACCTAACCCCGAGAGAAAAGCTTGAGTCAGGGACTCGTCCGTTATATAGTAGGTGAGGTTGACTTGGGCCCTGAAGATCTTAAAGGGGTCCATACATCCTATATTTGTATGTATGGTTTATTCTACCTTGAGCACCTGGGTGATATCACCTGGGTATAGTAAGTTCCAAAAATCTTGAACAAACTCGCGCATTTACACTAACTGGCCAATATAAAACCAATAAAAAGACATATTTACCAATGACGCGAAGCTCTTTGAACGATTTTGATGTTTAAATAGTCTATGATTGGTTGATTGGCACGCCTCCGCACGTCGTGCACTGTGCTTACCACCAAAGAGATCTAAAAATATGAACTACGCAATTAACAACATTTTTAGGGTTCCGTAGTCAAATGGCACAAAACAGAACCCTTATAGATTCGTCATGTCTGTCTGTCTTTCCGTCCGTATGTCACAGCCACATTTTTTCCGAAACTAGAAGAACTATGCTGTTGAAACTTGGTAAGTAGATGTATTCTGTGAACCGCATAAAGATTTTCACATAAAATAGAAAAATAAAACATAAATTTTTACTAAAATTCCAAAATAAATTTTCATACGTGTGGGTTCCCAAACCCGAGGGGGCCATCTCGAAACCGTAGATGGCCCAGGGTCAGTCGGGGTGCGAGGGATATGCTCTATGGGCAACCTTAAGACCCGAGAGGCGTGCGGTTTTAGTCGGTTCAAGCTCGACATAACCACCCCCGCTGGGCGGCGGGGGGAATCCGAAGGGATTTCCCCACGAAAAAAAAAAGGTAGCTTTGGATAGGTCTTCAAAAATGATATTGAGGTTTCTAAAACCATTTTTTTTAAACTGAATATTTTGCGCGAGAGACTCTTCCAAAGTGGTAAAATTGTACTTATCTTTATTTCACCTAGGAGCTATTATTACACCTAAATTATATCACTTAGGTGAAATTCGACATTATTCATAATATTGGTTAGGACTAGAATAAAATGGTCAAAAATATTTTTGTCTATTATTATGAATACAAGCAGATAAGAATTTAATCACAATGAACAATTTCTGAAATTTTTCAAAGCGCCATCTATTCGATAACATTGTAAAACACAAATAGAATGGTACAAGTGTCTTAACATAAAAACTTGGAACTATTGTAATAGTACGGGGAAAATCGAATAGGTGGCGCTTAACACACCATTTTCAATTAGCTTTTCATAGAGCGATGTAGAACTGATATTATACACCACAATAAAACTTTTCATTAACATATAGCCATTTGCGGAAACTTCCGACATTATCATATTTTTATGTACTTACCAGCTGTCGTATCACCCGCCGCTCTGCCCACCTGGAGTACCGATCACATTTCCGTTATCCACAGGAACATATATTATTCCTGGGATAAAAAGCCTATGTCCGATTTCCGGTCGTACTCTGCCTGTGTGTAAAGTTTCAGCCAAATACATCTAGCCGTATTTGAGTAACAAACAGCCATCCAAACTTTGACATCCATACAAACTAGTACGGTCACCAGCTTCGCAATCAACCCAAACTTAAGCGTAGCGAGATTTGCCTATCCAACAATTGGTCAACGTGACCGGTCGACTTTTTCCATTGATTTGGTTTTTCGGTGATTATTCCTCGATGGTAAGACCGATCTGGACATTCGACCCCTTACGACACTCAGTAATGTCTACCTGATCACCGTGGCAAATTTGGTCGAGATCGGTCAAACGGTCTCGGAGTAGTATCATTTGTTTGAAATGCAACATTGAAACCAAAGACGCTTCGCTCGCCTTCGGCTCGCTACGCTTAATTAATAAAATTGAAGTGGCTATTTGCAATGTTAAAATAACAGTATCGTAACATAATAAATGCATATGAATACATACACCTATACACACGGCACAGATAACAACACAACAATCTTTGAAAAAATTGTCAGGTTGTTTATTCCAAGTAATCTCCGAATTGCTATCTCAATTTTGATAGGTATTCACTCCAGATGATATAAAGTACTTACATTAGATACTTTAATTTATGTTTTTTATTGGTTCTGCGCAAAAAGATTAAAACCCAGATCTATTTCCACGCGGACGAAGTTGCGGGCACAGTTAGTAACGTAATATAACATAGTCGCACGTACCTGTTAGCTGAAATTTCTTCTTTCCTTTGCTTTTCGCAGGTTTGGCCTCGGAACTCGTGTTGCACCCCATCTTTACACTTAAAAGTACGCTAATGTATGCCTACACTAGAGTCGGAATAGTTTTCAAAAAGGAACACTACGTCTCAAAAAATTTGGGCAACTATGAACTATACCATAATTAATATTAAGCTCGGATTGTCTTAGGAACACCTGGAACAAGGAAAAACATGTTATAATTTACAATACCTAATATTATAGGACATTTTACACAGAGCTATCTAGACCATAGCATAGCTTAACTAGACTGTGCAATATGGGTTCTAGAATGCAATATGATACTAACATATGATACATAGAAACATCAGGATCAATGCAAATAGATTCATGCATACAATATTCATGCATACACATATTTGCACTGAGCGAGAATCGAAACCGCGACCGCTGACGTACCAGTGGAACTCTCTACGGCCACACTTTACTCGTAGGTCGTGTCTAGTATGGACTAGACCTGTGGCGTTAGATAGAAGTATGTATTATGGCGCCATCTGTTGGACGCAAACATAAATTGTACAACGCCATCTTTGATATATTGCAAGAAATAGAGTACTGAAAGTGACAACATTACTGGACAAAATACAGTAAGTTGAACCATCGTATTCAATGAATGTTTCAGAAAGTGGTATGGTACTGGATATGACGATATTTTTAGTGAAACAAATACTATCCATCAATTCAGACAATTTGAATTTGGACCCAAAAAGAAATTAAAAACAATGATGATGAGTAGGTATATTATTTTCATATTATTGGTTTGTATGAAGCCCAACAAACGAAGATTCGGGATCTAAACTGCTGGTTAACGGAAGAGGCTCTGGCGAAGGTTTACCTCTCTAATTTAGGGGTTTAACAGTAGTCGCTCACGTAAAAGCCAAGACAAACAAATAATGAAGGCAATATTTTTTCGTGCTGAAATACCTTCGGATATGTCGGTTAGGTGACCAGTTATGTCGGGCTTGAACCGACTAAAACCGCACGCCCTCTCGGGTCTTCAGACGCCGGGGTGTAAGGTTGCCCATAGAACATATCCCTCGCACTCCGACTAACCCTGGGCCATCTCCGGTTTCGAGATGGCCCCCTCGGGTTTGGAAACCACGGTGTCCCCGTCTTGCCCCGGTTTGGGGGAGGGGCGCTAGTCGCCCCACCGTCCCGGCCTGCTTCTGCTGGGGTGACAGGTGGCCTCACCTGCCACCCCCAGGCCTGCGCTCATGGAGGACGGAGGTCGTTAAGCGACCTCCGGTGCCTGAGTCGCCTGCGACGCGCGGCGAGCATGTTGCGGGCTCGGCGGGCCGGGAGAGTTCTGAACCTCTCCCGGGCGCGCTCCGCCATCTCCTTCGCGAGCATTGCATGCTCGCAGAGGAAGGTGGCGGCGGCCCACGCGCTCGCGCTCCGCGCCATTGCCGCAATCATGCTGCCGAGCGAGAGGACTCCCTTCCTGATGGTTGCCACGAGGTCGCGCCTCGGCGCCATCCACGCCGGGCACTCCGCCAGCGTGTGCAGCCCTGAGTCCTCGCTAGCGTCGTAGTGATGATACTCAGGCGTTGGCTCCTTCCTGATCCGATGCAGGTGGTCACCAAAGCACCCCTTCCCGGAGACCACCAGCGTCAGTCGGTACGAGAGGCTTCCGTGTCGCCTCTCTAGCCAATCCTCCATGATGGGCCTTACCGCCGCTATTGCGGCGTGCCCTGCGCTTGGTCGCCCAAGTCGTTCCTTCCACTCCACCACGATGGCCTGGCGGAGCTGGGACTGCACGGCCTCGATTTCTCGAGGCTCGGGGCTCCGTACCTGCTCCCGCGCCTCCTTTCGGAACTGGTACAGTTGCGAAAGGGGTCTTGCCTCAAGGTCCCATAGCTGAGTTCCGGCAAGGAGACTCGCCACCTCGAAGGAGATCGTGCGGTACCCGCGGATGACTCTGATGGCCATCACCCGCTGCGGAGCGCGCAGCATCCGCACACTTCCGGCCTTTAGGGCCTCCGCCTATATTGGGCACCCATACAGTGCCATGGACCGCACGATCCCCGCGTAGAGTCTCCTGCAGGAGTCATCGGGCCCCCTCATGTTGGGCAGTAGCCGCGCCAGAGCGAGAGCTGTGCCCTTCAGTTTGGGGACCAAACTTCGGATGTGCTCACCGAAGTCCCATCGGCCATCGAGCACGAGCCCCAAATATTTCATTTGGGGCTTGATGCCGATGCGATTACCTCTCACGATGAGACTGGATCCCTCAGGTGGCTTGCTTCGAGGCCCATGAAAGAACAGGGCCTCGGCTTTATGCAGAGCCACCTCAAGACCCAGCCGCTGGATCCGCTCCACGACTTGGGCAACCGCGGTCGTGGCCTTTAGGGACGCTTCGCGGTACGTCACCCCGCACGCCGTCACGAGCGTTTCGTCCGCGTAGCACGTGACGGCGGCACCGTCTGCGAGCTCACCGCGAACGAGCGCCTCCCTAATGCAACTCCAGGGCAAGGTGTTGAACGCGTTGGCGAGAAGGAGTGGACCCTGGTCTCCAAAGTGCAAGCTGCTTTGAACACTACCGGGATTGGCGCTCGAATGATGATAATGTACCTTTAATGAATACTTATTCGTGTAGAAGAAAAGAAACAAGAAATCATATGACGTAATCTTCTCAGGGCGGGCCCGTCTCCGGGCCGCCCGGCCGTTATAGATATTTTTTGACGTTTTGCAAGTTCCGTTTTAATGGTCAATACAGAATAAATTATTATTGACTTTGACATAATCACATAAACAAATCACACACAGACGAGTAACGTTCAACTTCAACTCTTAGGGAAGCGTGAACCATGCAGTGAAATTGGACTAATTTAATTGATAGTCACAAAAGCTCACAGCACGACGCTAGCCTTCAATTTGAAACACAAATAACCTGCTTCTACAAATCTGCATGAAATCAAATATCTTTAGGCCGCTATTATAGAGAAGCGCAGCGGAGCGACAAGCGGAATATTTTATACGGATTTTACACACTTATCACTAGCACCGCCACGTGCTTTCACGCGCGGAAGTCCCGTGGAAACCGATCCCGTAGGAATATTGGGGAATATTTAGCCTATGTTACTCTAGGATAATGTAGCATTCTAATAGTGAAATAATTTTTTTTAGAAACCCGTTCAGCAGTTTCAAAGATTTTGAAGGCAAATAAATTAATCTTTCCTATTCCTATCATTTATAAGTTAATAAAAAAGTGTCTGTATAATCGGTGGTCTTATCGCTTATTTCTTTCAGAAAACCTTTAAATGGACATGAATGCGGTCAATAGATTTATGTATGCGCAGTTAAAGTATGCACATATTTGCATTTTCATATTGGCAATTCTAGTTTAATACGATTTGAGAAAAAAAACTATTTTATGTAATTAGTAACCTTTTTTGCAATTAATTAACAATTTACGAATGTTGAAATAAAACTATTTTTAACGGATTCTATCGCGATTTATGTGATGTTATTTTATATTTTACATTGACATTTATGTACATTGAGTCTCCCCGTGACCATGGCTGCTGAAAAGCAACCGAAACATCGGGATCAATGTAAAAATAAAATAACATCAAATAAATCGCGATAGAATCCGTTAAAAATAGTTTTATTTCATTCGCGTAAACTTCTGACAATATCAATTTACAAATGTTTATAACCGATCAAATGCATTTAGAGTTATTTCTACGTAGACTTTACTTAACATATAACGCAGTTGAAAACTTATATAGGTACTGGTATCACGCCCGCTATACGCTCCACTCATCCAAAACCTACGCTTTACCATTGAAGTTCTAACATTCACCGTAAGGGATGAGCATCGAACAATGGTCTGACGGCGGATTGCTAATGAATCCTATTCAAACGGAGATAGGGGACAGGAGGGAGCTTCTGTTAATATTCATTTATATGATTCTCTTCAAGTTATATATGCCTAGGCTTTTGTCTCACAGTATCGATTTTGCAAATGGCGAGGGTGTGAATAAAGGTATTTTAGTATAATTAAAAGTTACACAAGTTAGGCTCGTTTGAGCTCCTCTTGGTAATCACTCTGGTACTTCATGCCATTACTAAAATTAAAAAGTTGAAAATACAATATTTAATATAAAAAACATTTTTAAACGAAAGACTAAAATAAGGATTTATTACAAGGGTTGTGCTGATTTCAAAAGTTACAAGCTTTTGAAACCAGTGCAAGTTGTTTCTCTATGTTCTAATTGTGATACAAGCTTTTGAAAAAAAAAAGTGTTTTTTGCTGATTATTAAATTTTCAATTATTTTTTTAATATAAACATCATAATTTACTATACTCTAAACTCTGCCTAAAAAGATGTAAAAATGTAAATCACGACTACCCTTACTTTTGCTACATGAGGAAACCCCCTCGGTCTTCACACCTCACCGGAGCTAGATATCCCGGTTGGCCTTGGCCGCCAATATTGGCGAACCCGGCGTATTGAAGGGGATCACATCCCCTTTCCCTAAAAAAATTTACAACCAGAAGCCAGTGTCACTCGGGATGATGAAAGGATTTGTATGAGATGGAATGAAGCCGTAATGAATTAATAACAGCAGTTGATCCGAGAACACATTTCGGTGGGGCAAAATATGGTATATCTATTAGTCTATAATGTTACTAGGTTTTTTGGTTTACATTTTTACTAGCTGACTTTTTCTTTCCGCCTTAGAATCAAGTTATGTTCGCTACCTTATCAGCTGATATTCGTGAATGTCTCATATTTTTAATAATCCTAGTTCATCGCGGTCATAACTAACACGATTTTCATCATTTACCTACAATTTTCGGAAGCAACATATCCCTAACTTAACATACAGTACGAATATAAATAGTAAGTATACTTCAAGAATAAGTTCTCCCTCCTGGTCCCAATAATGGGACAAAATCCTGGGACCACGAGAAAACAGGAGATTATAACGATACGTTATGAATCTAAATCCGTTCAGGCATTTAA
Organism: Cybosia mesomella; assembly: GCA_946251805.1. Taxonomy (NCBI): domain Eukaryota; kingdom Metazoa; phylum Arthropoda; class Insecta; order Lepidoptera; family Erebidae; genus Cybosia; species Cybosia mesomella. Next base: position 10,063,893 of record OX276415.1, read on the forward strand.
CAGTTATGCTAGAATAAAAAACACCCCCATGAACCCTGAAAATATCCTGGTAGACAAAAATACATTACACTCCTTTTTTGAACAGTCGTGTAATAAAATGATCTCCAAAAAGTTTGCGGATGTAAAAGTACATAAAAAACCTTTTCAATTTATCGGTTTTGTTTGCAAAGGGTCAAAAATATTTGGGTACTTTTCAAATGGTAGTTGGAAGGCATTTTAATAGATTGGAAGACGTGTTTGGAATAAAGATGCGTGTTGATGTTGCTTTTGTTTTTTTTTTCGATATTTTTCCGTATAACCTGTGAAGTTACCTAGGTAAACGAGCTTCAGGTTTTGTTTTGTTTTTAACACAATCTAGTAGAGTGATCAATACCTATGCTAACATCAATATCAATATTGCAAATTTGGGCCTCAATTTTACCTGTTCACTTATTTCTACTTAGATAAAACAAATATTTCGAAATAGAGTGTAGTAGGATTCATGAATAATGAAGTATTAAAAAAATGCATTGATACTGCAAAAAATAAGTTTTGCGTGTGTGTAGCATCAGTACAAAAATAATCGGAAAGATATAATGAAATAAAATCACATAGTAGTACGAGTTTAAAGCAATTAAACAATTTGAAACTCATCCTATAGCTAACTTTAAGTCTAGGTGTAGCGCTGGAGGGTTGAAACCGTAAACATCCTGTAAATGGGGTGAAACCCTCGACCAGACAGCGTTGATGGCTAGACAGTTGTTGTGATCGATATTCGTGATAACCCGAAACAATAGGACGTTTGTTACTTTATTTTATTGATACTTTTAACAATTTTTCGACCACCGAAACAGAAAACATAAAAAATGTTAAGGTACATGCATATGATTCTTTGAAGCCCATAGTAGGATACCCTGTGTCGTGAAGTTCAACATAATCAAATCAAATCAAAATCAAATCATTATTCCAGCTTTAGTCCCGGTTGCATCCAAAGCAAAGAGGGGGAGGGGGTCAATCCAAATTCGACCCAATCCCACGTATTTTTTTTCCGTAAGAAACATGGTAAAATTGCGTGAACATACATAACTTGTTTACATATGGTGCGTTGTGAAGATCATTCATAGACTGTCATACTGAATTCCGAAGTTCAAAATAGCGATGAACTATTTGTTTTATTGCCCTTTTTGTTTTATTTTTTAAAGTACCGAATAATGTCAAAACCTTTTATAGGAAAGATACGACGCGACGCACAAATATTTTCGCTTAACGAAATTACGAGTGAATTTTTCTTTTAATAATTAACTATATCCTACGTAATCGAGCATAGATCTACTTATTTACATAAATAAAAGTGCATTAACAAATGTCTAACTTGAGTTTAGGGAAGTGGGGAGGGGGTCGAGCGAAATCTCACGACATCTCACCAAGGGGAGAGCCCCAGTCGAAAAATCGGCTAAATTATCTCACGTAATTAATGGACGAATTTCTCTTGATTTGTGTTATCTTTGCTGCCATTTGACCTTCCTACCCCGAGACTAAAGTCAGCACCAGAACTTCGTCTGACAGTCAGTAGTTATACAAGTTTGCAGTTGAAGTTGGCATAGGCCTCGAAAATCATCATGGGACCTCAAAAACACCCAAGAAATCAAAATGAAACACATATAGTTATTCATTTAGGTCACAAAGGAGTAAAGTCTCAGAAAAGAGGGTCACCATTACATACACGTACCATGTTAACAATGGTGGCACTCAGCTTGACGGCCTCAACAGAAGAGGATTGTCGTCGCAGCACCGCGTGACACCAACAGGTCCCACTAGTGCTGCGATCACAATCCCCCTGCCCGGCTATGCACTTGCTGACCCCTTTTTTTTTTTTTTTTGATACCCCCCCGCCGGCCAGCGGGGGCGGTTATGTCGGGCTTGCACCGACTATAACCGCACGCCGTCTCGGGTCTTCAGACGCCGGGGTGTAAGGTTACCCATAGAGCATATCCCTCGCACCCCGGCTGACCCTGGGCCATCTCACCACTAACAGCATCGCTCATCCTGTCTCCTCTGAAAGCAGAGGAGTACGGAGAGCGATGTGTTCCCGCCGCGTTGGGTATTGGCCGACGATCAATGCCAACCCTATGAAGGGGTGAAGGGGAAGCCATTGACCGCCGCCCAGGGTGTACCGGCCGCTCCGATTCCGTTCCCCCCGGACTGCAGCGGGATCGGAATCGGAGCGACACTCGAGGAGGTTACCCAACACACACCCCGCACTTGCTGACCCCTGAACGCAATCAAACCGAAATTGGATTACTATGGAGGGATTTTCGCAATCGTGCACGGTGGTACCCACCCGGCCGAATTTTGTGACAAATTTGTATCAAATTTCTACCACCAGTAGTAAAAATGGGAACGACTTAAACCACAAGGTGCCCTCCCCAAGTGTCCATTGCCGGGCCCCCTGGGAAAGCCCTCGAAAGAATAACCCCATGGATACCGGACTAAGCCAAAGTTGGTATAGCCAGTAAGAGTATTATGGAAAAAGTTGAATAATAAGAAAATTAAATAACAATAAACCGCGAAAGAATCCGTTAAAATTAGTTAATTTCTATGTGTGACATTCCCGTAAACTTTCGACAATATCATATTGCTTCGAAAATTTAGAATACTAGTAATTTCTTGCGTGTTGGTAGGTAAGTAAGTCTGTTTCTTGTACAACAAAAATGATTGGAGAGGTAGTTAAAATTTGTACCGTTTATGATACCTATTTGCAAGAGACTTAGAATAGCTATGTCCTTGTCACCTACAAAGCTATATACGTACCGTGGCCTTTTTCAAACTGCGGCCAGGCACGCGACGAGCGCATCATGATAATTGACAGGTTGACTTCTTAACCAAAATAAGGAAACGTCTTATATTGATTTCAATGTAGTGCAGCTTAGAATAATCATATTCTACGAAACACACAGCGGTATCACCAACCTAAAGTAGACATATGATAACATATGATGACAAAATTGTAATATGCGTGTTAGAATACTGATAAATATCCTTAACAAATAAATATTCTACGACATTCTACACAGCGCTCTCTAGATCCAAAGTAAGTGTAGCTTAACTAGCTTGTGTTATTGGTTCTGGAATGCGGATAAACTTACTTATTTACTTTTTTTTGTAAATACATACATATTATATATAGAAACACCCAGACCAATGCAAATAGACATATTCATGTATACAAATATTTGCACTGAGCGGAAATAGAACCCGCGCCCCCTGTTGTAGCAGTCGAATGCACTAGCGCTACGCCACAATTACCGTTATTTAGATAGATAAGACACATTTTCTTTCATAAATGCATTTTTTTAATTTGTTCATATAAATACATGTTTTTATCTTATAATCTAGTACCATGTCCCACAAAACCGTACAAACGGTTAGACTGTGAGATCAGGAAATAGGTATCTAATTATACATTACAATAGAATATCAGGTAATTAGCAACTATGGCAAGGAGTTCAGTAGGTGCTTTTTCAATTTAATCTTAAATATTATTTTTTTCTTTTCTTTTCTAATGTCTATTGGTAAGCTATTCAATAGGTAAGGAAAAGGGCACGCCGCATTAGCGGCGGTAAGGCCCATCATGGAGGATTGGCTAGAGAGGCGACACGGAAGCCTCTCGAACACGTGTGTGGGTAAAGCGTTCCAGTGCTTTATGGTCCGACAAAAAAAGGAGTCACCAAACCGCTTGGTTCGCGATGGTATCGAATGCACTGTATGAGGATGACACCTAAGTCCTGCACGTGTCGTTTGGGACAAGAAGGGAAAAGGAGGAATAAATTGGAATAGCTCATCGGAACATTCACCATGGTATATGCGATAGAATACTGCCAAGGAGGCTATATCTCTACGCAGCTGCAGAGGCTATAGAGTACTGGTGACCTCAGGATTATCAATGATCCGGACTGCCCGTCGCTGCAATCTATCGAGAGCGTCTAACAAGTACTGAGCGGAGCCATCCCACAGGTGAGAACAGTATTCCACGCAGGGACGAACCTGAGTCTTATATAAAAGACATCTCTGCCCCGGCGTGAAAAACCGCCTCACCCTGTTCAGCACTAATAATATTCCTCCACCTCTTAGGAGGCTTACAGACGTCCATGGCTTTCGTGTTGGGTATAGAAACATCCTCCTTAATGTGCAGAAGTCAAGTATTCATTTCTTTCATTATGGTGTTATAATATAAGGTGTAAAATTAAATATTCTATACTATTACAAAATTGTAAATTGGTTGTATCTAATAAAATTAATGTAAATTACGAAATAAATAAAGAAAAATTTATGCGTGCGATTTATCCCTTCTAATGCGTACGTGCATAACTGTGTGCATTTAATTATCATATGATGGATCTGAACTACTTGTTTACATTCATTATGTAAGGAAACCGAAATAATGACAAATAATGGATTTATGTGTACACCTACAGAAAGCTATCTGGTACCTTTTTTTTTTTATCGTGCGGAAATCCCTTCGGATAAAGTCATTTCATCGGTCATTTTGACCGGTCTGTCGCTACAGACCGGTCAACGGACAGGACTCGGTGGATGCAGGCCGCTGCCTGCATCCACCGAGTCCCTACGCTCTTTACCAGGTCGTCTGTCCACCTTGCGGGAGGCCTTCCTACGCTGCGCTTGCCGTCACGTGGTCTCCAATCAACAACTTGTGTGTGTTTAGTAAATGTATTTTCTTTCTTCTTTCTTTCATCATCAAAACCGCGGTAGCCTAGTGGTATGGGTAAAAGACTGCTGAGACGAGGTCTCGAGTTCGATCCCAGGTATTACCATGGCACACACCAATGACTTTTCGATGCTTTTCGAAGTTATGTGTGTATTTATCGCAGGTTTATAAGTGCCCGGTTAATGGTAATAGGCTCGCCACCTATTACATTGGGACCTAAAACATAAACTGGCGAAACGTGGATGCTAGCACCTCTGCCTACCCCTTCGGGGATATAGACGTGAGTTTATGTTATGTTGTTTCTTTCATCTAAAGTTTGCTCTTAGGAGCTCTGGATCTTTTAATTGTTTTTGATACGTATGTTGAGTTTTCCGAGCAACTGCAGCCTGGTCTTCTAACAGCCTTTGCCAGAGCTCGTTCGTTGTTTAGCAGGCGCATCGATTAGCAGGTGAGGTTGGCTTAGCGCCCTGGACACACAAGGTGGTAGGAATAACGGGCACAAAGACACCCAGGCTTAGTAAACTATTTGTTAATCACAGATATAATCATTAATCATACTTGAGTCGTTGCGGCAAAACAAACGCCATATCTGAAACTTAAGACTTCATATTTTATTAATTTCGGTTGTGAAACAGTAATCACAAAAACCGGACCAAATTAAAATTTCGCGGGAAAGCCATAATTACATATTCATGTCTGGTTTCTGACGGTCTCCCCTGGCCGCTAATTTTAATAATCAAATTTGTATGTATTTTGCTTTTTTTCCTCATTAAAACGTGCTATATCATGGAGCCATCATATCAACGAATGTTTCAGGAATTATGACAGTGTTTGATTACTGTTAATAATGAAATCATGTTGGATGTTGCGTATGCCTGGTTGATTTTGTAAAAGTGGATTTACCGAGTCTGAATAGGCTGGCTCGACATGAGATTATCACCTCCTCGCTTCATATCGAGCAGTAGGATTAAGCAGTAAGCTGTATTCATACGGTTAGTGGGACTACTGGAGACCTTAAGATTCACTACCTCAAAAGTAAAAAGCAGCAGAACCCTTATAAGATAACTTTTTGTCTGTCTGTCAAATTCAGCAAAATCGGTTCAGTGGTTTTTGCGTCAAAGCGTAAGAAACAAACTTACATTCGCATTTATAATAGTATAATAGGATTTTAAAAAACTACTTACTGAATCTCGTTCAAACTAATTTTCTGTGGAAGTTTACATGGTAAAGTACATCATTATTTTTTTTAGTTTTGTCATTCTCTTTTTTTAGAGGTTACAAGGGGGGGAGGGGCACATTTTACCACTTTGAAAGTGTCTCTCGCGCAAACTATTCAGTTTTGAAAAAAATTATATTAGAATCGTTTTTGAACACCTATCCATAGATACCTCACACGTATGGGTTTGATGAAAACATTATTTTTTTGAGTTCCAGATCTAAGTATGGGGAACCCCAAAAATATATTGATTTTTTCTATTCTTGTGTGAAAATCTTAATGCAGTTCACAGAATACATCTACTTACCAAGTTTCAACAGCATAGTTCTTATAGTTTCGGACAAAAGTGGCTGTGACATACGGACGGACAGACAGACAGACATGAGGATCTATAAGGGTTCCGTTTTTTGCCATGAATCTCACTTTTTTAGGGCAACGGAACCCTAAAAAAGTGAGATTCAAAACTAAAAGTTAAAATTTATTGTTAATTAGTTTCAGATTAGAAAATATAGTGAATATTAAACATTTATTTTACCTGTCAAAAGAATCGTGGAGTATTTACAGCAATCTACGAGCTGTTTTCTATTAATTCTATTAATTTGAACAGTCGTTCCATCAAGAATGATTTATCTATCTAACGCTTCACAGACAAACTGAATACTTTCATTAAAAATATATAGTCCATTATGTTGAGCAAAGACGACACTTTATCAGAAGTCACAGCTGATTGAGATTTATTCGCGGTGCGTGCCACCAAATGCTTTTTAGCTTCGTAATTCTGAGGAGTGCCAAGAATGATTGCCTCTCCTGTTGTATAGGTGTATAATGTGCTATAGACGAGAATATCACTAAAGCATTTGAAGCGTCGCCGTCAGTAGCTTAGTGGATAAGTAGTGTTCGGTTAATGCTGACACCGAACACGTGATGTGAGCCCGCTGGCGACGCACTTAATTATACATTTTAGTAAAATTAAGTAGTGTACTTTCGGTTACCGTCGCAACCGGGTGCATTCCTCTAACATTTCTTTCAATAACATTTGAACAGTAACAACCTAATATTAACATCTCATAATTTACATTTAATTTAACTTAACAAGTACAATACAGTGTAATATCTAGTGTAGATCGAACAATAAACAATTTTGTATTTCCCAACAAACTCTCTTGATTCTAACCCCACTTCCGATTGTATCCCGAACAAATAGTCAGCCCTGGATATGAATCCTGGCCATTACACTACCGCCGTGAACTCACTTCTAACATAAGCAATTTAGCAATTTAGCTGTAGGGGTTAGGAGGAATACTAGTATTTTGGTTATTGCAATAGAATAGAATAGAAATAAACTTTATTGTACAGCAATCCAAAATTTATTTGAATATTCTTTGTAAAAAAAAGACAACATTCTTGGCGGTTTGGCGTAAGGGGGCAGCAAGGCCGAGGTCGACCTCGGAGGAAATGCACTGATGGAATTGATGATGTATTGATAAAAGGGCAGGTCATAAGTAACTAAAGTTTGTAAGGATAGAAGCAGATGGTGGGCTGTTATCTTGACGTTTACTGGAGCGAATGCCATCTGTCGCCCCAAACCCTAGAGAAGAATCCCCGTCAGAGCCTCGTCCTTCAATCAGCGGATGTACCGGCTAGCGGTCGCAATAGATATATTCTGTTAAATATTCGTTTCAATAAACAACAATAAACAAATATAAACTTAATTAAACCTAAAAATAAATACAATCATCATCATCATCATCATCCTCCTGCCCTTATCCCAAAATTATATGGGGTCGGCGCAACATGTGTGTTTTTTCCATTCATCTCTGCTTGCGGTCATCTCAACATTCACTCCCTTCCTGACCATATCCTCTTTCACGCAGTCCATCCATCTCCTCTTAGGTCTTCCTCTCCCCTTGTAACCGTCCACTTCCATACTTAATGCGATACTACTTTCGAACGATATTACTTTCATCCCTAAGCATTACCTGTCCGGACCAGAACAAGCGATTTCCTCGTAACTTTTCGTTATTGGCGCTACTTTTAGACTTCCTCGAATGTACTCTTTTTTTTTTATATTTAGGACACGTCAATTTGACTTCACCTCGCCTGATGGTAAGCTGAAGGTAAAGTCTCAGGAAAGAGGGTCACCAATACATACACGTACCATGTTAAAAATGGTGGCACTCAGTTTGACGGCCTCATCAGAAGAGACACCCACCGGTCCCACTAGTGCTGCGACCACAATCCCCCTGCCCGGCTATGCACTTGCTGACCCCTGAACGCAATCAAACTGAAATTGGATTACTATGGAGGGTTTTTCGCAATCGTGCACGGTGGTACTGCAGTGTTCGGACTCCTTCGAACACTATAGTTAGTTGCCTGGCCATCATGCGTCAGCGGTATTAAAATAAATTTGTTTAAATATTTCAAATAGAATAGTAAAACAATTGGTTGGCGGACAGTTCGAGACAGCGGGTGACCGGGGGCTCTGGCCTCGACCCGTCGTACGAATAGAGTATCAAGAAAAGTGGTCAAAGTCAAAGTCAAAGTCAAAGTCTTTATTTTTCAAAATAGTGCAACGTAATTACATCTTTTTGACGTCAATAATTGCTTAATACTAAGTTTACCACCGCTTCCTAGGCGCTAGTGGAGAAGAAACGGCGCAACAAACTCCACTGCGGCATTTTCGAGACGTCAGCTTATAATAGTGATTTCTTAAGACTAAATATGGACGAATGTACATTTTTGTCTCGTGTCAAGATAAATAAAGGTATATAATAAAAAAACGTTATATTAAAATTTAACCCAAGTTAATCGTTCAAATAATTGAAAAAAGTTAAAATATGGTAAAAAGGTCGCGTGCCTACTACAATACTATGCTGTAGTTGTAACATTTTAGCATTTTAGGAGGAGCCTGCACCATGCTCAAACCAGACATTTTTGTCTTTAAGATAATCATTTGTCCTATAGTATGCTTTTTTACATAAGGTGGTCTTAACAAAGGTTTTAAATTTATTGTCAGGCATACCAAGGACCGATTCAGGCAATTTGTTATAAAAGCGTATACCTTCCCCCCTAAAAGAATCACTAACTTTGCTAAGCCGATAACATGGAAGGATAAGTTTATTTTTATTACGCAGATTTCTGTCTGTAATGTCACTTACTTTTGTAAAATTGGATATATTTTTCCTGACATACAGTATGTTCTCGAATATATATTGGGAAGCTACAGTTAAAATATTAGTCTTTTTAAATCGTTCCCTAAGAGAATCTCTCTTGCCTAAACAATAAATGGCACGAACTGCCCTCTTTTGTAGTATAAATATAGTTTCTAAATCTGCTGCATTCCCCCAAAGTAGTATTCCATAAGACATCAGACTATGAAAATAACTAAAATATACCAGCCTAGCAGTTCATCGGTTCATCTGTCAACTGCCTAATCCGTCTGACAGCATAAGCAGCAGAACTGAGTTTATTGGCCAAAATAGTGATATGGTCACCCCATTGCAATTTCGAATCTAGTGTTATGCCTAGAAAAGTAGTGCTGTTTACAAATTCCAACCTTTGCCCCTCCAGCACGACATTAACGTGTGCTTGCCTCACATTAGGCAGTGTAAACTTAATGCATTTGGTCTTTTCTGCATTCAACAATAGGTTGTTTACATAAAACCAATTTGAAATGGCGTTCAAAATATTATTAATATTACTCGCATCTGTACTACGCCGATCTACTTTGAATATCAGTGATGTATCATCTGCAAACAGTACTATGCCAGCTTGAGCCTCGATCGTATAAGGCAGGTCATTGACATAAACCAAGAAGAGAAAAGGTCCTAGGATTGATCCCTGTGGTACGCCTATTTTGATGTTTGATCCGTTTGACTTGACGTTATTCACAACAACAGTCTGAAGCCTATCTGTTAAGTATGATTTTAATAGTTCTATTGATTTCTCATCAAATCCATATCGACGTAGCTTGAGCAAGAGTGTTTGATGGTCAACACAATCAAATGCTTTAGAAAGATCACAGAATACCCCAATAGCATCCTGCGATCCCTCCCAAGCGTCGTAAATTAGGCTGACTAGAGCCACTCCCGCATCGGTGGTAGATTTCCCGCCAGTAAAGCCATATTGTTGGCTATGGAAAAGATTGTTGGTCTTAAAGTACAGTTGCATCTGATTGAGCATTACTCTCTCAAACACCTTACTCAGAGCTGGCAAAATAGAGATGGGGCGGTAGTTTCCAAGTTCCGACTTAGATCCTTTCTAAAATAATGGTATTAGTTTACTGTGTTTCATTAAATTAGGAAATGTGCCTTCATCTATACATTCATTAAATATGAGTGCTAGATCAGGTGCAATGATATTAATTATATGACTAATTAAACTAACTGACATGCCCCAGTAATCCTCAGACATTTTTATTTTTAGATTTTTAAATGCTTTTAAAATGTCATTGGGATCAATATGTTTGAACTTAAATTTAGAAGAACTAATATTACTCTCAACAAGGGCCACAGCACTGTCAGCGCTAGAGTTAATAGAGGAAGTGAGTTGCAATGGAATATTGGTAAAATAATCTTCAAAAGCATTTACAATATCCTTCGGAGAGGTTATATTCTTGTTTTCTAATTTAATTTTAGTAACAGTATCCCTCACTTTACATTTACCAGACTCTTTGTTAATAACTTTCCAAGTTTCTTTTATTTTATTGGGAGCCTCAATTATTTTCCTTTTAATATGAATGGCCTTCGCTTGTCTACATACTTTTTTGAACACCTTGGAGTAATTTTTGACATATTCAATGAAACGACTGTCAAGTCTGTACTGTTTTTGGGCGTATAAATCGAAAAGTGTTCGTCTACTTTTATATATGCCTACAGTAGCCCATTCACAGAATTTAGATTTAGTACTGTGCTTTTTACATTTTTGTTTGAATGTATGTGAAAAAGCATCAGTTAATGTACTAAATAAACTATTGTAATGAACCTCAGGATTATTGCCTAGGTAAGCTACACAATTGAGCTTGTTCTCTAACAAGTTTTTGAATTCTCTAATTTTGTTAGAGGTTATGGGCCTACATAATTTTCTCTTTAGGTTGATTATTATTTCCCTTGGAAAAGGATACTATTTGACCACAGTGATCTGAGGGCAACGCACTTATTACAGACTTACTTAAGTATACACTGTCACTAAAAAAATTATCTAAACAACTGGCAGTTGTAGCAGTGATTCTAGTTGGTTCACAGAAAATATTTTCAAGGTTGTAACTTTTGAACATGTTTAGAAATTGGGTACTTTTCCTACACTGTTCCAAGATGTTTATATTAAAGTCTCCACATACAATTAGATTCTTTCTGCTATTTGATGCTATCCCAAGAATTTTGCCCATGACCCCAATAAACGTTCCAAAATCACTACAAGGTGGACTGTATACGCAGACTACTATATAACTATCAAGCTCGGCACAGGCCACCTCAGCACATCGCTCAACAGAAAGTCTAACAATGTCAATCCGCTCTTTGCTGCGGAGACCATTTTTTTATTAAGACCATGGAGCCACCTCTGATAGCAGACTTTCTGTTAAAGCAACTTACAATATTGTAAGTGTCTATACTGAACATCATATCACTCTCTTTGAGCCAATGCTCAGTCAAACACAAAATATCCACATTTAATTTCTCTAGAAATAATTCAATTATTAATTCCTTGCCGGGAAGACCTTCTATGTTTTGATGAGCTATCTTTAGCTCTGGCATTCCTGTTGTCTGAACACTTAGTTTAAAGTATCATTATCAGTTAAACATACAGAATTACCACTACAAGTATCTGGCAAGTCTGTAGGTATTAGGTTATTGCTTCGTTTACAATGTAAACTCGTCCAAAAATTAATAGTATATGCTACTACAATAATGTAGCAACTTTATATTTGTCATACTTTGTAAGATAGATACTATCTTTAGTCTTAAAACAATAATTACTAATAAAATTATTAGTGTCAAAAAATATAAAAGTGTCACTATGACGACATGTCAAAGTATGAATAAAATTATTCAAATAATGTATCTTTTTATTATAAGATGAGGACTGGCAACACACATATGGAAATGCACATAATATTATTTTAAATACTTTTAGTTTACTGAGGGAGTCTATACAGTACATTAATTCTTTCTTGCCTACTCTGATACTCTCACCTACCAGTAATACAATAGTGGAATTACTATTATACTTAGAAGACACAATTTTGTCTATAATTTAAGTGTAAGTTGCATTGGGCAAGGAATAATGAATACAGTTCTTTAAATATTCATTAAACATGTAGCCCATATTGCGACCAACACTATCAGAAAAAACCATTGTATTACTAGGTGGAACAATGTCAGAAGGGTCAGATGCAGTCTCCAGAATACTGTCACAAGTAGAGAGAGCTGGTATGGGGTCACTGATAGGGGGTTGGTTGATCTGCCCACAGCTGCACTGTCGAGTTAATGAATCAAGTAGTTCTTGGTTGTGCCTGCTGTCATCAATCAGTTTGTCCAAAGCCAACATGTATTCAGTATTCTGTTCCCTTTGGAGGTCATATTTAGAGAATAAAAGGTCTTAGGCTCAATCACTGAGCAGAATCCGCATTCATCTTCAGTTTGTATAGTAAAACTAAATAACCTCGCGTAAAATTCCCTAAAACCCGTTGATAGGAGTTTTGTGTGAAAAATAAATGTTATAAAATATATAATTACTTGTGTTATCATTTAATTATCACGAAAGGCTCCCGGCCGAATTTTGTGACAAATTTGTGTCATCAAATTTCTACCACCACTCATTCCTAATCTTATCCATTCTTGTCACACATCCATCTCAGCATTCGCATCTCCGCTGCATGCAGCCGTCTTTCATCCGTTGCCTTTACGGGCCAGCTCTCTGATCCTTGCAGGACAGCAGGCCGGATCATGGTCTTGTAGATTTTCCCCTTAGGTCTAAGGGCGATTCGCGAGTCACACTTTGTTGCCGTAACCTGCCGCCATTTCATCCAACCTTCGTTAATCCGATGCTTGACGGCTCGATTGAGTTCTCCATCACTTTGTATTAGTGAACCGAGATTCGAAGTCGGAGCAGGTTGGTATAGGGATGCCATCAAGTGCTATGCTTGTGTAGCTAGAAATAAATACAATATAAAACTAAATACTACACTAAACTTCCTTTCGTTTTGTAATCATAGACTTAAACTACACAAACATAAAACAAAAACATGGCTGACCCCTCCAGTCAAAAGCTTCTTTACTACCTACTAGCTGATGCCCGCGGCTCCACCCGCGCGGAGGTCGGTAATAATTTTTTGGTCATATCTCCGGTTCTTCTTAACAACTTTCCAATCAAAATACGGCAAATTTTAAGTCTGACCAAGAAGAAAGACCTAAAAGAAAAAAAAATCCGTTCAGTAGTTTTTGCGTCCATTGCGAACAAACAAACAAGAATTTCAAAAATAAATATTTTTTGTTCAGAATCGTTCAATAATATAACCCAAGCATTTCTTTCAAAATATCCTCACTGTATACACACAGCAAATTTACAATTTTATTATAGTACTTGCTGTTGCCCGGGGCTTCACCCGAGTGGAATTCTGATCCCTTTCCCGGTACCCATGGGCCCCTATTCCAACACCACAACCTATATAAGATACACAATTCCACCATACATCATTTTATTACATCTCAAAGGGTTTAGGCAGCGTTTTCGTTGAAAGCTGCAAGACGGCTTATTTTTTTCCGATACGTCCAACAAAATATCATTAAACTTCAGCCAATGTATACAAACACTTGACAAATTATATGCCTTCCTCGAGAACCACTCTGTCCATCGGTGAATACAGCATGAAAATCGGTGCAGTAGTTTTTGAGTTTATCCCGAACATTATTTGATATCCGGACTCTATCCGGATAGACGGACAGCAGGGCGGAGGACGTTGTTTTATAAAATGTAGTGATAGAAGAAAAGGATTCTAAATCAGCGGTAAATATATAAAGAGGATCCAATCGATGAATTGAAACCAATGCTTCATCTTTTATGTAACAAAATTTACTTAAAGCTCTTCTCACATTGCAACGTAACAACACTTAAGTATGTATTTACTGACAAAATGGATACATTATTTTTTACTTTAAGCAATTTTTATCCATTCGTGAAACGGGATACCTATTTCAGTCTTCCTGCGACTTCTCCTTTTTTCGGGGGTAAGACGGGGACGCCGTGACTCCCAAACCCGAGGGGGCCATCTCGAAACGTGAGACTGCCCCCACTACCCAGCGGTAGATTATCCGAGGAGATTTGTACACGGATAAAAAGGCATTGAAAATCGTAAGAAAGAAAAAGTAGAAAAGAAAAGATATCGATTTAACAAGGCAACGCAATACAGTTTTTCGATATAACGAATCATCGCAGTTACACGTTGTCTCAGTATAGAGATGTTGGATGTTACGTTTTTCGCACTAAAGTAAGTCTTACACCCCGGCGGCGTCTGCAGACCCGAGACGGCGTGCGGTTTTAGTCGGTTCAAGCCCGACATAACCGCCCCCGCTGGCCGGCGGGGGGGTATCCGAGGGGATTTACACACGAAATAAAAAAAAAAAGGTATCCCACGTAAAATACAAATTATTCTTGTTAATAGTTATATATTAAGAGTTTTCTCTTAGTGGTTAAAATAATGAAAAATCTCGCTATGCTCATCATTTTGACTTTTATTATGACGTAAATATTCACTTGATATTATGACAAATCAAAACAAATCAATGCATATTTGGTAAAAAGAAAATCTCGACTTGTGTTGAATACCTTTTTTTTTTTTTTTTTTTTTATCGTGCGGAAATCCTTTCGGATACCCCCCCGCCCGGTTATGTCGGGCTTGCACCGACTAAAACCGCACGCCGTCTCGGGTCTTCAGACGCCGGGGTGTAAGGTTACCCATAGAGCATATCCCTCGCACCCCGGCTGACCCTGGGCCATCTCACCACTAACAGCATCGCTCATCCTGTCTCCTCTGAAAGCAGAGGAGTACGGAGAGCGATGTGTTCCCGCCACGTTGGGTATTGGCCGACGATCAATGCCAACCCTATGAAGGGGTGAAGGGAAGCCATTGACCGCCGCCCAGGGTGTACCGGCCGCTCCGATTCCGTTCCCCCCGGACTGCAGCGGGATCGGAATCGGAGCGACACTCGAGGAGGTTACCCAACACACATCCCTGTGTTGAATACCTGAACTAATACTATTCTACACACGATGGCAGAGTAATGCACTATGATCAAAACATGAATAACTATCTCACGTATCGAAATATGTTATACTAGCTTTTGCCCGCGGCTTCACCCCCGTGGAATTCTTTTCCCTTTCCCGGTTCCCATGGGAGCCTATTCCAGGAATAAACAATAGCCTATATGTTATTCCAGACTATAATCTATACCCGTATCAAATTTCAGCCAGATTCCGTTCAGCCGTTTTTGCGTGACACAGTAACAAACATCCATACATGATCCTACTTATAAACATTCGTGTTTACAATATGAAGTAGGGTTTTTTCAGCATCATTGCAATTTAAAACCTTTATTCTACTTCTATTTCCCTGCAAGGAAATAAAATGTTGAAAATCGATTACATTTTTCTTTAAACTTCGTCAGACGAAAAAAACACCAGGAAGATAGGAAATGCGATCTCATTTTTCATTCGTACCTTGCTTTATTTATAAATGCAGAAGGCTGAAATATGGCTTGGAAACGTGCTTGGTTGAGATTTTTCGTATTACAGGAATAAAAATAAATCAATATTTAAAATACGTTAACATTATTTTATCTGATAAGTAGAAGTACCTATGCAAAAAGTAAATGAAAAGGAATAGAAAGAAAATATATTTGATTGTGGATACTATATTCACATAAATAACGATGTTATTTTAATATTTGAGTTGAAAAATTGACCCACAGGCTTTTACATGTGGTTAAAAGCCTGTGGGTCAATTTTTTACAGCTTTTATCTCATAGAATCGTATATTGTTATATATGGTGGATATGTTTACAAATAGATATAGATATGTAAAGATATGTTTTATACATGAGTTAGTATCTTCAGATCTCTTGAAAACTCCTATAATGATGATATTTGTAGGAGTTTTTAACTCTCTACTATGCCAGAGTAAAATTATAAACTTTTTAGATGTTTTTTTTGGATGATAGCCTCTATCTCACCTGGTCGTAAGTGACGATTTGGTCTACGATGGATCACGACTCAGACAGGCAATTCCCCTCCTTAGCTGCACGTATAATAAATGTGTCGCCGAAACGTTTCGTGCGGATGAGTGGAATATCCACCATGTAGCGGTGGCGCGTCGCTGTGCGTCTGGTCGTTCGTTGATGGTAAGGGCTTGGAGGCATCCCAATTGTGATTGTTAGTTGTGCAATTCCAGCGCACACTCTCCACACTCTCGCATGTCCGTGTGGTCATCAAAGTAGACTGATTTATACTGTGACACAGACTGTGAAATCTATATAAATAAATCGCCAAAATGTATATACCCGCATAACTTCTGAACGACTGCTCCAAATTGGATTTATTTTTGTGATCGTTATTCTCAGGAAAAGGTTTGTATGAAAAAATACATTTGAAAAGTCCACGGGTAAGGTGCTATAATTGCACCGGGGCGTAGCCAGGGCGCGCAGCTAATAGACAATAAATATTCTGTGTTATAATATTATGCGAAAAATGTTGTTGGTCACACAAGAGTGTTTATCTTAAGTTATGGTTTGTAATCATTTGTGTGACTGTTTATTTTCCCAAATAACTAAAATAAAATAAAATAAAAACACCCACGAGTTGCAAGCATCCGCAGGCTACAGTCACCTGTAAGATAATTCCAAATCCCAAGGTATAGTATATGAGTAATAAAATCCACTTTGGTACAGTATCAGAGCGGCTGGTTTATTCTTCAAAAGAAACAATTTTTTATATCAGAACTTAGAAAAGAAAAAAGAGTTCCAAAAAGTCCCCACTGACAGTTCACGTTCGAATGCCCGCTTTTTCCTTGTGTCACTTTTACGTCACCGAATATTTTTCGTTCAAAAATTACATTTGACGAAATTTCTAACAGACGGCCGTCCTGATCTCGGAATGCCCCCATTCCGTTTCGGCCATTCGAACGTGAAGTATGTCCCCATACATAGTCAGTTACAGCAAATCGTAATTAAATGTATACAACTTTCAGTGAGACTAAAAAGAAATAACAATCAAAATCTAATCTTATAAATAATTACAAAATACGTATTTTAAATAGATATAACTGTACTAGCTTTTCCGATGCTAACAGATGTGGACTATAATAAATTATACAATTATTATTTTCGCCTTAAACCGGATTGTCGAACTCGACTGACATCATTAAGTTTATGAAGATTTTATGTCCAGAAACTTTAATCAAACCAGCTGACTTTGTTAGTCAGTAGTACCGGTTTTAAATGTAAATTACAATTATCTGATTAAGTACGTCGAAGGGAAAACTATATTTATGTATGTAAGTTTACATAAAATATTATGTATTATATCAATCAACCCTAAACTTATTTTTATAATCATTTTTAAGAGTTATCTGATGGTTTCTTTGCTCGTGTTGTTTCCGAGGACCTGTAGAAAATACATTATATTATTAAATTAAAGTATTAATTTAGTTAATGATATTCTGGTATTTCATTTTAAATATTGCCTATTCTTTGTTTAGTAAATGAGTAAAATAATGGGTAAATTCAACGGGTTCACTACGCCAATTCGAAGTCCGTTATATCTTGTTACACTTTAAAACAATTCATGTTTTGGAATATAGTGAGCACCGCTTATGCCTTAGCATCGCCTTCGTATATGGCAGGTGAGCACTGCTAGTATTTCGGTATACTTTTCACATTACATTACACACACTATATACCACCTGAATTTTATGTCAAATGTCAATTCATATGGATGGGTGAGGACCACTTGTACGTCGGCATACCTTTCACACAGATGTGAGCACCGCTTGTACTTTGGCATACCTTTCACCTGTATTAAAATGTAAACGCATTGTGCATTTTATCGAATGTTTATGTCAAATATCAATTCATATAGGTAGATGAGAACCACTTGTACGTCGGCATACCTTTCACACAGATGTGAGCACCGCTTGTACTTTGGCATACCTTTCACCTGTATTAAAATGTAAACGCATTGTGCATTTTATCGAATGTTTATGTCAAATATCAATTCATATAGGTAGATGAGGACCACTTGTACGTCGGCATACCTTTCACACAGATGTGAGCACCGCTTGTACTTTGGCATACCTTTCACCTGTATTAAAATGTAAACGCATTGTGCATTTTATCGAATGTTTATGTCAAATATCAATTCATATAGGTAGATGAGAACCACTTGTACGTCGGCATACCTTTCACACAGATGTGAGCGCCGCTTGTACTTTGGTATACCTTTCACCTGTATTAAAATGTAAATGCATTGTGCATTTTATCGAATGCTTATTGAAATACGTACGCTGATCACCCTCTCGATATGCAAGAGCACCGCTACCTCCTTATACTTACATCATAAGTGCTATGTTTTATTGACTTGTGTATCCTGTAACAAAATAAAGGTGGATGGGAAAGGAAGTAGGTTTAGTAAAAGGATCATATTATCTAAGGGTCGTACTCGTACGTAGTATATTAAGTAGCCTGTGTTTTTTTTTTTTTTTTTTTTTAATACCATGACGCCGTTAATCAATGCACTAAGATTTACAATCCTGGTATCCAAGTACATCCACAGTCTAACCACAATGTGTGATTTAAGTGGGAATAACAACTTATGTCTTTTTAGTTGTAATTAAATCTCACTCTTGTCACTTTCATTACTACTGCTCTCCGTAGTCTCGTCTTTGTCATTAGTCGCAGTGTCGTATGTGTTAAATCTCCGGCATCCTTCACAATAGTGAGTACCGTTTGCGCTTCGGCATCCTTCATCGTTTTCGTGTAGATATTTCATTGTCAGCATCCTTCTCCGATAAGACCTGCTGTGATGCGTACCGCTTGCACTCCGGCATCCTTCACAATAGTGAGTACCGTTTGCGCTTCGGCATCCTTCATCATTTTCGTGTAGATATTTCATTGTCAGCATCCTTCTCCGATAAGACCTGCTGTGATGCGTACCGCTTGCACTCCGGCATCCTTCACAATAGTGAGTACCGTTTGCGCTTCGGCATCCTTCATCATTTTCGTGTAGATATGTTATTACTTATTGATGGAGGTCATAGCACTTCGGCATCCTTCACTTCACACTTTGTAAGTGAGCACCGCTTGTACTTCAAGCAATTTAGATACAGATAGATACGGATATCATATTACTAGTACATACATGGTAGAATATCCACGTCAGGCATGGGGTCCACTAATTCGATATCATTTCGTTGTGCTTATGATTATATATTTTGATTATGATCTCCTGAAATATAGTCCTGGAAATCAAATCAAATCAAATCAAATTTATTTATTTCATGAAGCATAGGTTACACAAAGATGTTATAATCATAGTAATAGTTCAAGCTATGTTCCGCCAAAGGCATACGAAATATTGAGTTAGGTAAATCATAATTCATATTTCATAAAAGCGTCTATGTGATGGCACCTAAGCTTTATAACAAGTTACCAGATGACATGAAGATTTGTAAGAATGTTCCTGAATTTAGGACTAAACTTGTCAAATTATTATGCACCAAAGCGTATTACTCTGTAAGTGAGTACCTAAATGATAAACTGTAGCTCTTCATAAAATAAACTTTAATCAATAAAATTTATAAAATGACCCTAAATATAACATTTGACATACCTTCTTAATATTTTGACATTTTTGCATTTGACTTGATTATTCTGACATTAATTGCTTTTACTTTACGTTCTGACCTAATTAACTTATGTATTTGAATTCTGCATGGACATGTTTATCCTATTACACACCCACGATTCGCCAGTTATG
This sequence comes from Cybosia mesomella, assembly GCA_946251805.1. Classification (NCBI taxonomy): domain Eukaryota; kingdom Metazoa; phylum Arthropoda; class Insecta; order Lepidoptera; family Erebidae; genus Cybosia; species Cybosia mesomella. The sequence goes on from OX276415.1 coordinate 10,083,839, forward strand.
TTAAGGTCCCAATGCAACAGGGGCGAGCCCACCGCCGTCCACCGGGCACACTATCAAGCGAGCGATAACCAACACTTATCAATGCACACACAACCACGAAAAGTCAGAGGTGTGTGCCCGGGGCGACCGGGGACCGAACTCGAGACCTCGCCTCAGCAGTCCGTCACGCACGCCACCGGGCTATCGCTATGATTATTTGACATTGAATATTAAAATGATTATAATACTTTGTATAGTACCTAAAATAGGCATACATACTTACTTATATATAAGCTCATTGAACTAAGTTAAATACCTAACCTACTTGCGTTGATACATGTAAAATTACAGATATTAGGGTAATAGAACTTCTCTTACAATTTAACGAGGATAAATACGTAAACATTAATAAATACTATACTACAGTTTAATTTTCGGTAATTTGATTGTTGTCAGAGTCACTTGTCGTTACGTCATCTTCGGAGTCTGTCTTATTTGTAGAAAATGTTATCCATTTTTTTTTAATTGGTCTGCAGGGTAAACGATTACACAATTCTTTCCGCTAGGGTTGTACGGTTTCTGCAGCTTTAACTATTGAGATTTAAAATATAGGTACTATCACATAAATACATATATTATATATTGTATCTTAAATGTATAATTAATAAATTCACTACATATATAAAAACCACTGATTTTCTTCTCTACGAATAGGTATAGTTAGGTACACAAAAAATCTTTTTTCGTGTGTATAAACCGGCAGGCTTCACCTGAATAGAGCTAATTTCATTTACAAGTTTCAAGTTGTAGTAGTAGGTAGTAGGTGTACGTTTCTTTCTACTATTTTCTCGGATAGATTAGGTTAGAAGATTGTGTTACTTTAACCACAGATTACATAACCTTAACCTTCGTGCTTATTATTTTTGTAACAACACATAAATAGGAGTTATTTTTTTTTTTAAGTCCGCAGCAGTTTTATGTCCATGCATTATGCTACAATTTCAATATGCATTTATAATATTATACTTTGACATATTATTCTTTCAAATCGTTATGCTAACAGTAGTTATGGTTAAAACAAATTATGCCACATAATTTATGCCAAATGAATGTTATGCGTTCCAAAAGGGAACCATAAATTTGACGTGTCTGTGTGTGCGTGTGTCTATCTGTGGCATCGTAGCTCCCGAATGGATGAACCGATTTTGATGCCGATTTTTTTTTGTTCGGAAGCTGATATGATAGAGATGGTTCTTAGCTATAAATAAATTTTTGTCGGGTTTTTAAATTATAGTTATATTGAAATAATTTACACAACATTCATTTTTTTTTTTAAGATAAATATAAAAGATAAGGTATTCTATATTGTACACCATGAAATAATGGTATGTAAAATCCTCGTACAAAATACATTTTTTTACGCGAACAAAATACATTAGATGTATATTTGACAGTAAAAAAATATTACCTATTATATAATTAGATTACTTTCCGTAACATTGTGTCATAATGTACGTTCTAGTATAGAAAAAATATTAGCAAATGTGTTGATTTAGTATTTTAACAAGACCATAACTTCTAAGAACCCAAATTAGTAACTTTAACGCCATTTCTGACGTCATAAGCAACTAAAGAACTTCTGGTCAAGCTTCTTTGAATCAGTGAACTAGTACAAAGCAGTGATAAATCTTGGGTATTTCCCTGACTTAGACTAAAGACACCAGTCAAAGGTCACTTCAAAACTAAACTCAGATTATGACTGTTAACTGTTCTGATTATATGATGAGTATTAAGTTGGCGATAAGGCGCCCTCTGAATTATACAGATGATTAGAACTCAAATAATATATAAAACATTAGAGGAAATGTGAAATCGATAGATTGAGGTATACTAGTAATTTTCAATGAGTTTTAAACTATATAAATTATTTTAATAAAACAAATTTATGAATACAATACATGCTATGCTATACCTTGATGAATACGCGGTTCAAGAACATGATGAAAAGGTACTTAGATTCAATGTAGGCAGGCAAGGATGTGAAGTAAATCAGATGTTCATTGTAATATGAAGAATATTAAAGGTTCCAAATACGAATGTACGTACCTAACTTCTTCTCGGGATCCACTCAGTGGCCAAATAGCGTAGCAACCGTAAAAGAAGCTTGGAAAATTATTTCTAGTACCAATTGGCGACGATGATGCTATTTCCTTTTTCAGCCACCGTGTGCTGGCCAATTTTTGTTCATTCCTTTCTATGTTCGTCTTACGCAACAAGCAAGCGTTAATTGAAAATGGAATTTAACTGCCTAATCCTGCACTGTTCGCTTAATCAGTTCTGTAGATCTTACTACATGTGTATCAATGTGTGAACGAGTAAAATTGATTCGGTTCATTATTTGGAAACACAATTATAAAGTAATAATTATCTTGAGCATGTCATGAGTTGTACATTGAATTTGGTACTTGATATTGGGTAACATAAACTCATATGTTGTTGAAACAGTGTGGCAATGAACGACTTTACTTTTATCTTTTTTTAACATGACACATAATTCGTTTTGTGAATTGAACACATTATCACATCATTATGATCTTGTTTCCAGAAACAAATAATTTTGCACGGATCGTAAATAAAAGATTGTTAGTTCTTTTAGTTTCTTAAATGTTTTTCTTTTTAAAATATAATTTGATTACTGAGCAGGTAGTACTTCTGGGCTGTCAGTGGCCAATAATGAGAGTAGTTTCAAATGAAAGTATTGAAAACTAAAACAACTTTTATTATGAACGTTTTAATGTAAAACATTTAGGGGAACAAATATTTACTTGTAGACCTATAGAAAATCATTACAATTATTTCGCCCGTAATCCATTGTCTAAAATTCCACAGCATATTTTGATAACAATTACAATTATTGATACAAAACAGGTTCCGCAAGGTTAGTTTACTGTTAAATATAACTGTTAAAAGAATTCCAATACCATAATTTGTTTTTATTGTTGTACGTCTACACAGTAATTGTAGGTCTAAACTACATTAAAAAAACAACAACCTTTGGCCCAGGCTCCATGCATATTTCCTCATTCTCCTTTATGATAGGATAATAAACCCTTGCTAGTGAAATAAAACTTTGTATCCTTTATAGTATATTTTGGCTCACAAAAGGTACCCACTACTGAAGTTATATAATTTCAAATAAACCATGTTATACTATATTAAGTCCTTTTAAGTATTTCAAGCAATTGGGACTATGTCACTTAGCCTATCAAATTCGCCTAGATTGAGAGTTTACAACACCGATGTATTAAAAACTATGGGGTAAATTATTCCTGCTTTCGCTATTGTGCTCACACTGATACACACTTTAGACACTATAGAACAAGCCATTATTGTATTAATCTAAGCAAATATATTTATCGGTAAACGGAAGGTAGGACGTCCCCCAGCAAGATGGACGGACGACCTGGAAAAGGTAGCTGGGATAGACTGGATGCGCAAGGCGGAGGATCGGGTGCTATGGCGTAAAATGGGAGAGGCCTATGTCCAGCAGTGGACTGCAATAGGCTAATTGATGAATTGATGAAATATATTTCGTCAGATTGAATCCGATTAACAGTTGAGTAGTGTCTAGACAGGCTAAATTAGAACTAGGCCATTATATAACTCAGCGCAGCATAAGTTATGAAGAGATTTGGTGGGGGCACCGGAGGTGTCCCCGGTTCTGACATGATATTATGTTACGTTATTGCTACGATACTATTGTGATGTCAAGTAAATAGGTAAGTCGATCAGGGAAGGTAGGACAAGGAAAAGGGCAATACATAACATTTATAAGTTGATAGTGTACATTCATTTGATGAACATAAGTATATAAATATCAATCAATAATAAATCATAATGCAAAGTTATAATCTTTTGTTACTCAGGTATATATAATTAGTATTTTCATGAATTTCATTCAATAGCCGTCAGTTCATAGTCCATAGGTAAATATCTGAACAAATAAAATGTTATATTGCAAAGCAAATTTTACCTGAATAACGGTTAGTTTATTTAGTTTTAAATTTATGAATAAGTGCCAACGCTTATAAATTACCTACAGTTTACTAACTTAACAACTACCATTTCTCAAAGGTAAACAGTCTCGGTGTATTCTTAATGTAGGAAATTTATACCAAATAAAAGTATGAAAAGAAAAGTGTTAAATGATATTTAGTGCATATCTATATTCCCCAAGAAAAGAATTCATGTAGGTAGGTAAAATAAAATTAAAATTTCTAAAATAAGAAAACAACAGTGGCACATACAATAACTTTATATGGTTAATACATCATCATCCGAGCCACTAATTGATTAGGAAAGTATCACTCACTTGATGTGCTTTGATGTAGGTAAATGTGAGGTAAACAAAACATACTTAACTTTTACCCGAACACAATCCCTTGTACCTACATATGTTATTATCAAGTGTCTATAAGTATATTTGTAAGAACGGTAGATAATGGACATTTTTCAAATACACATTTGGTTTTTTTTTTTTTTTTTAAACAGATGGCGTCTTCCCATCTTTATAAAAGTGAGCGTAATGGTGTGTAAATGGATAGCAAACAGAGTAAGGTAGGTAGGTATCTATCTACCTCAGTACAAAGAGAAAAATACATCCGTAGATACGTAATGTTTCTATTTCAAATGAATATGTATCTAATCAAGTTATATGTAAAGATACTCAACTACATATCTATAAGTTTTACCAGTTTCGTGGCTTTTACTAACGTTTTGATTTTAGCCAAAATAATGAGCAATGTACATACCAATCGGGCGTAGTTTTCACTCACTTCTGATATGTAAGATAATTCCAAATCCCAAGGTATAGTATATGAGTAATAAAATCCACTTTGGTACAGTATCAGAGCGGCTGGTTTATTCTTCAAAAGAAACAATTTTTTATATCAGAACTTAGAAAAGAAAAAAGAGTTCCAAAAAGTCCCCACTGACAGTTCACGTTCGAATGCCCGCTTTTTCCTTGTGTCACTTTTACGTCACCGAATATTTTTCGTTCAAAAATTACATTTGACGAAATTTCTAACACACCACATCCCAATAGGTAGGTTGTGTGTTCTATTTGTATTATGACTTGTTATGAAAAAACGGGCACATGGTTAGATGGCAATACGCTCGCCCCCTATTACATTGGGACCTTAACATAACTGGCGAATCGTGGGTGTGTAATACACCTCTGCCCACCCCTTCGGGGATACAGGCGTGAAGTTATGCTATGTTATGTTATGTTAAAAACGGTCAGAGATACTCTTAACCGCTGCGTTGGCATAAAAGGCTACTGATAGTAAAGAAAAGTTGTGAAATGATTAAGGACAGAAACAAATGGCAGGTAGATGTTTCTGCCTACCCTTTTTTTGAATGGGGAAACCGCCACGGGATCCACTGCATCGGTGCCAACGATGAGATGGGTATGTCAGAATCTAACCGACTTGAACCCCACGGTGTCCTCCCCAAAAGAAAGGTCCTCGCAAAAGGATAACCCCAGGGTTACAGACGGACTTTGGCCGCCATCGTGGCCTTGCCTACGGGGTCGGGTTTGATCCCGCTTCGATCAGTTGGCAGACGTTTGTAGGATACATATCCCCGTCTTGGCCTGCTTCTGTAAGGACAGCAAGTCAGCCGACTGCCGTCCTCAAGAGAGGTCACCGTGGTGATTCTCCAACCACTCCTCCCTATGAACAATTCGTGGTTCAAAGTATAATTTTCGTAACTTAAAGAGAAGCACCCAAATAAAGCAGGCCTGATTACAGCTATAAAAACGCAATACTAATAGTTCAATTTGAAAGGGTGTACAAGAGCCCTGCCAACATCCTTGAGGCCCAAGCCAACCACACCAGCAAGTCAGTGCACCTGCTAAAATGGATGAGGCTCTGGCGGAGGCTTTTCACTCAAGGTTGGGCGGTCAGATGGTAGTCGCTCTCGGAAAAGTCGATATATTTTTAAAAACAATAAACGGACCTTGGGCTGCAAAGTGCAAACTTAGGACGCAACTAGGAAATCCTTTTAAGGATGAAGATGGTGACTAATAGTTGAATTTGAACGGCATTGAAGCTATGACATACATTAACATTAACATAACTTCATGCCTGTATCCCCGAAGGGGTAGGCACCCACAATTCGCCAGTTATGATAAGGTCCCAATATAATAGGGCGCGAGCCTATTACCATCTACCGGGCACATTATTAAGCGATCGATAATTAACATTTATTAATGCACACATAACTACGAAAAGTCAGAGGTGTGTGCCCGGGGTGACTGGGGATCGAACTCGAGACCTTGTCTCAGCAGTCCGTTACGTACGCCACTGGGCTATAGCTATGAATAATAATATAATACAACAATTTCTAATATACTTAGTGGTCTCCCGGTAATTCTACAAACGTTTCACAGGGCAGTATCGGACTATCGAATTAGTCGGATTATAGAACACTGCCTGCATTGAGGATGTAAAGGAGGTCTTGCTTCCTCAATGTAGGCAGTAATCAGTCCAAATTTTTTTGAAAAATAATTCTTTGTATTCCGACAAATTTCATTACAAAATAATGTTTGTGTACCCGCATTCAATAGTGATGGGCATGTCGAATTACAAGGGGCGTCGGATTAGACAGGGGCCGGATTACCGGGAATCCAATGTATATAATTCCTTTACTATTTCACCTCAACAACAACCCTAATTTTCCTACCTGAGATAGATATTCCCGAATATTCCACCTTTGTAAATAAAATCCGACTGTAAAAGGTACTGCAACGAGGTCCGCGGTTACCCACCCATCCGGGTACGATCTGTTGTTACACGTTGCTCTCCGTGTGTCAAAGGAATGTGATATTTTAATTAATCTTCATGTTCTACCGTGTTTACTTAGTTGGGAAAGTACTAATATTAGTTTGACAGATTTTTTTAACATTCTCCCAACCGAACCCACTTTACTTATTTTTGGAATATAGTTTTAAAAATCTGTCGAAGTAGTGGTCATTCGAATATGTATCTTGTCTAAGTATTGTCTGTCGAATAATCGTCTGTCGAAGTAGTGGTAATCCGAAGGTGTATGTTATCTAATAATTGTCTGTCGAAGCAATGACTTGTCAATCTATGTGTTTTCGAAGTTCGCTACATGTCGAAGTATTGTGCTGTCTAAATTCAGGCCTTAAATGGTTCTGGCTTGCAGTTAAGGCCCTCCCCATCAAGACCCTCGGGTGCCGAGCCCACCTCACCTGCTAACCGGTACACGTGCTGATTGAAGTTGGAAGGATAGGTTAGCAGTCACTCCCATAAAAGCCGCATAAACCAAATCTTATGGAGGAGAAGGAGTAAGCGTAGTGAAGATGATGATGATGATGATGATGATGAAAAATATCATTAATAGTTGACCCTACTTTCCTCTTTTAGGACGTAGTGTATAATGTTTACATTCCTTCATCACTTCACTACATAGTATAAAACAAAGTCGCTTTCTCTGTCCCTCTGTCCCTATATCCCTATGTATGCTTAAATCTTTAAAACTACGCAACGGATTTTGATGCGGTTTTTTTTAATAGATAGAGTGATTGAAGAGGAAGGTTTATATGTATAATAACATCCATTGCACCCGTGCGAAGCCGGGGCGGGTCACTAGTCATAGTATAAAACAAAGATGTTTTTAACGTCTGTTCCTATGTATGCTTACATCTTTAAAACCACGCAACGGATTTTGATGCGAGTTTTTAATAGTTAGAGCGATTCAGGAGGAAGGTTTATATGTATAATACATGCATAATATCACGCGGGCGAAGCCGCTGACGTCCACTACTTTATAATATAATAGGGGCCTTTTTTTTAGCGTGTGTAAACCCCCTCGGGTTTCACCCTATTGGTGCCGATGGGAAATAAATACATAAAGAAATCCTATAACCCGATTGCAGTACCATCAAAAAACCGGCCAAGTGCGAGTCGGACTCGCCCATGAAGGGTTCCGTAACAGCCAGTAACATAATAATGTTCTTTTTTTAATTTTTATATTTGAGTTGATTGAATGAAAGGTAAATTGCGGTTTACGATTTAGGACGTATTAAATAAAACTACTTACTAGATCTCGATCAAACCAATTTTCGGTGGAAGTTTACATGGCCATGTACATCATATATTTTTTTTAGTTTTGTCATTCTCTTATTTTAGAAGTTACATGGGGGCGGGGGGGGGACACACATTTTACCACTTTGGAAGTGTCTCTATTGCAAACTATTCAGTTTTGAAAAAAATAATACTAGAAACCTCGATATCATTTTTAAAGACCTATCCATAGATACCACACACCTATGGGTTTGATGAAAAAAACATTGTTGAGCTTCAAGTGTGGGGAACCCCCACAAATTTAAAGTTCTTTTTCTATTTTTGTGTGAAAATCTTAATGCGGTTCACAGAATACATCTACTTACCAAATTTCAACAGCATAGTTCTTATAGTTTCGGAAAAAAGTGGCTGTGACATACGGACGGACAGACAGACAGACATGATGAATCTATAAGGGTTCCGTTTTTTGCCATTTGGCAACGGAACCCTAAAAACCATCTTTGAAGTAGGTTGTAGGTATACGTTACCAAATTTGAACTCAATCGATGCAAAAATTTTGAGTTTTTGAAGAGGACACAAACAGACTTAACATTTTTATCTAGATAAGTAGATAGATATAGGTTATGAAATGATTTACCTGACACAAACTGAACTGGTATACAAGTACAATATTATACATAAAAACAGCCAGAGCAACGCAAATTGACAGATTCATACATACAAATATTTGCGGCGAGCTGTAGCAATCAAACTTTCTCTCGCACGCCACACAGGTCATCAATAATATATACCTACAACCTGCAGGTCACTGAACTTCAGACACTCCAATTAGATTATATAGATAGAATTATATAGCTAAAATACTATCTATAATATTATTTAGTATAGTTTACAGTTTAGTATAATATTACTAAGTAGCGGCGATAGCCCAGTGGTGTAAGTAACGGACTGCCGAGACGAGATCTCGAGTTCGATCCCCAGTCGCCCCGGGCACACACCTCTGACTTTTCCTAGTTATGTGTGTTTTAAACGTGTTAATTATCGCTCGCTATTGGCGATATCGGCCTATTGCCATCTACCGGGCACATTAGTGTGCCCGGTAGATGGCAATAGGCACGGCGCCTATTACATTGGGACCTAAAACATAACTGGTGAATAGTGGGTGTCTAAACACCTCTGCCTACCCCTTCGGGGATACAGTCGTGAATTTATGTATGAAGTTATGTAATTTTATTTAGTTGACATTTATATTGAGTGTCTCGAGCCGTACTAAGATTTTTGGGTCCAAGCACACCCACCTGTAACACACAACACACATATGTACCTGTGTAAAACACACCTGCTAATAGACGGAATTTACTCAGGGGTAGAATTTCCTCTCGGGGTTGGGGGTCAAATGGCAGTCACTTCCGTAGAAGACAAAGTCATCACAGCGCTAATCCAAAGATTCCACTTCTTAGCCCGGTGTGGAGAGCACACCGGGCTTAAAACTCTTCCTTTCCACAAAGTCGTTTAACTTCACTTTTATACAAGCGTCTTTTATCCCGGAAACAGTTTTCTGTAGGTCACTGCAACGTTACTTCAAATGGGCAGAGCCGTAGGCAAAAGTTATTAATTAATAGTTTGACGAGGACGACACCACTATAATTATAATTAGTCATATTCTCATTAATTAGTGCGAAATACTATATTTCACTTCGACTAATTAATTTATTTTCATTGGAAGTCGTGGCTGTCGTGACCATTTATTTATAGGATTAAAACGGGACAATGGTGTACCTTCTGGTTCGCTTGGAGTCGATTTGGTTTATCTAAGCTTTTGTGGGAGGTACTGCCGTCTGAGGAAAGCTTGCGATAGAGCACAGTACACGGTGTACAGTAGTCAGAATCTCGGCCATTAATCAACATGTGTGCCGGTTTATAAGGTTGGCTTGGGCTCCGTCACCCCATAGATCCTGGTGGAGGAATATATTACAATATTCTATTTTATACAAACCTTTTCTTGTCTGAGCCAATAACTTCAATGTATATTAGACTGGCTGCTCGGAACAAAAAAATTGGTATAGACGACTTTGACGCTACTTTTTGTTGCTGTCATAGCCACAGAGTATATTATATTTATTTCATACGATTTTATATACCTATTACCTATTATAAATGTAAAGTAGTGTAAGGGCGCCAAAATTTTGGCTCTACGATCCCGTACCCGACCCCCGTTCTCGCCTCACCCCCGAAGTGTTGTTAAGCGTTTTATTAGAGAAAACGGGACAATTTCGTGACCCGAAGCTCTTTTCAGGGACACCGAGTTAGTGAGGTATATGGCCCCACTAAGACCTACACCCCCAAGCCAACCTCACCTGCAACCCGGTACACCTGCTGCTTGACGGACAAAAGGAGGGAAAGAGTAAGCGTAGCCTGGGCTCCGAGGTGAAAACCTTAGATGCAGCAGGGAACAGTCCTCCCAGGGGTTTTAGTGTGTGAGAGCTACACATAATCGCAAGGCGTCCCCGCGTCGCGCAGTATGCCGTAGGACATTTCCTATGATGACAAAACAAAAGTGAGTTCACCTCGGTAGTGTGATGGCCAAGGTTCGACTCAGGAACTCTCGATCGTAAAGCCGAATTCTTAACCACTAAGCTACCGACGCCTGATGATGATTGGGACCAAGAACCAATAAAAGGGACAGTCTTGTTTAAAACGCGATGTATGGTCATGTTACTCATAGCTGAACACTCCCAGGGTAATTTGTTCGTTACGAACATGACGCTACTGTATCGAGGTTGAGCTGTATAGGTGTTTTATAGTTTCAAGGTAGCTTCAAAGGTATCTAAGTAATTACTTACCATTGTTTTAGTACCCTGTAATGTTTGAAAGGCTAGGCACACTTCATATTCACCTCTTTTTTTACTCGACTACGTCGTAGTGTAGGCTGCCATAGGTAGCAGGTTCAGTCTCAAAGGACCAATGAATTGATATACTCAAAAAACCTTTAGGTAAAGTGAAACTTCAGCTACTTCAGTATGAAATTGTAATCTGCTTTCTTACAAAGGTGATTTGCAAGTGACAATAAAAAGCCAGTACATAAATACTTAATTTTGACAGCATGCAAATTATTTGATCACTAATATTGCTTTGAGGACTAATGCAGGCGCGGCGCGAACAAGCCATTGAGCGTACCAATTTGAATAGCACCAATTCAAATATTACAATAATTACGAGCATGTAATAATTTTGGTGCTATTACGGCCACTGTGGCGTTGCGGTAGTACATTCGACTGCTACCACAGGGGGCGCGGGTTCGATTCCCGCTCAGTGCAAATATTTGTATGCATGAATATGTCTATTTGCATTGATCTGGGTGTTTCTATGTATAATATGTATGTAATTACAAAAAAAAAGTAAAGTAAGTAAGATAAGTATGTTTATCCACATTCTGAAACCCATAACACAAGCTAGTTAAACTATGCTTACTTTGGGTCTAGAAAGCGCTGTGTAGAATGTCGTAGAATATTTATTTATTTTTTATTCAAAATTGGTACACTAAATGGTACGCTTCTTAAAAAGGAGGGTCATGTGAGCACCTTACGATTCTAATTACGGTAAGCACACCGCACAGTGCATGCATAATGATACTGTATGACTGGTGTGACATCATCCATTCTAGTGAAAAAATGACTATACATTATATATATATATATATATATCTACATATACTTATATATACCTATACTATCTCTCGTCTTCCCCACACACTGTTAACTTATTTTCTTCTATTCAAACTCTCCTATCGCAGGTCTGCTGGAAGAGATTTCTTTGAGAAATAAGCAGAGCCTCTGTACTACTTTTTCCATTTTAGTATTTTTATATCTGATTGTGTGTGTACATAAATAAAAAAAATAAATAAATATCATACTATTTAATGCACATGCCATATCTATCTAACGCACTCTAAATCTGCAGTATAGGAACATACAGTAAAACAACGTGTACATACACACACCCACACAAACACACCCTCACACTTACAAACACACACACAAAGACACCCTCTGTCACACACAAACAACCATGGTCAACCCACATTATAGCCATCGTACTAATTATGAATGACCGATGATTACAAGCTGCTGTATTTTTTTTTTTTCGTGCGGAAATCCCTTCGGATACCCCCCCCCCCGCGTGCCAGTGGGAGCGGTTATGTCGGGCTTGAACCGATTAAAACCGCACGCCGTCTCGGGTCTACAGATGCCGAGGTGTAAGGTTGCCCCATAGAGCCTATCCCTCGCACCCCGACTGACCCTGGGCCATCTCCGGTTTCGAGATGGCCCCCTCGGGAAGCTGCTGTATCTTTTTTTTTTTTTTTCGTGCGGAAATCCCCTCGGATACCCCCCCGCCGGCCAGCGGGGGCGGTTATGTCGGGCTTGAACCGACTAAAACCGCACGCCGTCTCGGATCTGCAGACGCCGGGGTGTAAGGTTGCCCATAGAGCATATCCCTCGCACCCCGACTGACCCTGGGCCATCTCCGGTTTCGAGATGGCCCCCTCGGGTTTGGGAACCACGGTATCCCCGTCTTGCCCCGGTTTGGGGGAGGGGCGCTAGTCGCTCCACCGTCCCGGCCTGCTTCTGCTGGGGTGACAGGCGGCCTCACCTGCCACCCCCAGGCCTGCGCTCATGGAGGACGAAGGTCGTTAAGCGACCTCCGGCGCCTGAGTCGCCTGCGACGCGCGGCGAGCATGTTGCGGGCTCGGCGGGCCGGGAGAGTTCTGAACCTCTCCCGGGCGCGCTCCGCCATCTCCTTCGCGAGCATCACATGCTCGCAGAAGGAGGTGGCGGCGGCCCACGCGCTCGCGCTCCGCACCATTGCCGCAATCATGCTGCCGAGCGAGAGGACTCCCACCCCGATGGCTGCCACGAGGTCACGCCTCGGCACCTCCCACGCCGGGCAGTCCGCCAGCGTGTGCAGCCCTGAGTCCTCGCTCAGAAGCTGCTGTATCTACTGACAAACGTAATTGCAGCTCAATTTAGGTACACCTTTTAATTTGTGCCTAAGCAGTTGTTTGTAAACACGAAGAATTTGCTTACAAGCGCACATGCATTCTCTCACTCCGCATGCTCTCCTACATACTATTCCTTGCCTGAAATTCTGATCCTGTTCCCGCTGCCCACAGGAACCTATTCCCGAGATAAAAAGTCACCTATGTGTTATTCCGGACTATAGTCTATCCCTGTACCAAATTTCAGTCAGATCCGTTCAGCAGTTTTTGTGTGAAAGAGGAACAAACATCCATCCATCCATCCATACTTACAAACTTTCGCATTTATAATATTAGTAGGATTTTACGGCAGCGACTGTCATCTGACCCCCTAACCCCGAGAGTAAAGCCTGTACCAGAGCCCGGTTCATCTATCAGCAGAGTCTGTTTACCGGCTTGTGGGCGAGGTTGGCTTAAGTCCCGAAGACCTTGGTGGGGAATAGCTGATAGGATCCAATAATAGAATTAGCAGATTACCATAAAAAAACTATGTAAAACAAGAAAAAAAAACCGTTTTGGTTAAAACATCAATTACTTATTGTTTATTTTTTACCAATGGAAAGGAATTAAATCCCTAGTAGCCAGCTCTAAAAATCACTTACCGTAAAGCGACAATAATAAAACAATGTCGAATCCTAAACTAAAGAAAACGAACACAATAAAAATGCCGCTGTTCAATTTAAGTAGCATCTGGCCCATCGATACCGGGTTACTTCATTGATTTCAGCGTCTCCTAATTAAATACAGACCCCAATCCGTAAATTTCGGTATAATTGACACATCTTCTTGATGAACTCCATCGCGATGTTCCAATTATACGCCAAACTCTTTAATTCAATCATGGATTATACGTAACTCAAAGGAGTTTTAGCACCAACGCGGGAAAAGACACATCGAGGTAGTGCTTCATTTTCAAAAATTTTGAATTTGGAGTTTTTATGTGTTTAAATACCTAGTGGTTTTTAGGGTTCCGTAGCCAAATGGCAAACAACGGAACCCTTATAGATTCGTCATGTCGGTCTGTCTGTCCGTCCGTATGTCACAGCCACTTTTTTCCGAAAGTATAAGAACTATGCTGTTGAAACTTGGTAAGTAGATGTATTCTGTCAACGGCATTATGATTTTCAAACAAAAATAGAAAAAAAACAATAAATTATGGGGGCTCCCCATACTTAGAACTGAAACTCAAATTTTTTTTTTCATCTAACCTATACGTGAGAGGTATCTATAGATAGGACCTCTCCCCCCCCCCGCCCTGTAACTTCTAAAATAAGAGAATGATAAAACTAATAAATAAATATATGATGTACATTACCATGTAAACTTCCACCGATAATTGGTTTGAACAATATCTAGTAAGTAGTTTTTTTTAATACGTCATAAAACGTAAAACGCAATTTACATTTCATTCATTCAATCAACTCAAATGTAAAATTTTAAAAAAAAGCATTATTATTTTGCTTACTGCTACGGAACCCTTCATGGGCGAGTCCGACTCTCACTTGGCCGCTTTTTTCAGACATAACGTCTTCGACAACATGCACAAGTGTAGGAAAGTGACATATTTACCGTGAATTGTGATTTTCCGTGTTATTTCCAAAACTCCACAAAAGCGTCTAATGAGGCCTCCACTACTTTACTATGGCAGGACTTTGACTCGACTATGACTATGAAGGACTTAACTTGACTCGCATTATTTGCACGTATGTAATAGGTTAGTATACTACGTGGCTTAACCTGTGTAACTTTGCTACATCAGTTCGCTGTAGTGTGCTATGTTTAAACTTGAAATTTGGAGGATGGCTAAGCAAACAACATTCGTATGCAAAATAGTAGAAGGTTAGTTTGTAGATGATATTTTGATTTCAGGGTGGGTTTTGTACCCCTAAAACATACCCTCTGGATACGCCCATGCAACGTTGACTAGTAAACATCTACCTATATATTGGTGCTTCTTTGGCTCGTACTTAACTTACCGCCTGCCATCAGGTTTTGTGAAGTCATATTGATGTCATCATCATCATCATCTTAGCATTGTTCCCGTTTGCGTCCAAAACTCCCACCTCGGAGCCCATTGTCTACTTACTTCTAATCTGAAGGCGTACCTGTGATGTCCAGGATAAACTCACGAACCGGTGGACCGATTTTCATGATCTTAGATTTCTTAGATTTGTCTCCGAAACTGTAACAGTTTCGGAAGCTGATAAGCGAGGGTGGTTTTGTCAGACTCGAATCGACAAAGCCTCACGCCATCTCGGGTCATCAATGCCGGGGTGCAAGGAGACATACACGAAATAAATTCAGCTGTTAAGGTCCCTAAAATAACTTGATTCTAATTCGGAACGAAGTTTGCTGGGTCAGCTAGTTTTATCATATAATAGTTTAAGCAAATCACATTTCACGTTACCACTTGATAGCATGTGGAACTTAGAACGATCTGTAGTGTCACGTTAAAGAACCGGGTCAAACTAGTCAAAACTAGTCGTTTCCGTGGTTTATCGAACAAACTAAGTAACAGGTGGATAGCCTTGGCTCTGATAAAGCGTTAGCATGCAAATACCGACGATTATAGATATTTTTGGCTCCGTCAGTAAAAATATTCAAGGATTTGAAGGTAGTTGACTGTCAAACTGAACTTTTCT
The DNA here is from genome assembly GCA_946251805.1 of Cybosia mesomella. Taxonomy (NCBI): domain Eukaryota; kingdom Metazoa; phylum Arthropoda; class Insecta; order Lepidoptera; family Erebidae; genus Cybosia; species Cybosia mesomella. The sequence continues at coordinate 10,099,603 of OX276415.1, forward strand.
TTTCTTTTCTTTTTATTAAACGTCGATAAGCTCTGGGAATCTTGTATTAAATAACAATGTCTTATCGACGTATATCACAAAATTATCAACTTAATGGTTGACATGATTGAAAACGAGGTAAGGATAAGAACTGATGGTCGCAAACGAGTTGGATTACGAATTGGTAAACTTATGGCGGGACGCCTCCGGCCAGGTGAACTAATGCCTCGATGCCGGTGGAGGATCGGGTGCTATAGAAATAAAGATAAAAAGAACCAGCTGAGCTTCTAGACACGTTCCAGATATTCGAAATTGAAGGTTCAAATCCCGTTCTAGATGTTCTCTTTTTCCGATCTAAATCTTTAGAAAAAGTAAGCATAAAAAATGCTTAAAAATTTAATTGAATCACACAAATAGTTTGCCACGAAATATTTGCCTATCGAGATGTATCCATCAACTTCTCACATGTCAGATCAGTTACATCATTATGCGTGAGCTACCCCTTATAATAATACTCACGTGTCGGTAACAGGTGTCCGTACACGCGTTACGCAGTTAATAAGCCCTTTGAGTTATCGATAAGGCCTACCCTTAAGGGTGCGTTAAGACAGTCATTATATATTGCTGTTACTAAATATACATTTTAACAATAAAAAATACAGCGATTCGAAGATCTTTCCTTAACTTTGCCATATGTTATTCCTTCCCAGAGTTCGTTCCTTATTAGCGGCACTATCGAATGGTATAATTACACAGGGTGTGTCTTTAAAAATCTAATGATGCAGTTTTAGTTTTCATCTAAATTGGGCTCGAGACTCCTTTGAGCATTTTTGGCTGTTCCTCATAGTTTCCGTTTTGATCATACGCGCATCTAAACAATTATAAAATTGTTAATTACTTGTGTCTGTACGTTAGAGATATTTAAAAAAAAAACTTGGGTTATGTTACATGAACGATTCTTTACATAAAAAATATTATTTTACAATTCTTGTCTGTTTGTCTATTTGTCTGCTTATCTGTTTGTGTGTTTGTTCGCGATGGACGCAAAAACTACGGCGTGGATTTTTAAGCCGCTTTTTGTATTAGAAAGTGACTTAAAATCTGCCGCATGTTTGATTGCAATTTGGTTTAGTAGAACCGGGGATATGACCAAACAACGGTAACCGACCTCCGCACGGGCGGAGCTGCTGGTTCGAATATAATCATTATTACAGTTTAAAACACTGCGGCTCAAAGGATCAATACGATGAATGGAACATAGTTCATAATTGATATTGAAAGAGTTGATTTATAGAGATATAAGAAAGTTTATTGCTAATTAATTGGTAATAACAAGTAGGTTTACGGTTTATCCGTACAAACTTACTTAACTTACCAAAAATATTGTTAAACAAATCAATTAAGCTCCAAAATGAGGGGTTTACTGTTAATGTTAGCAATTAAAGGAATTATTGCCTTGGCAATATAGTATAAATATATATTGACACACATATTTATCAGTGCGTTAGCCAAAAGGTACTAGGGCATCTGTGGAAAACTATCGACCAATTTCCCTGCTAACAGCGTTTTCAAAGCTATTAGAGGAGATCGTTAATAACAGACTTATCAAATACATTGAATCGAATGAACTCATCTCGTCTAGACAATTTGGTTTTAGAAGAGGCAATTCAACAGAAGAAGCTGTCACACTTTTAACATCGACCAGCTCAGCTCTTCTTGACTGGAAAAAACCCTGCATAGGCACCTCCTTAGACCTGGCGAAAGCCTTTGATACGGGGAAAATCACTTCGGGGTTCGGGGTATTCGGGATATATACATAACAGTATCAATGCGGAGGTAACATGTTATGCGGACGATACTGTTATTATATACGAAGGCTTAACCTGGAAGGAGGTATTCCTAAATGCAGAAAATGGAAAGAAGCATTTGAATAAATGGCTTCAGTACAACTTGCTCACTCAATGCCAAAAAGACGAAATACGTATGTTTCCACAAAACCAGTGTAACAGCCCCCAGTACGGATCTCGGTATTAAGATACACGAGTGTCCAAATCAAATGCAGCCCTGTTATTGCGAGGATTTATCCAGAACAGGTACTTTGAAATACCTCGGTGTGATAATTGATGAAAATCTTTACTTTAATTCACACATAAAAGATTTATCTAATAAAATTAGAAAAACGGCATATATTTTAAAGTTGCTCCGTTCATCCGCTCCAGCAGACATTTTAAAGTGTGTGTATTTTGCCCTGTGTCAGTCACTGATAACATACTGTGTCGCCTGTTGGGGAAGTGCTATTAAGTCAATGATGATACAAATAGAAAGAGCTCAGAGAGCAGTATTAAAGACTGCTCAAAAAACCATTTCGGTATCCTACTAGAACCCTGTACAGTGAATGTAAATTATTAAATGTCCGTCAGTTATATATTTTGAAAACAGTGGTTGGCGTTCATAAAAATATAATAAATTCTGAAGACTACACTAATCTAACTGAACGATGTGTGTACAGATTACCGTTGCCTAAAGTCTATTCAAGCTTTGCTAGACGCTTTAGTCCGTTTAAAGTTATCCATATATATAATCAGACGAATAACGTTTGCGACATAAAACTGTGTTCCGTGAAAAAAGCAAAAGCAAAAGTCACAACATGGCTGCTTTCATTGTCCTACGAGTTAACCGAAAGTCTCTCTATTCATTTGTCATAGATGTTGTAGTCTTTGGCCATTGTCCAGTTCATTGGTTGGTATGTAGTGTATGTGTATATGTATGTGTGTGTGTGTATGTATATGTATGTAATTAATTATAAGAGTTATTGTTGTATAAATATTGTTAATAATTAACTTGAAATGAAATGTTAATCGTTCTTAAAAATATCTAGTTTTTTCAGAAAAACAATTAATTTTAATTTTTTTATGATTATGAATTATGATATTAATTATATTTAATTGAACATATTTAGTAAATTTTATATTTTAAGGGATAAGCTTCAAATTAAATAAATATAAGAAAGAAGTATAATTTGAAATTTATATATCAATCAATCATTTATTTGCATTTAATATGGGTACAAAATAAAGGTTTTAAACATGATATAAATATGACCAACCACATTCCGCCTCAAGGCGTGCAAACATGTATAATGGTACAATTCAATTAAATTAATTACATTATCATAAAAATAGAAAATGTCAAAAACCACAACCAATAATAATATATGTCACATTGAATAAATCATAAATACCTATTATAATTTATTTTAAATATGTAATTACATAATAATTTAATTGCATAAAAATAGAAAATTTCAATAATTGAGATAAATAACAACAATTTATATTGTTAATAAATTATAATTTATTATAAATAATTTCATGTATGTGTGTATGAATGAGTGTGTGTGTTCGTGTATGTGTGTATATATATATATTTGTCTATAAGGTGTTATGTTATATGTTTGTATAATGTTTGAAGTACCTACACTAGAAAACTTTGATGTCGCCCGAGCAGTCTTTGTAGTGTATAAGTACCTATAAATCGTATCTGGCACCCACAGGACAGGCTTGCCTAGTGTGGGGCCACAGTATAACGCACAATATTGTTTTTTCTATTTGGTAATAAACTAATTTTTATTTATTTTATTTATTATATAAATTGTATCTTCATTGTGGCAACACTGACTGTTCGCGCCAAAAATTGCCACGCGTTCGTGGTGGATTTTTTTTACCTGCGCTAGAGAGTCATCTGGCATTCATTACTGGTCGAGCAGCGGAACATAGCAGATACGAGAAAGTGCAAGTGCTTTTAAGTACTAATTCTTATAATTTTAATAAAAATTGTGCTGAGTTGCTTCGAGAACGGGTATGTAGTATTTTAGTCTTCATAACGATGCTATGTTCATATTGTGTATATGAATATGTGGACTAAAAATGCTTGAGTAACCGAAGGCTACCCTAATACGTAGAATATATTTACACTGTTAGTGTGGTTTAATACGCGGAATAAACCAGCTTGTTACATAGTGCACTCTATTACCAGAATCCGGCTCTAAAATCCATTATTGAGGTCCTGGCGAACGTTGGTATTAGAATTATTCGATGTTGCATTTGTTTTATCCGATGCACTTCGGCGAACGTGCTCTGGAATTCCATTACTTAATTCCTATAAGCCCTTTCCACTATCGAACGACCAGATGTGGTGGGTATTTCCCTCATATACCTATGCACTAAACGTTTTGGCAACACGTTCATTGTGAGTACTCTGAGTTTGTGTATCCGGCAAGCTATAACCTGGGGATCTTCAAGTCTCGAGTGAATAGATAGACAAGCGTGTTTCATCGTCGACCACACACAAAATCACTAACCAGTAGATGAGATAGTGGACCACTATCTCATCTACTGGTGCTCGTACGTTCCTATATATAGTAGTTACGTATGAGACTCGATCTAAAAGCACGTGACAGAAAACAATTGGTGCTCGAAAGTCAAAATTACTTTTACTCCCTCTTGCAGCAAAAAGGGATTTTGCTTCAAGTTTTTTAGCACCAAAAGCACCCTTTTTGTGCTAAAGTGGTAACAAGGAACATACATTAATAAAAGTAAATATCTGTGAGCGGTAAAATGAAACACAGGTAAGTATTTGTTTTACGAGTTATTTCGCACGGAAAATAACATTTGTTTCAGTGTGGAAAGTGACGTTTATTCTTTAGATAAAAGTAATATATATATCGTAGAGGGGTGGGGCTCGGGCTAGTTCAATGATATCAGGGTTGTCAAAAGTATTCATAGTCTATCTTTGGAGTTTTAACTGACTTCCACAGTTATACCTGCATCCATACTAAAACAAACGATAAATACACGACGTCTGTTTGTTTGTTACCCAATATTTTTAACTTTACCTTCGCTTAACAAACTTAATTGAATTAAAACATACAGTCACCCATATGTGGACTGTCGGGGTAGATGGAAAACATATCTCCAATCAATGGCTTCTGTTCTTAAATAATATTATGTTTTTGTTGTGTATATTTCTATCAACTCCTAGGTATAGGATGTCTACTGCCTGACATGAGCCTCGACCAAAGATTCCAGAACCAGTGGTGGTTTGTTTCTGAGCTTTTATTTAGCTTCACCTGTCCCGATGTTAGTCATCAAATCTTGCAAATTAAATTTGTTTCACTTCACGGTAACCGATTGAGCTGATATTTTGCATTAATGCGTAAATCGTTTGATAATGGAATCCATGATGACATATGATGACATGACACGTGCTGATCTGATGATGGAGCTGCAAGGTGGCCACAGGATACGACCTTATCGAATTTTGGCTCGTTTGAATCGTCGTACGTGCACAAACTGCTCGTTTGCGAGCAGTTTGTCTTTGAATGGTAACATGGGTCTGATGATGCTGATGAGCTGGAAGGTGGTCATAGGAACTCTGTTATCGACGCAACCCGATCGAATTCCGGCTCGTTTGATTTCAAATTTTTAGTACAACAGAATCGTTTATTTAACATAACACGTACTTAGTATTTAATTCAATTTAAACTACATAGATTTAGTTATTTAAATTTATTTTCATTAGTAAGAACATAATAAAAGCTTCCGCTGAGTGGTAAGAAGCAAGGGTAAGGTCCAGAACATACGGGCCAACATTCCAGGTACTGTCGATCCTAAAATGCTGGTGCCGTTGAAGGCCTAGACAGATACTTCTTCACGCCACCCATGAACCCGGGATTGTGAAATGAAGAAATCAAGGTCTTATTACAAGGTTCATGGATAACACACAAGAAAATAGTTTAAAAAATGATAATGTAAAACTGCCAATTTAAAAAATGCTTATTTTAATTCTACGAAATACAAACATGTTTTAATACGATACGATAATACGAATATGTTTCAATTTTTATATTATTTTTATGGTAACACTTTCTTTGGGATGTTTTTTTTTTTCATAATTGTGGTAATAATTAGATGCATAGGTACACCAACGCATTATGTCCCGAAAGGATATGCAGACACGATATGGCTGGCCGAAACAAGGGAAATTTTTAAATAGTTTCGAATTTAATGACATAAATTAGAGAATTGTAATATATTATATATTGATAATATTTGCAACCTTAAGGCAATATAATGAAGTACACTCCAGGTCCAATATCTCCCTGGAGACGTAGAAAGAATTTTGTAATTCATACCTAAATTGAGCCAGTTTTGGTGTGAATGTCATTTCGCTACTAAAAACTCAAAACTGAAATATACGGTTCAAATTAATTTTGAATTAATATTTAAAAATAAACAAGTATGTAGGTGTTCATTTCAAAAAAAGCATTTAATTTTATACCCATATCATTCATCAACACAAGCCCGCGTCTTAAGGAATCTGCTATAAGTTGAATTTTAAAATATCGATGGACAAACATTAAAAATGAATAACATAAATAATAAAATACATAGAACCTCCTCCTTTTTGAAGTAGGTTAAAAATGACGTCATCGGTGTCGATTCTATTGCGCATCTAAAATTTCGAGACTTTATAATTCGACTTTAAAGACATGAATTCAGGTAAATTTGGATATTGATGTACCTACTTTATAGTTTCTGTCATTTTAACAGGACCAAATAAAATTTTCATGATCTTTAATCTAGTTGAGAGAGTTTTGTAACAGAATCGGTATCATCGTCATCAACATTAAAGCAATATGCAATTATTCATATTCCGTGTCAAAATTCATTTGCAAGATTTAACCAACAACCTATAGAGCAAGTTAAATGAAAGCTTGCAAAAACAAAAATGTCAACCCTTATACAATACTACAGACATATCAAACGCTCGTTGCGAAGGCGCGATATAAAATATCATTGAAGAAATATCGCTCGACAGTAATCAAAACTTCTATTGATTGTATATCTCATTATTCTCAGGGTACCCACTTGGTTCGCATAACATATGAAGTCTGTCTTTGTTTGAAATATTTTATTACAGTCAACATCCAGATGTTGACTGTAATAAAATATTTCAAACAAAGATTTTCACGATACGAACAAGAACGCCATTCAAAATCGAATTTAGAATCAATTTGACATTGAAACACAGTTGCATGTTACTGACACGTAATGCAAGGCGCTTCAATTCAAGCTACCTATCATCTTTAAGCAATTTATTTAGTAACATTATTATCAAAAAACTATTGCCATTTTGACATTTCTATTCAACTATATTTTCTCGGATTTATGTTGCCATCAATTTATTTTTTCCCCAGACAATAATTTATTGCAAATGTGTATTTTACTATACATTTTCCAATTGTAAATTGTGTTAAAATGTTGTAGGTATATGATTTTATTTATTATTATTTATATTTTTCAAACACAATGTAAACATTGTTCATGAATAAATACTAAAATCAAATCCATTATACCTACCTGATTTCGCAAGATTTGTAGTCCTGACTGTTGTATCTATGTTACTATCTTCTGTGATTCTTACATTAATGCATTTTATGAGAGAGTGGTACTTCCCCGATCGAACTGTCTGACTACTATTCCTGGGAAGAGGTCTATGTCTAGGTTCAGGAAGACTGTTAATGCTCTCATGTCACTTTTACCATCATGAAGGATATTGTATTGGGCAGCCGAAGACGATTCTTACCCTTCTTACGATCGAATCTTGGCCATAACACTATCGACGTGAACCCACTCCTAACACAAGCAATTTAGCTTAGCTGGAGGGGTTAAGGGGAATAATTAGCTCGAAATTACTAGAATTTCTGTTACTAATATTCTTTAAAAAATAGATTTTTTTAAAGAATAAATTATCATGTTTGTATTATTTTGAATGAAGAACGCAATAAGAAATACAAACAAAATTTGTAAGGGACTGTATTTGTTCATGTATGTTATAAAGCGTCACAAAGGACGTGCATGTGTGAGTCCCGTGTTCTGCGTTGTTAAAGAAACATGTTGCGACACACCCGCACACATAGCACTTGAATCGTGTGAAGCGACGTCGCCAGACCGCCCGCTACAATCTGGCAACATCGCACTACGTCGGCTTGTCCCCGCTCCGCGCTCAGTCGGGTATGTTATTTGCTCAATACAGGTTATGTTCCTCGATATTCTGCTCCAATGTGGACTAATAGTACTACCTTACGACTTATTGATCTCTACCGATCGTATGAATGCTTATGGGATTCTACCAACGATGGATATAAGGATAGAAAGAGAAAAAATGAAGTGTGGGAAGAACTTGCTGTGAAAATGGAGATGCCGAGAAATGAAGTTGAAATGAAGATACATGGTTTGCGTTCACAGTACCTTAGAGAGAGGAAAAAGAGGAAACAAACTGTGGGAAAAACAGCTTTGATGCAGACTTCATGGTTTGCGTACGAGCCATTATCGTTTCTTATGAAGCTTGAAACTGGGCCCGACGCATTTGACAATGGTTTAAAAAACGTGAGTTGAATTTAATTTTTTTTTTTTACTGACTTCCTAACATTAGGAAACTCATCAAAATATGAGGCTTTTTAGGTTTACTCATGCAACTTTTTGTTTTCTAAAATATTATCATTGATATGGCAGAAAAACTATTTTTATTTATTTTGATCAATGGGGCAAACATTTTATTCTTTTCAATTAGTTTTAAAAATATGTTAGTAACCGAAATTACTAATATCCCCTTTTTTTTTCGTGCGGAAATACCTTCGGATACCCACCCGCCGGCCAGCGGGGGAGGTTATGTCGGACTTGAACCACACGCCGCCTCGGGTCTGCAGACGCCGGGGTGTAAGGGCCCATAAGGCATTTCCCTCGCACCAAGGTTGACCCAGGGCCATCTCCGGTTTCGAGAGGGCCCCCTCGGGTTTAGGAACCACGGTGTCCCCGTCTTGCCCCGGTTTGGGGGAGGGGCGCTCTTCACGCCACCGCCCCGGCTTGCTTCTGCTAGGGTGACAGGCGGCTCCACCTGTCACCCCCAGGCCTAACCCCTCCAGCTAAGCTAAATTGCTTGTTAGCAGTGGGTTCACGTCGGTAGTGTAATGGCCAGGATTCGAACCTGGGTCCTCTCAATCATAAGGTCGACTCCTTAACCAGCTACCGACTCTTAAATGTGGATTTCTATTTATTTCAAACAAAAGGTAGTCGCTTCCGTCAAAGCCAATACGAACCAATAAAAGGACGAGCAGGAGACAAACCCCGGGCTCCAAGTGCAAGCTATGAATGCAACCGGGTCTGGATCTCGTACCGTGGTGATGATGATGACGATGGTAACAAAGCAACTAAAATGGTGATCATATCATCTCATCAATAATAAATAGCCATAGACAATTATTTTTATTACTAATAATTATTATTCGCTTAAACTTTATTCTTAATAAGAATATTAGTAATGGAAATTACTAATATTCCCCCTAACCCCTCCAGCTAAGCTTAATTGCTTGTGTTAGGAGTAGGTTTACCTCGGTAGTGTAATGGCCAGTATTCGAACAAAGGACCTCTCGATATTAAGGCTGACTCTTTAACCACTAAACTACCGACGCTTGTCATGTAGAAATTATGTCTGCTCGCGTTAACAAAATAGTGACTCATCGTTGTCACTCATCTTAGTCACAGCCCTTGGCCCTTGACCAATTAAGATCCTAGTAAATTATAAAGTAGTTTAGTTAAAAAACTATATTGCAGTAAATTCACTGTTCAATGCAAGTTTAAGCTCAAAAGTGTAGAAAAACTATTTTATAACACAATAGCAACAATAGACTCGAACAGATGTAAGAAATGTTGCGTCCACGAGCTAAGTTAAGAAAAAAATTTGGTATCTAGACGATGTTATGGCACTTTTATTATAAATTTTAATGCAATTTTTGATTATATTTTAAAATAATTACTAGTTAAGCTAATATTAATATTTGAAAATATAGGTAATAAAAAGTTTGCTTCAATTTAGGCCCTGGTATGAATACGTCTTTACTTTACTTTGCGTAATTATGACTTCTAAATTTTTTTCAGGATATCGCTCGAGACTCCCAATCGCACGATTCTGAATCTCAAAATAGTCAAACTCAGGAAATACCGAATGAAGAATTAAATAACCGACCAAAAACAACCCGAAAAAGGCAATATGAAGACGAATTAATACTTCCTCAGAGATATATGACAGCTTTGGACGAATTTGACATCTATGGTCAATATATAGCTTCGGAATTACGAAACGTGAAATCAGAACATGCAGCATTAATGGCCAAATACCATATAAATAATATAATACTGGAAGCCAGGTTGGGAAAATTTAATAAAAATCTTGCAAGTAATGTGGAATCAGCAAGTCAGTTTTTTGGTCAGCCAGCTACATCGCGGATATCACCAAGACCTTACATTGTGGAAGCAAACAATGACTCCAACAGTGACACTGAATTGGTTGTAAAACTTGAGTGTGAACCAGAAGAAAACTAACACGCCTAAATGCTGGTTTTAACTTGACCCAACCATGGTCTTCGGAACCTAAGCCAAACTCATCTGCTAGCCGGTACACCTGCTGAAAAATGTTTCCCTCTCGGGGTTGGAAGTCAGACAGCAGTCGCTCCCGCAAAAGTCAAGATAAGCCGAATCAAGATAAAGAATAGGAGAGTGGACCCCGGGCTCCAAAGTACAAACATTGGATCCACAGACAAAGTCAAAAACCACTAAAACGGAATATACAAAACGTAAAAAAAAAAACAAATGTTTAGTAACCATCGTCAGTTCAAAACGCGGCCCTTTTTTTTATCGTACGGAAATCCCTTCGGATACCCCCCCACTGGCCAGCGGGAGCGGTTATGTCGGGCTTGAACCGACTAAAACCACACGCCGTCTCGGGTCTACAGACGCCGGGGTGTGAGGTTGCCCATAGAGCATATCCCTCGCACCCCGACTGACCCTGGGCCTACTCCGGTTTCGAGATGGCCCCCTCGGGTTTGGGAACCACGGTGTCCCCGTCTTGCCCCGGTCGTGAGAAGAGTCCGGCAAGAAAAATTTACAAACATAAATCTTAAGGCTTTCACGGCCGGCGTTGCATGTAACCTATTTACTTAATCTAATTACAATATTATGTTTGAGCAGTATAGCGAGAGAGTTAACAGTTCACATCCAAGCTTGTTTGTCGTCAAACATTCTTGAATTTTATAATAGCCTTTCTGGCAACCGGGAGTCAGGCTGTGTGGATGGTGATGAATATTAAATGTTGAATTATTGATAGAATATTTTATTTTTTTCTAATACTCCTTGGATCCTTGGACTTATCCAAAAAATGTCGTGTCTGTACATTCGAGATATTTAAAAATAAAATCGGTTATGTTAAATTAACGATTCTGAAAACAAAAATTTTTTTTTTTGGTTTTCTTATCTGTTTGTCTGTTTGTTCGCGATGGACGCAAAAACTACTGAATGGATTTCGATGCCGTTTTTTCTATTAGGAAGTACTTAGTTAGACTTAAAATTGACCGTATGTTAGACTGCAATTTGTTAAATAGAACCAGAGATATGATCAAAAAACGAAAACGGACCTTCGTGCGGTCGGAGCCACGGGCATCAGCTAGTTAACTAGTACAATATTTAATTTTTATTACAATATGTAAATTTAATTTATATACAACTCATGCCACTCTATACACCAATATCAGAACTCCCAGCCCTACGAGTATGTAATTTTGACAAAGCTATAATTTTGAGAATGAATGGCACGCAAATGACTTAAAAATCTTACTTACCTACGTGCACGTAGGTATGAGTTAAAGATATAATTTGACTTCACGTCGCATGATGGTAAGCTAACGGTATAAAGTCTCGGGAATTAGGGTCACTATCACAGACACCGATAATGCTACAATGGTAGCCCTCAGCTTGATTGCCTCACTTTTTCACGCCCCGGAACTGTAGGAAGAAGGAATCACATAATATGCTGGTCAAGAATTCCAAGTTTCTATAAGTTTATACGCACGGTTTTATCATCATCCCAGCGATTCATCCCGGTTGCGTCCAAAGTTTGCTGTTTGGAATCCAGAGTTGGAGGTCACTTAACGACCTCCGTCCTTCATGAGTGCAGGCCTGGAGGTGACAGGTAGAGCCGCCTGGCACCCTAGCAGAAGCAGGCTGGGGCGACACCCTTTTTCCCGGAGGCAAGACGGGAAACCGTGATCCCCAAACCCATCTCGAAACCGGAGATGGCCCTGGATCCATCAAGGTGCGAGTGAAATGCCTTATGGGCCACCTTAATCTGAATTCGGCATCTGAAGACCCGATGCGGCGTGCGGTTTTGTTCGGTTCATAACCGCCGGAACCCCGATAAAAAAACCTGCCCCAGTCAGTCAATCAGTGAGTGTATCAGTACGCAGATCTAGGTATCACAGGGACACTAGGGCGGTCTCCTCGAGCGAGGACGACCGGCCAGCGAAGGTGCTGGCCACTTCGGCGGGTACAGTCCCGGTTCACGTCCCTCGACTACCGGGTGGCAGGGACCAGAGTGTTTGTTCTCACTAGTTCTATTCATTAGTTCGATCGTCGAACTAGTGAGAATGTTTTTTCTCATTAGTTCGACCGTCGAACTACTGAGACTTTCACCGCGCGCCCCGACACGGATAGATATAAGTTGGAAGGGTTATTGCGGAGGTCTCAGCGAGACCTCCGCAATAACCCTTCGTGTTAGGTAACTTGTGATAATGCACGTAGAAAGACGTCGAAATCATTAACTAATAATCGAAAAAATGAGAAATAAAAGTCTTAGTAGTTCGACGGTCGAACTAATGAGAAAAAAAAATCTCACTAGTTCGACGATCGAACTAATGAATCGAACTAGTGAGAACAAACGCACTTGAGTCCCAAAGCCCAAATAACATGTATGCATACACGTTTATATACATAACTATAATATGAAAACATACATATACTTACATAACTTCACGCCGGTATCTGGTAGGCAGAGGTGTATTACACACCCACCATTCGCCAGTTATGTTTAGATCCGAGCCTATTGCCTTCTACCAGGCACATTACTAAGCGAACAAATTTCATAAAAATGTTAATTATCATTTACATTTTTATGAAATTCATGTGAAAACAAACAAGTATTCTTGAGATAAAACAATATTTGAAGGAGTCTATCGCAATTTATTTGGTAATATTTTATTATGTACACTGATCCTAACGTTTCAGTTGCTTTTCAGCAACTATTTTTTTCAATATAACCTTCTGATAATATCAAACAAGTATTATTAAGAAAAAGAACTTCCAATGATACGTCTCAATCACTAAACTTCTTGAGACAACGACAAACATAATAATGAATTCAATCTCGGATCGTTTTTTAGGGTTCCGTTGCCAAATTGCAAAAACGGAACCCTTATAGATTCATCATGTCTGTCGTCTGTCTGTCCGTCCATATGTCACAGCCACTTTTTTCCGAAACTATAAGAACTATGCTGTTGAAACTTCGTAAGTAGATGTATTCTGTGAACCACATTAAGATTTCACACAAAAAGGTTTCTAATATCTTTTTTTTTTCTAAACTGAATAGTTTGCGCGAGAGACACTTCCAAAGTGGCAAAATGTGTGTCCCCCCCCCCCCCCCCCCCACCCTGTAACTTCTAAAATAAGAGAATGATAAAACTAAAAAAAATATATATACATTACCATGTAAACTTTCACCGAAAATTGGTTTGAACGAAATCTAGTAAGTAGTTTTTTTTAATACGTCATAAATCGCAATTTACCTTTCATTCAATCAACTCAAATATAAAAATTAAAAAAAAAACATTATGTTACTTGCATCGGAACCCTTAATAGGCGAGGCCGACTCTCACTTGGCCGCTTTTTTCTCGTTTACTTCCATACAGTATTGATCTCGTCTCGACTGCCAGCTAACCGTTATTTTCTATTTAAACAAAAGAGCTGAGTCTAGACAAGACATATTGCGACCAGAATTTACGTTAGTGTTTGTTTAAAAGATAAAGAGATAATATTTATTTTACTTATGAAACGTGGGTGCTAGCACCTCTGCCTACCCCTTCGGGGATATAGGCGTGAGTTTATGTTATGTTATGTATATTTTCTTACGATAACCTGCTAGTTATCCTGCCATAAACTCTTATAACAGGTGAATATTAGCCGAGAATTGAACCTTCGTTGCCTTCGTCTTATTTCGTACCATCAACTCGGTGAACAGCGCGCGAGTTAAGTCTAGTTCGCACTGCGTTAGTAATTTAGTAGAGTAGCGTGTAATTTAGTGGCTAAACTACTCGCTACTACACAAAAATCGTTCGCATTACGGTTTAGTACAGTTCACAAGTGAGGGGTGTTGTGCAAGATGAACGGGCTGCAACGCAATGTGAATAAACTGATTAAGCTTATCGTAATGGCTATTTTAGAAGAAGTGTATGAGGAAATTTGTCTGATTAAGAAAAAGAAGTTCCATAACTTCTTCCTTTCCATGGTACGAAAATGGATCGATAGAATAGATAAACTAGGAACTACTAATTGTCTATTTAATTTCCTTTTCACCAAATCCGGGTATATTCATAGCATTTTCTAATTCCAAGTATGCGGATTGTTTCATTTGTTTAATTTAATAATACTTAATATTCCACAAGCATTCATGTTAAATATTTGAAAACAAATTTTAAAGTTATTTCTTCGCTCCAGCGAAGGGAAATGACATGGTGGTCAGATAGTCCGGAGGGCTTTTTTCGGCCAGGTGGCCACTAATGAGGGGTGCGACTGGTTGGATCACTTCCAAGTTTGGTGCACCTTCGGCAACGTGGGCGATGACGCATCATTGATTGCTCCTCTGGAGTAGCTGGCGTCAACAACGTCAACGGCCAAGAGTCTGACCAACCGGCCCTTTTCAGGGCCTGCTGACCCCATTGCACGAGGGGGTCGGGGTATGGCGGGCCTGCAAGGCCCGCGGGAGGGGTGGTTGCTCCAGGTACCCCTCTGCTCTTATCAGAGGGGACACTTCGAATGACCCAGGGTCAGTCGGAGTGCGAGGGATATGCTCTATGGGTAACCTTACACCCCGGCGTCTGTAGACCCGAGACGGCGTGCGGTTTTAGTCGGTTCAAGCCCGACATAACCGCCCCCGCTGGCCGGGGCCACTAATGAACTCGACTAATCAACAGGTTCGGACTTATTTAGCCAGTGAACCAGTGAGCACGGATGCGTGGTGGGAGGCGCTACTCGCCCGAAAAAAATAGAGTAAAATGGATCGACTCGACTAAATCATTTACTAAATTACTCGACAAATATTTTGTAGTTCGCACATATTTAGCTACTAAATTAATCGCTACTCTTCTAAATTACTAGCCTAATCCGAACTAGGCTTTAGAGATTACAGGTCAGAGGTCACGTTGGATGTTTTTACAAATAGCACTGCAAATAGTAAGCACAGTCAGCTACAAAACTGGCTGAACACAAACAGATTTACTGCAGACCTTTACATTGAAATAAATCAATAAATAAATGTACAAGTAGGTATTTTTGGTCTTGATTTTTTTTAAGAGAGTTAATGCAATCATTAAATTCAAATGCGCTAAGCTAATTTTGTTACTGATTGTACACACAGTATATAGGTACCCTATTGCACAAACGATTGTATTATCATTACATTTTTTAATTTAGTACTATAAAACGCATTTTTAACAATCTGTAAAAAAATAACGTATAAAAAGGCACTTTTATACAATGCTTAACTGAAATTTAAAGAGATACTTTTGTCGTATAAATTAAAGATTACAAGCCAATTTTATGCCAAAACCGTATTTTAACCTTGCCGACATGAGCATGTCAACATCAATTTATTAGACCATCCTTCAAGTTTTAAGGTGTATTCTCATTATGCAAATAGTTCGCTAGCGTACTTTACTTGCTTACTCCATCATCATCATCTCAGAGTTAGTCCCGGTTGCATCTAAACCTTGCAGTTTGGAGCCCTGGGTGCACTCTCCTACACATCCATAATTCTACGTCGCGGAAGGGACTACCGTCGCCCCTGCCAACCTCGTCAATTAAACAGTAGGTGAGGTAGAATTGGGCCTCGAAGATGATGGTTTGACCTCATACACCCAATGAAAGTTCTCACACTGATTAGTAGCTATGCATAGGCGCGATTATGTTACAGTAACGCACTGTAATGTTACAGTGCGTTATTCAAGTTTTTACCTCGAAGCATATTATTTCCTTTCTTCTACTTTTTATTTGGATTACACGGCTTTTATGGAAGCGACTGCCGCCTAACCTCTCAATCTCTAGATGAAAGCCAGGGATCGAGATTCGACCATCAATCAGCAGGTGTACCGGTTTGCAGAAGAGGTTGTCTTTGCTCCAAAGATCTTGGTGGGGCCCCAAACGCTCCCGTCCTCCAGTTTTTCCCTTCAGCGAACAACAGATCATACAAACAGAATCAAAGTCTCTAAGCTATTTCACAAATAATTGAACACCAAACGTTTAGCTGTGGGTATAATCACGTATACAATATGCCACAAACCTTTCGCCTAATACGTAAATTCAGTATGCCTTTATGTGTTAGTAAACAGAACATAACTTGTTTATCGATACGCTGATTGATGTGCCACCAATGTCGAAAATAGTAGCGATAATCGATAAACGCACGTGATATGTATTGATTCATCTTTGTATTTTGCTACAATTTCAGAGAAATATGCTATAGAACTGAAATGTATTCACACCATGTGAGTCAAGGACAAAAGTGGTACTAGACGATAATTGGTACACGCTGCTAGAGTGGCTTTATTTAATTAATCCGCTGTCCATGTTTTCTGGTCCCGTTCCTGCATATCATGAGGAGGTATAAAAGTAACCTATGCACTATTTTAGATTGTAATTTATCCCTTTACCAAGTTCCAGCCAGATTCGTTTAGCCGTTTGAACGTGAGTCCCAAACATCCAAACATCTTCACAAATTTTCACATGTATAATCTTAGGTGTATTAGGGTGTGAGAGGGTGTGTGTGCGCGCGTGTGCGAAAGAAAGAGAGAAGAGTTGCGTATCGAGAACAGAAGTAAAAAAGTTAACCCAAAAGACCATAACATTAGTTATCACAAATAATTGATTATTAAGTATTATAATCAATTATTATAGTATGTATATTTATATATATATATATATATATATATATATATATATATATATATATTATAGTATACCAAGGTACAAGTCAAAATGAGCTATTTGGCCTTTTTGCAATACATTTTCATCCCACATGTAGACATGAAAACTGATATTTTATTATAAACAGAGTTGATTTTAGATGAGTCCTCCATGAGCGCAGGCCTGGGGGCCGCCTGTCTCCCCAGCAGAAGCAGGTCGGAACGGTGGCGCGACTAGCGCCCCTCCCCCAAACCGGGGCAAGACGGGGACACCGTGGTTCCCAAACCCGAGGGGGCCATCTCGAAACCGGAGATGGCCCAGGGTCAGTCGGGATGCGAGGGATATGCTCTATGGGCAACCTTACACCCCGGCGTCTGTAGACCCGAGACGGCATGCGGTTTTAGTCGGTTCAAGCCCGACATAACCGCCCCCGCTGGCACGCGGGGGGTATCCGAAGGGATTTCCGCACGATAAAAAAAAAAAAAAGAGACTCGACGGGTGACCGGTCGAAATGGAAGTCAATGAGGGAGGCCTATGTTCAGCAGTGGACTTCCTACGGCTGATATGATGATGATGATGATATATACTTATATATTACTCAATATGTCATTGTATTCTACACGGTGACTCGAACATATAAATGCGAACGGCATGTCTCTAGAATTTGATATCTATGGCTACAACTAATTTGTGGTAATCAGATAATATCGATTTGGGATATCTATAAGTAAGTGTGTTATCTATAAAGGCCAGTGACGCAGGTGAAATGAAACTTTGTCATGAACGATCTAAGGTAGATCCGATAACCGCCAAACACACAAAAACATTTTCATGTGAAATAAAGCCAGGACGAGAAAGTTTTCAGACCTTATGGAGAGCCAAGCTTCTAACTCCACACGCTCTAACCTAACACTCTCTACGTGATTCCTAGTCTTAATTGTGTCTTAAGTAAGTCTTAATATGTGGCCGTTTCGTAATTCAAGGTAAGAAGGTAGATCTTGGACAAAATTACTTACTAATCCGAATGAAATTACGAACGAACGCTAGTGAAGAAATAAAATTTGTCTCATCCACTTTTCATAATAAAACAAAACTTTTACGAAACCAGACAGCGAGGGTAATGTGAATTTTAGTAAAAGACGCTATTATAAAAATTTCATTCATTAAAAACTATAACCTCTTCGTAAAAAAACATCTGTTCATCATATAAAATGAATTTCTTTTCGTTGAATACGACCAAATTCAACACGAATATTGGCGAATATAATAAAGGAGAGAGAATTAATTCGTTTCTCAATCGAAATATGTCACGAACGTGTGATGAAAATACGGTTCACACAAAATAGGATTTCCAATTATAAAATCGGTTAAGTACGAGTTGGACTCGTGCATGAAGGGTTCGTACCTCCGCACAAGATACTTTTGAACAAAATAAGATAAGCGCTATAGCAATTGGCATTTTTAATTTGTACATACTCTATCAAAATGTCAGCTGTCTAACTATTGCTGTTCATAAGATACAGCCCACTGACAGAAAGACATAAATCGGACTCTTAGTTATTAATTAATAGGGCTCCGTTGGTTACCCTACAGATAAAATTGATATTAAAACTTTTAACCATTTTGGAATCCAACTTTAAAGATATATGTAGAAATCTGTTAGGTGAATCCATAGTTTCAAACTAATTGACAGAAAAACACCCAATAAGACTTTGAAGTATAAAAATTTATATAAACAGTTTGCTTGAAGCGGCAACCCTAGGTTCAAGGGACTGAGAAATACTTCAAATACAGATGTTTATTTTTACCATTTCTCTGTATTTTTGGAATATATTTTCCTTGGTCTGAATCTTAATATAATCTTACATGAATAGATTTTTTTCCTGTAAAGAATATAACAAGAGCCAAA
The DNA here is from genome assembly GCA_946251805.1 of Cybosia mesomella. Taxonomy (NCBI): domain Eukaryota; kingdom Metazoa; phylum Arthropoda; class Insecta; order Lepidoptera; family Erebidae; genus Cybosia; species Cybosia mesomella. The sequence goes on from OX276415.1 coordinate 10,118,614, forward strand.
AGGTATATGTAGTTTCATGTACATGTCACATAATAGATATATTATACATATATCGCTACCCGCCCTCGCTTTACTTCGGTATATGAGTTTATATTTTAACCCAAGTCCTATAAGTCGAATTCGAAATTCATTCCTGTTTCACCCAGAAACCGTGACATATACTTTGTGCTAAACAGCTTGTCCAGTAGCATACCAGCATAGCCAAGTGGCGTGAGATGACTGGTGTCATGTGTGACCCCAAAATACCGGTTAAGTTGAAGGGGAAGGTCTATAAAACCATAATTAGGCCATTCCTTTTACACGGCTGTGAAGCGTGGCCATTGCTAGAGCGACATAAGCCGGAGGTGCGTGTCACGTAGATATATATGCTGCGACTGATGCGCGGAGTAACGCGTAAAGATCGTGAGAGGAACTCCCGCATCCGCAGCAGCCTCCATGTCAGTGAAATTGCAAGTAAAATGCAGGAGTGTTGCCTTCGCTGGTACCACGTATTGTGGTCACCGCCTGACTACGTGGGCAACAAACGTCTGGCCATGACACTTTCGCCGGGCCCCGGTAGGAGGTGGGGACCCGAGAAGTGCTGGTTTGATGTCGTAAGGGATGATATGCCTGCCAATGGTCCCATTACCATGGATGGCCTAGATCGTGCGAAGTGGAGAAGGAAAAGCAGGAAAGCGGACTCCGGGCTCCGAGGTGTAGGCCTCGGATGCAATCGGGATACAACGCTCAGATGATGATGAGCTTGTCAAGTAGCATACATAGACATCATTGACTACTTATGTCACCCGAGATGTTATAAGAATTGTAATGATGACCATAAAACTTAAACTGTTCAGCTATTTAAAAGTTAGGGTAGAAGAAAAAAACTGCAATAAATGAACCCTGTAAACACTACACTCCTTTTCTGGGCAGTTAGATAAAGGCATTTGATTTTGTTATAATAGCTCTAAACCCTATTTTGACATTGCTCCATTTATAAGATTTATTTTCAAAAGAAAGTTACCTAACTAGCAAATGTACCAACTTAAAAATATAAATGTATTTTAACAAAGGCTTCAATGAAACTACGAGCTAGCAAGTCAAGTTCTCAGACCCTCAGTTTTATTCAATAAAAGCACATTAGAGCGAGTATAATGTAGTGTACAGGGTAATGTACAGGGTGAGGTTTTTAAAAAGATCTAAGGCAACTCTATTACCCTTATAATTTTATTATTATTAAGCTTTTCACTATGTTTGTGTATTTATTGAGTTTCCAATATTTCGTCATTGTTCCATGCATCTGTAATCATTGCGCTTGTCATAATTATTATTTAAGCGATGATCTCGGTTGCATCCAAGACGTTCCTCGGAGCCCGGGGTCCGCTTCCAAGGCTTTTCTACTTCGTTTTTATTGGGCGTATTATCAAGGTGTCTACCGTCTGACTCCCCAACCCCGAGAGGAAAGTCTGTTCGTCAAGCCAAAGCCTTGCCTTTTGATCGGCTGTTGAACCAGCTAGCAGGTAAGGTAAACTTGAGGCTTATTACCCCACCATGGCAGTACCAAAATATTGGCAACACAATGAAACACCCAAATAAATATCTTATTTCTTTCTTTTTCGTGCGAAAATCCCTTCGGATACCCCTCCGCCGGCCAGCGGGGGCGGTTATGTCGGGCTTGAACCGACTAAAACCGCACGCCGTCTCGGGTCTACAGACGCCGGGGTGTAAGGTTGCCCATAGAGCATATCCCTCGCATCCCGACTGACCCTGGGCCATCTCCGGTTTCGAGATGGCCCCCTCGGGTTTGGGAACCACGGTGTCCCCGTCTTGCCCCGGTTTGGGGGAGGGGCGCTAGTCGCGCCACCGTTCCGACCTGCTTCTGCTGGGGAGACAGGCGGCCCCCAGGCCTGCGCTCATGGAGGACCCAAATAAATATCTGGACAATTATATTTTTATAACATTTTAAGTATATTTTAAATTGTAAAAAAATAAGAAAAAGTTCAATAAAGAGAATCATAATAGTAATTCGAAGGACCATTTCAATCTAAAATCAACTCTGTTTATAATAAAATATCAGTTTTCACGTCTAGAACTCCTAGACACACATTAATACTACTTCAATAGACACTCAAACTCTGGGTTACAAAACCTCCACATGGCGTAAACTATGAAAAGGTTTTGTGACGCAATAACCACCTGGGCAATGAAAGCAACGAGCCTTCCATTTATTATCTTTTGGAGATACATTGCTGCATCCACATACAACTAAATCTTCGTGTAACTTGTTCGTCATGGGTGCGACTGAAATAAATTGAGCTGAGCGAGCAGGACTCTTACTTGAAAAATAAGGCATCTTAATACGGTTGCGCGCATAGCTAAGGCCGCGCGCTCGTGAAACTGTTTTTCGATGATTATTCCTCAATGGTACATTGTATTTGAACAGTTAGACCCCTCTAAACACTCAGCGGTGTCTACACTATCACCATGGCAAATTTGGTCAAGATCGGTATTGTGGTTCCGGCTCAGCTCAATTAGTAATCTACTAACTCTTCTTTGACCTGCCTGCCTGTAACTACATTCATCATCCTCCCAGCGATGTTTCCAGTTGCTTCCGTAGCTTCCACCTCCACGAGGTCCTTCCTTTTCTGCTTCACTTCGCACAATCTTCAGCATCCTCGGGAGACTACTCATACGCATGTCATCCCGTACGACGTCAAGCCAGCTTCCGGAGTCTTCCTCATCGCTGGGTCCTGATTCATACCAGGTAACCAGGCACCAGCGATGGGAAATACTAAAAAATGCCAAGAAGGCCCAAGAAGATCAAATGTCACGGCTCTGATACACATTTATACTTCAGTAATAGACATTGAAACTACTGGGTTATAAGGAAAGGGTAGATAGTCAAAAAATATCACGATCCAAAATCGTGATATGGGTGTCAATATGGGTGCGAATCGCGTTTGCACGTTGAAAGAAAGAAAATAATCATTTATTTGGTGCAAGTAGGTCACATTAATAACTTACATCAAGACATTAATATAATGTCTATAATAGTGATAAGATCGCGAAGATCGCGATACATATTGACTGTCTAATCCCTGCCTAAACCTCATGGTTCACTTAGTGTTATTTTAGTAACGATGCTACTATTTTCTTTTCTGCTGTCCTCAACAGAGTGGTGTTGATTTAGTGTGAGTAACTTTGTTTTCTTGGTGCGGAAATCCCTTCAGATACCTCTACCGCCGAGATACCACCCCCCCGACATAACCACCCCCGCTGGCCAGCGGGGGTGGTTATGTCGGGTTAGTGTGCAGCGTAGTGCATAGTGTGTAGTATCTACTGTATTCGAATAGTTTGTTATATGGCCATATAAAGTTACTAGAACAATTGCGATAAGAACACTTCCAGTAAGAAAGTGAGAATAAAATATTTCATCTCGATTTTTTTAATTGAAATCCTCTCATTGTAAAAACTTTAGTGAAAATAATGTTAATTGATTTCGTTACATATATAGACTAGCATCGCCACGCGGTTACACCCGCGTAAGTCTTGATCCCGTGGGAATATCGGGATAAAAAGTAGCCTATGTTACTCAGGGATAATGTAGCATTATAATGGGAAAAGAATTTTTGAAATCGCTCCAGTACTTTTTAAGTCAATTCGTTAGAAACATACTTACATACAAATCTTTCTTCTTTATAATATTAGTATAGAAGTATAGATAAACACAACTTAAGCTAGTATTAAATATGGTAAATGGTGGTTCTAATAGCTTTTATTAGCGTTTAATTGTTTCATTACAATTTTATTAATTTATTCCAACTTATTCAACTTTAATGACAATATTATTAAATCTGCGTTAACAAAGCTCAGCCTGTACAAGTGTGCGTAACAGGATTGTGTGTTGGTAATGCGATTGAGATTTTTTGCTGACCACTCGAAAGGGATCACGAATTAAGTAGTTTACATGAAAATACACAAACGATATACATACTACCATATGCATGTGTGGGTAAATAAATGTAGATTGCTAGGAATGACTTCGGATTGTTGAATTACAAAGGACATTTGTTTTTATGATGCCCGTGGTGTGGTTTCTTCTAACTTCCCGGAATGAAAATATCCTGTGTTATTCCAGGATATTGTCTATCTATGTGCTAATTTTCATCCAAATCTGTTCAACGGTTTACGTGTGATTGAGTAATAAACATTCAAATATCCAAACAAAAAATACTTTTACAAGCTTTCACATTATTTTATAAATAGCTATAACCCGCGGCTCTGCCCGCGTGTAATTTCGATCACGTTCCCACTTCCCATAGGGATAAAAGTAGCCTATGTCATATTCCAGACTATAATCGATCCCTGTACCAAATTTCAGCCAGATCCGTTCAGCCGTTCTGACGTATTGAGTAACAAACATCCATCCATCCATCCAAACCTTCACATTTATGATATTAGTGGGATATTAATAGGATAAATTCAGGATAATAAATAAATATCATAAAGTTTAACTACTGTAATGCAATTATGACTGCCAAAAAAACGCAAGTAAAACATCAGCTTTTAATATATTCCGCACAAAGTAAAATGCGCTCAGAGTACGGCGATAAAGAAGCAACAAGTATTTTCCTAGATGAAAAAGCCACTTCCTTTTGGACTTATTCCTCGCTCTCTCGTGCCGAACATTTTTACATCTGTTTGAACATCAAGAGCTCTTTGCAAACCCACTCTAGTCTTCAATTGCAAAATCTACTAATGTTGGTAATACTCCAAGATAAACATGTGTTGATTTCATTGAAATACTATTTTTAACGGATTCTATCGCGATTTATTTGATGTGACCATGGCTGCTGAAAAGCAACCGAAACGTCGGGATCAATGTAAAATATAAAATAACATCAAATAAATCGCGATAGAACTTTAAAAATAGAATTATTTCAATGTGTGAAATTCGCGTAAACTTCCGACAATATCATGTCTTGATTTCGTTATTTTGGGACATCGTTTTAAGCTTAAACTGTACTAAACTATTCAGTATACTACTATGGCCTAGTTAAGCTTGTTCTCTGTTGCAAATTGTGACCAATCGCATAGTTTTGTTACCTCATTTTCAAAGTTTTTTTTTTATATTTAGGACACGTCAATTTGACTTCACCTCGCCTGATGGTAAGCTGAAGGTAAAGTCTCAGGAAAGAGGGTCACCATTACATACACGTACCATGTTAACAATGGTGGCACTCAGCTTGACGGCCTCATCAGAAGAGGATTGTCGTCGCAGCACCGCGTGACACCCACCGGTCCCACTAGTGCTGCGACCACAGAACCCTTGCCCGGCTATGCACTTGCTGACCCCTGAACGCAATCAAACCGAAATTGGATTACTATGGAGGGTTTTTCCCAATCGTACACGGTGGTACCCACCCGGCCGAATTTTGTAACAAATTTGTGTCATCAAATTTCTACCACCAGTAGAATTGAATATATTTGAGAATTCAACGTTTTGGGATTTGGCTTGGTTCGTTTTGACACAGCCTATTAGACATTTTAAACCTGAACGAGTTTCCCTAACGACGAGATTTAAGGTTACAGAACGTAGGATCTTGAGGAAATTCAGCATATTTCCTCTGAATTTGCTCAAGATCCTACATTTCGTGATTATTTTAAAATGTCAGACAATTTGTAAGTCCAATCTCCAATCCAATCTAACATGCAATTTTTATGTATGCGTAATAAACATACAAGACTTCCCTTTCAGTGATATTAACATGAAATAATATAAACACTTGACTGATAGATTCCGTTTTTGTCATGGGATTCGTGAAATAAACCCATTACGCAGATATTGTCAAAAATATGATATAGTGAAGTTACCTGCTTGTACATCTGTGTAATGATTTATTGACTTTAATTTGTCGTCCTTGATATATTACTATAGATTGCAATCATAGAAGGAATGCCGAATTTGTAGTGGGAGTTAGAAATTTCTTTCGGTGTTGGAGTCAGACGGCAGTATTATAAAAGCCGAAATCAAATCATCAGGAGCAGGAGTACGTGGTCAAAGCTTCAGATGCAACCGAGAACAATGCAATACATGCCGAATTGACCATATCCTTCCTTTTCGAAGTCCATTAAAAATATTTTACATTATTAACTAAGTAGGTGACGGGTTATTTTTTTTTGTGCAGAACGCTAATACTTTTTCTAAAATAAAAGTGCCTTAAGTTACTGTTGTTAATAAAGTTGATATATATAAAGAAATTAGCAGGTCTTTACTGGAATCATTTTTTATTCAATATAACAATGTCAACTTGACATAGAACATACACAAAAATATAAACATATTAGAAACTAAAAAGGTTCATACTCTAACACACCCCCCTTAATGTAATAATGTTGATACTACACCAGTTAGCAACAAGTTACATTAAACATTATAAAATAGCTAAGTTAAACCTATGTTAAACCTAAGTTAAACCTAAAGTTAAACCTATGCTGCAAACACAGTTTTTATGTTTGAGTCTACTTAGGGGTTTAGTAAGCACATCCGCCCACATACACTCTGTAGGCACAAATTCCAGGTTAATAACCTTTTCTAAAACCTTTTCTCGTATAAAATGATATCTTGTATCGATATGTTTAGTACGGTTGTGGTGTACTGGGTTCTGAGCTAATTTCATCGCCGACTGAGAGTCAGTATAAATGGTAATAGTGTGTAGCTCACCTGTAATCTCACTCACAAACCTCCGCAAGTAACAAGCCTCCTTGGTGGCAGCAGTGAGCGACATATATTCCGCCTCGGCAGACGAGAGCGCCACCGTGGGCTGTTTTTGGCTGGCCCATGACACTGGACCACTACTCTATTGCATTACGTAACCCGTATAAGAGCGACGTGTGGTAGGGCAATTAGCCCAATCAGCGTCTGTAAAACCAACAATATTTAAATCACAGTTGGAATCAGAACTACCGGTATAACAGATTGAAAGTGTTTTTGTACCTTTGAGGTACTGTAGTACCAGGGCACGCCGCAATAGCGGCGGTAAGGCCCATCATGGAGGATTGGCTAGAGAGGCGACACGGAAGCCTCTCGTACCGACTGACGCAGGTGATCTCCGGGAAGGGGTGCTTCGGGGACCACCTGCATCGGATCAGGAAGGAGCCAACGCCTGAATGTCATCACTGTGACGCGAGCGAGGACTCAGGGCTGCACACGCTGGCGGACTGCCCGGCGTGGGAGGTGCCGAGGCGTGACCTCGTGGCAGCCATCGGGGTGGGAGTCCTCTCGCTCGGCAGCATGATTGCGGCAATGGTGCGGAGCGCGAGCGCGTGGGCCGACGCCACCTCCTTCTGCGAGCATGTGATGCTCGCGAAGGAGATGGCGGAGCGCGCCCGGGAGAGGTTCAGAACCCTCCCGGCCCGCCGAGCCCGCAACATGCTCGCCTCGTGTCGCAGGCGACTCAGGCGCCGGAGGTCGCTTAACGACCTCCGTCCTCCATGAGCGCAGGCCTGGGGGTGGCAGGTGAGGCCGCCTGTCACCCTAGCAGAAGCAGGCCGGGACGGTGGGGCGACTAGCGCCCCTCCCCCAAACCGGGGCAAGACGGGGACACCGTGGTTCCCAAACCCGAGGGGGCCATCTCGAAACCGGAGATGGCCCAGGGTCAGTCGGGGTGCGAGGGATATGCTCTATGGGCAACCTTACACCCCGGCGTCTGCAGACCCGAGACGGCGTGCGGTTTTAGTCGGTTCAAGCCCGACATAACCGCCCCCGCTGGCCGGCGGGGGGGTATCCGAGGGGATTTCCGCACGAAAAAAAAAAAAAAAAAAAAAAAGGTACTGTAGTACCCTTTTAGCTCTTAACCAATGCGTTCGGTTATAACTAGAACAGAACTGTCCAAGATAGCTTACTGCGAACGCAATATCTGATCGCGAGTTAACAGCCAAGAATATCAGCGAACCAATAAGTTCTTGAAAAGGATACGAGCAATGTTCGTTCTCACCTTCCTTCGCTATTTCTAGCTTAGAATTTGCCAAAGGGGTGCTCACTGACTTACAATCTTGCATATTGAACTTTCGCAACAACTTTTCAATATACGTTTCTTGATTTAAAATTATTTTATTTTCCTTTTGCTCTATATTGAGCCCTAAATAAAATTTTAAATTTCCTAAATTTTTTATTTTGAAATATTTATTCAAGTCTGACATGACAACGTCATTTTTGTAATAGATAATTATATCGTCAACAAAGACGGCCATAATTACCAACTCTTGTCCAAAAAATTTTTTATAGACACAGGGCTCTGAAGGAGTTTTTGAAAAACCTATGGACGATAAAGTTTTATCTAACTTTATGTTCCATGCTCGAGGTGCTTGTTTTAGCCCATAAAGCGACTTCTGTAGTAAGCACACTTTGTTCTTGGAATCTTCGGAGAAGCCGAAGGGTTGCTCCATGTAGACTTCTTCCTCAAGATCACCATTTAAGAACGCAGTGTCGACGTCTAAGTGTCGCATTTTTAGGCTCATTTTTGCTGCCAAGGCAAACAAAGTTCGCAAAAACGACATTCGAACAACAGGCGCAAAGGTTTCAAAATAATCGATACCAGCAATTTGGTTAAAACCTTTAGCAACGAGTCGTGCCTTATATTTTGCGATATTGCCTTGAGCATCTCGTTTAATCCTGTAAACCCATTTACACGGAATGACCTTTTTATTTTGTCTATCCACCAATTTCCAGGTATTTTTCATCATTAGTGAGTTATACTCATCCTGCATAGCTGCAAGCCAAGTATCCTTATCGATACGCATTGCTTCAGAAAAGCTCTGTGGTTCTTGTTCACTCACATCCATACTTATTTGAGAAAGTTGGAGTGCCTCGTAGTTCTTAGGCATTCTGTTCCGAAGTGGATATCTGCATTCTGCTGGTTCACTCACTGTGTCACCATGAGCATCGACAGCATCTGAGAAATTTTCATTCAAATCATCAGAATGCACCTCCTGAACTTCTGAGTTTAAGACATCAGCCACTTGACCTATGCTACTATCAGAATTGTTAGCTTGATTCTGTGTTTCGTCAACGGACCCAAAACGTATTTGTGATTGAGCTGGAAGCAGAACCAGTTCATCAAGAAGCGGACTCACTGGCTCATCGCAATTGTTTCCTTTTAAATTAGAAAAACTATTCTCAAAAAATCCGACATCCCGAGCCTTAATTAATTTGCGGGGATAGCGGGCATCTCTGAGGAAAAAGCTGTTAGTATCATCAGTATAACCAACAAATATAATGTTCAGTTAATTTAACATCGAGCTTTTTTCTCTGACAATCAGGCACTTTAACCATAGCTCTACACCCAAAGACTCGAAGGTGAGAAAGGTTCGGTTTACAACCAAACCATTTCTCGTAAGGAGTCATATTATCGAGAGCTCGGTGTGGGGACCTATTCTTTAAATACACTGCTGTACATACCGCATCTTCCCAATAAGCCTTCGACAGAAGACTGTCCGCAAGCATGCAACGCGCTTTCTCTACAACCGTACGATTGGTGCGTTCCGAGACGCCATTGGACTGGGGGCTGTAGACAACGGTCGTTTCGTGTCTGATACCTTTACCACGCAGTACTGCAGCCAGATCCTTATTTACAAATTCAGTCCCGTTGTCGGTCCTCAAAATCTTTATATTTTTGTCAGTTTGGCGCTCAATTTCCAGCTGAAAATCACAAAAGCATTGTGTGACTTGATCTTTAGAAGAGATAAAGAATGGAAAAATCACTCTAGAAAAATCATCAATGAACACTAAAAGGTATTTGTTCCCTTGAAACGATTCCTGTGACATAGGGCCACATAAATCAGCGTGCAACAGTTCTAATAGAGCAGTTGCTTTCTTGTACTTAATTCTCTTGAATGGTTTTCTTGCTTGCTTACCTTCAAGACAAGAAACACAAGCATTTTGATCTACCACTTCATAGTCAATACCTGAAGCTCCACCTTTCATAAGACTATCCATACCTATACGACATAAGTGCCCTAGGCGTCTATGCCACAATTTGAATTTAGAAGCGTCTAAGTGAACCGGAGCAGCAGCTAATTGTTTTGGTAAATCAAAAGTGCAATCTAAAGTGTAAAGACCGTTACAAATAGAACCATGCATAAGTAAATCACCAGTATAAGAAAAATTGCTATAAAAATTACATCCGTTAGTATCAAAAACTACAGAATAACCCTTATCACAAATCTTTTTTACAGAAAGTAAATTACAATTTAAATCAGGTACTACAACAACATCAGAAATTGTTCCATTACAGTCATCAGTAGAGAAAGAAGTTGTACCTACGCTGACACATTTGAGTTTATCACCATTTGCCACAGTAACGGAATCTCTGTTGGTATCTTGCAAAGTCTTAACATCATACAACATCGAAGCATCTGCCGTCATATGGTTGGTCGCTCCAGAATCGACATACCAAGATGTGCTATTAATATCTTGATGAGCATTAAGAGCCGCTGAGAGACTTATTTGTGCTCTCTTACCTTTTTCCTTTTTATTTGGACAATCAGGTCTTTTGTGCCCTTTCACGCCACAATCATAGCAAACGACTTCCTTTTTCTTAGGTTGCTTCTTCACCTGCTTCACTGATTTAAGAGCTGTGGAGGAGCTGGGGTTCGGTTCACTTTCCTCTTGCCATGAGGCAGAACTGAGGAGTTTCGTCTTCACTAAGTCAGTAGTGATCTTTTCCACATTGGAGTTTTCTAAAGCCATCACCAGTGGATCAAACCTAGGACCCAAACCTCCTAACATTACAGCTGCCAGACTAGAATCCTCTATTTCTTTACCAATATCAGCAAGGTCCTGAGCTAAATTCATTATAGTGTCCAAATAACGCTCCACGTTGTCATCAAAGTCCTTTAAGGTAAGTCTATATAAACTCCTCTCCAAAGATAGCTTTCTACCCATACTCCTGTCTTCATAAGCTGCCGCGAGAGCTTGCCATGCCTCTTTGGCGGTTTTAGCACGTCGAACATGTGTAATCGCTGATCCATCTAAAGTAAGGCAAATCTTAGACAACGCCTTTTGGTCGTTATATTTACGGACGTCTTCCGTCGTTTTATCAAACGGTGAATAACCACTGACCGCTTCCCATAAGTCTTCGTGAAGAAGATATATCTTAATTTTAAATTTCCACGAAGGATAGCCCTCTCGGCCAGTCAGTGGTTTTATTGTGCTCAAACCTGCACTTGAGTGCGAGACTCTAGAAGTACTGTACATACTGGGTATATTCATATTTGGCGTCGTCGTTGTCGTCATATTTTCGACAGACATAATTTTCAGTTGAATAGAAATATAAGACCAAAACCACAATACAGTTTAAAACTCGTGCTGATAACGATTGTTGTTAATTAAGTTGATATAAATATAAAGAAATTAGCAGGCCTTATATCAACTATCTGCAGCATAACTACCTAAATTGACCCAGTCACTTTGGAGATTACCCGGAACAAACAGACAGACAAAAATGTCAAAAAGATGTTTTCTTGTTACAAGAATTGTACATACACTTGCAATTATTTTTGCTTGTAATGTTATTTTGACATTACAAACAAATACTTAAATTTGATTTATTTGTATACATTTATTAAAACTACATTATAACGTGACGTCATCACATAATATAATATGGCTGGACAGTAATTGCAGCGCGCTTTCAATTTTAATTATGTTCGCTTTATCAATTTTAATTATGTAAATTTTAATTAAGTTCTCCATGTTGACTGGCACTCGTTAATTACATTTCAGTGAGAGAATACTACTTATCTACAATCGCTTCGCTCACAAATATAAACCGTTTTTTTATGGATGATAGGCTCAGGTTTGACCTCTATCTCACCGTTATTATATACTTAAGGCTGTATCCTTGAAGAATTATGCAGAGGATAATTACCATCCATTTCACCTATTTTTGGTCCCACGTTTATCGTATGTATAGAAAGAAAGAAAAAATTATAAAGTGCTCGTGGCCAAGTGACCGAGTGTTTAACACATTGCAAAGTTAAGCAATCATTAGCCAGGTCAGTCTCAGAATAGGTGACCATTATTACTATATTGAGACCCTTCTGTGCCTCGAAGAGCACCTTAAGCGTTGCCATCGGTCTCAGTTGCCATACGAACATCAATGGCAGCTGTTACAGGTAGTTGGAGTCCATAAAAGTCCGACAACTGGTCTAGCTATAGAACTTTGATATCGCCAGTGGAGGTTTGGCAGGGTTCAGGCAGAAGGTTAGAGGCATTGTGGAGGTCAGAGGACAGTCGCATCACGGCAAATATCGAAGTTCAGCCGCTTCGTAGTCAGACAGAAATAAATAATAGTTTAAAAAAACTAAAAAACTTGCTTATTATAGAAAACCGAACTAAAAAGATAGAAAATAAGTTTTTTAACAACCTTGCTCGTAAAGCTGATGTAATTCCACCGGTTTTAAATATGTAAAGCGGGTCATAAAAAACGCGTGTGTTACCAAAGCAAATAGTTAAGTTATAGTCCATACAAATTCCATAACAGTATTATTTGCCATTTCAGCTAGTGAGCAGCGCGCTGTTGCTATTCAAATTTCGAACTAATCGCCGCGCGGCGCCAGTCAGTAGGCAGCGCTAGCGCGCTGTTAAAATGGCGGGAAAGCAACAGTGTGCATTCACAGATTGAGTTTATTTAAAAAAAAACAGTTTATTCTGTTTCCTCGCAAATGTGTTAAAAAACGTCGTACGATATACGTGCGTATTGGTTATAACATGCTCGGCTCAATTACGCCCTCGCCTACGGCTCGGGCTAAAATTCCGCCTCGCATGTTATAATAGTTATTTATGCAACTGTGGTATAATGAGGGGTATTAAAACATGAATGTGGGTTTATCACACGAAGCGAAGCTGAGTGTGATAATAGTATCACATGAGTGTTTTAATACCTAATTATACAGTTGCATACAAGACTTTATCTACACCCATGATAAACTAATAATACATCTTCAGAGAATGATGTACTGCCCTTTGATATTTTCCAATTCATGAAATCTTGGTACGCCTTTTCATACTGTTTTCTAGATTTTTCGGGTAGTAATTTGTTAGAAATGTCCTTTGCTGCATTCGAAATGTCTGGAGGTGTGTTATCAAAACTTGAATCGCTCATTTTCGTAAGTAAACAAAACAATTTGCAAAAATAATAGCGAAGAAAAATAGCGGGAATTCGAATTCGAACGAATAAGCTTTAATTTTTTTTTTACGGCGCGCCGCGCGCCGCTGTGGTAGTGCAATGCAACGCGCGTGAATGACAGTTCTTTTTTTGAAACTCATACAGATTCCACACATCGGGCGGTAAGAATTTGGCTGTCTGATGAGTAACCCTTTGCGCGGAAGAGATTGAAAAAGCGAAAGGAGTGTTATTATGAAATTTCATACAACATTATAACACCCGTTCGGATGATATTATGGTTATTATGACATTGGATGTATTAATGTTGGCAATAAGCTAACTGTTTCAGAATCTTTTATAGAGGATTTAAAGCATGGGTGTAGATAAACATCTTAACGCACTAATATCGTAATGTACTATTAATAAATTTAAATTAAGAATAGTTTTCAAAATTTCAATAAATATAAATTTATAATAGTGTAATATTGTATATTCCGGGGTGATAGTCTGAGTCCGTTATGGTTTTGCCTAGCACTGCATCCTCTCAGTACAATACTGGAGAATTCAGGTCAAGTTATATCCCATCTTCTTTACATGGATGACTTGAAATTATTTGCCCCCACCGACTACCAGCTGGTAGAATTACTTAAGGTAACTGAAACCTATAGGAATTCTATCAGGATGAAGTTTGGTGTAGACAAATGTGCAGTCATGCATGTTAAGAAGGGTGGGGTTGTGGAATCTGAAAGAATTGAACTTTCAGATTCTACACAACTGAAATCTCTCTCGGCAACTGAAACCTATAAATATCTTGGTATGTCACAAGCGCTAGGTATTACTGAGGCTGCCATGAAACAGACGTTGCGGGATCGTCTTTGGGTGCCTGAAAAAAATACTTCAGAGTCTTTTATCGGGCGGTAACAAGGTGCGAGCCTACAACGGCTGGGTCATGCCAGTCTTAGTATACTCCTTTGGCATACTAAGATGGACTCAGACCGAATTAGATGCCCTGGATAGGAAAGTCCGTACGTTGCTAACTGCAAATCGTATGCACCACCCACGCTCGTCAGTAATGAGGTTGTATATCCCACGGAAGTGTGGGGGTCGTGGTTTTTTAAACGCCAAGACTCTCCACAACCGTGAGATATGCAACTTTAGGGAATATTTCCTACACGTTGACGTGGGTGTGCTCCGAGATGTAGTGGCAATAGACAACGGACTGACCCCTCTCGCTCTGGCAAAAGAGAACTGGCACAAACCGGTAATACTTAGCATCGCTGATCGCAAGGAAATATGGAAGAGCAAAGAGCTGCATGGACGTTTTTATCGGGCCTTAAATGGGCCCGACGTAGATATAAAAGCATCAGTGTTCTGGCTACGCTTTGGTGATCTCTTTGGAGAAACCGAAGGTTTTGTCTGTGCAATTACAGATGAAGTTGTCATGACTAATAATTATCGGAGGTATATCCTTAAGGACGGCACGATTGACATATGTCGGGCGTGTCACCGTCCCGGAGAATCCCTAAGACATATTATCTCTGGTTGTTCTCGTCTTGCCAACGAAGAATATTTGCATAGACAGAACCAAGTGGCCAGAATCGTTCATCAACGACTTGCTCTAAAGTATGATCTTGTAGATTCGGAGGTACCGTATTACAAGTATGTGCCCGACCCAGTTCTTGAAAATGGTCGTGTCACGGGAATCGTCGTACTGGGATCGATCAATCATCACTGACAGGACTATTGTAGCCAATAAGCCTGATGTAGTGGTGATTGATCGATCAGAGCGTCTCGCAATAATTGTTGACATCACCATCCCCCATGATGACAATCTCGTGAAAGCCGAAAAAGACAAACAAATAAAATATTTGGACTTGGCTCACGAGATTGTCGACATGTGGGATGTGGATTCATCAATTATTGTTCCGATAGTCGTATCGGTTCATGGACTGATTTCCAAGAGCCTCGATCAACATCTCCAGAGGCTCGCGTTAGGCAGTTGGGTCAAGGGCTTGATGCAGAAGGTAGTGCTCCTCGACACGGCACGTATAGTGAGGAGGTTCCTCTCCCTGGAGCCCTAACCACCGGTAGCTTGGTCCCTGTACCCGGTACCGGTGGGCCACTATTTTTTATATTTTTAAATATATTTGTTTTTTTTTATATATATAGAATGTATTTAAAAATATAATTTATATGTATTTTAAGTGTAAATAAAAAAAATTTTTTTAAAAAAGCGTGGAAATGGAATAATTTTATAAAATTAGTGTATTGTCATAAATCTACAAACTTTGAACGAAATCTGGCCGTTTAAAGTGGGTCAAAATCGCGCCTAAAGGAGTCAGTTACAAACAAACATACAGGTGAAGCTAATAAAAAGCGTATAAAAAGCCGACTCCAACAGAGTGAACAAAAGGCTTGGAGAGTGATAAGAAAGAAAGTAATATGCATAGAAAGAAAGACTGTGTTTCTAGAAAGCTGGATATGTTCAAGTCACCAATGATTGTTGGTCCTAAGCAAGAGTGTTCCATCATCAACCACATCATAACCTGCCGGTAAGTAAGATAGTGGTCAAACGTAATTCTATCTAAAGTAAAATAAGTAAGATGCTAATACGCTTTTTTTTTACGTGCGGAAATCCCTTTGGACCCGCCGGCCAGCGGGGGCGGTGCATGAACCGACTAAACCGCACGGTGTCCGGCCCAAGTGTCCATTGCCGGGCACCCCGGGTAAGCCCTCGAAAGGATAACCCCAGGGATGCTAATACGCTTAATGTAACGCTTGGATGTGCGTTCTCTGAAGTACACCTTCATTTAGGTGATTTGACAGATGTACACCATACGTACATAAAGTACGCCACTTTCCCATTAAGGTAGGCAGAGATAACGCTTTTCCACTTGCTAAGATAGCCAGTATCGTAGCAAGTGGAAATATGCCTTTCGCTTGTTCTTTCGCTTCTACTTTCATAATTACTTTCAAACTTGCACGCCGTTTGCCGGTGCTCTTGACCTAACTTTTCTGTAAAACGACTTCCATCAGATTAACATACGTACGACTAGGTCGACCTTAACCGGGTTGCACGTTCACCCTCGTCCCATAAATCTGTTTCGTCAACCTTCTTTCATCCATCCTCTCTACGTGTACAAACCATCTGATCACACACCCTCACACAATACTCACATACACACACAAAGACAAAAGCAGCCATTTCAGCGGTCCGTCAAACATCTGCACAATGGACAGGGGCTGTCATAGTTTACGATCACCCTTGCCGTGTGTATTGTTTTACGCAAGAATAGCTCTCAATGGTATGTGTGGGATGCGAGGTAAATGAGGTACGGGGATGTTTTGACGGCGATGAAAATTGAACTGAGCAGTCGAGTTGTCTCACTTTGGCGTATCTATAGAATCACTTATGTTATGGTAATTTTTGTATGTTACAGTAGATACTGGGTCCTAATAAGTTTTGTAAATTTGTTGTGAAATTGTAGATATTATTATTAAGAATAAGCAAATACAAATACTTAGCAATTGAATAAATATTAGTTAGGCTAATCGGTTTCGGTTTTTTGAACGCACTTCAAAACCGACGCGGGATCAAACCCGATCCCATAGGCGAGGCCGCGATGGCGACCAAAGTCCTAGGGTTATCCTTTCGAGGGCTTACCTGATGTGCCCGGCAATGGACACTTGGGGAGAATACCGTGTGGTTTTAGACGGGCCTATTCCAACACACAACCATCTCATGTTGGCACCATTCGGATGGAGACCGTGGGGGCTTCCACACTTAAAAAAGACAAAAAAACCTGCTGATTTTAAGTTTAAAATATATTTACTTTAAGGTTTGAGAATATTCTATCGTACCTAGTCTACTAAACTAACACTATGGACTTTATTCTTGTGCAATGAAATTACTAAGTTATTATTTAAATTAAATTAAAATAGGTATTATTACATAGGTATCCAATGTGACATATATTATTGTTATTTGTGGTTATTGACATTATCTATTTTTATGATAAGTGGGATGATAATATAATTAATTAAATTAAATGGTATCATGTAACCATATTCGCAAATAAATGATTAATTGATTGATTGAATGATCAATGTGAAAGTTTGTAAAAATATTTGTCACTCAATCACACCCAAACGGCTGAACGGATCAGACTGAAATTCGGTACAGAATAGATTATAGTCCGGAATAACACATAGGTCTCTTTTTAACGCTTTTTATTAGCTTCACCTGTATGTTTGTTTGTATGTTTGTTTGTAACCGTATCCTTTGGGCGCGATTTTGACCCACTTTAAATTTGATTTAGACCCAGCCACCAGACCCAGACCCAGATTTCGTTCAAACTTTGTAGATTTATCGAGGACCGATGACAATACACTAATTTTTAACTATAATTTTCATCTTTAATTTTAGTTTCCAACCATTATCTTTAGCCGATTTATCTTATACAAATTAATATTAACAAATTTTCGAACACCAAAGAGAATTTTTAATTCAACCAAGCATATAATAGTTTAAAAAAACTAAAAAAAAACGGTTTTATAAATAAACAAAACTAAAAAGTAGGAAATAAATGATAGTTTAAAAAACTAAAAACACGCTTTTTATAGAAAACCGAACTAAAAAATAGAAAATAAGTTTTAATTTTAAATTGAGAATAGTGTTAAAAATTTCAATAAATATAAATTAATAATAGTATAAATAAAATAAAAAATATTTTATTTAAAAAAAAGCGTGGGGTGCTTTTTAAGACATTATCAGATAATTGACCCATGCACCCCACGCTTTTTTTAAAATGAAATACATTTTTTTTTATTTAGACCGTAATTTTAGCAATCCATGGATTCTCCGTGCGGGTGCCGGGTCCATCGCGTTGCTGAGTTGGGAACTCGGGACAGTGCCTGGGACTTGCGACCCAAGTGTAGGTTTAGAAGGGGCCCCTTTTGTTGATGTACATCAACACTCACCTTCACTACCCAAGTTCCCCTCCCTGCCTAACCAAATTTGATACGAACCTACTAGTGCCGCTTTAGACATTCGTCCTAGTAATGAGCTTATTGTAGCTCTCGATAGGCCTAGATCTTTAAGTAGGTTATAGAGAGATTTTGCTGGTATACCTCTCGCTCCCACTTCCACTGCATACAAATTAACCACGTAACCGTTTTTGATTAATTCGTTTGTGAGATCATAGTATTTATTTTTCTTTATTGTGTGGTCCTTCGGTATAATTGTTTCCCACGGTACAGTAAGTTCCACAAGAACCACATGTTTTAACCTCTTAGAATATAGGAATATGTCAGGTCTAGATGACGAAACCCCAACATCCTCCGGAATTTTATAGTGCTTTTCATACGTGTCGATTAGGAGAGTCCAATCTGGGGCAGTATCTAAGATTGAATAAGGTTTGTTCCTGGGTGTTATGGATGAACCTTCAGACACAAAGTTGATATGACGTCTGTTAGTAGTCAATCCTTTTTGGGCTCTAGCTACTGCCAGACTCATTGCTTCACGTATGATGATAAGCACCTTATCGTGGCGGCGTGAGTAATGGCCTCTATCGAGAAGCACCCTACATCCTACTAATATGTGTCTAGCCGTCCCTATTGCCTCACCACAAGTATAACATTGTTTTTCTGTGGCCTTCCCCCACCTTACCAGATTACTCTGGTCTGGGAGGGTCATCTGAAAGGCGTTAAGATAAAATTTTAACAGGGCCGGCGACCAGTCATAGATCAAGGTGCGCCACTTTAAGGCCATCGGTATGCAGAACTCTCCCATTGTCAACCATTCATTTTGGATTTCCAAATTCATCGCGTGCACTCGATATTTATCATTTTCGTCTTGTTTTAGAAAGGACTTAAGTATATCCTGGTCCCTTTCTGGCTCTCGTACTCCCAACCCCACTCTGTTTGACTGGGCCCCTATCATAAATCGTTTATGGAATAGAAGTCTAGATTCAAGCTCGGACGCGTTATTATCTTTCGGGAGTGCCCTGATTGTGACATCTTGGGATTTTCCTAAGATGTGGGCTTTGGTAACTCTAAGATGTTTATAGAGCTCCGATGGTTTCTTAAGTTTCATCCCAAAATTATTTTGATCCCTAAATAGAGCAGAGGAATCAGCAGAGTGCGCTAGTCCAATCCACGATTTTAGCGATTTTATGACAGTTGCATCTATTTTCGCCAGTAAGGTTTTACCGAATTCATACACCAGAAAAGGCCAAGTCAGACGTGATGTTAAGTAGTTGTCATATATCCAAGCTTTTTTGATATTGTTTAGTGGTATCTGATCTATCTTATTTAGGTCATTTATAAACGTATCGACAACTTCATCTAAGGATGGTGTGCGTCCTTTATAGTCTATCTTTCTCCCAAGAAATTTAAATGGCACCGATTCAGCGACTATTTATTGAAATTTTTAACATTCTTAATTTAAATTTATTAAAACTTATTTTCTAGTTTTTTGAGCTGAGTGAGACGAAGTCGAGCGAAAGCTCCTCATACCATAAGGATTTTCTTTGTCTCCTCCTAAACTACTTATCCAATCAGAACCAAATTTGGCATGATTAAAGAGGTCAATCAGAGGAAGGTTTATGGATATATTTTGAAAAAACTAAAGCTACCACAGAGGAATGATCACCGTTAAAAAAATTCCAGATGGAATTATATAATAACCACTCGAGACACTGTGACCAAACTTTACACGCTCAGAAAGCATGTCCAGATTTGTGACTTTCAAAAAGAATTTTCTAAATCGGACTTGCCACGGAGGAATGATCACTGTTCAAAATTTTCTAAATTTGATTCCGCAATAGCGGTCAAATCTATTGGACAAGAATCACGATGTCGCACTCAGCTCAAAATATCAAGCAGCGATTCGCCTTGCAGACCTAGTTAGTTCGGGTTTCTATAAAAAGCGTGTTTTTAGTTTTTTAACTATTATTTATTATCTTGGTATTGGGATCCCATGGGTTCATCAACCCATTTATTCCATTTATTAAATTTGCCAACATAATGACGTATTGTTTATCACTCATTCTATACCAGCGCTGAGATCGTAACTCACTACCCTCTATCCTGAAACAATAGGGTACGACATACTGGGAAACTTAATGTTTTAAGCAAGTGAGATCAGGGTGTTAATATTCGCCATTATATTCGCATATCAGATGTGCTTCAGCGTATGCATACGCGATGATCTGATTTTGCGCGTACCAAGCGTGGATGCAAGGCATACGCAACGCGTGAGCGTGGTCGGTGCGGGTCGTCTGAACACGGCCTAAAGTTTAATGTTATAATGTATCAGGGTACGCCACACGGTGTCCTTCCCAAGCACAAATTGCCAGGCACCCCGGGTACGCCATCGAAAGGATAACCCCAGATCATGGCATACTTTAAATTTTCTTAATAATATAATTGTTACGCATGGAATTAATTTTAACTAGCTGCGCCCATGGCTCCAACCACGCGTAGGTCAGTTATCGTTTTTTGGTCATACCTCCGGTTCTAATCCCCACGGTTACCCCGCATCCGGCCAGTGAGGGTAGTTACGTCGGACTCGAACAGAACAAACCCGCACGCCGCCGCCGCCGTCTTGGTCTGTATTGCCGCGGTGTAAGGTGGCAAAAAAAAGCATTTTTGTAACCAATATAACTTGATTCTACTGCGGAACGAAGTTTGCCGGGTCAGCTAATCCCGCTCAGTGCAAATATTGGTATACAGGAATATGTACATTTTCATTGGCCATCATTATAGTAATCAAGGTGTCACCTAAGTCTCCTGCGGTACCAGACTAATAGATTTACTATAGATCTCACCAGTTAAAATCTAGTGTATAATATCAGCTTCACACTCCAGCAAAAATCATTTCTTCTTTGAAAATAATAAACAGATGCTACGAAATCGTCTAGCCAGCGATTCATTACAAGTTGAATACTAGCCGGTAATCCATCATAATTACGTCAGCTGCGCCGGAGAGCCTGACACTAACTATAATTGAGCGGGTGCTAGGGAGGAATTGTATTTCTGCTGTAATTTTTGTATGTTTTACACCTTGGATGGGGTTTTTTTAAATTATACAGTTGGGTTTCATACTAAGTTATTCATAGATTGGTTTGGGTGTTTCTATGTATAATATAATATCCGTATAAAATGCAACTAATAATAAGAAATGTATGGAAGTATGTCTATCCACGCATGATGTTATCCATAAATGATGTAAGATTGACCATTGAGAGAAGAATAATCCTTGTAGATATCGGAAACGGCTCCAACGATTTTCATGAAATTTAGTATACAGGGGATTTCGAAGGCGATAAATCGATCTAGCTAGGTTTCATTTTTAGAAAACGTTGAAACGTCGTATGATTAAGATACCTTCTTTTTTCACTTTAAACTTCTTCTTCTTCGTCGAGTCAAGTGCAATAATCAATGGAATAGATCTGTCCGGCCCAAAATTCGGCAATATTGGTAGCCTCCTCAATCGCTTCGTTCAGATCCTCCATATTGCAGGTATCGAGGCACAGCAGTCACGATAGGAGGTAATCCAAAACAGTCACAGCTCTCTGCATCCAAGTTATCCCATTTCACCAATAATATGCCAATTACTGGACGGATGCCATTTTTAGTCATTTACATTTGCTCCACTTAGTTTGGGTCTAGATGGCGTTGTATAGGTACTTTGTCCTACAATATTTATACTATGGGTATGCATTTATTTTCCCTTCCGTTTTTGTAGTAGTAGTAGTAGTGTATAAAATCACATTTATATGTATTCGAGCAGCTCAATCCAATCCATCAAGTTTTTGTCTCATTCCACTAACGCGATTTTGCAATAAACATTATTTATTTCTTTCAGATAACGGGATTCGTAAAAATGCTATTGCTGAGCAGATCCGATGATGTCTTTTTCTCATCGGTAGATGGTGCTGCTATCGGATTAAATAAACCGAGACCCGGGCTGCGAGTATTATATAATATTTACATAGCTGGTAAAAATATGGCTCTCATTTATGTATAGATAGCTAAAAATAAACTTGTAAGTATAGCGAGACTGAGAAAAGGCTTTTTTTTTTCATGCGGAAATCCCTTCGGATACCCCCTCGCCGGCCAGCGGGGGTGGTTATGTCGTGTATCGACTAAAACCGCACGGTGTCCTCCCCAAGTGTCCGTTGCCGGGCACCCCGGGTAAGCCCTCGAAAGGATAACCCCAGGGTTGCCGGCGGACTTTGGCCGCCACCGCGGCCTCGCCTGGTGGGGTCGGGTTCTATCCCGCTTCGGTGAGTTGGCAGGCGTGTGTAAGGCACACACGACACGCCACCGCCACGGCCTGCTTCTGTAAGGACGGCGAGTCGACCAACTGCCGTCCTCAGGCCCCGATCAGGGAGGTCGGTAGTCCCGGGCGTAGATGAGTCTGCGGCGTCCTCGCCGCAGACTGCGAAACTCGAGGGGCAGGATTCTCTTCCGCTCCCTCTCCGCCGTCTCTTTCGCGAGCATTACCTGCTTGCAGAAAGAGGCGGTGGCGTGCCACTTCCTCCCGTCGGAGACCACGGACCTCACCATGGTCTCCAACGAGAGAACGTCCACGCCCAGGACCGCAACGAGATCCCGGCGTTGACTCGCCCACGCAGGGCACTCCACCAACGTGTGGAGCGCCGTATCTTCGCCAGGATCCTCGCAGTGCTGGCACTGCGGCGTTGTCTCCCGGTGGATGCGCCTCAGATACTTACCGAAACACCCGTGTCCGGTAACCATCTGGCACATCCGGTAGGAGAGGTACCCATGGTCCCTCTCCAACCACTCCTTCATGATCGGTCTCACCGCCGCAATGGTGGATTCCCCCCACCTTGGGTGCTCAAGTCGCACCTTCCATGTCTCCATGAGTTCCTGGCGGAGCAGGGACCGCTGAGCCCTGATATCTCGGGACTCCGGCCTATGGCACCGCTCCAACGCCTCCTTGCGCCACTGATACAGCAGCGCAAGGGCTCTCGCTTCCAGGTGCCATGGAGGGGTCTCGGCTAGGAGACATGCCGCCTCCACGGAGATCGTGCGAGGGGGTATCTGACGACTCTGACGGCCATCGCCTTTAACGGGCTGTTTAGAACAGCCACGTTGCGGGCCGCCAGAGTCTCCGCCCATACGGGGGCCCCGTATAGGGCCATGCTCCGCACGATCCCCAGGTACAGTCTCCTAGTGGGGGCGTTGGGTCCCTTAACGTTGGGCATCAGCCGGGATAGTGCGGCTGCAGCCCCCCTCAGTTTCGGGACCAGACTTCGGAGATGAGGTCCGAAGTCCCATCGGCTATCGAGTACGAGCCCAAGGTACTTCATCGTGGGCTCGATGCCGATGCTTACGCCCCCTACAGTTATACTGGTTCCCGCAGGTGGCCCCCTTCGAGGCCCGTGAAAACACATAGCCTCGGATTTGTGTAGAGCCACCTCGAGTCCCACCCGCCGTATTCGACCGCCGTGGTTTGCCGTGGCCTTTAGTGCCGCACTTCGGTACGTTGCTCCCCGCGCCATAATGAGGGTGTCGTCAGCATAACAAACTATGCTGACACCCTCGAGCAACGCACCGCGCAGCACCCAGTCGTATCCGATATTCCACAAGAGTGGCCCTAGGACCGACCCCTGCGGAACACCGCACGACACTTCTCGCCGCCCTGGCCCTAGCCAGCTCGGGTAAACTATGGCCCTCTCAGATAGGAATGCCTCGACAATGCGGCGGAGGCACTCCGTGATACGCGAGAGCCTCCCTAACGCAGCTCCAGGGTAGGGTGTTAAAGCCGTTGGCGATGTCAAGAGACACCACCACCACCACCCCACCCCGCGAGACTACTTCCTCCGCCAGGCGCCTAACGCGCATGATCGCTACCACGGTGGAGCGCCCCCGGCGGAACCCGAACTGGTTATCCGCCAGATCTGGCCCCACGTTCGTGAGATGCTCGACGAGGCGCTCTGCAATAATCCGCTCAAAGAGCTTGCACACCTCGTTGAGCAACACGATCGGCCGGTAACCGGATGGCTGATCCGCCGGCCGCCCCGCCTTCCGGATAAGGACCAGTATCCCCGTCTTCCAAGCCTTTGGAAACTGGCCCCTTTCGAGGCATGCGCTAAAGAGCGCCACCAGTCGAGGCCCTAGTTCCTCAAGGGCCAGGACCCATGCTCGGCCTGGAATGCCGTCGGGTCCGGGGGCAGTGCATTTCCGAGCTTTAAGCCGGAGCACTGCTACCCCTAGCTCACTCTCCCTGACTTCGGTTCACATCGCTCTCGCTATTATCAGCGTCAGACGCCTGAGGCGGAGCCATACGCGGAGGTACATGCTCCTCCGCTCTCACTGGGAACAGGGAGTCCAGGATCCCCTCCAGCCGCTCTGGCTGGAGGCTGTCAGTAGGGGTGCCCTTGGGCGGATTTTGCCCCTGACCGCCAGGTAAGGGCGCCCCCATGGGTTCTGCTCCAGAGACTCCAGCAGCTCTTCGCAGGCCCGCCGTTTGGCCTGCTTTATAGCTACCTGGAGGGTCCTCTTGGCCCCCTTGTACGCCTCGTATAGCACCGCCTCTCGAGCTGCCGCATCGCTTGGACGGCGACGCTTCCGGCGAAACCTGGTGTACCGGCGGCGAGCAGTCACGGACGCTGCTCGCAGCTGTGCGATTTCCGCCGACCACCAGTACACCTGTTTCTTTGCCGGGCAGGGCTTAACCCTAGGCATCGCCGCATCGCAGATATGCGACATGGCTCTCCTGAACCATTCCGCCTCTGCGTCGACATCGGCAGGCCTGGCCGGTGAGGAATCCAGGCTTGCACTATGGATGCCTCCAGGAGATCCTCCCGATCCAGGCGTCTGAGCGCCCAACGTGGATCCGGGGGGTTCGCTATAGTCGGCGGCAGGTTAGGTGGAGGGGAGACGTTGAACCGAATGTACTTATGGTCGAACGACGTCTCCTCCTCCTCCACCACGCGCCAACCCTGGACGCGGCGGGCGAGAGCAGGGGTCGCGAATGCAACATCCACGACCGAACTGAGCCCCCGCCGCTCCCAGGTGGCGACACTCCCCCGGTTGCGGACCTCTAGGCCACGGGTGTTGGCCCAGTCCTCCAGAACTCGCCCCTTGGCATTGGTTCCCCGGGAGCCCCAAGCCAGAGACCAGGCGTTGAAGTCTCCCAGGACCAAGACAGGGCGAGGACGGCACGCAGCGATAACGATGTCCAGTTCAGCGAGCCACAGCTCAAGCTCATACTGGTCAAGGCTTGGCGAGAAGTAGACGGCCACGACAGCCAAGCCCTCATAGTCCGCCGCGACACAGCCTCTGCCCCTTGCAATGAGTGCAAGGCGCGAGGTGTCCGCGGCGGAACCCCCGAAAACGGTCGCTACGCCGTCTAGGTCCAACGGGCTTCCGAGGTGGACCCAGTACGGCTCAGCGACCACGACCACATTGATAGACCACTCCACGATGCTCTGGTACAGAAGATCCTGAGCACCGGTGCAGTGGTTTATGTTCACCTGCAGAATGCGGATTGGTATGTCCATTAATGGACATCCATCTCCGCATCCCGCCGGGAATGTGGCCGCTCCTGAGCGGCACCCCCACTACCCGTTGCGAACGAACGGGGCTTTGAGAAAAGGCTGGCTTATATTTTATAAGAGAAAATTAAAAAGGACATCGTAGCGCTTCCTCATATAATTACTCTTTTCATCAATTTCAATCTTCAAGAAAATTAAATATCGGAAATAATCTAAGTAAAAATGGCCGCCCGCTTATATCCTTAAAAATTCTAAATGTTTTAAATTGCAAACTCACAGATTCACCTCGTTAAGTCTCAATGACACCGTCGTCGTCGTGTAATTCTATCACTACTAATAAAAGTTGAAAAATAATAGTAGATTATTGCATCGAGCACAAAGTAATTTATTATTGCACCGAGTGCCTGATTTAGAGCCCGAGCGCCAGCGAGGGCTCCTATCTACCAGGCATAGCAATATAAATTACTTAAGGCGAGGTGCATAATCTGCTTTTCTTTCAACTATTACCTATAGGAATAGTAGATAAAAGAAACTCATATCAAACAGTTAAAATAGAAGTTTAATTATTGAAATTAAAAGTTATGCTTGAGCAATTATTAAACGTAAGGTTAAGAGTTTTGTTGGGCAAATTTATATTTGTTTGTGTAACTTGGGACTGAATAATATTATCAGACGAGGTAGATGGGCCTGGCTGATTTGTTACAATGAAGTCGTTATCACGGGAAATAGATGGGCGCGGCGATGTCGATTGATTTAAATTAATTGCTTCCGTAATACATGAAGTAATTATACTTTTGTTTTCAACCGACTCTTCAATATAGCCCTCTGCTACTTGGTCGGATTTCCAGCCGCCATGGCGCTTGAGTGTAGTTATATTTGCGCCGGAATCTGCGAGAAGCGTTGCTGAGGTTCGACGGAAGCAATGGCCTGTGTAGAATTCTGGGTTCGGAAGCTTTAGAAATGTAGCAATGTAGCTCTTTAGGAAAATTTCCAAATTTGTTTCTGCCTATAACTTGTTTCGTACATTTAAGTACCATTTCTGTAATTCAAGAAGAACCGCAGCGTGCTTGTTTCTGTTTGACGAAGTAGTCGATATTTATACACGACTTCCACGAACTCATCGCGAATTACGAACATTCGATCTTTTTTCGTTTTGGTGTTAACAAGTTTTAGCAACATGTTGTCGTGAGTTTCTATATCGTCAACCGTAATATTCAATAATTCAGAGGTTCTACAAGCACCACTAACGCCGAAAATTAGAGCAACCTGGAAAGATAGATAATTTTGTTTGTATATTCGTACATTCAAATAAAAAATAATATAGTAAAATAAAAATATTTGTTTTTTTCGATAAACATACCTTTGTAGCCAAATATATGTCATCAGGGGATTTATTTAAAAACATCTTTACGTTTTGAGCTGTAAAAACTTTAGATTTTTTGCTTTTGAACCCATCCGATGATCGTTTCAAAAACGCTGTGAGTTTTGAATATTCTTTGATATGCACATTCTGTCTTGTGCTAACAGTGGATTTTAGCATTGAGTATATGGACCACAACGAAGATGGCTTCATTTTTTTCGATAGTTCACTAAAATAAGCCAAAAATACACTCTCTGAGAACGACTTTGCTTCATTTCTATCTTTCCAATCAATAAATTTCTCATAAGATTTTACGTTTCTATAACACTGTCGGCTTCATTTAGAATGTTTTCCGGAGTTAATGTGTCGCTAGATGATTCCATTTTAATTCGAAGCCGAAGAAGCACTTAAAATCAGATAGTATCACACTTTGTCGTTTCCAAAAATATTGTCATGCAAAATTAACAAAGTTCCCGCCAAATCACTTTTTTAAATTTCTTTCATTTTTAAATCAGAGTTAGCAGCAATCATTTTTTAAATTTGGAACAAGTAGGATAGAAACGAATGATACGTACGTAAAAAAAAAGTATTGATATCGGCTGGCTGAATTGACTCTTGGTGCGATTAAAAAAAAACTGTGCAATAATGAAATTTCATACATTTTTATTGCTCTAGAGCATTAAAGCCTCGCTTTGTACTGAGTTTTTAGTGTGATTGTGATGAAATTAAAGCATAGTTGGAAGAAAAAACATTTTAAATTAAAGCCTTTTTTTGAGTCCTTGTTTAAAATCTTGGAAAATTGTTGGTACAGTTCATTGACTTTTGTATACTAAGGCAAGCTGCTTAGAAAAAAAATGTGTCACGGTTTCTGGGTGAGGCGTGAATAATTATGAATTTCGAATATGGAACGAGACGTAGAAACTTTGACACTAAATAAATCTATTACGTATAGGCATATATTTGTAATATCATCTGTATGTTGAAATGGTAAATGTTGAAAAAGTTGTACATTATCGGTAGTCTATTAGTGGTCTTATGCGATACTAATAAAGTAAGTAACTTTATATATCTCTGAAAGGCTGACGTAAATAAGAACCAAAATAAATAAAATGCCTACGCAGACGTTCTACAAACTTCGCAAACAATCTAATCTTCTCAGGTAAGAAGCTCCATAAATAATTAATTTATTACATTGAACTAATAAGTTAAATACTTGAAAGTTAGACATATAATAAACTAGAAGTTGCCGACGGCTCCGTCCGCGTGAAATTCGATCCTTTTATTGGTTTGTTTTGGCTTTTATGGGAGCGATTTCAGTATGATTCCAACCCCAAGAGGAAAAATTCGGAATTTTTAAAGTCCACCAAAAAAAATCTAAGCATCATACTATACGACTTATTTCAAAAGGTCGTCTCATTCAATATTATGTCGTGTCATTTTTAACAGAAATATATTGTAAACGAAAACCTCCTTGATATGTTTGATTCAGTCCCAAACATACTCTATGGTCCCGACTGAATGAATGTAATCTAAAGTACCTTCATGGTACCTTTTTTTCGTGCGGAAATCCCGTCGGATACTCCCCCGCCGGCCAGCCGAGGCGGTTATGTCGGTTATGGCTTGAACCAACTAAAACCGCACACCGTCTCGGGTCTTCAGACGCCCAAGGTATACCGTAATGCCCATAAAGCATATCCCTCACACCCTGAAACTTCATGGTACCTTTTTTTTATTTTTTTCGTGCGGAAATCCCTTCGAATAACCCCCCGCCGGCCAGCGGGGGTGGTTATGTGGGGCTTGAACCGACTAAAACCGCACGCCGTCTCGGGTCTTAATACGCCGGGATGTAAGGTTGCACTGAACTGACCCTGGGCCATCTCCGGTTTCGAGATGGCCCCCTCGGGTTTGGGAACCACGGTGTCCCCGTCTTGCCCCGGTTTGGGGGAGGGGCGCTAGTAACTTCATGGTACCTAAATGACACTTTTATCGTTCGTGTTTCGTGCGGGCGCGCAATTGCGGATGTACTTTTCATGGTAGGCCTACAGATGTTGATCATATCCGTATTCTACCGAACTGCAAAATTTATTGATGATCTGCTTTGTAATAATAAAGTTAAAATCAATAATAGTTTAGATCTATTTTGCTCTGCTGCTCCTATCTGACCTATAATAACGTGATGATATATACCGAAGGTTATGACCATATTCTAGAAGAATCTTAGAGCAAAATGTCGGCTGAGTCCTTTTATTGGTTATCAAGTTATGTTTGGACATCAATAATAACCTGCAGACAAGCAAGTATCACTCCTAGATCACGTCAATTATTTTTTTGAATAAATATATAATGTACAGTTTTCACCTCGTTGTGATTTTATTATTTGTAAACCTATTGATCTAATTTAAAGTAGATCTATAAACTATGGTGCGGAGAGCGAACGCGTGGTTCATCGCCACCTCCTTCTGCGAGCATGTAATGCTCGCGAAGGAGAAGGCGGAGCGCGCCGAGGAGAGGTTTGAGAGCCCGCAACATGCTCGCCGCGCATCGCATGTGACTCAGGCGCCGGAGGTCGCGTAACGACCTCCGTCCTCCATGAGCGCAGGCCTGGGGGTGGCAGGTGAGGCCGCCTGTCACCCCAGCAGAAGCAGGCCGGGACGGTGGGGCGACTAGCGCCCCTCCCCCAAACCGGGGCAAGACGGGGACACCGTGGTTCCCAAACCCGAGGGGGCCATCTCGAAACCGGAGATGGCCCGGCCTGCTTCTGCTGGGGTGACAGGCGGCCTCACCTGCCACCCCCAGGCCTGCGCTCATGGAGGACGGAGGTCGTTACGCGACCTCCGGCGCCTGAGTCACATGCGATGCGCGGCGAGCATGTTGCGGGCTCTCAAACCTCTCCTCGGCGCGCTCCGCCTTCTCCTTCGCGAGCATTACATGCTCGCAGAAGGAGGTGGCGATGAACCACGCGTTCGCTCTCCGCACCATAGTTTATAGATCTACTTTAAATTAGATCAATAGGTTTACAAATAATAAAATCACAACGAGGTGAAAACTGTACATTATATATTTATTCAAAAAAATAATTGACGTGATCTAGGAGTGATACTTGCTTGTCTGCAGGTTATTATTGATGTCCAAACATAACTTGATAACCAATAAAAGGACTCAGCCGACATTTTGCTCTAAGATTCTTCTAGAATATGGTCATAACCTTCGGTATATATCATCACGTTATTATAGGTCAGATAGGAGCAGCAGAGCAAAATAGATCTAAACTATTATTGATTTTAACTTTATTATTACAAAGCAGATCATCAATAAATTTTGCAGTTCGGTAGAATACGGATATGATCAACATCTGTAGGCCTACCATGAAAAGTACATCCGCAATTGCGCGCCCGCACGAAACACGAACGATAAAAGTGTCATTTAGGTACCATGAAGTTACTAGCGCCCCTCCCCCAAACCGGGGCAAGACGGGGACACCGTGGTTCCCAAACCCGAGGGGGCCATCTCGAAACCGGAGATGGCCCAGGGTCAGTTCAGTGCAACCTTACATCCCGGCGTATTAAGACCCGAGACGGCGTGCGGTTTTAGTCGGTTCAAGCCCCACATAACCACCCCCGCTGGCCGGCGGGGGGTTATTCGAAGGGATTTCCGCACGAAAAAAATAAAAAAAAGGTACCATGAAGTTTCAGGGTGTGAGGGATATGCTTTATGGGCATTACGGTATACCTTGGGCGTCTGAAGACCCGAGACGGTGTGCGGTTTTAGTTGGTTCAAGCCATAACCGACATAACCGCCTCGGCTGGCCGGCGGGGGAGTATCCGACGGGATTTCCGCACGAAAAAAAGGTACCATGAAGGTACTTTAGATTACATTCATTCAGTCGGGACCATAGAGTATGTTTGGGACTGAATCAAACATATCAAGGAGGTTTTCGTTTACAATATATTTCTGTTAAAAATGACACGACATAATATTGAATGAGACGACCTTTTGAAATAAGTCGTATAGTATGATGCTTAGATTTTTTTTGGTGGACTTTAAAAATTCCGAATTTTTCCTCTTGGGGTTGGAATCATACGGAAATCGCTCCCATAAAAGCCAAAACAAACCAATAAAAGGATCGAATTTCACGCGGACGGAGCCGTCGGCAACTTCTAGTTTATTATATGTCTAACTTTCAAGTATTTAACTTATTAGTTCAATGTAATAAATTAATTATTTATGGAGCTTCTTACCTGAGAAGATTAGATTGTTTGCGAAGTTTGTAGAACGTCTGCGTAGGCATTTTATTTATTTTGGTTCTTATTTACGTCAGCCTTTCAGAGATATATAAAGTTACTTACTTTATTAGTATCGCATAAGACCACTAATAGACTACCGATAATGTACAACTTTTTCAACATTTACCATTTCAACATACAGATGATATTACAAATATATGCCTATACGTAATAGATTTATTTAGTGTCAAAGTTTCTACGTCTCGTTCCATATTCGAAATTCATAATTATTCACGCCTCACCCAGAAACCGTGACACATTTTTTTTCTAAGCAGCTTGCCTTAGTATACAAAAGTCAATGAACTGTACCAACAATTTTCCAAGATTTTAAACAAGGACTCAAAAAAAGGCTTTAATTTAAAATGTTTTTTCTTCCAACTATGCTTTAATTTCATCACAATCACACTAAAAACTCAGTACAAAGCGAGGCTTTAATGCTCTAGAGCAATAAAAATGTATGAAATTTCATTATTGCACAGTTTTTTTTTAATCGCACCAAGAGTCAATTCAGCCAGCCGATATCAATACTTTTTTTTTACGTACGTATCATTCGTTTCTATCCTACTTGTTCCAAATTTAAAAAATGATTGCTGCTAACTCTGATTTAAAAATGAAAGAAATTTAAAAAAGTGATTTGGCGGGAACTTTGTTAATTTTGCATGACAATATTTTTGGAAACGACAAAGTGTGATACTATCTGATTTTAAGTGCTTCTTCGGCTTCGAATTAAAATGGAATCATCTAGCGACACATTAACTCTAGCGCTAGCGCTAGACTAGCGCCCCTCCCCCAAACCGGGGCAAGACGGGGACACCGTGGTTCCCAAACCCGAGGGGGCCATCTCGAAACCGGAGATGGCCCAGGGTCAGTCGGGGTGCGAGGGATATGCTCTATGGGCAACCTTACACCCCGGCGTCTGAAGAACCGAGACGGCGTGCGGTTTTAATCGGTTCAAGCCCGATATAACCGCCCGCGCTGGCAGGCGGGGGGGTATCCGAAGGAATTTCCGCACGAAAAAAAAAAAAAAGGAATCCATGTACATGTAAAACAATTTCGAAGTTACCCCTCTGCTGTTATCAGAGGGGACACTGCCAATGGCCCAGGGTCAGTCGGAGTGCGAGGGATATGCTCTATGAGTAACCTTACACCCCGGCGTCTGTAGACCCGAGACGGCGTGCGGTTTTAGTCGGTTCAAGCCCGACATAACCGCCCCCGCTGGCCGGCGGGGGGGTATCCGAAGGAATTTCCGCACAAAAAAAAAAAAAAAGGTACATACAGGGAAGAAGTTAAATCACCCACGATTTGTACGATCAGGCGCTTCGGGCTGTATAAGTTTTAATGGTTCACTCAAACAGGCTGCTTGCTTGTTTTATTATAAAAAACTGTGAGCACACTCCAGAGCGTTTCATTTTCGGAGATAGGTCGTAACATCATTATTCTCTCTCGCCGTCATACACACGATTATAGCCCGTTATCTTGTTCTATACGATTTCCTCTGGCCAGCCGCTAAAAGAAATTGTTTTAAGAAATAAACAGTACCATTGTACTAGTCATTCCACCATCCATTTATACTAGAAACCCGTCCTTGCTTCGCTTCGGTTCATATGCGTGTATTTAAACTCAAGTCATCGTAATTTACATATAATATTAGGTTGGGGAAAAAGAAATCCATTATTTTTACGTGAACTTCAAGACTTTATTTAACATGTTTTGCATTGTCCGATTTAGGTCAAATATGCACCATTTTGTTCTATAATTTGTTGCCATTTTAATGGTAGCTTCATTATGCCTCTCTCATAAAAGTCTTGGTCCTTATTAGCGATCTTTTGTGGTCGATCTTTAACTCCTGGGCGATGCTACGACTACTAACATGCCGGTCCACTTCGATGATTTCAGTGACTTTGTCGACATTTTCGACAACGGGCCTGCCTGTGCGAGGGGCATCCTTAACGTCAAAAATACCCGAACGGAATCGACGAAACCAAAATTGCGCGTAATTAGCTGTTACAATATCGGGACCATAAACACTATTCACATTTTCAGTCGCCTGACTTGCATTTTCGCCCTTATCAAAGAAAAACTGTAAAATGTACCGAATTTTCTCTTTGTTGACTTCCATCTTTAACGCCGTGTAACTCAGAACTGAATGGACAAAACAAAAAACTGCAAACGAATTCTTTTAGTGCGAACTGTTACCTTGACAACGAGCATAAATTTGAAATTGTTTGATCGATAATTTACGAGATATCGATCACTACAGCCATCTACCGAAAAAATAATGGATTTCTTTTTCCCCAACCTGTTATATAGTCTATGTCCATCAGGGATAATATACCTTCAAGTGGTGAATCATTTTTTTCACTAAGAGCAGTGGTTCTGAAAATTACCCCAAAAATATAAATAAATTTACAAAAATTCTCTCTGTATAATATTAAGTATAGATTTTCCTGTGTGTGCATAAATAAATCGTATTATACACTTAGGCATCTTTTCACCTAACTGCCAAAGGAGGATAATGATTTTCGAACATATGTATTGAACTAAATAGTTCAG
This sequence comes from Cybosia mesomella, assembly GCA_946251805.1. Taxonomy (NCBI): domain Eukaryota; kingdom Metazoa; phylum Arthropoda; class Insecta; order Lepidoptera; family Erebidae; genus Cybosia; species Cybosia mesomella. Next base: position 10,152,488 of record OX276415.1, read on the forward strand.
TTCTTTTTCGACGTGGGATGAAGAATACGTCCCGATTCAGTAAAATTAGGATATAAAAACGTCTGAAACTTACGAAAACTATAATAAAACATATATCGCTAATTTTGTCCCACTGCTGTGCAAAGGCTGGGCTCCTCGACTCCGGACTCCGGAATCTCGTGGCCGATGCTTAACGGGAGCGACGGCTGTCTCGCTCGCCGTCTGAATTCCCAACGCGGCAAGAGAAGCCTTCCCAAGAGCCTCACCCATCAATCAGCAGGTGTACTGGCCGGTAGCTTACCATACATACCATATATTTGCTGAGGTTGCTTTCGACTTCGATCATGGAGCCCATAACACTCGCCAAAATTACGTATATAGGTATGTTTGAGAAAAACTTTTACCGCGTCTCAGAATAAATAAAGTAGTGGGGTTATAAAGAGAAGATTTATGGACGCTGTAAAGAAGGTACATACAAAGTTAATTTTTAAGATAGGTACGATGTTTGTCCGCAGTAATAACATCTTTTACTTATACACTTAATGTCTAAGGGTGTCTACACATTTCACCGCTGCGGCAGCGTTCTTCGCCGTGCCTTCTACGTCCGTACGTGTCAGGTGAAGTCACCATTTACCCAAGCAGAGGCAGGCCAGGGCGGCGCACCAAGGGATTTCCGCACGTAAAAACAAAAAAAAGGGCGGTGGCGCGTTGCGCGCTCCTTGTTTTCCGGAGGTAAGACAGGGGCACAGTGGTTCCCAAACCCGCGGGAGCCATCACGAAACTGGAGATGGCCCTGGGTCAGTCGGGGTGCGCAGGAAATGCCTTATGGGTCCTTACACCTGATGCTTGGGTGTAACCCCAGCATCTGAAGACCTGAGACGGCTTTTAGTCGGCTCGAGCTCGACATAACCTGCCCCGCTGGCTGGTGAGGAGGCATCCCAGGGGATTTCCGCAAGAAAAAATAAAAAATGGTTGTCAGAAGCTCACCTGGTCACCAGGTCACCCGGCAAGAGGTGAACAAATCAGCAAGCGCTCGCTCCATTCTTGAATACTGCCGAACCAGCAAGCTTTACCCACATTAAATAACGGCAATACTTGTGCTGATCGTTAGTCCAGTCGTTAGTCAAGAAGTTTTCTGTAAGTTTTCTTTAAACTTTTTCTGCGTGATTCCTAATGAATTTCACCTTGAGAGTTTATGAAGTAAACTGTTTTGTTTTTAAGAAGTTTGACCTTTTGAACCTTATTACTGAGTAATCTGAGCTTAATAAAGAAGAGTTATTTATAATTTTATTTTATAATATAAAACCGCGGTCGCCTAGTGGTATGGGTAATGGACTGCTGAGACGAGGTCTCGGGTTCGATCCCAGGTTTTACCATGGCACACACCAATGACTTTTCGATGTTTTTCGAAGTTATGTGTATATTTATCGCAGGTTTATAAGTGCCCGGTTAATGGCAATAGGCTCGCCTCCTATTACATTGGGACCTAAACATAAACTGGCGAAATGTGGGTGCTAGCACCTCTGCCAACCCCTTCGGGGATATAGGCGTGAGTTTATGTTATGTTATTTGTATAGGTTAAGTTTGACGCAGGCTTTCATCTCGTATTTGGTGGATCAGGTGGCAGTCAACTAAATTATGGAAAGGAGGAGTAAGAAAGCGTACCCCGTACTACCAAATACCATCGGTAGCGTAGTGGTTAACGAGGCGGCCTGACGATCGAGAGGTCCCGGGTTCGAATCCTGGCCATTACACTATCGACCTGAACCCACTCCTAACACAAGTTTTTTTAGCTTAGCGATAGGGGTTAACGGGAATACTAGTAATTTCGGTTACTAGTAGATACTCTTTAAAAAAATACAACTGGGATTGGCGTTCAGATGAAAAAGAAGAATAAATGTTATAAAACAAAACAAAATAATATCTAAGTATTATTTTGTTTGTATGAAAAAAACTATTCATTACAATAAATAATAAAAGTCGGGTTCAATGTAAATAATAAAATAACATCAAATAAATCACGATACAATCCGTTAAAAATTGTTTTATTTCAATTCAATAAATAAGTCAATATAATTCATACAAAATGACACTGACATTGGCGCACGTCTTCTTGATAGAGATTATGGTGTGATAGTCTATAAAATACATCGAAGAAATATCATTGAGGGATTGAAATGAAAGTATCATCAAAATTTTCCAAATTGAATCATTTGCACCCTATGTAATTCGAAATTACACACGAAACCGAGCTTTGCATGAAACGTAATAAGGCTGAAAATTTGAAATCGTTTTTATAATGATGCAAATATATTTTATATCATGTCACAAAAAACATGAACAGCTGTCCATAACGAAGTCACTGTCTTCTAAATCACAGGTACGATCTCCGGTAGGGCACGCCGCAATAGCGGCGGTAAGGCCCATCATGGAGGATTGGCTAGAGAGGCGACACGGAAGCCTCTCGTACCGACTGACGCAGGTGATCTCCGGGAAGGGGTACTTCGGGGAACACCTACATCGGATCAGGAAGGAGCCAACGCCTGAGTGTCATCACTGTGACGCGAGCGAGGACTCAGGGCTGCACACGCTGGCGGACGGCCCGGCGTGGGAGGTGCCGAGGCGTGGCCACGTGGCAGCCATCAGGGTGGGAGTCCTCTCGCTCGGCAGCATGATTGCGGCAATGGTGCGGAGCGCGAGCGCGTGGGCCGCCGCCACCTCCTTCTGCGAGCATGTGATGCTCGCGAAGGAGATGGCGGAGCGCGCCCGGGAGAGGTTCAGAACTCCCCCGGCCCGCCGAGCCCGCAACATGCTCGCCGCGCGTCGCAGGCGACTCAGGCGCCGGAGGTCGCTTAACGACCTCCGTCCTCCATGAGCGCAGGCCTGGGGGTGGCAGGTGAGGCCTTCTGTCACCCCAGCAGAAGCAGGCCGGGACGGTGGGGCGAATAGCGCCCCTCCCCCAAACCGGGGCAAGACGGGGACACCGTGGTTCCCAAACCCGAGGGGGCCATCTCGAAATCGGAGATGGCCCAGGGTCAGTCGGGGTGCGAGGGATATGCTCTATGGGCAACCTTACACCCCGGCGTCGGCAGACCCGAGACGGCGTGCGGGTTTAGTCGGTTCAAGCCCGACATAACCGCCCCCGCTGGCCGGCGGGGGGGTATCCGAAGGGATTTCCGCACGGAAAAAAAAAAAAAAAAAAAAAAAAAAAAAAAAGGTAAAAAGTGGAGAGGTAGGGTAGCTAGGGAAAGAGAAATTCATTAGTTTAGTTACTATAACTATACTAATATTAGAATTAGAGAAAGAAAGGAGACTGACTATGGACAATACTGTTAAATGAAGAGTTATGCTAGGATAATTAAATGTTGCAAAAAGAGAACATCTAGGACGGCACTTGAACCCGCGACCAGTCCCTTACAATGTTTAAAAATGATTACAGTCATTTTTAAATATTGTCAAAGCCACTCATTGTTTCCGTAGTTCGCAAGAAATACGCTAGATGGCTCTTAAGACGTATATAATGTATCGGAGAAATTCGAATATCTGGGATGTCTCTAGTTGACTCAGATGGTCAGAGCATTCCCCCCGTAAGGGACTGGTCGCGGGTTCAAGTCCCGTCCTAGATGTTCTCTTTTTCCGATCTAAAATCTATAGGAAAAGTTAGCATATTAATTGTTTAAAAATTTAATTGAATTGTTGCAAAAACATTAAAATGAAAAGAAGATTTATGGGTATACCTTTTTTTTTTTTTTTTTTTTTTTTTTTCGTGCGGAAATCCCTTCGGATACCCCCCCGCGTGCCAGCGGGGGCGGTTATGTCGGGCTTGAACCGACTAAAACCGCACGCCGTCTCGGGTCTTCAGACGCCGGGGTGTAAGGTTACCCATAGAGCATATCCCTCGCACCCCGGCTGACCCTGGGCCATCTCACCACTAACAGCATCGCTCATCCTGTCTCATTATGGGTATACCTAGTAATAAAAAGTCTCTATTAGGACAATTGGAAACTAATAATAAAGAGTATATATATATTTTGAATTTTCCGTACGTTATGCCATTTTCTGTCATTCATCATGTTAACCTATGATCAATTAGGGATGTGCATTTTTTACTCGGTTTAAGTTTAACGATGATCATTAGAGTAACTGGATCGATTGTGAAAGCTGTGATCATATAAATTATGCATTTACGGAGATACATATTCGGAATGTTATCATCATCATCATCATCAACCTCTATTAGTCCACTACTACACATAGGTCTATCGTCATTCCACCTGGCCGGAGGGCGCTCTACACTACGTTTGCCGAGTGTAATGTTATACTGCTTTACATTTTTCGATATTTAAACTATCATGTACGCAGAATTACAATACATATACTTTTTCCTCGCAGAGTTTTAAAAAGTGTATCCGGTTGATGGCAATAGAATCACTCTCTATAAGGGACAAAACTACCTCGAGTAAAATGCACCTCTGCCTACCCCTTCAGGCATATACAGGCGTAAATATTAGCAAAAAAAACACGGCATCTGTCTACACCGCACTAGAACAAAAAAAAGGGTGAATGGTATGGAATTATCAATATTAGCTAAAGTACTGAGTGAAATAATTAACAGCCTTTTGTCAATAATGGCAAAAACAATGCTCCTTCATACGCCATCGAATTATACAAAGCTGCCCTTCCAAACAGAGGGATTAATAATTATCACTCAGTGAATTGTTTGCCCGGAGAGGGATGGCCCTGCTTTTTACATAATCCGTGTAACTATATTTTTCAATACAAGCAAGCAGATACTGGTCTATTTAAAGGTTAAATTAATTTTTCGTCGGGCTTGAGCCGTCTAAAACACACGCCGTCTCGGGTTGTCAGACGCCGGGGTGTAAGGTTGCCCATAAAGCATATCCCTCACACCCTGACTGACCTTGGGCCATCTCCGGTTTATAGATGGCTCCCTCGGGTTTGGGAACCACGGTGTCCCCGTCTTGCCCCGGTTTGGGGGAGGGGCGCTAGTCACCCCACCGTCCCGGCCTGACAGTCGATCTTGTTTGTTTATAAATGGCCAGCGTGAAACAGATAAAATACTTCTTGTTTAAAATCATATTGATGCTAATGCATTTTATATGAATGCAGTGAGATAACAAAGGTCACACTTAGCTAATACGGAAGATAAGTAGAAGATAAGTAGGTATACCTACTAACTTTAGCCTACGGCTTCGCTTGCGTCAGAAATTATTCTTGGTGGTATCGTTTCGGACCCACGCTACCACATGTAGTATCTTGTATTATGCTATAATACAAGAATAGGTACTTATCTACAAATCACAACACTACTTGGTGGTATCGTTTCGGAACCACGCCACCACCAGTGGTATCGGCGGTGGTAGCGTGGGTCCGAAAGGGATTCTGCTGGGATCACAGGTGGTCTCACCTGCTACCCCCAGGCTTGCCCTCATGGAGGACAGAGGTCGTTGAACGACCTCCGGCGCCTATTTCAAGCGTACCTACGTCGCTCGTGAACGCGCGTATTTCGTAAAATGCGTGTTTAGTCTAATCTATGGTTCATTGTCGTATACATGTCCTCTTTAGTACAGGAAGAGGGGCACAGCGGACAAGATAGCAAATATGATATGGTCTGCGATATGGCTCCCCAAGGACAGTGCACCTGCACTGGCGATCGATCGATATAAAATTATAGTCTTATTTCCCCATGATTTTCTTGCAGCAGCCAACTTAGGCCCGCAGGCGAGGGGCCCAAGCCAACCACGCCTGCAAGCTGACAGACCTGCTGATTGACGGACGAGGCTCTGGCGCAAGCTTTCCTTTCGAGATTGGGAGGTCAGGTAGTGGCTCTAGTGGAAGCCAAGTTAATTCTATTGATAGTTCTATTGATTTATTTTTACCATCTTTCGTTTGTGTTTACTTTCTATGTACACTTTGCTTCCCTCTGTTATTTTTTTTTGCTGCCTCTACTGCTCAAAGGTTTACTGATAGAGAACTCATTTAGAGTTAAGCTCGCCTTTGTACATAATTTATTTTACTTGTATTACATTTCTATCTTATTGGTTTTTGTGTACAATAAAGAATTAAGATAAGAAGTAGAGCGGACTCTGGACATCTAAATACAAGATTTGGATGCAACCGGGACTAAGCTTTGATCATGATGATGATGAATGTAAATAAATAAGTACTCTACGACATTCTACACAGTGCTTTCTAGACCCAAAGTAAGCATAGTTTATCTAACTTGATGTTACGAGTTCCAGACTGCACACTTATATACTAACATACTTATATACTTTTTTGTAGATAAATACTTATTATACATAGAAACACCCAGACCAATGCAAACACTTGCAATGCAAAAACAGGTAGGTGGTAAAGTCAAGCAACAGTCATTTTGGCCGTTGCATGAATGGGCCGACTCGACCGGGGAAGCACCACCCTCTCACAGAATATCGACGCCAAGTAACAGTATTTGAACTGTTGCGTTTCGTTTGGTGAGTGAGAGTGCCGGAGCCCAAACTCCTTTCCCATCCCCTCCCAAACTCCTTTCCCATCCCCTTTCCTTTACAGGGTCGGCAGCGCGAGTGTGATGCCACTGGTGTTGCACACGTCCATAGGCCGCGGTAACCGCTTCCTATCAGGTGGGCCGTGTGCTTGTCTGCCACCTTAGTGGTACAAAAAAAAAAAAAAAAAGCAGACATATTCATGCATATAAATATTTGCACTAAGCGGGAAGCAAACCCGTAGCAGTCGAATGCACTTCCGCTACGCCACAGAGGCCGTCATATGTCAATTATGTAATAATGTACTTTAAATGAGGAGGTTTCTTGCTTTGTAATTTCGTTTAAAACTCAAAGGTCTGAGCTACGAAGTTTTCCAATTATACAACTTTATCTTGGTTCCTATGTTCATACAGCGATGAACATAAGTGAGAGTTGAATATCTGCAGTTATAGCATCACTATAGTATTATATTTGCGGAGTAGTTTGAGCTGTCGGCCTCACCAAGATCTTCAGAGCCCAAGCGAACCTCACCTGCAAGGTGGTACACCTGTGATTGACGGACGAGACCCTGGCGCAGGTTTTCTCTTCGGAGCTGTTAAGTCAGACGATAGTTGCTCACGTAGAGCCAATATAAACCAAATCAACATGAGGAGAAGACGTAAGCAGACCCTGGGCTTTGAGGTGGAAGATTTGGATGCAACCGGAAACGACGCTGAGATGTTATATAGGTACGCGAGGTCAGGGGTGTGACTGGTTGGATCACCTCCAAGTTTGGGGCACCCTGGGCAACGTGGGCGATGACGCATCATTGATTGCTCCTCTGGAGTAGCTGGCGTCAACGTCAACGGCCAAGAGTCAGACCAACCGGCCCTTTTCAGGGCCAGCTGACCCCATTGCACGAGGGGGTCGGGGTATGGCGGGCCTGCAAGGCCCGCGTGTGGGGATAGTCGCTCCAGGTACCCCTCTGCTGTTATCAGAGGGGACATTGCGAATGGCCCAGGGTCAGTCGGAGTGCGAGGGATATGCTCTGTGGGTAACCTTACACCCCGGCGTCTGTAGACCCGAGACGGCGTGCGGTTTTAGTCGGTTCAAGCCCGACATAACCGCCCCCGCCGGCCGGCGGGGGGGTATCCGAAGGGATTTCCGCACAATAAAAAACAAAAGGTACGCGAGGTCAAAACTTTCTTGCTTTGTGGATTCGGGTAAAAATCAAGATCTGAGCTGCGAAGTTTGTTAATCAAAATCTTTTCCTGATATCAATTCACTGACACCACTTTCCAAAACTTTCTTTCGGCATCTACAACAATATTCAATTTATTGAAAAGGGACTGTTTCATCCTGTTAAGGGCTCCGAGGGGCTTGAAAATCTGTTAGCAAGCCCCGCAGCATACAAATAGGCATAGACAATGTTTGATATTTAACCCTTTGGTTGTCAGAGGGTACAAATTGAAGGTACTGAGGGGACGAGATTCGGGTTATAAAGCAAACGATTAAATGACTTTGTTTGTGAAAACAGAGCCTTAATTGTTAAATGGTGATTCATGTCGCTTGTGCTAAAGTGCTATTGTTTATCAATTTGTCGTGCAATAGGGTTATAGGATTTTTCGAGACCCAACCGTTTGTTTGTTGTTATTATATAAATAAAAATGAATGGCCAAAATGTATGTGCGCATAATTAAGGATCAAACGAACTTACCAAGTGAAGTTCGATCATAATTATGTGAGCAGCTTCATTCGACGCGATTTACGTTTAACATGGTGTAGTAGCGCTATCGACTGTAGGCCTTGCACGATGGTTTAAAGTTTTTTTTTTTATTTTTTTATATGGTATCCCAATGGCAGGGTAGGTTATAAATAGCGCGACCTACTGAAATATCGTCATTTTGTTCGAAGTTATTCACAATCTTTATTTTAGAATCGATCTGGGGGCAGGGCTTTTAATTACTTCAAAAATCGAAGTAATTAAATTATGTATGAATCGGGTGGGAGTAGGTAAATCGCGTCGAATGAAGCTGCTCACATAATTATGATCGAACTTCACTTGGTAAGTTCGTTTGATCCTTAATTATGCTTCGCAGCTTCATTCTTTGCGATTTACGTTTAACATGGTGTAGGATGTTTAGAGCAACGATTTTAAAATAAATAAACCCAATAGAGTGCATGAGCACGTAAGTGGGAATGTATAATAAAATACATTTTCATTAGTTAATTAATCATGATTTATTAATTACACAGCAATTACTAAGCAAGATTTACTGTAAATGTGAGGAGCCAAGTAAAGATTCAGCGAAGTCATTAACATTTACAACATCTTTATTATAGAAGCGAGCAAAAGCTGATGATGAATCGGACCATCCAGCAGTCTTCTTGATCACTTCTATGCTTACACCTAATTTATTTGCCTTTGATGTGGCCGCATGTTGTGTACTGTGCGCGGAAAATATCGAAGTATCTACCCCACTTTCTTGTAATGTGTCTTTTAACCAGTGACTAATAGTTTGAGAACTAACATTACAGTGTGGTTTTTTAAGGCTTAAAAATACGCTATTGTTATTTTTACTGCGTAATAAGTTTGTTCTTGTTAGATACATCTGTAAGCAACGAGCTGGACAGATCTCTTGACGTACATTATAAAATGGAAGCCTTAATACTGGCTGCAATGAGTTTAATTTTGTGGTTTTTATAACATCAGATATTTTTATTAAAATTTCTTTAGAGTTGTTGTGAGTTGTATGTTATTAATTTTTATAAGGGATAAAGTCTGTACACGATGTGCAGTCACTAGAGCAATCAATGTAAGAGTTTTCTTGGAGAGAGTTTTTAAGTCAAGTCCTTCATTTGGCCATTTTTGGGCTAAGAAGTTTAAAACAATATTGGGATCCCATGTAATATTGTATTTTGGATTTGTCGGTCTTAATTTAAATACTCCCTTCATAAAACGCTTAAGTCTATCAGCATCCAAATTATTTCCTAATACTAAGGATAAAGCGGATTTATATGAGTTTATTGTCCCATACTTTGCACCTGTATCAAATATTTCTGTCAGGAAATGTATTATTATTGGTACAGATGCAGTCTTATAATCATAGTTATGTAATTGACAGTAATTAATCCAAGCATTTACACAGCCCTCATATTGTTTATACGTATTATTTGACAAGGATGCAAGCATAATTTCTACCGACCTTGGTGACAAAAATTTGTTTAGTAAAGTCTGCCGGACAATCTCGCGGCAACCAGCGTTAGGGTTCGATGTAGGTTGTGGGGTAATCTGTAACGAGATTTTAGCAAATTACTGTCTGGTAAAAAATAAATAACCTTGGAATTACATATTCTGTTAAATAACGGAAACCAAGCTTGTGTTGGCCAGTATGGGACAACAACCACACCTTCCGCTTTATCGGATATAATTTTTTGAATCACTTTCAGAATCATTGAAAATGGTGGAAAGGCATAGAAATTTAAATATTTCCATGAAATGGTAAACGCATCAATAGCCCACGCATCTGGCTCGTTTTTCCAAGTTACAAATTTGTGACACTTAGAATTACAACGACTGGCGAATAAATCAATCTCTGGTGTACCCAGCTTACGTTTAATTTCTTTAAATGCGTGGTCACCCAACTCCCACTCGGTATCATGGATTTTCTTTCTAGATAGCTGATCAGCTTCGAGATTATCTTTCGTATTAATATACGAGCCATGACTGTAATGCGTCTCCTTTCGCACCATTGCCAAATATCTCGGGCTTCGTCATTTAGGTGTGGATATTGTACGCTACCCATTCTGTTAATACATGAAATAGCAGTAATGTTATCAATCCTTAATAACAACTCACAGTCAGAATAATCTTTAGCGAAGACTTTTAATCCGAAAAAGGCTGCTTTAAGTTCTAACTGATTAATATGCAAATTAATTTCACTATCTTTCCAATGACCATAAGACTCCTCCCCATTACAATACGCACCCCATCCGGTTGATGAAGCGTCAGTGTAAATTTCGTTTACGTAATCATTGGTTTTAATTGGTGAATAACCAATATCCGCATTATGTAACCACCATGAGAGATCCTCCCTTATAAACTCCGGTAAGGTTATAGTTTGATTGTAACTAGAATTATTTAACAAGGCTTTAAATTTTACTTGTTCTAGTAATTTTGTACGCATCCAAGAATACTGTATTGCTGGACAGGCAGACACTAAAAAACCAATTACTCTAGCAAACTCACGTAACTTACACTTCCGAGTATCTAAACAATGTTGTACGCAATTTTTTATTTTATCTTTTTTATCTGTGGGTAGTTCCATTATCATTTTCTGGGAATCAAAAATAAAACCTAGGAATCTGCATCGAGTTCTAGGTATGAGGTAACTTTTTTCCCTGTTTATAAAGAAACCTAATCTCTCTAATAATGTACATGTATGATCTACATTAACACGACAGTCATAAAAATCTAGACCGATGCAAAAAATATCATCTAAATAAATTACAGATATCATATTTCTAGACCTAAGGTATTCAATTACAGGTTTCATTAATTTTGTAAAGATATACGGAGCTGTGGATAAGCCAAATGGTAAACAATTAAATTGGTAAAGCTTATTGTTATAATTAAAACGTAGGTATTTTCTGTGACAATTAGAAGTGTTAATAAAAAAGTACGCATCCTTTAGGTCCACTGAAGCCATGTGACAATCAGTGCTGATTAATTTAATAGCTGTTCTATAATCTTCCATTTTAAAGTGATGCGTTTCTATAAATCTATTTAATGATTTTAAATTCAATATAAAGCGCTTTTCACCGTTTGGCTTGGGTACTAAAAATACGCTAGAAATAAATTCACCTTCAACATGAGAACATTCTGATATGGCATTCACCATTACCAACTTTTGAATAACCTGAACGAATTCCTTATGTTCTTGATCTGATTTTGGCATAGTACTGGGACTATCCAGTTGAATTGGAATGGAAGTAAATGGGATTCTATATCCTTTTATCCATGACAATAGAATAGAATCATCTGTTATTTGAGACCACTGTGGGTAAAAATATTGTAAACGACCAGCGTATTGAGTTACCTGAGTATTTAACGTTGATAATTCTTCCTGGCAGGTGAAGACGCTTTTGGGGGGGGCACACGCTGACGTGGATGCGTCGTGACACGCGGTTGACGCGCTGTTTGCCGTCCTCTTGATGACTCGTATCGTTGTTCTGTATGGTGGTTTCCTCTGGATTGGGCCCCTGGAGTTTAAATTATTATGGCCGCGGCTCTTATGAGTGTTCCTAAAATTTGTATTCTTACTTGAAGATGCTGCAGGGTTAGTTTTTTGCAGAGATTCACCTGTCTTTTGAACAGACCTTGCAGTTTTAAGGCTTTCTGCTAAAACCTCACCAAACAAATACTTATCGCGGTTAGTGTTGGCTAGAGCATCACGAAGATGTAAATTAATGGAGCTCATAACTATACTACGACGAGTCTTCGTCTCAATGTTATGACTATCACATAATAAGCGACATGCATCACTAAGCGGTTGTAATAGAGCTTGCTTAGAGGACTCATTGTGTAGAATCATCTCCGTGAGGCTGGATAATGCGGCTAAAGCGACTCCAATTTGGTTTTGTTTTTGTTGTAACGTGACATCTCTCTTGACTAGGATGTCTGAAAGCGCAGCTTTAGCCTCAAGGTTTAAAACTGGTGCGATGAGAAAATTACAATTAGCCGGGATGATATATTTTTTCAGAAGTGATTCTTTTATTTCCTTGGGCAATCCCTTCAGCAATATATCTTGCCAACGGGAAGCGATATCTTTGTGAATATTTTTTCCCAACGCAGTATCTAATTGTGGTGCTTCACCAAGAATTAGAAGAACCTCCTCTTCTAATTGAGTCTCTTCTTCTTGAGGTAAAGAACTACATGGTTCAGGTATTGGGTTCTGTTCTGTAGTGGCCGGTTCTACGCCGATAGGCTCACATAGCGATGTTTGAGGTATGGGAGAAATCAAGCTTGGTAAATTTTCGGTGTATTCTTCCGGAAAAATAACTGGTGAACATGTATGTGACCGCATGGGTAATACTTGCTCCTCAAGTTCTGAAATATACATTTTGTATTTTACTTCTAGAACCGATGCACTACTATTATTGCGACGATAGTTGTAATAAGATATTTATAACCGTCAACGACGGTATTCACTTTTGTGATTAGATTACGCGTCAACGACGGTATCTATTTAAAAAATGGAAAATGATGACCACCAACGGTGGTAACAATTATTTGTGGTTATAGGTTATATGCCATGATCTTTTAATCGCCAACGACGGCTAAAAGTCATATTATGGAGATTAATACGTCAACGACGGTATTCGTACAAATTGTCATAACCGCCAACGACGGTTAAAGTGTATGTGGTTATATCTAATGATTTTGTAATCGCCAACGACAATTGAAAACCATTTCTCCAAGATAGAGTTAAGCACTTATTTAAATTAATAGTCACTTACCGCTATCTTCGGAAGACGAAATAACACGTTTCCGACGTTGTAACTTTCGTTCCAGTTTTTTAATCTTCTTTGTGATCTTAGCTTCCTCTTTTTCTCGAAGTTTCCTTTTACCCATCTTCACTTTTTAATAATATCTACGAGTAGTACCTAATTCAATGCGAAGGCTACGGCACGATAACACAGAATGACGATATTTCAGTAGGTCACGCTATTTATAACCTACCCTGCCATTGGGATACCATATAAAAAAAAAAAAAAAAAAAACTTTAAACCATCGTGCAAGGCCTACAGTCGATAGCGTTACTACACCATGTTAAACGTAAATCGCAAAGAATGAAGCTGCGAAGCATAATTTTCAAATGGCTGCACCAAATTTAATCATTCTGGTTTTATGTTCTTTGTTATTATCAGGATAAGGTTTGTATGAAAGAAAAATTAAAGAAAGTCCACGGGTAAGGTGTTAATATTGCACTGGGGCGAAGCCCCGCAGTATTATATTATAAATTGAAAAGAGGAAATAATACTATAAAATTAAGTCGTGTTAGTGATGAGCGCGATATTACTCAAGAACGGGTGATCCGATTTTCATGATCTTTAGTTTTTTAGATTTGTACTATGCCAATTTGTGTTTTTTTTTTGCGAACTATCCCCCGCCGGCCAGCGGGAGTGAATGTGTCGTACTCGAACCGACCAAAATCTCACACCCGTCTCGGGCCTTTAATGCGGGTGGCAAGTGCAACATTCACGAAATAAAGTCAGTAGTCAGCAAGTAAATGTGACTTGATCGCAATTAGTTACTCACTTACTTGTCTGCTAATTTGAACTAAAATTTAGCAAATAACGTGAAAAAATTGAGTACGAACGAAACGTTCGTACTCAATTTTTTTTTCTCAGGAAATATTATCAAAACATCTAAGTATACGTACGTTTTATCTCAAATTTTACTCAAAGTTTCGTAGTTTCGCTCACTGCTTTAACTTACAACACAGTTCCACCCTAAAACTTAAGAGCGCTTTGTAAGCATGAACTTAGTTCTGAGCCATTGTGGGAACGAAAAACCTTCTCGTATTACTTCGACTTACTCGTACGGTGACGAGCTTTGTACATAGGTTTTAAATAAAGTATTTCAGTACAATATAATAGATGTGGGTTTGAGAGCTCTTGAGCTGTATTCCTATTACTATATTATGTTACTATTATATATGAATAATAAATAAACTAGGACGGTTACCAGCTTCGCAATCAACCCAAACTTAAGCGTAGCGAGATTTGCCTATCCAACAATAGGTCAAAGTGACCGGTCGACTTTTTCCATTGATTTTGTTTTTCGGTGATTATTCCTCGATGGTAAGACCGATCTGGACATTCGACCCCTTACGACACTCAGTAATGTCTACTTGATCACCGTGGCAAATTTGGTCGCGATCGGTCAAACGGTCTAGGAGGAGTATCATTTGTTTGAAATGCAACTTTGAAACCAAAGACTTATATCTCCGGCCAGGTGAGATGACGATCTGCGAAAGACTGCGGGCAGATGCTGGATGCGGCAAGCTGAAGACAGGGTGGTATGGCGCTCATTAGGGGAGACCTATGTCCAGCAGTGATGATGATATCTCTAGTATAAACCCAGACTGATAGCATTAAATTATAATATATTATGTTACTTTACTACATTCTATTATATTTTATTTTTTAAAGAATATTAGTAACCGAAATTACTAATATTCCCCCTAACCCCTCCAGCAAAGCTTAATTGCTTGTGTTAAGAGTGGGTTCACGTCAGTAGTGTAATGGCGAGAATTCGAATCCGGGACTTTGCGATCTCAAGGCCGACTCCTTGACCACTAAGCTACCGACACTTCTTTTAGTCTAAGTTATGTCGTTTCAGCTCCAAAATGACTATAAAATCATGGTAGAATTTAATTTTTTTATCATAAGCACTTATATCGAGTATACGATCAAGTCTGATAAGCTGTCTTCGCCCGCGTGATATTATGCATGTATTATATACATAAACGCTCCTCTTGAATCACTCTATCTATTAAAATAACGGCATCGAAATCCGTTGCGTACTTTTAAAGATCTAAGCATACATAGGGACAGACAGACGAGGGGGTGCGACTGATTCGATCACCTCCAAGTTTGGTGCACCCTGGGCAACGTGGGCGATGACGCATCATTGATTGCGTCAACGTCAACGGCCAAGAGTCTGACCAACCGGCCCTTTTCAGGGCCAGCTGACCCCATTGCACGAGGGGGTCGGGGTATGGCGGGCCTACAAGGCCCGCGGGGGGGGTGGTCGCTCCAGGTACCCCTCTGCTCTTATCAGAGGGGACACTGCGAATGGCCCAGGGTCAGTCGGAGTGCGAGGAATATGCTCTATGAGTAACCTTACACTCCGGCGTCTGTAGACCCGAGACGGCGTGCAGTTTTAGTCGGTTCAAGCCCGACATAACCACCCCCGCTGCCTGCGGGGGGGTATCCGAAGGGATTATCCGCACAAAAAAAAAAGGGGACAGTCAGACGAGAAAAGCGACTTTGTTTTATGCTATGTAGTGATATATAGCAGTTACAATGTTCATTAGACTCAGGAACTAAAACACTAGGCTGCCCCTCATGGGTTGGCATCTGACGCTCCCTAGTTGAACCAGAACCGTAATGAGCTGGGCGGGGAGGTGCGGCTTTGATTGAGATGGACAAATCACGAAAAGCTAATTCAGTGTGAAGTTAATTACATTTTTTTCCATTAATTTATCTCAATGCAAATTTACTGTGTGTTATCGGCGATAATACAAAATTATAGAATGGAATTCTGTTCTTTTCATTATAGAACAGCTTCTTATAATAATGTTTTTTTTTATGGATGACGTTTGACCTCTATCTCACCTGATCGTAAGTGAAGATGTGGTCTACGATGGATCACGTTTGCCGAGAAGGAACCTATTCACTCGAGACTTGAAGATTCCAAGGTTATAGCTTTCCAGAAACACAGACTCAGGCAGGCAATTTCACTCCTTAGCTGTACGCATAATAAATGTGTCGCCGAAACGTTTCGTGCGTATGAGTGGAATAACCACCATGTAGCGGTGGCGCGTCGCTGTGCGTCTGGTCGTTCGATGATATGTAGGTACATGTGCATTATTATTGACATTGTCAAGATGTTTGCTGTTCATTATACTATACTGAGCAATGTTATCATCCCGTATTATTGAGACGGCAGAATCACAAATTATGTGCGGAAATGGACTTGTTTTATGGAGAATAAAACTCCGAGGTGTTAATAAGACTTGTAATCAGTGCAAAAGCTCAAAAGTCATTGACAATTTTCTAAACTTACACTATAATTAATTAAAACTACCTACTCGAAGCAGCGCCAGATATGATGATGCATACATCGCGGTTCCTCTCATTGCGGGTGTAAATGGTACAGGCGCTTTAACGATTTAACATGCCCCCGGGCGTTGAAACAAGTCACAACGGTTTCAACCAGACTCCGACGATACAGGCAATGGACAGATTCTGTTGAATGCTCGCCGAACTACTCCAGAAGATGTCCTTATGTCAGCAACACGAGCTATACCGTCTGTTCCAGGGTGAACAGCCACAATTCGTCCCATCTTCCAATTTAGAGGAGGAAGATTATCCTCCTTAATCACTACTAAGGAGTTAAGCTTCAGAGCATCCCTTCCTGAACGCCATGTGGTCCGCACCTGTAATTCTGCGACGTATTCTTTGCTCCATCTACTCCAGAAATGTTGCCGGAGTTGTTCGATCCGTTGGAACCGAGATAAATGGTGAGTAGAATTATCTCGGTAATCAGGTTGCGGTAAGCAAGTAACGGGGCGTCCAATGAGGAAGTGACCTGGCGTAAGGGGGGTGTAGTCTGCTGGATCCGAAGATAACGGCGTCAGTGGTCGAGAGTTTAATATGGCTTCAATTTTAGTTAGCGTGGTGTAAAGCTCTTCAAACGTCATGTGACAATTTCCCAACACTCTTTGAAGGTGATACTTTGTTGACTTTACACCGGCTTCCCAGAGACCACCAAAATGCGGAGTGTACGCGGGCATGAAATGAAATCGAATGCCATCGTTCGCTGCACTTTCACCCAAGGACAAGCTATTCGATTTTAAAAACTTAATAAGATCGTTACACGCACCGACAAATGAGGTACCGTTATCCGAAAAAATATCAACGGGTTTGCCTCTTCGAGATATAAATCGATACAAAGCTAGTCAATAATTATTGCTTGTTAAGTCACCAACAAGCTCTAAATGGATGGCCTTGGTTGTAAAACAAATGAAAATTGCGACATACACCTTTACCAGCCTGCATCCACGACCCTGACGGCTGACACTCATAATAGGGCCGGCGTAATCAACGCCCGTGCTCTCAAACGGATAACCGGGACGAAGGCGCTCACGAGGTAAGTTGCCCATCATAGGGGCTACCACCTTACCCTTCATACGATGGCATCTAACACATTTATGAAAGCAAGCCTTCGCCAAATTGCGACCTCCTATTGGCCAGTATGTTTCCCTAATGGAAGCTAATAGGGACTGTGGGCCAGCGTGCATTAACTTTATGTGCTCAAAGTTAAACAGTAGTTTTGTGAAATGATGTGTGGACTGTAATACAATAGGATGCTTTTTACCATATGCAAAACACGAATTATCGAGACGTCCTCCCACTCTCATTAATTTCCTTTGGTCTAAATATACATTTAACTTGAGAAGGGCACTCTTTTTTGGTAAACTGCAATTATTTAAAAGTAAATTATAGTCAGGAAAAGATTCTGATTGACTTTCAATAATGACAACATCTAGTGCATTTTGTAAATCATCCTGAGACAAATAATTAGTTGTAGGATAGTTTTTCCTACTTGAATTAATAAATCTTAAAACATAAGCTACACAACGTATAAGCCGTGAGTAATTAGAAAAACGAGTAAAGTCTATCAATGCCCCGCTCTCGGAGTCATTAATGACAGCACTTAAAACTAAATTGGGTCGAATCTCTGGTAGCTTTTCCAGGCCTGAACACTGAACTTGAGAAGGCCACTGAGATGGGTCGAGTCTTAGAAATTCTGGTCCAGACCACCACAGATCTAAACACCTCAGAACACTAATATCCACGCCTCGAGATATTAGGTCTGCTGGGTTTTTATCCGTTGGAACGTGTCTCCAGGTGCAGTTCCCTGCCATATCCAAAACTTCAGCAACACGGTTGCGTACGAAAGGTTGAAGTTTGGTAGGCATCATCTGTAACCAACCCAGCACAATGGTCGAATCAGTCCAACAATAGACTCTACTAACCTTCAATCGCAGTGAGCTAGTCACCTTTCCATGAAGACGTGAACCAATAACCGCACCACACAATTCAAGTCGCGGTATAGTCGTGGGCTTTATTGGGGCAACTCGACTCTTGGCCATCAATAAACGGACCATACAGCTACCGTCATCATTGAAACTGCGAATGTAAACGCAAGCACCGTATGCGGTCTCCGACGCGTCTGTAAAAATATGGAGTTCCAACTCCCTATGTGCATTGCAAAGTACAACTCGCGGTATACGAAGAGAATTCAAAAGAGGCAAAGATTTAATAATAATATCCCACTGTTTACTTATCTCATCGGGGAGTGGCTGATCCCATGACAACTTATCTAACCACATTTTTTGCAATAATACCTTCATGGTAACTACAATAGGGCATAGTAAACCTAAGGGATCAAAAATGCGTGCAATTACCGATAATAAATCACGCTTTGTGTGACCAGTTGAAGATTTTGTAAAATTTAATGGAAATCCCAACTCATCAGAACTGGCATGCCAACCGAGGCCAAGCAGCTTATCAGGCTGGTCAGATCCAATTGAGGCAGTCAAGTTGTCTAAGGTAGGAACATCCGCTACCAATTGAGGGTCGTTAGACTTCCATTTTCTTAATGGCATACATGCTAACGCAAGTGCTTTCGTGACCTCAACTTGAATGAACTTAGCGGTTTCATAATCACTATCACCGGTGAGCAAATCGTCCACGTAAAAATCATGAATGATGACATCAGCGATTTTAGGGTGCCTACAGTCGAGTCCTACTTGCTTAAGACATCGCGTCGCAAGGAACGGAGCACTGGCGGTACCGTACGTGACGGTGTTCAATTCGTAAACATTGATAGATTCGTTAATGCTATCGCGCCACACGATCCTTTGCAAATACCGATCCGACGGGTGGACTACTATCTGTCTGTACATTTTCTCCACATCAGCAGACAAAACATATTTGTGGAATCTGAACCGTATAAGTATAGACAAGAGATCGTCCTGCACCGTTGGTCCTACCATCTGAAGGTCATTGGAAGATACTCCAGTCGACGTAGGGCTGCTCGCGTTAAAAACAACGCGCAGTTTAGTCGTGCTACTTGACTCTCGCAATATGCCGTGATGCGGGATAAAATAACCGGGATACAACTCACGTCCACTCACATTAGTCATGTGACCAAGCGACTGGTATTCTGACATAAATTCATAATACATTCTGCCGAAGTCATGCTTAACTTTTAATTTACGTTCTAAATAATGTAAACAATGTGTAGCCTTATTGTATGATTCCCCTAGAACCGAATGATTTTTCTTAAGTGGTAGACGAACACAAAACCGACCATCAGACAATCGTGTCGTATATTTAATGAAATGATCCTCACATAATTTTTCTTCTGGCATATAAGAATTTGAGGACAGCGTGTTTATCTCATCTAATTGCCAAAACTTTGTTAAATCAGATCTAAGTTTTTCCCACTCGCCATGATTGTCGACAGAATTGACAGAAATATTACATTTTAAATCATTCGAGAGTAATGATAAATAGGTTTGTGTGACTGGACCGGAAACTATCCATCCTAAACGGGTTTCACATAATACTGGTCTCCCAGCACCTAACTTTAGTCTTTGAGATCCCAACAATTCCCAAAACAGATCAGCACCGATCAAAATATCAATCTCTGCAGGCTTATAAAAGTTGGGATCGGCTAAAGTAATATTCGAGGGTATCTCGAAATCAAAAATATTAATTTCACGGCACGGTACGTTACTTGTAATATATGGCAAAACAAACAATTAAGATCGAAAACAACGTCATCTTGTAATGACGACATCTTAACTCGACATAATTTGCCTACGCGCGACGTGACATTGTTTATACCAAGTATAGATTTATTTACCTGGCTAGTTATTAAATTTAGTCGTGTGCATAATCTATCTGTTATAAATGATGAAGTGCTACCGCTGTCTAGAACAGCGCGAACAACATGTATAACCTGGTTCATTAAAGAAAGGAATCTAAAATGGCGGTGCTTATGATGCTCTCCCGCTCGCACCCTAGTGTCGTCTATACTCACTCTCGCGCGTACCGTAAACAAAAAACAATATTAGTATTAGTCTTGATTTGCTTCCATGCTGTCTTGACGCGCTCAGTGATCTTTTTTACGAATTCCTTGTTAAAGTTTTCTGTTATTACACTTGTTACCTGTTATTGTTGTTAAGTTTTGTTTTATTGTTAAGTTTTGTTTTATTGTTAAGTTTTGTTTTATTGTTAAGTTTCGTTGTTTGGACGTGCGGACTGTGCGGAGATGTAATAAAATTATGTCTCCACGAAGGCGAAGCCGCTGGCAGAAGCTAGTTAAAAATTAATACAACCCGGTCATGTTTTCATTATTTTTTATTTGAAAAAAAAAAACTTATATGCTAACTGTACTATCTGTCAACACAAGTACAAGCCGCCATTTATGATTCCTTTCTCTAATGCATCGGCTTATACACAGTTATTATGGTCGCGCAGTTTGATCAAGGCGGTGGACAACAACACATCTCGCTGCTTATGACCACGGAAAGACGCAATGTTAGCTGATAAAGCTACGTTAGATGTGGTACTAGTGGCACACGGAACAGATGTATGCAAGTTATTAGTCATATCAGGGGATGAATTATCAATATGTGTATTCGTAATGGTGCATTTATTATTATCTGTGTGAATAAGTGTGTGATGTCTACGTTTGCAGTGTTTACAACCTGGTTTTTTACACTTGTTAGCGTAGTGACCCGAATGAAAACAGTTGTAACATATTTTATAGCTAGGTAGCAATTTGAGACGCGCGTCAGTGTTTAATGCGAGAAACTGTTGACAATTATTTAATGTGTGATCATTACTATTGCATTTGGGACATACTTTAGGAACTGAATGGATATTAGAACTACTAGAAGACTGCGTAGCCACCATAGACTTTAACTTAGGGCCTGATTTACTTACAGTATGTGGATAATTATGACGTGATGACTCTAAGGTTTCGATAAGATCAGCTCGACTACGTAGGAATTGTAGGAATACATCAAACGTAATCGGGCTGTCTTTGTCTAACCTGCCTTTGCATTCTTCCCACTCACGAAAGGTTTTGTGATCAAGCTTCGGAGTGATAATACAAATCAAAAGTGTATCCCACTGTTTGACAGGTTCCCCTAATGATGCTAAAGCTCGCAAGTCTTTATTTAATTTGTCAATTAGATTTTTCAATGCAATAGACGACTCCTTAAGAGTAGTCTCAATATTTAGTAATGCATTTACGTGATTAGTTACTAATAACCTTTTGTTGTCGAAACGATCACATAATAAACTCCATGCCACGGTGTAATTACTCGAAGAAAACTCAATACTTTTGATTACAACGGCAGCAGTTCCCTCAAGAGATGCTCTCAAGTAGTGGAATTTATTAATTACGTCAATTTCATCATTCGAATGAATTAGGCTAGTAAAGGTGTCACGAAATTCTAACCAATTATCATATGATCCGCTAAACGTTGGTAACTGAATGGTAGGTAATTTAACCGGTCTGTGCATGCTAGCACGAGTGCCTTTACAACTCTGCATCGATTTATTATCGTTATTAACATTATTAAGAATGCTTTGCGCTCTGGACAAAGACTTATAATACATAGACTCGAAATCAGAACGTTCAGAGTATTGGAATTTTATATCCTCTACAATACATTCTAGGTGCAACTGTACCTCATCGTATCGCTCGTACACAGACTCAAGTTTTCCCATGCGCAACTGCAATTCCGAAATATCGCAATTTGATATCTCTTTGTCCTCAAGCGAGTCCAGGTAGTTAACGAAGGCAGTCAAACGACCCTTGTAGCTACCTCGCTTTTTAATTAGATCTTTTTCTTCGGCCATACTGGGAAACGGGTGTCGTCAACCTAGAACTGATACAATAACAATTATCAACCAATGCTTATATGCTACGAGTACCTATAACAGAACACTATAGTTATGAAAACTACCTACACTTGACCAAAGCTTACTGAATGTTACTGCGTTAACAATATTAATCTATTTACCCAATTATATATATAAGCTTTAAGGTATAAGCGCATTAGGGTATAAGCTTTAAATAAGGTACGTAGGACTCACACTGTACCTATACTACCACTTATATAATTTTACTAATTAATTCACACAATTTTATAAAAAGAACTAAGTACATATACCATTAAATACAAGTAAATACGTATATATTATCTTGATGAATACACTATTTTGATCAATCCTAAACTAATAACTGTATTGCTTTTAACAATGACTTGCAATATTAACATCGAACACTCCAATGTACCTACTGTGTCAAGATACCTAACTGTTAACAATCACTGTTAATTATGTAAATTAGTTGCAGTGTCATACAAAATTAGTTAAATAATGTAGCAAGTAAGCTAACTATACTGTATTAAGTATGATTTAAACTAAATTTTTGCTGATGAACAAATACTAATCACAATGTAAGTAGGTACCTGATGATTTTACTCTAACACTGTACATATGGTAAGCAATAAATATACTGACCTTTTGTTATAGATCTATTTTTATTTATGTTACCTGAGTGCTGGGTGAAGATATTAATAATTTTAAATAGGTAATTGCTTTACACCACGAACTGTCTTGCTTGAACTTAATCCTCGAAGTCACTTTGGCAAATCCTTAATTCCTTATATATCTTAATCCTTATTCTTATTTATTTTCGCTAATCTTGCAGCTATCCGGTTCGTTCGGACCATGTACGGAAATGGACTTGTTTTATGGAGAATAAAACTCCGAGGTGTTAATAAGACTTGTAATCAGTGCAAAAGCTCAAAAGTCATTGACAATTTTCTAAACTTACACTATAATTAATTAAAACTACCTACTCGAAGCAGCACCAGATATGATGATGCATACATCGCGGTTCCTCTCATTGCGGGTGTAAATGGTACAGGCGCTTTAACGATTTAACAAATTATGAATCGCTCATAACTAATTCGATGCATTACATATGCATTATGCCTAGTGCATTAGGCCACTCTCAATGCTAATTTGGTCGCTTTGAAGCAATATCTCTTGGTTGAATTTATGCCGTACGTCACAGGTCTCTTACCTATTAATCTTACCCCATTTGCTTGTCTATTGGAATTTATAAATGAACGTCTAAGTCGTTGACAAACAAACGTACCTACTTCCAAAGTTTCAAACCGAAGTCTCGGACAATTAGCACCATGAAACGAGCTATTCCCAGTAGTTCTACCATACAGTCTTACCAGTAATACTACTGGGAATATTTATCCCAATAGTCTTAATTTAAAAACCCAGAAGAAATACTGAGGTTTTTTTTTCCGCATAGAGTTACTAGTAAAACTCGACATACGGCCCACCTGATGGAAAGCGGTTACTCCGGCTTATGGACATGTGCAACACCAGGGGCGTCACACTCATGCAGCTGAGCCTGTAAAAACCTTCTAATGCCCTTCTTGAAGAACTCCATATTGTAGTAGTTTGAGAAAGCACGACAGGGAGATCATTCCACAGCCTGCGGGTGCGCGTAATAAAGTTCACATTTGTTCAAACCTCACTGTGCGTACCGTTTCCGATCGCAACGTGTGAGGATGAACTCCCTGTCTGTGACGAGCGGTGCGATGATAAAATACGGCCGCGGGCATCATATCAAACAATTCATCTGAACACACCCCATTGTTTCGGCCGTAGAACACGCACCGGGAGGCAAAATCACTCCTAAGACTTAGAGGTTCTACACTGCCTGTAAGTACGTGATTGTCGACGTTCCTCAGCGCCCGTCTTTGCACCGAGTCGAACTGGTCAAGTTGGTATGCAGATGCCCCGGCAAAAAGGTGACAGCAGTACTACATGCGGGGCCGGACTTGTAACTTATAAAGAAGAAGTCTTTACGCCGAAGTGAAGTACTGCTTCGCCCTGTTGAGCACTCCAAGTTTCTTAAATTCCAACTCGACCCTGTCTTCCATGTGACTGCGAAAGAATCCACAGGTAACAATAGTAAACTAAACACATTCTTATAATAATATTATAGCCTATAACAGTAAGCTATTAAAAGTAGCATCAGCAAACTTTATAAGAACAAATTAGCTTTCTGGCGCAGCGGAACCCCGAAGAGGCAAAGTTTTCCTAGACAGCTTATCAGACTTAATCGTTTACTCGATATGAGTGCTTATGATACAATTTCTACACACATATACCTACCATAATTTTATAGTCATTTGGAGCTGAAACGACATAATCTAGACTAAAAGAAATGTCGGTAGCTTAGTGGTTAAGGAGTTGGCCTTAAGATCGAGAAGTCCCGGGTTCGAATCTTGGCCATTACACTACCTATTTGAACCCACTTCTAGACAAATAATCTACCGACACGCTACACTAATCATCAAAATTTCAACATCATAAAATTGTTCTTCTAGCTATTACCCGCAGCTTCACCCGTATGGTATTCTGATGCCGTACCCTCTACCCATGGGAACCTATTACAGCGATAAAAAGCCTATACCAAATTGCAGCCAGATCCGTTCAGCCGTTTGAGCGTGATTGAATAACAAACATGCAAACATGTTCACAAACTTTCACATGTATAATACTATACTATACTAACTGCGGCTCCACCCGCGTGATAATGAATTCTGATCCATTTCCAGTTCCTGCAACCCATGGGAACCTATTCCAGAGATAAAAAGCCTGTGATATTCCGGACTATAATCTATCCCTGTACCAAATAATGTCGCGTTTATAATAAAACTCGTAGTAGGATTAGTAGGATAGGAAGTACGAAGTAGGATAGGATTTGAAATTACGGACGGATTGTAATCTTACAATACAATCCGTTATCAGATCAAAACCTTCAACAAAAATTGATAAACCATGGTGACCGGTTCCCATCAAATATTTAAGCTCTTGTTTCCTACAATACCTACCTATCTACTACCTACCTACAAAAGCTACAAATCAAGGAATGTGTCCTTACTTTTTGCAAGAATATCTCAAATTCTTGCATAATAACCATAATAACCTTATTTCCCAAAGCGGTCTGGTCCCTATCCTTATACCCGGCCTCTTTGATTATTATCCATTTTGTTATACAAAAGACTTTTTATGAAACCCAGTTGTAAATAAAGTTCAATCGAAATCAATTAAAATTGTCACTATTTGTTTTGTATAACTTTTTTTCGTACAGAATCCCGCTTGAATTTCTCCTCATGTCGGTACTAGATGCGACAGATAGGCAGAGATGTATAATATTATACTAGCAACCCGCCCTAGCTTCGGTTCGTATAATTTGAGATTTTTTTAACTCAAGTCATCATAATTTGCACATAATATATAGCCTATGTCCATCGGGGATAATGTACCTTCAAATGGTGGAAGAATTTTTGCAACAAGTGCAGTAGTTCTGAAGATTACCCCAGACATTTAAATAAATAAAATAATTAACTGGGTGCACTTCTCGAAGAACCAAAAATCCTAATACTTTACACTTTGCCAGATCCGGCAATCCAACTCTAGACCACATGAACAACAGCCACAATCTCTACCGCTGGGCCACCGAAGCAATTACTTACTCACCTATTTGAATTCTGTATGGAGATTGAATTCACTTTCAATTTGCGGGTACATGAATTAAGAGGCATCAGCCATGATAGTACTGAGATAATCTGGTCCCAGCGCGCCATCCGATTCCTTACAATCCTACGTCGAGGTGGATTTCATTAATTATCTACGAACTCACTATCAAGCCACTACCATCGGTCTTGCCAAATTCTAATATTTAAACTTAAAGAACTACACAAAAAGCTCTAACAGTAAATTTTTTTTTGGACATTCTACACAGCTTTATCTAGACCCAAGGTAAGCATAGATTAACTAGCTTATGTTATATTACCTACATACATTCTTCAATACATTTTTTTTGTAAAGACATACTGTATATTATACATTTAAACACCCAGACTAATGTAAATAGACATATTCACACTACGCGGGAATAGAACCCGCGCCTCATGGCATAGCAATCGAATGTACTACCGCTACGCCACGCTAGGCCTTCAAGGAATGAATTTTAATGTAAAGATTAATGGTAATTGACTGGTGAATGAAATAATAAATGAATGAGTGAATAAATCTATGATAATTTATTTGCAGATGAGTTCATAAAGTTCAAACTAGTATCAATTGATTTATAGGTGAAATTGCTAAAAATCCTTCGTTCCTTAGAACAAAATGGCTTACAATAAAACTTCAAGATTGAAGCTCAAGCGGTTTAAGCTCTGCATTTCAGTAATGTCCTATGCTTAAAATGATAATAATTAACTGAGCTTATTGAATAAATTACGACGCGCAAACAAACTAACTCGAAGTTATCTCGATACTGACCATAGTTGGAGCTAAACCGACATAAAAAGAAGTCTGGCAAAACTATATAACCGGAGTACTATGAAATATTTATATAGGAGACGCTGTACACTCGCCAACTCGATTATTTATTTGTACAAGCACTACTGGTACGCTTTGTAGACTCGTATTGTGAACCAGACAGCACAATGCTTTCAGGGTTGATGCCAAATGATTTAAAGCTCTGTAGGAAAGGGGGATGTTCCTCCAACACAAAGGGTGGATCCTTCGACCAGGTAAGGTGATCACGCCTGGCGGGCCGCACCCCAACGGTTGCCGTTGGGATGATGTCTATATGTTATACCAGATCGCGAACTTACAATTACAATTTCGCGATTCAGGATCGGTAGTGGCGTAGTAGTGAATTAGTTCAAGTTGTTGTCACTAGATGGCGCTGGGTATATATGGTATCGCATATTGATATAATAATTGACCCTGATTGCTGACTTTTTGAGTGATACTTTTAACAATAGAGATATATTATGTATAACAAACAAGTCAAAGTTGAAATTTTGCACAAAATTTATCATCATCATCATCATTTGAGCACCTATCCCGGTTACATCCAAAACTTGCATCTTATAGCTTGGGATCTCCTTTCCATAAATTTGGTTTATAATGACTTGATTTCACCAAATATAGTAGAAGTAGTAGTGTAGGGGCATATACATCAATACATAGAAACATCCAAACAAATACAAACAGACCAATTCTGCTTTCCGCATCTAGTCTAATGATTTCTAGAGAATAAGAAATAAGGCTTTATTTTATTTGGACAATAAGTCCTGTTTAGTTCACGCATTTTCGTGAAATATCAGTCATGTCCTCCAAAACAGTATCACTATATGTTCTGTTTTTAAATAAAAAATAATAACTAAGAATTCAGTGCAAGGTGCGACTGAAATAAATTGAGCTGAGCGAGCAGGACACTAACTTGAAAATACGACATCTTACTACGATCGCGCGCTTAGCTAAGGCCGCGCGCTCGCGAAACTGTTTTTCGGTGATTATTCCTCAATGGTACATCGGACCTCAGTGTCCACACTATCACCGTGGTAAATTTGGCCAAGATCGCGCGAGTATGGTTACGGAGGAGTTCAGCCACCAAAAAACGGCTAAGAGCTTCGCATAATAATGTTTATTTCAAATAGATAACATAGATATACATTATTATACAATGTTTTAAGGTTATTGCAGTACATTTAGATAATCTCTGCTCAAGTAGTTAGAAACCCTGACTCTTAAATTAGGGAAAACCCTGTATCTTAAAAGACAGTTTTCTTCTAGATATTTATTTTTGTGCGACTAAAGGTGTTGGGTTCACATTGTGCTGACAAGTCATCTTACTCTGAAGAAAATGTGTGCGCGCGTGTGTTTGTGTGTGTAGGTAAATTAGAGAGTGTGTGTGTGTATATGTGTGTGTTGAAGTGCAAGGGGTAATATAAATAAGTTTAACTTTAAGTAAGTTTCGTTGTTTAATGGTTGTGAGTAGTAGTACGTACCTATGTATTGTAACATTGGCTATAAGCAAAGATAGATACAATTCCTTCTCCTTCAAGCCTTTTCCCAACAAAGTCGGGGTCAGCTTTTCGATCTAACTACGTAGCGGCCGAATTTCGATATTTGCCGTGAAGCGTCGTACCATCTGACCTACAGAACCCACTGGCGATATCAAAGTTCTGTAGCTATACCAGTTTCATGGGCTGCTACTACCCGTAACGACTGCCATAGATGTTCGTGTGGAAACCGGGACCGACGGCTTAACGTGCTCTCTGATGTACGGAGGGGTCTCAATGTGTTAAGAATGGTCACCCTTCCTAAGGCTGACCTGGCTAGTATTACTTAACTTTGCACTTAACCACGAGCCCATATATCATTACCGTGCTGTAAGCGTGATGAACTGGTACGTTAGCAGAGTTGTATTATGTAGTATTGTTTGTCTACGGGGTTGGTGTTGCTCTTGACAATGAAGGGTTAAATCACTATGTTGTGTTTAGAAGATGGACTGCTTTCTTATGAAGACCTCTGTGGCGTAGCGATAGTGCATTCGACTGTTACGACAGGGGGCGCGGGTTGGATTCCCGCTCAGTGCAAATATTTATATGCAGGAATATGTCTATTTGCATTGGTCTGGGTGTTTCTATGTATAATATGTATGTATTCACCAAAAAAAATGTATATAAAATATGTTTATCCGCATTGGGTTTCACCCATAACACAAGGTAGTTAAACTTTGCTTACTTTGGGTCTAGAAAGCGCTGTGTAGAATGTCGTAGAATATTTATTTATTTATTTCCTTTTTATCCAAATCCAAAGTTATCATTTGGCAGGTGACGTAATTTCCCGTCCTAACCCATACTTACAAGTGTTTCATAGCTCGATTATTACTAAATAAAGAATAGTCATAATGTTTTGTTTCAAAGATATTTCCCTAGCCACAATCATGACAAATTATTCAGACTAGTGGAGTAGGTTAGTTGTAATGCTTGCCTTAAGGTTTTAAAATAAGATTATCAGGTATCACTTAGAGCAAGGCGCTTTAGAGCTGTTACTAAGAATTAACGATTACTTAACTATTACTTGGGTGAAAACCTACCTTCACAAATACATTTTGTAATATTGTTAATCTATCACAGGTGATAGATTAACAATTGCTGTAGTGATCTTCTTGCACTCAGTGTTATTAAATATACAAATAAAATTCAAAGTAAAATCTAATACAAATAAAAATAATACAAATAAAAATCTTGCTTGAATATAATGATATATCACATCTAACTTCAAAACTACTTACTGTAAACTTGTTGTTAAGATTATACTATGAACTATGACTTTAACTTAAAACTTGCGTAAAAATAATCGAGGATACGACTTTTAAATTCTATTTCAACCTAGAATTTAGTGTCTTCTGATGACTGTATTTCAAAATGGACAAATATAAGGGTTTGGGCGTCATAGTATTTTTCTTTATTGTACTCAATACCAAAACGCCCATTCTCCTTTTGTTTTTAAACCCACATTAGAGAAATACTCTCTACACTACACACGTAGTATACAGAATCCTGTAACCATATTGATATCTTATCAATTTTACCGAACATTTCTGTATAAAAGCCAATCTGATATTATATTCGTTATCTGAAATTAATTAAAGCCCCGTATACAAGCATTCATTCGGTTTTAGCCCGTACGAATATGAAAAGGTAGCCCTATGTAGTTACATAGGGCTACTTTATATAAAAAGTATTTTTATATATATTCTTATAGCTTTAACTTTTTTTATTATTATTATTAAAAACAAACATTGCATTATATACAATTTTTTTAGTTTATACCTGTGCTATCATGAGGTATCAAAAACTTAACATAGGACTATAATTTATAAAACACGCTACGAGTAGATAATAACAATTTACTAGGTCTGCAAGGCGAATCGCTGCTTGCAATGTTGAGCTGAGTGAGACATCGTGAATCAGATTTTGAAAATTTTGAACAGTGATCATTCCTCCGTGGAAAGTCCGATTTTGAAAATTATTTTTGAAAGTCACAACTCTGGACATGCTTTCTGAGCGTGTAAAGTTTGGTCACAGTGTCTCGAGCGGTTATTATGTAATTCCATCTGGAATTTTTTTAACGGTGATCATTCCTCTGTGGTAGCATTAATTTTTAGGGATTTTCTTTAGAAAAGCCCTATTGCTATCGAGTTGTCGTCGACGTCGTCGTCGACGTCGTCGTTGCCAATTTTCTGTCACGGTTTTGGGTATGAAGGAGATGAGCTCTCGAGTTGCTGTTTTCGGTAATAGATTCGTGCTGGGGTGAACCATTGCAAGATAAAGAAAAAATCGCAAAAAAAAAACGTAAAATCGAAAATCCCTTGTATTCGGCTGAGCTCGTCTCAGGAATTCAACTTGTTTTGTAATGCAATATTTTCTTCTTTTAATGAATTTTTAGGTACTTTTCCTAGAGATTTATTTTGAAAAAAAAAAACATCCAGGGCGGGACTTGAACCTCGCGTCGCTCCGAGGTGTCCAGGTAGCTCAGTTGGTTAGAGTATTCCCCCTATAAGGGACTGGTCTCGGGTTCCATTCCTGAATGTTCTCTTTTTTTCATTTGTTCGAAAGCAGTTCATGAATATCCAAATACTTATGTAAATACATAATTTTTTAATACTCTAAATTTATATATTTTTTATAGAACATGTTTATATTACACAGTGTATGAATAGGATAACATGAAGGCATTCAATATTACATACAGGAGCATATTCAGATTAACGCTAAACTTTGTTCTACGTTTACTTTTCCCTTTAACAATTGTTTTGTATGTAATACGAGAATTTAGATATGTAGCAAACATTGTTGGTTCGTATTTTATCGGTGCCTGGCATGGTATAGTGAAAATAGAAAGTGAAAAATTCCAAGGAAGATAAAATAAATACGTGAGAAACACAAGGTGCGTTTCTTCTTTGAAGAGTTATGACAAAGGCAGACGTGCCAGCGAACTCACTTAAAGTCCCACGACAAGGCGTGGAGGACCGCAGTTCAATTGCAGGTATTGTGACCGTAAGCTTTATATTAAAACTTTTTAGTTGTAGTGGACAGAGACCATTTTTAGGGATTTTCTTTAGAAAAGCCCTATTGCTATCGAGTTGTCGTCGACCTCGTCGACGTCGTCGGTGTCGTGGACGTCGTCGACGTCGTCGTTGCAAATTTTCTGTCCCGGTTTTGGATATGAAGGAGATAAGCTATCGAGTTGCTGTTTTCGGTAATAGATTCGTGCTGGGGTGAACCATTGCAAGATAAAAAAAAATCGCAAAAAAAAAAAAACGCAAAATCGAAAATCCCTTGTATTCGGCTGAGCTCGTCTCAGGAATTCAACTTGTTTTTTGTTTCGTGCACTTTGTAGGCAAACCTTAATTTATTTTATACATCGTAAAGCTTGAGAACATCAAAGGTTGGTGATATTTTTTTTGCTTCCGAGTATTAAGTATTTGACTACCTGAAGATGTTTGACCTCTAACGAGCTTTTATGCTTTTTATTGCATATAAATATCGCTTATACACTTACATTTTTTAACTTTTTATCCCATAGAGTGGACCCCCGGTAATCCAACAAAAGATTTTTTGAAAAAGGTTATTTTGTAATCCGATAGATTATAGATCAAAATGAAAAGATTATGTACGTCGATTCAGTAAACTGAACAATACAATTGAGAGCTGTACACAATCATACATTACCAACATTAGTGAAGATTTGCCAAATTTTTTTTTTTTATATTTAGGACACGTCAATTTGACTTCACCTCGCCTGAAGGTAAGCTGAAGGTAAAGTCTCAGGAAAGAGGGTCACCATTACATACACGTACATCGTACACGTTACATACACCATACACGTACCATGTTAACAATGGTGGCACTCAGCTTGACGGCCTCATCAAAAGAGGATTGTCGCCGCAGCACCGCGTGACACCCACCGGTCCCACTAGTGCTGCGACCACAATCCCCCTGCCCGTCTATGCACTTGCTGACCCCTGAAAATTTTGGTTTTTCCCCCCTCCACTTTTAGTTAATCTTATAGGTTTATAATTAAAAGTTGTTGGTATTCATGTATACTATGGGATAAAATTAGAACGGTTCGAATATCTTTCATGGAACGTGAAATTTTGAGGAAAAACTGATTTCACAAAAAGTGAGGCCCTACCGTCCCCTTAGGCCGGTTTCCACCCGTTCACGAACTTAAAGTAAGTTTACACCCAAGCAATTTTTGACCGCAGTTTGAAAGCGATCGGGGCAAAAATGCGACCGTGAGAGTGCCGCGAATTTTGGGAAGTGGAACCATACATACATATATACATATATATACATACATATATATATATAAACTTTTTGACCAGTGGTCATTTCGGACTCAGGGGGTCATAACTAGACCTCCTATTAAGATTTTTTTTTTAAATTCGACAGTAGTCAAGAAACCAATAGGTAGATCGATTTCATCGAAATCTACCTAATAGATCGGTTTCATCGAAATCTACCTAATAGATCGATTTCATCGAAATCTACCTAATAGATCGATTTCATCGAAATCTACCTAAAATGTTTGTGTACCTTTTTTTTTTTTCGTGCGGAAATCCCTTCGGATACCCCCCCGCCGGCCAGCGGGGGCGGTTATGTTGGGCTTGAACCGACTAAAACCGCACGCCGTCTCGGGTCTACAGA
The DNA here is from genome assembly GCA_946251805.1 of Cybosia mesomella. Classification (NCBI taxonomy): domain Eukaryota; kingdom Metazoa; phylum Arthropoda; class Insecta; order Lepidoptera; family Erebidae; genus Cybosia; species Cybosia mesomella. The sequence continues at coordinate 10,185,450 of OX276415.1, forward strand.
CGCCGGGATGTAAGGTTGCCCATAGAGCATATCTCTCGCACCCCGACTGACCCTGGGCCATCTCCGGTTTCGAGATGGCCTCTCGGGTTTGGGAACCACGGTGTCCCCGTCTTGCCCCGGTTTGGGGGAGGGGCGCTAGTTGCCCCACCGTCCCGGCCTGCTTCTGCTGGGGTGACAGGCGGCCTCACCTGCCACCCCCAGGCCTGCGCTCATGGAGGACGGAGGTCGTTGAGCGACCTCCGGCGCCTGAGTCGCGACGCGCGGCGAGCATGTTGCGGGCTCGGCGGGCCGGGAGAGTTCTGAACCTCTCCCGGGCGCGCTCCGCCATCTCCTTCGCGAGCATCACATGCTCGCAGAAGGAGGTGGCGGCGGCACACGCGCTCGCGCTCCGCACCATTGCCGCAATCATGCTGCCGAGCGAGAGGACTCCCACCCTGATGGCTGCCACGAGGTCACGCCTCGGCGCCTCCCACGCCGGGCAGTCCGCCAGCGTGTGCAGCCCTGAGTCCTCGCTCGCGTCACAGTGATGACACTCAGGCGTTGGCTCCTTCCTGATCCGATGCAGGTGGTCCCCGAAGCACCCCTTCCCGGAGATCACCTGCGTCAGTCAGTACGAGAGGCTTCCGTGTCGCCTCTCTAGCCAATCCTCCATGATGGGCCTACATTTAACAATGATAGGTATGTCGGATAACAGGGAGCGCTGGATCAGACACAGGATAGATTACCGGTGGTCCGCTGTAATGTAAACCGTGAGTTTAACGTCATCTTCCACGATATTTAATAGACGGGCTAATTTTCCAGTAATATCAGTTTTCCACACACTTATAAATAATATGTCTTAAACTTCTAAAGCATATTCTTCTTTATAATCGAAGTCTGACTTTCAAATCAAGTAGTTCTATTGCCCGCCAAAACCAATTGGCCTTTACACAAATAAACAAGTTGAATTCCTGAGACGAGCTCAGCCGAATACAAGGGATTTTCGATTTTGCGTTTTTTTTTTTGCGATTTTTTGCGATTTTTTCTTTATCTTGCAATGATTCACCCCAGCACGAATCTATTACCGAAAACAACAACTCGATAGCTCATGTCCTTCATACCCAAAACCGTGACAGAAAATTGGCAACGACGACGTCGACAACTCAATAGCAATAGGGCTTTTCTAAAAAAAATCCCTTTTTTTTTATCTTGCAATGGTTCACCCCAGCACGAATCTATTACTGAAAACAGCAACTCGATAGCTCATCTCCTTCATACCCAAAACCGTGACAGAAAATTGGCAACGACGACGTCGACGACGACAAGTCGATAGCAATAGGGCTTTTCTAAAGAAAATACCTTTTTTTTTTTTTTTTTATCGTGCGGAAATCCCTTCGGATACCCCCCCGCGTGCCAGCGGGGGCGGTTATGTCGGGCTTGAACCGACTAAAACCGCACGCCGTCTCGGGTCTACAGACGCCGGGGTGTAAGGTTGCCCATAGAGCATATCCCTCGCACCCCGACTGACCCTGACCCTCGGGCTAAAGAAAATACCTAAAAATATGGTTTGAGTTTACGCTTTATTCCTGATACTGCGTAACATTCTCGTATATAAGAAGGTAGACTATTAAGTAACTACGTATATACATACTTAGGTCTAAACATATTTATTTTCAAAAAGACAATTACATTGCCACTTACATTAAAACATAACTTCATTGAAACATACTTACCTACTTATGAAGCTTATGAGAACTAGCAATGCCAAGGGTATTTCCACCTAGAGAATAGGGAGAATGGGGCAGGTCCGTAACTTAATTTCGAGAGACATATGTTAGATTACTGAAATATCGACTGAAAGATTGTGCGAATAGAGTTTATTGCGAAACAACTTTTTGTCGCCAAACGCTGCTTCGACTGAACGATTCTTCGAATATTTATCAATCGATTGACTGATGTTGCGCACTTATTGCCTCGCTCGGCTTACTCGTATATTCCAAAAATAAGTAAAGTGGGTTAGGTTAGAACTGTGACCCCAACAGAGAACCGGAACCACTAGTATCCGGAAAGTTTATGGCAAGAAGTGCTATCTATGAAGAGAGATATCTGTGTACTGTGACGTCTGGGGTCTGGCGTCGCAACTCCTCGTGTTAATTAAATGATAACACAAGTAATTATATTTTAAATAGCATTTATTTTTTCACATAAAACTTCTATAGCGAGTTTAAGGGGATTTTACGCGAGTTTATTTAACTTTAATATGTGAACTGAAGAGGGCCGCGGATTCTGCTCAGAGATTGAGCCTATGAACACTTTGCTTGGGACTCTCTTCGTACGGCGGGTCGAGGCCGGAGCCCCCGGTCTCCCGCTGTCACCAACTTGTCCACCCACCAATTGTTTTTCCTATTATCATTTTATATTTAAAACAAATTTATTTTTAATCGCTGACGCATGGTGGCCAGGGAATTAACTGTAGTGTTCGAACGAGGTCGTACATTACATCAGCTATGCCCCAGGGACTTCATGCGAGGGGTGCTTGGTTGGGGACCTCCACGCGGTGCACCCTGGGCAACGGAGACGGCAGCGCCTCTCTCCTAGGGCGGGAGAGACGCTGCCACCTACGGCCAACTCCGACCGAGGCGAGGACGGCCCTGTTGAGGGCTGTTCGGAAGCTTTCCACGTGTCCCTCTGATTAGCAGATGGCACAGTGGAGAGCAAGTAAGGGGGCCATCTCGAAACCGGAGATGTCCCAGGGTCAGTCGGGGTGCGAGGGATATGCTCTATGGGTAACCTTACACCCCGGCGTCTTAAGACCCGAGACGGCGTGCGGTTTTAGTCGGTTCAAGCCCGACATAACCGCCCCCGCTGGAGACCCCCCGCTCTCCAGCGGGGGCGGTATCCGAAGGGATTTCCGCACGAAAAAAAAAAAAAAAAAGGGACTTCATGCGACAGAACTAAGCTACAGGCCCTAGGTATACTAAGCTGACGCAAAAAAAGATGTTACGTGTGTTGTCCCTTACAATGGGAAAAACGAAGCAATCTTTATTTACCACTTAATCAAGTTATAGCAATTAAACTGTAATACATACTGAAAAATACGAATAAAAAGATTACTTCATTCTTGGACGGGCAAAACCCATCGCAGGCAACTATGTCCTTAGCGATTTGACTCTCTTACAAAGTTTAGATCTCCACTCCCAACATTAGACGAAAAAATAATAGCCTAATCCTACGCTAGGACGTAATGAATATAAAAAATTTAACATCTTCGACAGCGCACCAACATAGAATAAACAGGAAAAACACAATATTAATAACACATATTACACAACACATTATTAAAATTAATGGCGAAAATGACACTGAAATCTCTTGCAAAACTCTGGAACAAGCCACCATCATAGCCATTGCACCTCTTTGTCTCAGCCATCTTCTAGTAATAATAAGGCACACAAAAGCAAATAAATGAAAACGTTATCTGATAAGTGCGTCGCTCCAATGTCACACGACGTCTTCCTTCTTAAGGTACGGGGTCGATCAATTCACTGCAAACTGCAGAACGTTGGCGCTTCCACCAAACCTGTGGAGACTGCAGAATGCTAGCGCTTCCAACTAGCGCGTCCACCAAGACCTGTGGAAAACGGCACCTCCACCAACTTTGTGACGTCTGGGGTCTGGCGTCGCAACTCCTCGTGTTAATTGAATCGGAATGGAAGTGTCAGGAGTGTCTAAATGTCTCAGGCAGAAGGTCTTCGTTTATAATCCCAGACGAAGAAGAAGAAGAGGAGGAGGACGAAGAACCGACTACAGACAGCAATCCACTGGTACAAGTTGATACAAACAAACTCCTAAAAAATATAGCTACAGAAGTACAAAAGGCGCTAAATAAGGAGCTGAAAGAAGTAAGACAATCCATGCAGTTTCATAGTGATAAAATGGATGAAGTGCTGGAAAGTGTTCATATCTTTAAGCAGACCATTATTGAACTGAAACGTAAACTTGTGGAGGTCACTAACAAAAATACCAACTTAGAAACTCGTATAGGCGCTCTGGAACAACATATACATCAGATGGAGCAAAAGCAATTGTCCAGTCACCTTGACATATCTAACGTCCCTCAACAAGATCAGGAAAACGTATCAGCTATTGCGGAAACACTGGCCAAAAAAATCTCTATGCTTACATCAGACATCGTTAGTACAAAACATCTCAATGGTAGAAAAGACCTTCCTGGGCACATACGAGTCATGGTAAAGGATGACAGTACTCAGGAAAAATGGATGACTGCAACCAAAAGTATGTCTCTTCGCGTAACGGATCTTCTGATCAACGTAAAAAATGAGGCGGGTGGCCAAAAAGTTTATATCAACGAAGCTCTTACGCCATACAACAGAAAACTTCTATGGAATACTAAACAGGAACTGAAGAATACGTATAAATTCATTTGGTGCAAGAAAGGAACAATACTGGCCCGTAAATCGGAAAATGAGAAACCTATAATAGTACGATCCTTGAGTGATGTTATTGTGGCAACTAAAGATAGATAGGTAACTAAAAGTTCTTTCTTTATATTATAATCTCTCTCTATTGTAAAATGTAAATTACATGTTGTTTAAATCTCAAAATTCGAAATGACTTCTTTTGAAGAGGATGATGTATTTGAACTACAGAACTGTTCAAATATGCAAAGCTACCTGAACTATTTACCAAAGAGACCTAACTTACTATGTTTTCATATTAATATTCGTTCTATAATTAAAAATTTCTCAGCATTAGAGCAATGCATTAGCTCATGCCGACAGAAGATAGATGTGATAATACTAACTGAGGTCAACATTTCACACAATCTGAGTAGCCTATATAATATTGACGGCTATAATATGTTAACAGAACTGCGGAACCATGGAAAGGGTGGGGGTATAATTGTCTATATACATAACACACACAAAATATCAGAAGTTAAAACTAAAACACAACACTTCGAATGCCTAACACTCAAAATACAAACACCATTTCACTATTCCGCGGTTCTGTGTGCAGTGTACCGGCCACCGAAAAACAACAAACATTTATTTATATGCGAATTGCAGCACACTCTCTCTGGCTTAGGAACGGATTGTGACCTTTACTTACTAGGAGACATTAATATAGACCTAAAAGTTGACTCTGCTGTAAAACATAAATATATAACTACGTTGTATAACTGTGGCCTTGTGAGTGGGATATCCGATTACACAAGAATTGAAACTAAGGATGGTAAGACAAGCAAAACTTGCATCGATCATGTTTTCGTGAGATCTCACTCACAAGAACTGTACACGGCCGCGCTAGGAATTGTACTAGCAGATCACCGGGCTATTGTGTTGGCTTGCATCGGGTTGAACATAAAGGATGGTTCACGCACTTCTTATAAAACAATAATCGAGAGTAAAAAACTGACAAACCTGTTACATAACATTGACTGGCAATCAACTAATAATATGTCATGCCCTAATGAGATATATTCTTTTATTAATGAAAATATAAATCAATGTTATAGTCAAGCAGTAATTAAAATTAAATGCAATAATAGATCGGCTAGGAAAAACAATATGTGGGTTAGTAACATAATAAATAAAGCTTGCGAGTATCGGGATAAATTATTTAATGAATGGAAAAACGACACAACTAACAAAATTTTACGACTGAAATATAATAAAGCACGAAATTCAGCGTATAAATTAATAAAAAGAACAAAGAATAACCACATAATACAAGAAATTAACGAAAGTAAACATAACCTTCGAAGTCTCTGGCAGATACTAAATAGATTAACTGGCAAAATAAAAACATCCATTGACAAGTCTATAATTACAGCATTTGAAAAAAGTACCGTTGAGCCGATTGATATAGCGAATAAATTTGCCCAGACATTCGAAAAAAGTGTGAAAGTCATCTCACCAAACATCCCGCTGTTAGATAAATCAATGTATTGTATTCCTAAAAACGTCACCATGCGCTTTCAAAAAGCTCGTCCAGACCTTATACAGCCCCTCATAAAAAAATTAAATAATCAAAAAGCACCAGGATCAGATGGAATTCGGGCAATTGACATAAAACGTATAAGTGATAAAATAACGGGAACTATTGTCAATCTCATTAATGCCAGCATAGTCACCGGCATATACCCTGAACAGTTGAAAACCGGAATAGTAAGACCAATATACAAAAAAGGCAGTCGTAAAGATTATGAAAACTATAGGCCAATTACGATCCTTCCCACGGTAGACAAAGTAGTTGAAAAATTTATAGGAAACCAAATTTATACATTCTATAAAAAGAATGATATAATTTCGAATAAACAATATGGGTTTCAACCAGGAAAAAACACGACACAGCTGCTTTCTGACTTCACGGATTCAGTTAATACACATCTAGACAACAAACGACATGTGGTAGTAGTTTTTATAGATTACAGCAAGGCTTTTGATACGCTTCGCCATTGCACAATAATCGACAGTCTAAAAGAAAGTGGAATACGTGGTTCCTTATTAGAATGGTGCAAAAGCTATTTAAAAGACCGAAGTTATCATGTAAAGGTTGTAAATACTCTCAGTGATAAGGTTCAAGTAACTGAAGGGACAGCTCAGGGCTCAGTGCTTGGGCCTTTACACTACATAACGTACGTTAATAGTCTAGCTAATGTCATAGGGAACTGTGAGGTGTATCAGTTTGCTGATGATACATGTTTGCTCTCAGCTGACTCAGATGTTAATATGGCTCTTAGTAGGTTACAAGATATAGGTATTTAAACTATCATGGTCACTAACATAAGTATTAGAGTTAACGGGATATTTACCATGTGGTTCTAAGAATGTCCGATATTTCGGCACTGTTGCAAGCGCCATGATCACGGAGGAACTGAAGAGGCGGTTAACGGTGAACGAGTTTAAGAGTAAATATATCGATCTACCCTCTTTCGTGCTCGTCTCTGACGCGCAACACCACTACCACTGGTCTCACTACACACTCGAACTCGATCACGATCGCGACACACGACGCTTACCGTATCTACTCGCGAATTGGTTTTGGCTTGTTCCCGGTTATTTTTGCACAGACGGACCACTGGATGCCAGACGTTCGGCAATTGAAACCCATCCTCACGATTGAAATTTCTGTGCTTTTTGATTTCTATCGCTTCCCTAACCAATCTTGGTATGTAGTGGCGTTCTGTCGAGAGCATCTGAAGGTTATGTAACTCGATCCAGTGGTCGGTACCGGACTCCAATAGGTGTTCAGCGATTGCAGATTTTTGCGGTTCATTGTTTTTGACTGCCCTGATGTGTTCTTTGATTCGGCACGTGACCGTTCTTTTGGTTTGTCCTTTATAAGAACTGCCGCAGCTACAGTCAATCTTGTACACTCCCGGCCTGTCCAGTGGAAAACTATCCTTGGGTGTGCGTAGATATTGTGACAGCTTTTTAAAAGGAGTGAAGATAGTTTTGACGGAAACCTTCTTCAGGATGTTAGCGACCTTATCTGTCACTCCTTTGATGTAGGGTAAAAAAGCTGGATGTCTTTCCACCTTATAGTCAGGGAGCTTGTTCGAGCGTCTGGGTGGTCTGATCCGTCCATTGTACCCATTCTTCTTTAGAACGCCGCTTATGTGGTTCAACTCCTTGTCTATATGTTCCTGGTCACATAGGTTATATGCGCGGTCAGTAAGCGACGTCACCACCGAGTTCAATTGGCGCGGATGATGATGTGAGTCGGCATGTAGATAGCGGTCAGTGTGAGTGGGTTTCCTGTACACAGAGTGGCTACATGAACCGTCTTTTCGAACACTGATCTTCACATCCAGGAAAGCGAGGGTTCTTTCTTTTTCCATCTCATACGTAAAACTCATTTTGCTATGGATATTGTTGAATTGAGCCACGTAGTGTTGTACAACATTTTCACTCCCTTCCAGTATACAGAAAATATCATCGACATACCGTTTCCAGATTTTGATGCTAGGGGCGGTAGTAATGGCTAAGGCTTCAAAATGCTCCATCCATATGTTTGCTACAATTGGAGCTACCGGACTGCCCATTGCTACTCCATCTATCTGTAGGTAGTACTCGTTCCTGTACACGAAGTAATTTGTGGTCAAACAATGTTGCACAAGGTCGGCATATTCCATAGCAATCCCGTTTTCCGTAATTTTGCGTTTTATGACCTCCATACAGTCAGTAACAGGAACATTTGTGAAGAGTGATTCGACGTCAAAACTGACCATCACTTCTTGTTCTTGCACGGTTGTTTGACGCAAAATTTGTACGAAATGTTTTGAGTCCTTCACATAAGATGTCGTTCTCCCTACTAAAGGCTGTAAGATGCCAGCCACATGTTTGGCAAGTTCATAAGTTGGTGAGTCGATTTGACTCACGATGGGCCTTAAAGGTATGTTTGGCTTGTGAACTTTTGGCAGACCATATAGTTTGGGTGGTTGAAGGTTTCTAGGCCGTAACAGGTATATCGTTGCCTCTTCGCCGATCGCCTGTTTGTGTTCCTTAATTAGTTGAACAGTGTTACGGTTCGTCCTAGCGGTTGGATTGTAGTTGACTTTTTTGTACGTATTTTCGTCACTTAATAAGTGCCGAATTTTTTCATCGTATTCAGTGACGTTCATAACTACCGTGGCGTTCCCTTTGTCTGCCTTTAAGACTAAAACCCTCTCATCATCCCGTAGGTCACGAAGTGCGCAGCGTTCTTCGGGAGTCATGTTCGACTGTGGGAGCTTTGCCCGACGCAACGTGATTGCAACCTCTTGCCTAAGTACCTCAGCGTCATCAGCTGGTATCTTGTTTCGTCGGACAACCTCCTCAATCGTGCCTATCACTTTTTCATAGGGAATACGCATAGGTGTGGGTGCAAAGTTCAACCCTTTCTCCAGTGAGCTGAGTGCAGCTTTGGTCAGTACTTTGTCAGAGAGATTAATAATGGTCCGTGAGTTATCATGGTAAGGGACCTTTGGCTTCTGTTTGTTTAAGAGGGATTGAAAATCGGACATTCTTAGAACCACATGGTAAATATCCCGTTAACTCTAATACTTAGGTTACAAGATGACTTTACTTTGCTCTCGAAATGGTCTCATGATAACGGACTCATTCTAAATCGGGAGAAAACTAAGGTCATGTATATAAGCACAAGCCAAAACAGAAAAACTACACCTATAGGACTGATATCGCACAGCCACAGTTGTTTACATACAAATAATAACAAGTCAAATTGCAACTGTGAGGCTTTACAAGTGGTAGACAAACAAACGTACCTGGGTGTTATCATTGATGACCGATTATCATGGTCTACTCATATCCAGTATGTGTGTGATAAACTGCGCGCAATATTGGCAAAATTCTCCATACTTCGACATAAAATACCATATCCCATTTTATTGTCCTTATACAAAGCACTGGGCGAATCAGTGATTTCTTATGGTTTGAGTAGCTATGGGAGAACCTTCAAAACAAAACTAGACCGAATATACGAACTCCAGATACGTATTTTGAAAACCATTGTTCCCCATAAGGTGAGGGCGGAGTGTAAAAATACCTATCACGCGCTGTTCTCATACGGATCCTTGTTACCAATCCAGGACAAAATTGAATACAACCTACTAACTGAACAATTCTTTAATGAGGACCTACGAATAGTTACTTCTCATAGTAAACTAACCAGAAGCGTGACAAACAAAAAAATTGTAATACCAAGATTTAATAACCTTCACGGAAAACGAACAACGAATTACATTGTACCCATATTAATAAATAAATTACCTGTGGATATAAAAAATAAAATAAATAATAAAAACTTAAAAGGGATAGTGAAATCATACCTTCTTAATATACTAAAAAAAAAGAAACCATGTAATGTATAGCCCAAGAGAGAGAAAAAAAAAAACATGATAGGTTAAATATGTAATTCTTATTTTTATTCGGCGTGAATCATCCTGTACGCAATCCTACAACTAACCAGCCGTAATCTTGTACCTAGCTATCACTATAAGCCAGTGTTGTATCGCCGTTGGAATTTTATGCTAACTTACCCACATGTTGTTAAATAACAAGAAAAAAAAAGTTTATTTTGTATGTCTTACTATTATTTGCTATCACCTTAGAATGTAAAATCTTATGAAACAAGAATTCACTATTATCTACTGAATTACGAAAGTCATTTGTATAATTTATTGGACAAGTATCTTGGATGAAATAATTATTATGTAAGTACCTACAACAACAACAAAAAAAAAATACTACTTGTATTATTCTAAATATAAAACACTAAGAAAGGTAGGCTACTGTAAATATGCACATAAATGTAAGATTAGTATTTAAGAACTGATTATGTACCTACCTATACTACTAACTACTATGTTCGAGCACGACTGAGCGACGATCGTAGTGTATGGATAAACCTTTCTGGTTTTTGTTACACTTCTAGTGCACATGAAAATTGTATACCTTGTTATTAAATAAATAAATAAAAAAAAAATAAAAAATTAAATGATAAGACAAGTAATTATATTTTAAATAGCATTTATTTTTTCACATAAAACTTCTATAGCGAGTTTGAGGGGATTTTACGCGAGTTTGTTTAACTTTAATATGCGAACTGAAGAGGGCCGCGGATTCTGCTCAGAGATTGAGCCTACGATCACTTTGCTTGGAACTCTCTTCGTACGGCGGGTCGAGGCCGGAGCCCCCGGTCACCCGCTGTCACCAACTTGTCCACCCACCAATTGTTTTTCCTATTCTCATTTTATATTTAAAACAAATTTATTTTTAATCACTGACGCATGATGGCCAGGGAATTAACTGTAGTGTTCGAACGAGGTCGGGCATTACAGTACAGTGCTTCCTATGTACCGAGATGTCTACAAACAATGTTTTGAATTTAACATTCGAAACATCAGTCCATCGATTGATTAATATTCGAAGAATCGTTCAGTCGAAGCAGCGTTTGGCGACAAAAAGTTGTTTCGCAATAAACTCTATTCGCACAATCTTTCAGTCGATATTCCAATAATCTAACATAATGTCTCTCGAAATTAAGTAACGGACCCGAATGGGGCTAGGTAAGGACATCTTTCACAAACCATGCAATGAACAGAATTATCATCATAGGTATATATGGGCCGAGGGGGCCATCGAGTACCCGAGGGGGCCATCTCGAACCCGGGGGGGGACATCTCTAAACCGGAGATGGCCCAGGGTCAGTCGGGGTGCGAGGGATATGCTCTATGGGCAACCTTACACCCCGGCGTCTGTAGACCCGAGACGGCGTGCGGTTTTAGTCGGTTCAAGCCCGACATAACCGCCCCCGCTGGCACGCGGGGGGGTATCCGAAGGGATTTCCGCACGATAAAAAAAAAAGGTATATATGGGCCCCACCATAAGAAGAAGCCAGAATACCTGCTGATTGACAAACTAGACTCTGGCGCAAGCTTTCCTCTCGAGGATCAGAGGTCAGACAGCATTTGCTCCCATAAAAGTCAAATCCGAGGAGACAGAGTAAGTGGACTCCGAGATGAAGGCTCAGATGCAACCAGAAGTAACGTAAGATGATGATGATGAAGTAGCATCAACATCATGACAGTGTCACTCCCAGTTTCACGTTGCTAGTTTAATGATCAGGATTCGAACCCGCAACCTCTCAATTGCAATTCAAGGTACATAAACAAACGTGATGTGAAACACCCCTAAAATATAAACAGACATGGTATATAAAATTAATAACAGGATTGTACTGTCTGTTCATAAATAAGTCAGCTTGTAAGGAATGACGCAATAATGGCCAGATGAGAGAATTCCCTAGAGAATTAACAGATGGCAACTTCCTACTAATGATACACAATACTTGTAAACTTTTGTAAGCTTGGCGCTTTGTTTGATAAATATGGTTTTACAGAAATTTGGTACACGTCTAGATCAGGTCCTGGACATATGATATTTTTTTTGCAATCATTAAACTAATACATTTATTGTTACAGGTATTTTCAATCAATCAATTTGTTTATTGTTTTATTTTCAATCATTTAGATATATATTGATTGTTACAGGTATTTTTCAAACATTATTTCGTTAATTGTTTGTTACAGGAATTTCCAATCAATCGATTTGTTTATTTTTGTTACAGATATTTTCGGTCAATCAATTTATATATTCTTTTTACAGAAATTATTGAATTTATAGGTCTTACTCACATTGGTCTCTGGAATTCCCTTTCTAGGGTACACCAGATCCCTCCTACCAGATGACTATCGCAAGAGACACCGTGCGGTTTTGGTCGGTTCAAGCTCGACATACCCACCTGACCGTAAGCTCCGGCGAGGTGAAGCCGGAGGGGATACCCGCATGTAATTTTTTTAACCTGATTCACTACCGAATATTTGACGGTATTTAATACGATTCGTTAACTAAATATTCAACTCTTTTCTTGTCCTTTCTACCTTCATCTGCTCATCTACAGAGACGAGTAACTGGTCCGCTTACATGGGAGTGACCGCCGCCTGACTTCACAACCCTGCGAAGTAAGCCTGCGCCAGAGCTTCAACCGTCAATCAGCAGGTGTACTGGCTTTAGGTGTGGGTGGCTTGGTCCCTAAAGATTTTGAAACACCCCACTTTTAATTTTATTAAATTCAGACCAATAGTAACTAGTAAATTGGAGCGCAGATTACGCAAGTGCAAATAAATCGAAACTGACTCTTTGATGTCACTGACCCTGCTGAAGTACTACTAATGACACTTTATCTGAAATATTGCTTTACTAGTTTTGTAATGAGCGAGTGAAATTTCGTTCGAGAATTGACTACTTAGTTACTTGCTAAGTTTCAGTGTAAAAATATCAATAAAAAGCAACTGTTTAAATTCCAAATAACACAAAATTAAAGCTTAAATAACTTCTGATTTGAGCTGATGACCTTCAAACGCAATAATCGCCATGTATCGTGATTACATTAGGTATCAAACAGAATAAAAATCAGTTTATTCGTTTGGGAGCTGTGATACTAAAGACAAATAATCAAAAAATACACCAGAGCGTGCCTTACGAGATGGCATCTCATCTCATCATGTTGCGATGACCCTAATTAATCGGGACAAGGGCAGGTAGATAGATAGATAGCACACGTTAACCTTATTATAACCCTCCTCTTTTTCAGTCAGGGGTCAAATTAAGTTTTTCTACTGAAACTAATGTACAAATTCTATGAATAGGTATTTAATATCCTGGGGTGCGACTGGTTGGATCACCTCCAAGTTTGGTGCACCCTGGGCAACGTGGGCGATAACGCATCATTGATTGCTCCTCTGGAGTAGCTGGCGTCAACATCAACGGCCAAGAGTCTGACCAACCGGCCCTTTTCAGGGCCAGCTGACCCCATTGCACGAGGGGGTCGGGGTATGGCGAGCCTGCAAGGCCCGCGGGGGGGCGTGGTCGCTCCAGGTACCTCTCTGCTGTTATCAGAGGGGACACTGCGAATAGCCCAGGGTCAGTCGGAGTGCGAGGGATATGCTCTATGGGTAACCTTACACCCCGGCGTCTGTAGACCCGAGACGGCGTGCGGTTTTAGTCGGTTCAAGCCCGACATAACCGCCCCCGCTAGTCGGCGGGGGGGTATCCGAAGGGATATCCGCACAAAAAATAAAAATAAAAAGGTATTTAATATCCTGAGTTGACTAGCGGGGCAGGTATCCGTGTGGATTTCGAATTTGTACGATCAAAAACGGTAAAGAGACAAATCACACAGGATGTTTATATATATATATAAACACAGTGCTTGGGTTATTTCATTACATAATTATTACGCATAGCAACACGCCTAGCTTTAAAAGCTTTCAAAATCATTAACGTGGGATTGCGCCCTTATTCCTGTCGAAAGAGGTTTCTGTGCGAGTCTGAAGGTACCAGACTGGGGAAATCCGTCCGCACTAAAGTTACAGACTGCACTTCCGTAGTATTGTGTCTTTACTCATGAGTCAGAGTTTCTTAAAGAGGGGACTAGATTAGCGTTCACGTGTTTATAAGTGGTAAGATAGAACAAGCGAATGAATTTCACAAATAGGTTTCATATTTTGATCAATGTACAAAAGTGTAATTTAGATTGCACGTAATTTTTGTACGTAGAATTAACGTTTACTATGTGCGAATTGTAACGCCCCCTCAGCCATAGTCAAACGACCTGAAACAGGTGGCTGGGATAGACTGGATGCGCAAGGCGGAGGGTTGGGTTCTATCGTGTACATTGAGAGAGGCCTATGCCCAGTAGTGGACTGCAATAGGCTAACTGATTAATTGATGTGCGATCTATCATGTGCTGTATCTTTTACACTGACCGCTTATTATTTTATTAATGGTTTTAAAGCTAAGCTGATTGGTAACTTGGAATATATATTAAGATACTTCTGAGGGCGACACATACATTTTAAAACTCTTTGGTGCCTCAGTGATACGGCGGTAGTGAGTGCAGGTTGCCGTGTCGTTCCGTTTCCTACTCATCCTTTCGCATAGATTGGTTTATCTCGGCTTTTAAGGGAGCGCTTGCCATTAGCAGCCCCCAACCTCGAAAGGGCAGCGTGTGCCAGAGTCCGTCAATTAGCACGTGTACTTGCAGGTGAGGTGGCTTGGGCTCTGAAAATTTCGGAGGGGCCCCATAAATCCATTAATTATATGTATTCAAAATGATGAAATAAATAATGTTACTGCATCAAGGAAATATAGGTAATTGTCGCCAAACAACTTGACAATTTGGCCTTAAGGCGTAACCAATCACGCGAGCCCATTAAGACAAAGGGCTCGCGTAATTGGGTGCGCGTTAAGGTCAAATGGTCAAGATTTTTGGCGTTAACTATACCCAATTATTTCCAGAATTCATGACAAAATTAGAGTGTATTAAAAATATAGACTCACCCACTGTCAGAAATTAACAAATGAAACGGACGTGTCGTGATAAACGCCCGTTATTTAGAACTCACAAAGGAGACAAAGTAAAAAGAAATCTATTGACATAAATATAAATTATAATGGAAAAATCATTAATAAAACCGAGGTGACCAAATTTCTTGGTCTATACATAAATAAGTCATTGAATTGGAATGAACAAATTCAGAGTGTGTGCAGTAAATTACATCAATACGCTTATAATTTGTACATGCTTAGGAAAACAGTTAATGAAGCCACTTTGATTACAGCCTATCACGGTATTATTTCCTCAATTTTAAGGTATGGAATTATATTTTGGGGTAATGCAACTGGAAAAGAAAAGGTTTTCATAGCGCAAAAACGATGTTTACGAGCAATGTGCAATTTGCGCAGAACGGATAGTTGTGTACCGTTTTTTAAGAAACTTAAAATACTTACAATGCCTAGCCTATACATCTATGAAACTGCAATGTTTGTTAAACGAAATATGGAGAAGTTTGAAGCAGTTAGTAGTGCACGTCGATCAGATAAACTGCAACTAGTTTCCAGCAGAACGGCACTACATCATAACAGCATCTTTGCCATGGCACCAAAAATATATAATAAACTGCCAAAATCCATTAGACTAGAGCCAAATATAAATATATTTAAAAAAGAACTGTCAGTATTTTTGGTGAATAAGACGTATTACTCGATTGTGGATTTTATAAATGATAATAATATTGGTTGACATCTATATAATGTTGGTTGACATTTAATATTGATTAACATATTATATTGATTGACATATTATATTGATTGACATATTATATTGATTGACAAATACTATTTTATTCGAATTTCCTTATATTAATTGTTTAAATGTGAAAATTGATATGTATATTCCGACATTACTAGACTTGAAACTAATCGTTTAGTTGTTTTGTAGTTGATTGATTTTTATTTTATTTATACTTAATATTAATTGAATATTTCGACTTTGAAACATGATTGTGAAATATATTTAAATTTGATGCATGTTATTTTGTACACCACACGTGTGGTAGGACATAGCGCACATAACATAAATTATAAGACCTTTATAACTAAAACCTATGATCCACAAAATAAAAATATTATGATTATGATTATGATTATTATGACATCCATTTATTACCTATATGTAAATGTCATAAAAATACCCGAAGACATTTTAATATTTAAAAGCAACAGATACAGAATAGAAATGTAGCTAAACATTTAAGAACGCAAGAAAAAAAATTTGTTGATCTTTTGTCTAGTTTAGTGTCCGGTATGAAACATCTTTCAATTTTCAGCATTATTTCCATCAGTTTATTATTTATATGTTTTCATGTAAAGATTAATAATATCATACCTTTTAAGTTACAATAATCATATTCGTAAATTACTACCTACAAAACAAGGCAAGTTTGCGGTTCAAAAAACCAGTAATTTGAAGAATTAAAGAAGACGGCTGCCATAAAATATTTTACATACAAACATACATATACTCACGCCTTTTCCCTCCGGGGTAGGTATAGACTACAGCCCGCCATCTGTTTCTGTCTTTACATCCTTCACAAGCTTCCTCTATTGGAAGCCTCTAATCTATCATTAAATATTTTCTTATAAAAATATAATAAATCTCTCAGGACATAATCCATCCTTCAAAACAATTCAGGCATTTGAAAGTTATGATGGAATAAAGAAACTCACATTCATACAATACATGTATGAATCTTGAAAACCTTACACTCTTTTTTGGGCAGTCGTATAATAATACCATAAATACCAAGTCCGAGACACAATCCTAGGTAAACAATAAATCGAGTGCATCGACTTTGGTTCTAAAAAAACCTTTGATCGATTTCATTCATAAATAAACGTAGACAAAGGAAAAAAAATAACTTACTGGTCGTATACAAGTAACCAAAAATCCAAGTTTTCAGATACACCACACGCACTAAAATCGAAATTCGAAAACTCGAACACTAGAACAGATAATACAATTATTTGAAAAGCGCGGGACAGCGATATTGGCGGGAACGCGACTTGGCCGTGCAAGGGTACGAGCCAGACTGGTTGTCTGCTCTACCCTGTACGCGATCAGATTATTCAGTAAGTTTTGCTTGATATCGTGATTTAGATGAGTGTATCATTTCAGATAAGCGTTTTAACGGATTTTGGTTTCACAATGGACAGTACCGATAGAGTGGATTAATAAAAAAAAATAAAGGATAAAAAAACAGCTAAGAACACTTCGGACTAATTTAGCTTTCAAACAAAAAAAAGACACACAAAGACACGTCAAACTTATAAAACCCCGTCGTTTTTGCATCGGGGGTTGCAAATATATTATAATCATAGACACTAATATCACAGATACGGCCATTGCAACCCTCAAAATGGTATTAATTCATTAGTGTAAAAAACGTGAATTATATAATAGGTATACTTATCGTAATATGAAACACTATTTACTTTAATCTACCTAACAATGACAAAGTGCAAACGAAATTAGCATCTGACCTGGAGTCAAATTTGTTGTTTGTTTTATGTCATTTTTGACGATTGGATAAACCAGTTTAAGTGTAATAAGTCGCATCGTCATCGTGATTATCCTGCGCCTATCCTATGCTGTGTGCTTTTTCCATTTATCTCTACTTGGAGTCATCTCCACATTCACTCCCTTCCTGGGATGAAATGTCTTTCACACAGGTCATCCATCTTCTCTAAGGTCTGCCTCTCCCCTTGTGACCGTACGCACACATACCTGGTAGTCTTCAAATCTAGAATGAACAGGTTATTTATAGGCAAGCGTGCTCTACCTTAGACCACATCATCACTTAACAACAGGTGAGATAGTGGTCAAACGCGAGCCCATAAACAATTTTTTTTAAATTCTTAAGACCTGCCTTTTGACATAACTTTCATCCCTACGCATCACATTCCAAACTAGCAGCAATACCCCTATGAAAAATTCCCATGTGTGTCCCATTTCCCATGTTCAAAGATTTCAAGAAATAAACCAACTGGCTATAAGATGAATTACAAAACCCTTGATAAATATTCTAATATTTTTACATTCCTTGACTCCATGGTGTTCCTCTCTGCAAACTACTTCGAATAATTTTGAAAAGGCCTCTATGTCTACTAGATATTCGAAATTCTCTGATATATTATATACGTCTTAAGGTGAGGCTGGAGCCGTCTAACGTAATTCTTGCGAACTACTGAATCAATTAATGACTTTACAGTCATTTTTATACATTGTTTTTGGTGACTCCGCCTATATCAGGCGATATGTGGGACGTGTCTAGGTGGCTCAGTTGGTCAGAGCGTTGCCCCTGTAAGGGACTGGTCGCGGGTTCGCTCTTTTTCCGAACTAAATCTACTACAGTTTAACAATAGTTTAATTTTACAACTCAATTGATCTGCTATCCAAATGTAGTCGATACGTGCATGATTTTGATCAGTGGCTTTCTAGATATTACCAGCTATAGGCCAGAAAGTTTATGTCGTTGTGCTAAGGAGGGAAGTGGATTTAACATAATTATTTGCCTTTCCGATGCAAAAGCTTTGGATACTACCAGGATTAACGTTACGAAGTATTGGTTGTGTGGGAAGGATTAGTTCCGTCTGTATGTGCGACACAAAGTTGCATAGTAGGTAATACAAAAATAAATAAATAAAAAGTTACAAGAGTTAATAAAAGGCTGTTAAAAAGACAACGTCGTCTTTTACAAATACCAACAAAAGATTGAAAAAGATACCAAAAAAGAGACACCGCGTCTCACTGAATATTTATTTAAAAGGCAATTTAAGTTACTCAAACTTATTAATTTGTTTATGCGTGCACAACGAATAAGAGATTAGCATCCATTTGTTATGGTAGCCTTATGCTTAAAATTGTAATCGCAGAGAGGTACAAAAGGTCAAAGTTTAACAAATTGCGAAAGACACTAAGCCGGAATTCTTGAATTAAGATTTTAGTTTACCAAGAGTCCATTCATAGGATATGTTTGTGAACAGGGGTGAGGCACATTCATAATATGTTATATATATATACATAAAAATGAATCGCCGAAATGTATTCGTCTCAAGCTTGGGATCTTAGACGACAATCGCTCCCGAAAAGCGAACATATCAACCAAAAACAATAAGCGGACTTTGGGCTCCACAGTGCTAACTTTGATGGGATTGGATGCAACAGGGAAATCGCTATGACGATGATGATTAGGATGTAATCAAGGCAATATAGGCTGTGCATGGATGCAGAAGAGCTGAATGGATCTAGATGGTATTTTGACACAGAGATAAATTGCAGTCTTCAATGGCACTTTGGCAATGGCAATGGCTACTTGTAATTCCTATTATTATTATTTTTTCGTGTGGAAATCCCCGCGTATACCCCCCCCCCCTCCCCCCGCCGGCCAGCGGGAGCGGTTACGTCTGACTTGAACCGACTGAAACCGCACGCCGTCTCGGGTCTTCAGACGCTGGAGTGTAAGGTTGCCCATGAAGCATATCCCTCGCACCCCAACTGACCCTGGGCCATCTCCGGTTTCGAGATGGGCCCCCTCGGGTTTACAAATAAACAATCACACTTTCGTGTTTATAATAATGTATTATTTAGAATACAGACTGCAGATACTTCATATGATGTGTGTTGAAAAGCACCCTTGAAATTGAAAATTTGTTGCAGTCTATTGTGGTTCGGGTCCAATCGTGACTTGATATTTAGTGAATAGCAACACCGCTAAGCTTGTCTGCCACCTTAGTGGTATAAAAAAAAAAGTTATGTTAAGGTCCCAATGTAATAGGGGGCAAGCCTATTGCCATCTACCGGGCACATTATTAAGCGAGCGATAATTAACATAATGCACACATAACTACGAAAAGTCAGAGGTGTGTGCCCGGGGCGACTGGGTATCGAACTCGAGACCTCGTCTCAGCAGTCCGTTATGCACGCCACTGGGCTATCGCCGCTTAATTACTATCTACTAATTGTATTATACGATAATAATTGCAGCTATCTGATGATATTGTTACGTGCGCGGGGTACAAATTACACTGGGCTATCTGCAACACAGTCTATTGTGGTTCGGGTCCGATCGTGACTTGATATTTAGTGAATAGTAACACCGCTAAGTTTCTATAAATCATACAATAACAGCCCTCTTCACTTACATTAAGCTTATACACTTCATGTATCATTGGTTCAGTACTTATTCGTTATGTGCCCAAACCACCTTATAGTTTTCACCCCTACATTTTCTTGCAAGCCACACAGCTCGGTGCTTATTATTTTATAGAATTTTAATGAGGCTATTGTATTCGAATGCATCTGTATAATCTAAAGATCCTGTTATAGTATTGGTTATCGAGCCAAAGTATCGGTTATTACACCTCTAAAAACGGTCCGGTCTGTAGAGTTTTATCTGATTTGATATTTTGCCAATTTTCACAGATAAGATATTTTTATAAAATCACATGTAAATAAAGGCAGAAATTAACACACCTCAACTATGTTAACAACCCCAACCCTATGTAATAGGGGACGAGCCCATTTCTTTTTTTTTATGTGAAGCGCCTTAAATATCACTTCATATCGTTTGATGATAAGCTAAAGTCTCAGGAATGAGCGTCATCATTACAGAAACCAATAGTGCAACAATGGTGGCCCTCAGCTTGAGGGCTTTGTGGTTAAGGAGTCAGCCTTTTGATCGAGAGGTCTCAGATTCGAATCCTGGCCATTACACTACCGACGTGAACCCACAGCTTACACAGGCAATTTAGCTTACTGGAGGGTTTAACGGAAATACTAGTCATTTCGGTTACAGAAACTACAACAACTATACTCAGAAAAATATGGTTTTACACGCCTCGCTTATTACACAAATAACATAACTTCACGCCTGTATCCTCGAAGGGGTAGGCAGAGGTGTATTACATACCCACGATTCGCCAGTTATGTTAAGTTTTCAAGCAACAGTCATTTTGGCTGTTGCATGAATGGGCCGAATCGACCGGGGAAGCACCACCCTCTCACAGAATATCGACGCCAAGTAACAGTATTTGAACTGTTGCGTCCCGTTTGATTTGCGTGCCCAGTATGGCATCGCTCTGCCCACGCGAAAGAGGTTGATACTGCACTAAATGACACATGCCGAATAGTAACAGGTTGCCTCAAGCCTACCCCCCTGAACAAGTTGTATCCACTTGCCGGTATCGCTCCACCAAGTGTACGGCGGCACGTTGCTTGTGGGATTGAGAAGAGAAAGCAGGAGACTGATGCACGTCACACACTCTATCGACATGACATGCCCAATTCGCGTCTCAAGAGCAGGAAAAGCTTCCTGCGGTCCACTGTTGCCGTTGAGGGCCAGCCTGAGAGTGCTCGGTGCCAGAGGTGGCTCACGGAAAATCCTCCGCCTCCAGACTATATCCAGCCTACCGAAAACTTACCTCCTGGGCATGGGCTGCAGTGGACGACCTGGAAGTCCCTTAATAGATTAAGGTCCCAGGTCGGCTGCTGCAGGGCAAACCGGGTAAAATGGGGCTACCTGGATGCGGGGGCGGCGGCTGTGACTGTGGTGCACCCCTACAATCAATGCACCACCTACTGTCGTGCCCACTAAGCCCCAATTCCTGCACAATCGAAGACCTGAATGGAGCAAGTGAAGTGGCGGTCAATGTCGCCAAGTTCTGGGCTGGGCACATCTAAAGAAAAATATAGGAAAAAAAAAATATTGCCATCGACACGATGAAGAAGTGAGAGTGCCGGAGCCCAAACTCCTTTCCCATCTCCTCCCAAACTCCTTTCCCATCCCCTTTCCTTTACAGGGTTGGCAGCGCGAGTGTGACGCCACTGGTGTTGCACACGTCCATAGGCCACGGTAACCGCTTCCCATCAGGTCGGCCGTGTGCTTGTCTGCCACCTTAGTGGTATAAAAAAAAAAAGTTATGTTAAGGTCCCAATGTAATAGGGGGCAAGCCTATTGCCATCTACCGGGCACATTATTAAGCGAGCGATAATTAACATATTTTAATGCACACATAACTACGAAAAGTCAGAGGTGTGTGCCCGGGGCGACCTCGAGACCTCGTCTCAGCAGTCCGTTATGCACGCCACTGGGCTATCGCCGCTTATTACTAATTACTATCTACTAATTGTATTATACGATAATAATTGCAGCTGTCTGATGATATTGTTACGTGCGCGGGGTACAAATTAAATGCCGTTTATACAACGAAGAAGTTTAAATAACCAGCACAGTACTCTTCAACAGTTCAAGTCGCTCAGCAGTTCACAGTAGTCCACAGTAGTTCCTTAAATCGCAGGTAAAACTCTCTTGGTTCGCTTCGGTAAGATGTGTTCGCTTTCGCTTCCGAAAATAAACTGACTGGTGTCGATAGCCGGGCGCCCTTTTATAGCTCTTAATAAAGAGGGTAGAATGTTCCGGAATCATCTAGAGATAAGGCACTAGAGCGTTCAAGAAAACAAGTACCTACACAGTCGTGCCGACGATAGAGGTGAATGCCGTTGTTATCGCGATTTGTAGGTAAAGTAGGTATAGGTATTTAAAGGGCTTGTGATTTTATATTGCCTTTTCTGGATTTTTCTAAACGGATCAATAGAGTACTTCGACATTAATAATGCGTTTTAATTTCTAGAAGACTCCATCAGTAGTTTTCGAGATATCGATGATCGTTGTAACATTACCCCCCTCTTGGTCATGCTCGTCCCGAGCATTATTTGTTCCATGATATCGCGTCAACCTATCCACATGGACTACCTTTGGTTTTCCCCTAAGCCCCTTCTTAATGCGGTAGGTGATGTCATTGATTCTTGTAACAACCGTATAGGGTCCTTCCCAGCGCGCTTGAAGTTTTGCAGATTTTCATTTTCTGCGTTGCGGATTGCGAACTACTATGATGTTGTTATTTATATGTTGTATGTTATGTATGTTTGTTACCCTCATCAGTCGTTGGAAAAGGTCCAGCAACATCAATGGCGATACGTTCCCATGGTGCTCCAACGTTGTACAGTTTCAATTTTTCTTTGATTCTTGTCTGCAGTCCTTTAACCGAAGCACATGCAGTGCATTTACGGCACCAATCCTCGACATCTTCCCGACAACGAAGCCAGTAAAACCGCTGTCGCACTTTAAATAGAGTTTTCTTGACTCCGAGATACCCGCCGGAAACACCATCGTAGATGTGCCGTAAGAGTGGGGCCACCTTGCTTTCGTGGTACCACTACTAGCATAGTTACTTCCTTACCGTCGTTAGACTCCCATTTCCTATACAGAACATCTTCTACTAACTACTACTAACTACTACTAACTACTACTACTACTAAGCTGTCCCACTGGGCCCAATAGCTTTTGGTAGTTGAACTGTAAGCAGATACATCACTCCATCGGGGTTTGCTTCCAAGCTGTTTCCAGTGCAGTATAGGTTTTAGATCATCATCATCCACTTGCGCATTCTTCATACTACTTCCAGTCCATTCGTCGTCAAGTCCATTCACCTTTATGACTTTAATCTCTTCTCGGTCTTCGTTTCTCTGACAATGCTTGCAATCTTCAATACACGGCTTTCGTGACAAAACATCAGCATTGCAAACTTGAGTTGTAGTAATGATTGGGGCCTCATATCGACCAACCAGCGCCCGCCCCGTGGCCCTGGCGACATTTAGTTTTAACGGAACGGTTTTTTTTTTTTCGTGCGGAAATCCCTTCGGATACCCCCCCGCGTGCCAGCGGGGGCGGTGATGTCGGGCTTGAACCGACTAAAACCGCACGCCGTCTCGGGTCTACAGACGCCGGGGTGTAAGGGTGCCCATAGAGCATATCCCTCGCACCCCGACTGACCCTGGGCCATCTCCGGTTTCGAGATGGCCCCCTCGGGTTTGGGAACCACGGTGTTCCCGTCTTGCCCCGTTTGGGGGAGGGGCGCTAGTCGCCCCACCGTCCCGGCCTGCTTCTGCTGGGCATCTTGATCCACCTGGGTCCAGGAGTTCGTGACCCTTCTCAGTTTCCTCGAAGGACACTCTAACTTGATATGGCCCCTTCCTCTACAGGAATAACACGTTGGGACATACCGCGGCTTCCTCTTCTCTGCAACTACCTCCTTGACCTCCCTGACTCCATGTTCCACTTGGGTCCAGGAGTCCGTGACCCTCCTCCGTTTCCTCGAAGGGCACTCTAACTGGATATGGCCCCTTCATCTACAGGAATAACACGTTGGGACATACCACGGCTCCCTCTCCTCTGCAACTACATCCTTGACCTCCCTGACCCTACTTATCCCGGCGTTCTGCCGTACGGTCTCCACCTGAAGGGCATCAGCCAGTGCTTCTTTTAAGGTCTGGTGGTGACGCAACTGTACACTAGTTTTCACTTCTGCGTCCCGTATACCGTTTAGGAAGGCCTCCGGTAGAGTGGGCTCGATCATCACGGGTTTCGATGAGTAGGCCCGAAGGACGAGCCTTTCAACCTCTACAGCCCATTCCTGGAGGCTTTCACCAGCTTTTTGCTTCCTCTCTCGTAGCTGCACTCGGTAGACCTTCTCCAGGTGCCTATCACCATAGCGTGCAATGCTTCCATCAGATACTCCAGTGTCCTTCCTTCAGGCGGCAGATTTTCCAGTATTACTAATGCATCTCCTCGTAATGCAAGTGTCAAGGCCATAAAAAACTCCTCGTTGCTCCAGGCTTTAGTTTTTACCAATATCTCAAATTGGTACTTGAAGGCTGTCCACGAGGAAGTTCCATCGAAGTGTGGTAGATCGAACTTCGCTGACGATGGTGAGGTCACGGCAACAGGTCCGCGAGTTTTTAGCCTGACAATCTCTTTTTCAAGCTCTTGTAAGCTATCGTCAACAGGTCCGCAGGTTTTTAGCCTGACGATCTCTTTTTCAACCTCTTGTAAGTGGTCGTCCATGGTCCCAGTAATCGAAGCCACTTCCTTATTCAGCATTTGCAAGCCGTCTTTAAGGTTCTTCACTTTATCTCCCCTGCGTCGATTTTACCCATGACAGCTTCCTGGTTGGCCTGGATCATCTCTTGGTTGACCTGAATCTCTTGAATGGAGGCCTGCATTGTCTGTCGACTAGCCTCTTGGTTGGCCTGTATCATCTCTTGCATGGAGGCCTGCATCGTCGTCTGTTGACTAGCCTTTTGATTGTCCTGCATTTCTTGCATGGAAGCCTGCATCATCTGCTGCATATAAGCCAACAGCATCATCATGTTGGTATCTGACGAGGTTCCATGTGGCGCTGCCGTAGTTACCGCTGAGATAGCAGGATCGGCCTGACGCCCTTCCTCTTCAAGGCTCCGTTGACGTGCAGCATCCATTTCCACTTGACGTCTGGTCCGTGGAGTACGCCCTTCGTCTTCACGTGGTAATAACGGCATCGCACTTCTGACACCAGTTGTTACGTGCGCGGGGTATAAACTAAATGCCGTTTATACAACGAAGAAGTTTATTCGCTCACCACAAACTAGACAACTAAATAACTAGCACACACAGTACTCATCAACAGTTCAAGTCGCTCAGCAGTTCACAGTAGTCCACAGTAGTTCCTTAAGTCGCGGGTATAACTCTCTTGAATCACTTCGGTAAGATGTGTCCGCTTTCGCTTCCGAAAATAAACTGACTCGTGTCGATAGCCGGGCGCCCTTTTATAGCTCTTAATAAAGAGGGTAGAATGTTACGGAATCATCTAGAGATAAGACACTAGAGCGTTCGAGAAGAGTAGGTATTTACTAGAGCGTTCGAGAAGAGTAGGTATTTACTGGAGCGTTCGAGAAAACAAGTACTACACAGTCGTGCCGACGATAGAGGTGAATGCCCTTGTTATCGCGATTTGTAGGTAAAGTAGGTATAGGTATTTAAAGGGCTTGTGATTTTGTATTGATTTTCTGGATTTTTCTAAACGGATCGATAGAGTACTTCGACATTAACAATGCGTTTTAATTTCTAGAAGATTCTATCTGTAGTTTTCGAGATATCGATGATCGTTGTAACAATATGTTATAATAATATAATTTCTAATGACATTATGAGTTCAAGGGGTCTATTGCATTTACCGTATCTATCATACCTGAGACTTTATCTTTAGCTTACTATCAGGCGCTTTGAATTCATATTTATGTGACCGACATAAAAATCCCAATAAGAAAATTAAAATATAAAACTATAGTACATTGTTCATCGAGAGGAGAAAGGGACCGATTACTAACGAGGGTGTAGTTTGAGGCCTGACGCGCAGCGGAGGGTCTCAATACACATGAGTCAGGAATAGCACTTTCTACACCTACAAAGAAAAAAAACTTAAAAAAATAACAAGTTAACCATACATTTTCATACACTTTTGTCTCCCGCTTAGCAATTTTGTCTTATGCATATTTGTATGGAAGTTTTCTTAGCACGTTAACAATTGGTTTAATACACTTTTATCTCCCGCATATTTCTACGGAAGTAATAACACACAATAATTAACTCTGCCTTATTTTAAAATTAAAATTAATTAATATATAACTTAATATAAAATAGTGGTCACGAGTCGTGACTAAACGTATATTTCTGAATGAACAACAATTTTTAAACTTGATATTTAATTACGACACTTGAGCGGGAATCAAACTCGTGATCTGTGATGTAGCATTCGAACGCTCTACCGCTACACCACACATGTCGTCACTATAAAATTTATAACTCCATGCCCAGTTTTATTTTCAAATCTCGTAAAGCTAATCATAATTCGTCCAACTTCTACATCACAGCCCCACAAAGAAGAATTTCACTGAATTTCTCTAGTGCTACCTGTGCACCGTAAAACTTCAGTTCTCGGTTCAAACTTCCCTATTGAGAACATGCCTTTTGAGAGCTAACCTGGCGTTAATTTCTACTGAAAATAACTCTGAAATAGACTGTACAGTTAGTTTCACTGCTAATTTTATAATGCTACTAATATTATAAATGTGAAAATTTGTGAAGATGTTTCGATGTTTGTTTCTCAATCACGCTCAAACGGCTGAACGGACCAGGCTGAAATTTGATACAGGGATATATTAAAATCGAATGTTAATGACGTTAGTGGTTAGGCTATTGTGTTAGAGGTGCCTGCCCGCATTACCGTGATACAATTGTCGTTATGAAATAATAATAAATAATAATGATAAATAATATTCTATGACATTCTGCACAGCGCCAAAGTAAGCATAGTTTAACTAGCTTGTGTTATAGGTTCCACAATGCGGATAAACATACTTATATACTTTGTTTTTATAAATATATACATATTGTACATAGAAACACCCAGATCAATGCAAATGGACATATTCAATTATACAAAAAATTGTACTGAGCGGGAATCAAACCCGCGCCCTTTGTTGTAGCCAGTCGAATGCACTACCGGTACGCCACAGAAGCCATCACAAAAATGAACAAATATAAAGCTTTAGTCACACACTGTTTTATTTATGAGTTTAGTTACGCAAAACCTATCGTGTGCTCCCCGTCTATTATTCGCTACAATAATCAAAGGTAAGTGGCCTATTCTCACTGTTGACAATTTCGTTTCATGTTTTCATCAAAGCTCGCCGGAAGCAATTGCGTCGAACCGACCCTTTTCCTGTGACAAACATTTAAGACTGAAAGAAGATCATCTTTTTATTGTTTCACAAATTGTTCAAACCATTTTCTTTTTTTTTTTTGATTGTCGGGGAGAGTGGACACTTTGAACGGTAATAGAGTCGCACTAACAATAGAGCTTTTGTTAATTTGTGTGCTGACGTCTTGTAAATGTAGTAGTTGCCTTGTGATTCTTATAAATATACTAGAGACCCGCCCCGGCTTCGCACGGGTGCAATGGATGTTATTATACATATAAACCTTCCTCTTCAATCACTCTACACATAAAAAAAAGCGACTTTGTTTTATACTAAGTAGTGATGATGAATGCTGTACGAAATTACTAAAGTCATCATAATCATCTTCGCGTTAGTCCCAGTCGCTTCACACCTCGGAGTCAGGGTGCGTAGTACAGAATTAGTAAAGCGACGACCTGTATGGCGTGGCGGTAGAATGTTCAACCTCAGAGGTTACGGGTTCGACGCCCGCTTAATGCAAGTACGAGCCTCTGGCGTAGGTTTTTCTCCTGGGGTTAGGGGATTCTGAAGGCAGTCGCTCCCATAAAAGCCAAAAATAAACCAAAATAAAAATAATTGAAGAACTGAGCCCCAGCTCCAAAATGCAAACTTTAGATTCAACGGGGATTGGCGTTCGGATGAAAAGAGAAAATATTTAATAAAACTTGTTGAAAATACGACCAGATTTATTTCCAACCGCAATACAACAACAAAAAAGCTATTCTGAGAACGCACTACAAAGTGATGATGCCATGAATTTTTATTTATCGAATTCCCCAAATTCGAAATTTAAATATTAAACACATCGGAACATGGCTGTCAATGCAAATATCGATTTTGAATGTCGGGGCGATGCTAATGGGGTTGTCTGACGCGAGTCTTTAACACCAAATATGCCCGTGAAAAGGTCTGTCCTGGGGCCCGATTCAATAAAAATACGTTTTAAAAACGTGTGATTTCATAACTTGCGAAAACGTATCAACTTTATTGAACAGCTTAGTCGCAATTTCACCAGGAGTTTTTCTATCGGTGATAATTCCTCAATGGCTAGTCCGATTTTCATTTTTCTTTTTTTGTCTTGTTTATATGAACAAATTATTTTATTTTATACCAATCGCGTGAATGAGGCTTGTTTGCTAATTGAGAAATCAGATTTTAAATATTTTTTTCCGGTGATTATCCCTCATTGGTACTTTTGATTTTTGATTTTCCTAGCCTCCATACTCATATATTGTGTATATATGCCAAATTTGATCTAAATCGGTTGAATGGTTTAAGAGGAGTTAGCGAACAACCGAAATACACGAGTCGTCTAAGAGAGAGTTCGCTCTTTCAGAGCTTCGCTCAATAACCTCACTAAAACGTAGGTAGGTTTTGTTTTACAGATCATACGAAAGTTATTATCAGTCTTTTTACTTACATTTTTCTTTTTAATCGAATTGAAATTCTGTGTTTTCAAAACGAAGGGTACGTTCTTCATTACGGCGTATCTTACTACAATTGTAAATGCGAATTTTTGGATGTTTGTTTTTCATTTATGGCACAACGACCGAATGGATCTAGATGAAATTTAGCACAGAGATAATTTATATTCTAGGTTGTAGTATGTATAGTATGGCACTCGGGTGAATATTGCATATTTTCTATGCATAATAGTCTCGATGTTTCACAATTGCCAAGCATCCGCGACGGCTTATATTTTTTAAATTCTATTCTACTCTATTTCATTCTTTATCCATAAGATATATATAGATATTAATTGCCTACTCCCAGTCTCTTGTATATCTGTTAAACTTATGTCAACTTAACATACTTCATACTGTACGCCCAGGTAACCAATCAGCGTTCAGTATTAAAATTTACAGTTAGAAGTTTAATCGAGTTTGATAAACGTACGAAAAACTGATAGTATAGTTGTACCAGCTTATCTGTGAAATGGTGAAAATCGAAACTACGGTTGTCACTGTCAAGTGTCATTCAATTACACTACAGACTAGTGTTGTCGGAGTTCATTACATAAAGTACCCAATATAATCCTCCGAGCAGACGGATTACGTCTTTATTTTCTAACTATATTTTTTTAGACCTAGTACACCTACTGTACCTACACTACAGCTAATGTTGGATAGGCCTTTCGTTAATTTTGGTGGCAGTATTGGTTACAGTCTAAACTAAATGCTATCCTTTAGCAAAAAAAAAATCTTTTCAGTAGTTCCGTAGAACAATAGGATAGGTACTTTTTAGATACTGGTGAACTAGGTGAGAAAACAAACTTGGTGTACTGTAAAAAAAAAGATTTTTTATTAATATTTATTTGCTAACTTTCCTGATTTTATTGAATATCAAAGTCTATTAGCAACAATGAAGCGACGGTGACGCCGCCCTTCAGTTCACAGATACGTAACGTTGGTACGACAATTTTTTTTTTCTTAATTCAAAAGTTTTACGTTACGATTTTTGTGAGGATGAATGGGCAACCCGACAACGTTCGACCTGAGCGCACAGATTAGTTACAAGCCTACGTTTATCAATTAGATCGAGGACGTTTTAGGGGAGGCTAGGTTTAAGAGTGCCCGCAACATGTATGAACATGTTCATACATGTTGTCAAAATTGCTTACATAAGCAATTAATAAATTATCCGCATTCTGACTGTTTATACTGGAGATTGATGGCACTTGGTGGAACTTGCTACACATATTGAATAAATCACTTGTACTTTTCCACAATTATTTATTTATTTGAACCTTACCGGTTTCACCTTACGGCATTATCAAAGGTTATTTTACTATCAAAGGTTATTTTACCTTTGATAATGCCGTAAGGTGAAACCGGTAAGGTTCAAATAAATAAATAATTGTGGATAAGTACAAGTGATTTATTCAATATATCCGCATCCTAGAAACCATAACACAAGCTAGTTAAGCTATGCTTACCATGGGTCTAGTTGGCGTTGTGTAGATTGTCCTAGAATATTTATTTATTTATTTATTTTTAATTTTGAAAATAGGAGAAGCGTACCAAGATCGTAGCAAATGAAAAGTAATGTCACGCTTACCTCAGTAGGAAAGAGGTGTGACTTGATGTACGTTAGAAACTTCACGTTTCTAGTTTTAACCGACTAACTTCCAAAATGGAGATATATTCTTAATTCGTTGGAATCTTTTTTAATTTAAGTCCTTTCAGTAAGCGAGTTATCTTAACACATCTAAAGACCAAAATAACTCCGGATTTATTTGCGACACCTTAATCCAAATAAGCTTAACGCCCCTGTATCTCTAACCTGAACGGACAACAATGCTTAAGGGCAGTTTTACTACAAGCTATTATTTAAGGCGAGGTCCGACCTCAGAGTCGACAAAAGGGTAATTTTTTAATTTATGGTAGTGACTGACACCTAGTTTAGACCAGAGCCTCGTCCGTCAATCGTTGTACCGGCTTGCTGGTGACAACCTCCACAGCAAGGTGGTACGCCTGCTTAGGCTTCGAAGACCTTGGATATAAACATAACATAACATAACATAAACTCACGCCTATATCCCCGAAGGGGTAGGCAGAGGTGCTAGCACCCACGTTTCGCCAGTTTATGTTTTAGGTCCCAATGTAATAGGTGGCGAGCCTATTGCCATTAACCGGGCACTTATAAACCTGCGATAAATACACACATAACTTCGAAAAGCATCGAAAAGTCATTGGTGTGTGCTGGGATCGAACCCGAGACCTGGTCTCAGCAGTCCTTTACCCATACCACTAGGCTACCGCGTAATATACAAATCAATAATAAACCTTGGATATACACCCATACTATATGAAAAAAAAATTGCTCTTCTATCTATTTATACTATTATAAAATTGTAAATTGGTTGTGTTGTTGTTTTTTTTTTGGAATTCTTGTCCGTTTTTCTGTTTGTTCGCGATGGACGTAAAAACTACTGAACGGATTTCGATGCGGTTTTTATATTAGAAAGGTCTTGGTCAGATTAAGTCTTTAAGAGAAAATTTAAAAAGAATTTGCTATATTTTTCATTGCAATTGGTTAAATAGAACCGGAGATATAACCAAAAAACGATACTCAACCGCTAGCATCAGCTATTTTACTCTATATTCATCATTATCGTCATAGTGATTTCCCAGTTGAGTTCAAAGTTTAAACTTAGGAGCCCGGGGTCGGCGTCACCTTTTGTTACAACCCTGAGAGAAAAACCTGCGCCAGAGACTTGCCCATTGTGTTGGGCCTCACGGATGTTGATAAAGACCCTTTACACCCTAAATTATTGGGTCACTAACGAAACTGGCTCCAAAACTAAAACATAATGGTATCATAACAAAAATAATGTATCTGTCTACATCGTATATCATATTGTACGTATGAATGGAGCCTAAAATACGGTTTAGCGATACGATAATGGGAGGTTGGTCGCTCCGTGTCCCGTGGTAGAGGGCGGCCGGGGAACAAATTCACGCATTGGCGACGTGATGTCTGCCCGGGATGCAGAGTAATGTACGGTTTTATGGACTTGTTCTTTGTTCGAGCTTTTAAATTTAATTGGGTAATATTTTTATCAACATAACCAGCTGCAATATCGATATGAAAAAGATAAGAAGCAAATTTTCTACCCAGTCTTCACTCGTCGCCATGGTAACAAGTAAGAAATTAACAATTTTGACGTATTAGTTATCAGTTGTTAGACTCGGTTGGATTCAGTGTTAATATTATTTTGTTACTTGAAAGGAATAATATGGTTTAAAATTAAATTAATGAATAACTTAATAATTCTACTCGTTTCTATCCAGTAATCTGTCTTATATTTTGGGTAATAAAATGTTTAATTCAGGCTTCTCGCAATAAATGTTATGAACGTAGGCTGTTACGCAGTTATTTCCAGAGGTTATTAGCCTTACTTCGGCCCCGTCTGAACTACATTGCGTATGTGGTAAATCTGACATCAAAATAAATCGAAAATGCTCGGTCTGTTATCATATAATCATAAGTCTGCGGATGAATTTACCCTTTTCTCTGTCCCTCAAACTAATCTATGACATTGCCTGGAGACAGTTGCTAGGCAACGCTCGATCGTTCCCCTCACACAACCCACGCTCTGATTTCGCTGCGTACCTACATATTTGGAATTTTTTAATGTCTACCATCACGTGTATTGCAACATGGCCTCCCAAAATTCTGTAAAATTGACATTTTTCCGATCTCAATCTTTAAAAAAAGTAAGCATACAAATTGCTTAAAAATTTGATTGAATTAATTGTCAATTCATTTTTAAACGTTGCATAAAATTTATAATTATTTTATTTTTAAAGTCCAGCATAATTTGATGGAATAGATCGACTCTTTCTATTTGGGGAGGGTAGCTATCAATTTTATTTATTATTAAGATGGCTGTCTTTGTCTCGAGTACCATCCTCCTTGTTAAAGATATACCCGGTCTTTTGGGAGGCCTATATCGGGACATACTTGATTCATGAACCATCCCAATTGCATCTGAGGCTTGAACCTCAGAGTTGGGCTCTCAGGTTACTTGTCTTGAGATTTCGCTAACGCAGCTTTTATGGGAGCGAATGTCGTCTCATCTCCTAACCCGGAGAGGAAAGTCTAATTCGAAGTTCTTGGTGGGATGACAATCTGCGAAAGACTGCGGGCAGATGCTGGATGCGGCAAGCTGAAGACAGGGCGCTATGGGGCTCATTAGGTTGATGATGATGATGATGATGATGATTATGATCATCTCACCAAGGAACCGTGACACATTTTTTTCGAAACTATCAGGTTGAATTACAATAGAAGTCATTGCGTAGAAAATTATTAGTATTGTTGTCTAAGTACCAACAACCATGCCTACCACACTAATTAATTTCGATAGCGTCAATTCAATGTCCCTTTTAAATAATTCCACCGTCGATTAGGATCTCTAAAGCTATTGATAGATAGAGGAAAACAATTTTTCCCGCTGATTATTTGGTCGTTCGATTTACCAACTTCAACTTTCCCGGGAAAAGTTGAGGTGTAATTGTGAGCTATTTTCGGATACCCCGGCTATTAGAGGAGTCGAAAGTTTGTAATTAAGACTCTTCTGTGAGATAGCGGTATTATCTTACGTTTATTTGGAACCGACATTAATATTATAATCTGTTGCAAAATTATTTACCGCCAAAACAAAGTCATGCAATATTAGTCCGACTCGGACAGACTAACCTTCAAACCTAACCTAGGTTTGAAAGTTAAGGCGGGCGGGTGGAAGAGAACTATAGTACAGCCAGAGTTAGCTATTTATAATATTACTAGCTGACCCGGTAAACGTCGTTTTGCCATGTATATTATTAATTATTGCACTGGAAATTAAAAAATTAATATGAGAGATGCACAGAAATATTAAAATAATACGTATAACAGTCACTGCTACGATCGATACTTTTTTTTTTTTTTTTTTTTTATATTTAGGACACGTCAATTTGACTTTACCTCGCCTGATGGGAAGCTGAAGGTAAAGTCTCAGAAAGAGGGTCACCATTATATACACGTACCATGTTAACAATGGTGGCACTCAGCTTGACGGCCTCATCAGAAGAGGATTGTCGTCGCAGCACCGCGTGACATCCACCGGTCCCACTAGTGCTGCGACCACAATCCCCCTGCCCGGCTATGCACTTGCTGACCCCTGAACGCAATCAAACCGAAATTTGATTACTATGGAGGGTTTTTCGCAATCGTGCACGGTGGTACCTACCCGGTCGAATTTTGTGACAAATTTGTGTCATCAAATTTCTACCACCAGTGATAGATACACAAATAAAACCAAAAGAAAATGAAAATAAAAATCGCGATGGAAAAATAGAGGTTGATCGTAGAGGGTTGAAAATTCAGGGTGTATGTATTTTCTAATGCTGTATCATAAAAAAACTATATCTAAAAATTAAAAACAAAAATTAAGGGGTGGACTACCCTTAACATTTCGGGGAAGAAAAATAGATGTTTTCCGATTCTCAGACCTACCCAATATGCACACAAAATTTCATGAGAATCGGTCAAGCCGTTTCGGAGGAGTTTAACTACAAACACCGCGACACGAGAATTTTATATATTAGATGAGGTCCCAAGTCCGCTCTCCAACTCTTTATCGTGATTTAGCTCTTCTTGGCTTTAAGGGAGCTACTGTCAAGGGTCGGTAGCTTAGTGGTTAAGGAGTCGACCCTATGAATGAGAGGTCCCGGGTTCGAATCATGGCCATTACACTACCGACGTGAACCCACTCCTAACACAAGCAATTAAGCTTAGCTGGAGCGGTTAGGGGGAATATTAGTAATTTCGGTTACTAATATTCATTATAAAAAAAATTACATTAAAATGAAACCGGTCAAGTGCGAGTCGGACTCGCGCACTAAGGATGCCATATAAAACTTAATTGAGGGAGCGAACTTAACGTTTCTGTAGAGCTTCTAGGTATTCTTAACATTGAAGTGGGTAACTATTATAATTACGGTTTTCGTATTTTTCCCTTTACTTATGCTACAAGACTTTAATTATAGCAAAATATCATGATTTTAGCTCAATGGGAAGTAACGCTATATATTATATAGCGTTACTTCCAGGCGTACCTGTTTATAGCGTTTTGATACCCTTGCGATTGTCTAAATATCTTTACATAGTACTAGCTGACCCGGCAAACGTTGTTTTGCCATGTATATTATTTCTAGGAAACATTTATTTATTGAATACGATTTATTTAATGTTACATACTATAATGTTACTGACACGCCACTATACCGACGAACTGCCTGATATCAGTCAAGACGAGATCGTGTTAGCTCTGAAGCAGCTTAAAAATGGAAAAGCCCCCGGTGA
Source organism: Cybosia mesomella (assembly GCA_946251805.1). Lineage (NCBI taxonomy): Eukaryota > Metazoa > Arthropoda > Insecta > Lepidoptera > Erebidae > Cybosia > Cybosia mesomella. The sequence goes on from OX276415.1 coordinate 10,220,883, forward strand.
GGATGGAATTACTTCAGAGCTTCTGAAGGCAGGAGGAGCTCCTGTCATACAGGAGCTACAGAAGCTCTTTAACGCCGTCCTTCACAGTGGGAGAACTCCTAAGGCGTGGAGCGGGAGTTTGGTTGTCTCTTTTTTAAGAAGGGTGATAAGACCCTCCTTAAAAACTACAGACCCATCACACTCCTGAGCCACGTCTATAAGCTATTTTCACGAGTGGTCACGAATCGTCTCGCCAGGAGACTCGACGAGTTCCAGCCACCGGAACAGGCTGGGTTCCGCGGAGGATATGGCACCACAGACCACATTCACACAGTGAGGCAGATTATACAGAAGTCCGAAGAGTATAATCAGCCCCTGTGTCTCGCTTTTGTGGACTATGAAAAGGCATTTGACTCCGTCGAAACTTGGGCTGTTCTGGAATCCTTACAGCGATGTCAAGTAGACTATCGTTATGTCGAGGTGCTGAGATGCCTTTACGAACCCGCCACTATGAGTGTCCAAGTACAGGGTCAGCAGTCTAAACCCATCCAATTGCGCAGAGGAGTGAGACAGGGGGATGTCATATCCCCGAAACTGTTCACGAGCGCATTGGAAGATATGTTTAAGATGCTGGACTGGAAAGGTAAGGGCATAAATATAAACGGCGACTACATCTCACACCTGCGATTCGCTGATGACATAGTCTTAATGGCGGAGTCGCTAGAGGAGCTAACCCAGATGCTGGACGGCCTAGCTTCAGCCTCGCTACGCATCGGTCTTGGCATGAATTTGGATAAAACCAAAGTCTTGATCAATGGCCACATTGATCCAGGACCGGTCGTCGTGGATGGCCACCTTCTTGAAATTGTTTCTGAGTACACTTACCTCGGGCAGATTGTGCAGTTGGGTAAAAACAATTTTGAGAAGGAGGTCAAGAGGAGGATCCAGCTGGGCTGGGCAGCGTTTGGGAAACTACTTCGGGTCCTCTCGTCATCCAAACCGCAGTGTTTGAAAACGAAAGTTTTCAATCAGTGCGTCCTACCCGTAATGACCTACGGAGCTGAGATGTGGACACTCACGGTAGGGCTGGTCCACCAGTTCAAAGTCGCTCAGCGAGCTATGGAAAGAGCTATGCTCGGAGTTTCTCTGAAGGATAGGATTCGTAACGAATACATCCGACAGAGAACCAAGGTTATCGACATAGCTCAAAGAATAAGCAAGCTGAAGTGGCAGTGGGCCGGCCATATCTCGCGAAGAACCGACAACCGCTGGGGTAAACGTGTTCTTGAGTGGAGACCGCGACTCGGCAAACGTAGTGTAGGACGCCCTCCGGCCAGGTGGGATGACGATCTGCGAAAGACTGCGGGCAGATGCTGGATGCGGCAAGCTGAAGACAGGGCGCTATGGCGCTCATTAGGGGAGATCTATTTCCAGCAGTGGACTAAAATAGGTTGATGATGAATGTTACATTAACTATTAATAAATGTACTTTATTCCCAAATAAATATTTATTGAATGTAAAAAAATATTTATTAACGTTGTCTTCAAAGAAATTAAATTATTGATAGTTAATAAATCCTTCTATCAGTGTATTGGTAAAAAAACAGTGACTTAATATTGTATTCGTTTGCTTATTATTTGACTTATCTTTCACGATAATGAAACAGGTATATTTATTAAACACGGACACGTTTTCGTTTTGATTTAAAACTATTTTAAAAAAACGTTAAGTACAATATATACAGGTACGGTAATGGTTCCCCCACTGCGAGCGACGCGCTGGCTGCACCAGCTCCACCCGAGCCACGTTGGGCGCTTAAGCGACTTGATCGGGAGCTCCTCCTGGAAGCCGCCATCGTACAGGCCTTTGCCCCTGCGCTGGACAGGCCTGTCAGCATAGACGATGAGGCGGAGTGGTTCTGGGAGCCCATGACCCGTGTCTGTGACGCGGCGATGCCTAAGGCTTCGCCCTATAATCCGAGGGGTCAGGTCTACTGGTGGTCGTCGGAAATCGCGCAGCTCAGACGGGCCTGCGTGATCACGCACCGCCGGTGGGCCCGATTCCGTAAGAGGCGACGCCGCCCCGCAGATGCGGAGGCCCGAGAGGCGGAGTTGTACGAGGGATACAAGGAGGCCGGGGAGCCCTCCGAGCGGAGATACGGCGGGCCAAACAGGCCGCCTTCCGCGAGCTGCTGGAGACGCTGGAACGGGACCCTTGGGGGCAGCCCTACCGGATGGTGAGGGGCAAGCTGCGCCCCAAGGCCCCGCCGTTAACCCGGTGTCTCCAGCCGGAGCTGCTAGGAGGAGTTGTTGGCTCCCTGTTCCCTGCGCGGTCGGTGGAACGTGTTCCACCGCAGATGACTCCGCCTCGGTCGCCCATGGCACCCGACGTGGATGACGACGACGTGCCCGAAGTCACTTGGGTAGAACTAGAGCTGGCGGTGAGACGGCTAAGAGCCAAACACACCACCCCGGGACCCTGTTGCTCGACGAGGTGTGCAAGCTCTTTGAAAGAGTAATTGCGAAGCGCCTCGTCGAGCACCTCTCAAGAGTGGGGCCGGATCTGGCGGATGGCCAATATGGCTTCCGCCAGAGGCGCTCCACCGTGGATGCCATCATGCGCTTGAGGGCTCTGGCGGAATATGCAGTAGCCCGGGGTGAGGTGATGTAGGCGGTGTCCCTGGACATCGCCAACGCGTTCAACACCTTGCCCTGGAGTTGCATCAGGGAGGCGCTCGTGTATCACGAAGTGCCTCTCTACCTCCGCAGCATAGTCCGGGCGTATTTGACGGAGAGAGCCGTCATCTACCCAACCGTGACCGGTCTCGGTCGGCGTGAAATGTCGTGCGGTGTTCCACAGGAATCGGTCCTGGGGCCGCTCCTGTGGAACATCGGATACGACTGGGTGCATCGCGGTGAGCTCGTAGGCGATGCCGCCGTCACGTGCTACGCGGACGACACGCTCGTGACGGCGTGCGGGGCGACGTACCGCGAAGCGACCCTAAAGGCCACGACGGATCCGGCGGCTGGGTCTCGAGGTGGCTCTGCATAAAACCGAGGCCCTGTTCTTTCATTGGCCTCGGAGCAAGCCACCGGAGGGATCCAGTCTCACCGTGGGAGGAAATCGCATCGGCATCAAGCCCCAAATGAAATATTTGGGGCTCGTGCTCGTCGGCCGATGGGACTTCGGAGAGCACATCCGAAGTCTGGCCCCCAAATTGAAGGGTACAGCTCTCGCTCTGGCTCGGCTGTTGCCCAACATGAGGAGGCTGCAGGAGACTCTACGCGGGGATCGTGCGGTCCATGGCCCTGTATGGGTGCCCAATATGGGCGGAGGCCCTGAAGACCAGAAGTCTGCGGATGCTGCGCGAGTGATGGCCATCAGGGTCATCCGCGGGTACCGCACGATCTCCTTAGAGGCGGCGAGTCTCCTTGCCGGAACTCCGCCATGGGACCTGGAGGCGAGAGCCCTTTCGCAACTGTACCAGTGGCGAAAGGAGGCGCGGGAGCAGAGACGGAACCCCGAGCCTTGAGAAATCGAGGCCGTGCAGTCCCAGCTCCGCCAGGCCATCGTGGTGGAGTGCAGGGCACGCCGCAATAGCGGCGGTAAGGCCCATCATGGAGGATTGGCTAGAGAAGCGACACGGAAGCCTCTCGTACCGACTGACGCAGGTGGTCTCAGGGAAGGGATGCTTCGGGGACCACCTGCATCGGATCAGGAAGGAGCCAACGCCTGCGTGTCATCACTGCGACGCGAGCGAGGTCTCAGGGCTGCACACGCTGGCGGACTGCCCGGCGTGGGAGGTGCCGAGGCGTGACCTCGTGGCAGCCACGGGGTGGGAGTCCTCTCGCTCGGCAACATGATTGCGGTAATGGTGCGGAGCGCGAGCGCGCCCGGGAGAGATTTAGAACTCTCCCGGCCCGCCGAGCCCGCAACTTGCTCGCCGCGCGTCGCAGGCGACTCAGGCGCCGGAAGTCGCTTAACGACCTCCGTCCTCCATGAGCGCAAGCCTGGGGGTGCCAGGTAAGGCCGCCTGTCACCCCAGCAGAAGCAGGCCGGTATGGTGGGGTGACTAGCGCCCCTACCCCAAACCGGGGCGACCAAGCGCAGGGCACGCCGCAAAAGCGGCGGTAAGGCCCATCATGGAGGATTGGCTAGAGAGGCGACACGGAAGCCTCTCGTACCGACTGACTAGCGACTAGCGCCCAAACCGGGGCAAGACGGGGACACCGTGGTTCCCAAACCCGAGGGGGCCATCTCGAAACCGGAGATGGCCCAGGGTCAGTCGGGGTGCAAGGGATATGCTCTATGGGCAACCTTACACCTCGGCGTCTGTAGACCCGAGACGGCGATTAGTCGGTTCAAGCCCGACATAATCGCCCCCGCTGGCCGGCAGGGGGGTATCCGAAGGGATTTCCCCACGAAAAAAAAAAAAAAAAACGTACGGTAATGGCCGTTGTTGGCGGGAGATGAAACCCTTAACATTTAGGGAGATGAAAAATAGATGTGGTCCGATTCTCAGACCTACCCAATATGCACACAAAATTTCATGACAATCGGTCAAGCCGTTTCGGAGGAGTTTAACTACAATCACCGCGACACGAGAATTTCATATATTTGATAAAACAAAGTCGCTTCCCGGTGTCTGTTCGCTGAGAACTTCTAAACTACCCGACGGATTTTAATGTGGTTTTCATCAACAGATAGAGTGATACAAGCGGCAGGTTAATATTAATAGTTTCATACTATTTTGTAATAATTTGTTGAAAATAGACGATAATTGTTCAAAATGACGAAATAAATTAAGCCGACTGAGAGCTTCAATCGAATACGCTGCCTAATCCCTTTGAGACATAACAAAACAATGTAACTATCGTGGAATTGTTCCTCTTTTATAGGTCTACAAAAAGTCCGCAATAGCATATACTTATCTATCTCTTAATGATAGCTTATATCCATTTTAACTTTAGTCACATTTTATGTAGTAATTGGAAAGCTATTTAGACGAATACACTATCAATCTTCTTCAAATTAAATATGTTAGTCACTTTAAGCGGTTCATATCATATACACGATTGGCTTTTACACCACACAATTTTATTGAATATCTTCTGAAATATCGTATGTCGGCATATAACGGCGCTTCAATCGCGTCATAGGATTTCTTGCTGCGTAATTATATTGCGATTATAAACTTTTTCAATCCGCCTATTTTCAGGTTCAAAGTACCATTTAAACCGAACCTAAGCATAGCTTATAATATGGGTTCTGGAATACAGATGAACAAACTTTTTTTGGTACACACCCAGACCAATAAAAATATATAAATTCAAGCATACAAATATTTGCACTTAGCTGGATTCGAAGAGTTGTGCCCAAAATAGCTTCTCAAGTATGTCATATGCACGACGATGACGCTACGTTCAACAGTAAAATCAGTGGATACCAACCTTTATTTATTATTTTACAATGAACTTCCCCACATAAAATGGGGGAAGTCTGATTCTATTTATTTTCATTCTTCCGCCCTTACCTACCGGGACGGGCAATGAATAACCTCCCTCCTTCAATTCCGTAGTAGGTATCATTACGTTAAATTCTTAAATTTTAACAGACAATTTTTAACAAAATGTAATTATTACACTTGGGATTTAATTCAAGCTCAAGATTTGACTTGGCTTGTGTTAACCAACGAACCAAATTTCAGAATAGTAGCATAGGTATTATATCAACCTCACTTAAGGCCCTGTCTGGGCATAAGCTACCATAATTATGCTTATTTTTTGTTTCTAAGATTATTTCTCTCTCTCTCTAAGATTACTATTGCTAGACAGTTGATTTTTTTATATATACAGCTAATTATCTACTGTTCACGCACATTCAAAAACATTTTGGATAAATAGAGCAGTTTCTTGTTAAAAAAAATGCAAAGAAACACTCTTTGAAATAAATTGATTTGTTTGGCGGCAAACGGATAAATAAATCATTTAAAAAATATGACCGATTTGAGGATATTAATTTGTAGATATTCCACTAGCTGATTAAATCTAAAATGTTGAGATAATTGAAACGAAAAATTTATTTCAAAGAGTGTTTCTTTGCAATTTTTTAACAAGAAACTGCTCTATTGATCCAAAATGTTTTTGAAAGTGCGTGTACAGTAGATAATTAGCTGTATATATATAAATAAAATCAACTGTCTAGCATCAGTAATCTTAGAGAGAGAGAGAGAAATAATCTTAGAAACAAAAAATAAGCATAATTATGGTAGCTTACGTCCACACAGGGCCTTAACGACCTCCGTACTCCGTGAGCGCAGGCCTGGGGGTGGCAGGCGAGGCCTCAGAAGCAGGCCGGGGCGGCGCGGCGGGGCGACTAGCGCCCCTCACCAAAACCGGGGCAAGACTGGTACACCGTGGTTCCCAAACCCGAGGGGGCCATCTTGAAACCGGAGATGGCCCAGGGTCAGTCGGGGTGCGAGGGATATGCTTTATATCACCCTGACGTCTGAAGACCCGAGATGGTCTGCGGTTTTAGTCGGTTCAAGCCCGACATAACGGCCCCCGCTGGCCGGCGGGGGGGTATCCGAAGGGATTTCCGCATGAAAAAACAAAATATTATATCATTCTAACAGTATAAGAACAGTACAAACAGGAAGTGCATTAACTTTTGTACACCTTGTCGAAGATCAGTTCATTAGACAAATAAAAATTACTTATTACAATTATACCAACAAACCAAATTTCAGCAAAGTAACAAAGGTATTCTACGAGTATCAACCTAACAGTATTAGTAGGTACAGTTCAAACAGGAACTACATTGACTTGCGTATGACTTCACGAAAATAAGTTCACAAGACAAATATAGTTTAGCCTGTACCTACGTGAAAACTAGAGAAGTCAAATCTTGAACATGAATTACAATTCCATTACATTCCTAAGTGAAATAATTGCATTTTGTTAATTATTGTCTATTAACATTTAAGAATCTATATTACCTACTAAATTCGCCCCGGTGCAACAGTAGCACCTTACCCGTGGACTTTCCAAAATTTTTCTTTCATACAAAATTCGTCCCGACAATAACAAACACAAAAAAAAAAACAATTTAGTGCAGTCTTTCGGAAATAATGCGCGTGCATATATTTCGGTAATCTAGTTTTATTTATATAGATTAAGCAGAAAATATTGTGGTAGCACCAAGAAACAAGAAATTACATAACATAACTTCACGCCTGTATCCCCGAAGGGGTAGGCAGAGGTGTAATACACACCCACGATTCGCCAGTTATGTTGAGGTCCCAATGTAATAGGGGGCGAGCCTATTGCCATCAACCGGGCGGATTATTAAGAGAGCGATAATTATCTTTTATTAATGCACACATAACTACGAAAAGTCAGAGGTGTGTGCCCGGGCAACTGGGGATCGAACTCGAGACCTCGTCTCAGCAGTCCGTTACGTATGCCACTGGGCTATCGCCGCTTTACAAGAAATTATTATAATATTAATTTATTTTATCACGCAAAAACCGCGCCTTGTCGTGGAGTTGCGGATACCAGCCCGTGATACCATACCATACCATACCATAATTTATTTTAGGATGTTTTAGGTTCTTGTATACAAATTGAATTTTCTATACAGAACTTGGCACCCATATAGATAGTCGACAACGGCGCATATTCTTAATATTGAACTCGACTATCATTTCACATTTATATTTTTGATGGGATATGAGTTACAGATTCTACTACCGGTTTGATCCACCGCATTATAGATCAGAAACAAAAAACCGTAAATGTGTGTATTCGATTACCAATTCATAAATTAATTAGTACCTTGTTAAATTGCAATCGAATTTCTAAAAGAACAATAACAATTAATTCAATCCCAAATAGTAAAACAATATCTAAAACGTTTGTGTTGATATTTCACGGTTGATTATGCGACAGTGTGAATTCATTAATATCGATTATTTACGGTTTTCGTGCTTTTTTATATATACTGAGTATGTAGTTTAGTAGCATAGCGTTTTGTTAGGCTCGCTACGATGAGGTGGTTAATTATCCTCTCTCTTTGTTTAACTGTGGCAATAGCCGCCCCTTCGGCCCCGGTAAGTTTTTTTAGATGATAGACGGAGATGGCTCAGGTTCAGTCGGGGTGCGCGGGATATGCTCTATGGGCAACCTTCCGTCTTAAGACTCGAAACGGCGTGTGGTTTTAGTCAGTTCAAGCCCGAAATAACCACCCCCGCTGGCCGGCGGGGGGGTATCCGAAGGGATTTCCGCACCTAAAAAAAAGGTAGTTACGAGGATACGTGGTAACAAAAAGTCGCTCATATTATAATTATTAATAATTATTGGACGTACCTAAATGAAAAATAAGGGGTTTTATCATTATTATTTCCTTTGACGGCTGACAAGTTTTCGAAAAATCTTACAACTAAAACTAATATTACTACTATTTAATAATCTTTATTTCATTATGTAAAGGTTGACATATTATTGTGATTTTTCTATGATGTTTAATCCGAACTGTGGGAATCTGAAATAAAGAATTATTATTATTAAATATCGTAAGCATTCCAGCTAGCTACCTGCACCCTCAGCCTCGGGGGGAAGACCCGTGTTGTTCGAGTCTCTGTCAACCAAGGAAATAACAGAGAACTCGGTCACGTGACCAAAACTGCTCATTAACTAATTACAAAATATAATTAAGAGAGTTTATAAGAGAGTTCCCCGGGGTGCCAGACCATCTGTGGCACAAAATCTCGCTTCATGCATTGCCCAAGTAGTCCGGGAGAACTCTCAAAGAGCTTGGGAACAGCTCCTCACTTTCCCTTACAGGATTTTACACATATCACATGTCTCGACCCCTAAAAAAACTCTGTCTCTACAAATTAAAGAAAATTGTCTTGCTACCCATATTTTTGACCCTAAATTCACGAGCTTCCGAAAAAATTCCGTTTACCATTATGTAGAATCCAAATTAAGGGAAGGTGACATAAGGGGCGCATCAAGACTCCTTTTTAGCAGCGATGTGGTGGCTGCTTACTCCTCAGATACTCTTGCAGAACTGAGGAGCAAGCATCCAGCACCTGCTGCTGACCTTTCATTTCCAGAACCTCCAAATAGCTGGCGATGCACTTTTGAAGGAGCTAACGGCCTTAATAAACCTCATGCTATCAGGTAATGTGTGCGATGCCATCGTCGACTTACTTTATGGCGCCAATTTATGCGCCTTACGTAAGAAAGACGGTGGTATTCGTCCCATTGCCGTAGGGTGTACGTACAGGCGTATGGCAGCCAAACTATGTTGTAAAGCTTACAGCGAAGATTTGACCAACCAATTCCAGCCCCTGCAACTTGGCTTTGGCTCCAAAGGGGGCTGCGAGGCTGCCGTACATGCCCTGTCAACGTACCTTGGCTGCAATGGACGAGAAGTCATTCTTAAAGTTGACTTGAAGAATGCCTTCAACTCAGTGAATAGGGACACATTGTTGACACAAGCAAAATTGGAAACCCCCAAAATTTTTAAATTTCTCTGGCAATGTTACAGGTACCCTTCAAAATTATTATACAAGGACAATGTTTTAGAATCATCAGTCGGGTGTCAACAAGGTGACCCTCTTGGGCCACTCATTTTCAGCCTTGCTATACATCCTGTAATTCGGCAGCTAAATTCTAAATTTAACATATGGTATCTAGATGATGGGACCCTAGGAGGAGACGTTAATACAGTTTTAAAAGATTTGGCTTTTTTAAAAGATGAATTCAGATCCATTGGTTTGCAATTAAATCCCACTAAATGTGAAATTCTTCTGAGTGATAACATTGACATCATTTCCACATTATCAAAATTCAACGTTTTGGCCCCAAATTTAAAAATTGTTCAAAAAGATTCACTCCGCCTCCTTGGGTCCCCAATCTTAGAGGAAGCATAAGACTCTTTCGTAGAAGAAAAGATTCAAAATTTCTGTGAAGTTTCGGACCGTTTGCAACAAATTAACATCCATTCTGCTTTCACTATATTCGATATTGTCTTTTCGTTCCTAAATTTACACATGTTCTCCGATCAACTCAACTTTTTAAATATTTGGCTCTTTTAGGTAAAATGGATAGCGTGATTCAAAACACACTATGCAAAATTCTAAATGTGGATATGAACGACCGTGTCTGGCTTCAGGTATCCATGCCTGTGCGTCTAGGCGGGCTCGGCGTTCGCAAAATTACCGACGTAAGTCTACCAGCATTTCTATCTTCGGTGCATGGCACGGATGAATTAGTTAGAAGAATCCTAACCCCTAGCCTAACTAACTCGGAAGTGCCAGGCAAGGCCGAAGCTTTAAATGCTTGGAAAATGTTTTGCCCAAACGCTGATTTGCCAGGTAACCCATCTTCCCAGAGGCAATGGGACGTGCCGCTCTGCAACATGGTAAGAAAACATCTCATTTCTACTTCTACCAGTGTTGCGGAGCGTGCTCGCCTTTTGGCTGTGGGGGAAAGGGAATCCGGTGTCTGGCTTCAAGCCCTACCATCGCCCAACATTGGTACCATGTTGGACGATAACACCTTCCGTATCGCTGCTTGCCTTCGTTTGGGTGCTCCTTGCGTTTCTCCGCATCGGTGTCGCTGTGGAGAAGAAGTGGGTAGCCTTGGACACCATGGCCTCTCATGCAGCAGGAGCGCAGGACGGCTTTCGCGGCACGCGTACATCAATGACATTATCCGTCGGGCTCTTGTCACCACCGGCGTTCCAGCCGTACTAGAACCTACTGGTTTGGCGCGCGACGATGGCAAGAGGCCGGATGGGATGTCGTTGGTGCCTTGGAAGATGGGAAGGCATTTGGTGTGGGATGCGACATGTGCTGACACCCTTGCGCCTTTACATCTTCCAGGGACTGCGGACTGCGCCTGCGCTGCCGCTGCTTCGGCAGAGACCCTTAAACGGCGCAAATATAGTAATTTAACAGGTAATTACATATTTGAGCCGTTTGGGGTTGAGACGCTGGGATCATGGGGTCCAAGTGCCCATCTTTTATTTAAAGAAATTTCAAAACGGCTTATAGACGCTACCCGTGACCAGAGGGCTGGTTCATTCCTCGCACAAAGGATTGGCATTGCCATTCAACGTGTCAATGCCGCCAGCCTTCTGGCCACCCTCCCAGTTGACGTCGATGGGGAGGAATTTTTTGACGCCTAAACCTGCAGCTTTGTATATAGGTATACAGATATTGTTTTTATACTAATTAATAGTAATTAATTTATGTAAATAAAAAGTATTATTTTCAATACGATGTAAAATAATATTTTGTATTTTCTTTCACAGTCACAATCGGATCCCCGAAGATCGGATGACCAGCACAGCCCACATGTATGTATTTTGCACCGTAAATCGTATTTTCCTCAAAACGACATATAGATATATATGAAATAGTTAAAGTTTGAAAAATTTAATATACACCAAAATACACTTTATTTAATTAAATAAATAAATATATATTTTAGGAAATTATACACCTCGCTATCTAGATCCAATATAAGCATAACTTAACTAGCTTGTGTTAGCGGTTCTAAAATTATTATTATTATACTATACTCATTCAACTACTTCACGCCTCCCCCGTAGCTTGAAAGAGGCAGCAAGTTAGTCCCGGCTAGGTTGGCAACAGTCGGCCGGGCTGTTAGGGCGATTGGCAGAGGAACCGCCGGACTACTTGAGCATTGTCCAGCTAGACCGCTTTCTGCATCTTGGCTACCACCGACTTCCCACTAATCCCGAGCCTCTCAAAATGGACAAAAAGGCTCCTTGGGATCAAACCATTGGCTGAGATCACAACTGGGACTATTTCTGTGGAACCCCACCCTCCCCATGTCGGTAACCTCGTGCGCTGGGTCCAGATATCTAGTCTTTTTATCTACTTCGGCGCGGATGCGGTTCTCGTCATAGGGGATAGTGATGTCCACAAGAAATATCCGTGACTGTGCCCAGTCCCGGTATTATTGTTATTATAAAATACTGATTTACATACTTAGATACAATGTCTTTTGTAAATACATACATATTATAGAAACATCCTGACAAATCCAAAAGATATATTCATTCTTTCATATCATTCTCTGACGTAGCAGTCGCACGCTTTACCGCTATGCTACGATTTTCCGTTGATCCGTCCGATACTTCGCTCCGCATAGAACTGTTCCACTAGCGTAAGTTGCGTATACCTTTTTTTTTTTTTTTTATCGTGCGGAAATAACTTAAACTAAAACGGACTAAAACCGCACGCCGTCTCGGGTCTTCAGACGCCGGGGTGTAAGGTTACCCATAGAGCATATCCCTCGCACCCCGGCTGACCCTGGGCCATCTCACCACTAACAGCATCGCTCATCCTGTCTCCTCTGAAAGCAGAGGAGTACGGAGAGCGATGTGTTCCCGCCACGTTGGGTATTGGCCGACGATCAATGCCAACCCTATGAAGGGGTGAAGGGGAAGCCATTGACCGCCGCCCAGGGTGTACCGGCCGCTCCGATTCCGTTCCCCCCGGACTGCAGCGGGATCGGAATCGGAGCGACACTCGAGGAGGTTACCCAACACACACCCCAAGTTGCGTATACCTGAGTCCATCTTGGTCGACCATTTCGTCGGATATCCTCGTTTATTTCCAAACATTCGGTAATATTCTGATTTGTTGTTTAACTACTTGAACAGATTGCGCTACATGTTATGTCCGATACCGGTTTCATCTTTCATCTAAAAGGTGAAGTTTAATGACGGGCGTCGGGAGGTCCCAGGTTCGAATCCTGTTCATTACACCACCTACGTGAAACCACTCGTAACACGAGCAATTAAGCTTAAAATTTCTACTTTTTTACTTTTTTAACTCCTGGGGGTTAACGGAAATAGTAGAAATTTCATTTGCTCTTAAAATTACTCTTGAAAAAAAGTTCTTGGTGGAACCCCATGTTCTAGATCTTTGGGGTCAAGTCAACCTCACTGCTGATTGATGGACGACGCAGGCTTTCCTCTCAGAGTTGGAGGGTATTCCTGTTAAGCCAAAGTTAGCGGACCCCGGGCTCCGAGGTGAAATCTTTTTATGCAAACGGGAACAATGGCAACGCTTAAATAATGAGGAGGGTCTCTTAAAAAAAAGAAAATCAAAATATTAAAAGGGTACATATTTCACAGGATCGTGCCACCGACCATGACAGCATGACGGACGACGATGGTGATGACCACGACCTATTGGTATAGTTTCTTTTTGTTATAAAGCTAAGACTCGTTGTGGAAAGAACTGTTAAAGATCAATGACTTTTCTATGCATAGAACAAAAATTGTGTCACGTTTTATGGGTGACGCGGGAATGAATTTTGAATTTCGAATTCGGAACGGGACGCAGAAACTAGATGAACGAGTTAATGAATTTTGACACCTATCTGTACAGCCATAGTGCGCATTTTTATAATGTCATCTGTATGACAACTAAAAAAGTTGGTAGGTAATCGAGTATGGTCTTGCGCGATACCAATTTTTTTGTACCTTACGGCCAGTTTTGTAGTATACAGTACAGTATATAATGAAAATACATGTATACAGTATATAAATCATTGACTTTAGCAGATCACATTGAAAAAAACACTCCACCTACCCACAAGAATAAAAAAACAACAAACAACTTTAAAATATTTATGAATACCATGATATCAAGAGGAAGGTCTATGCGGCTATGTGCCACAATGCTGCGAAGATGTTCAACATAAATTGCAGTGCGAATAGCTACACCCTGACATTTATTGGGTTTGTTCTCTGTTCTGTCTGTGTTTCACTGTTTTGTGTGACGTGATTGGTTCTTATATACCAGAGATTGGCGAAACCAGTTTCTATAGGTAGGTTCAAAAATCTTGAACAAACTAGCGCATGTACACTAACTGGTCAAAAACAACCACTACAAGGACTGATCAACAAATGAAGCGAGCCCTTTGAACGCTTTTGACGTTTAAATAATCTATGATTGGTTGATAGGTGCGCCTCCGCACGCCGCGCCCCGCGCTTTTCACTAAAGAGACCTAAAAATATGGAAAATTGTGTGTCAAGATTTTTGAATTATACTATACTAAAGAGCTTTTATGCTCAGATTCGGTTTAAAGGCACTTCCTCTAGATTGTATATTCTGTGGCGAATACCATAATTTTGTCCTTAAGCTACCACCACGCGAGGTGCCGGGTAAAGAGCCAAGTCCTTGCAGATCAGGAGCAGAGGTAACATCACTCATACAACATCTCCTTGCCTCACCATTAATAACTCCTTTCTAGGAATTTTGCATTCTGTGTAACTCATTGCAGGGTTTTGATATTTATGCGTTGCCAATTTTAGCCTGAGCGCTCATTAGAGACAAGAGTCTGAAGACAGACTATTGCTCTACAGAAACATATGAATGTGCGCCAACTTATGTAGAACAAAATAAAGCTGTTTAATAACCTATTAGTCACGTCACGACAAGCCTGTCTTAAGACTGTCTTGTTTGGAATAAGCGCTCAGCCTTACTGTCTGTCTGACTTATAGCTAAAGGAAATAATAGTATTAAATCTGTATTTTTCTATTTTTTTTAAAGAATATTAATAATCCAAATTACTAATATTCCTCCTGACCCCTACAGCTAAGCTTAATTTCTTGTGTTAGGAGCAGATTCACGTCGGTAGTGTAGTGGCCAGGATTCAAACCCGGGACCTCTCGATCTTAGGGTCGACTCCTTAACCATTAAGCTACCGACGCTTCGTATATATAAAAATATAAATACATATAAATAAAAATGAATCGCTGAATCTGTACGGACACAACTAATTAACAATTTTTTTATAGTATAGATAGATAACACTTGAAATCAATATCTTCTGTGTAACTACACTACTAGACTGACTGTTCAGAATAAAAACAAGTTAATATTTAAAAAACGTCATAAGAACGCGAGGTAACGCCGCATATGTCATGTGGTAACGCCGCATACGTTCTGTTTTTTCGTGCGTGCAGCCGGCTCCATCGATTTAAAAGACGTTGTCACGTCAAAAAGCTTTAAAAACAAGCTTTTATGAAATAGTAGCCACGCCGCACGGCTTCACCCGCGTAAGTCCTGATCCCGTTCGAATTTCGGGATAAAAAGTAGCCTATATTACTCAGGGATAATGTAGCATTCTAATGGTGTAAGAATTTTTGAAAAGCCAGTCGTTTCGGAGCCTATTCAATACAAACAAACAATCAAATCTTTCCTCTTTATAATATTAAGTATAGAATAGTGCATTGTCACGCGATATACGTGTGTGTGCAAAATTTCATCTCAGTCGGACATCGGGAAGTGTGTCAAATTTAATTGCTAAGATTTGATTACAGACAACGGACAAGCAAAAGAAAAAAAAGTTTAATAAAAATTGTAAAAACGGTATTGATTTAAGACCACTACTACAATACTTATCTAGTAGTACACATAATCGTAATAGTTATTGTATAAAATATGTAAAATTATTGAACACTAGCTGTCACCAGCTGCGTCGCCCGCGTGAAATTCTCTTCCTGTTCCCGCTTCCCATGGAAACCTATTCCAGGGATAAAAAGTGGCCTATGTGTTATTCCAGACTATAATCTATCCAAATGTCAACCAAATCCATTCAGCCGTTAGAGCGTGATTGAGTAACAAACATCCAAACATCTAAACATCCAAACTTACAAACATGTTCACAAACTTTCACATATATAATAGGTCTTTACATATGAAATTGCCGAAATATTCTTACAAATTCATGAGTTCGTTATTCCTGTAATTTAATAGCCATTTTCATTATTTATATTTTTTTTTTAAAGTTGATTTCAAGATGTTACAACTCTGTATTAAAATTTGTTTTTATTGGCCGCTTGATAAATTAATTCGACTTAACAGCTGGCACTTTTCAAAAATGTAATAATAGTTGCTGTTTGTTAGCGTAATGTTGTCTCATTCATACACAAAAAAAAATCATAAAATTTGGATTTGTCATTCCTAAAAAAAATGCAAAAATGTTAGTACTGAAAATTGGGTCCCCCCGGCCAGCGGGGGCGGTTATGTCGGGCTTGAACCGACTAAAACCGCACGCCGTCTCGGGTCTACAGACGCCGGGGTGTAAGGTTGCCCATAGAGTATATCCCTCGCACCCCGACTGACCCTGGGCCATCTCCGGTTTCGATATGGCCCCCTCGGGTTTGGGACCCACGGTGTCCCCGTCTTGCCCCGGTTTGGGCGCTAGTCGCTAGTCAGTCGGTACGCGAGGCTTCCGTGTTACCTCTCTAGCCAATTCTCCATGATGGGCCTTCCACTCCTCCACGATGGACTGGCGGAGCTGGGACTGTACGGCCTCGATTTTACGAGGCTCGGGGTTCCGTCCCTGCTTCCGCGCCTCCTTTGGCCACTGATACAGTTGCGAAAGGGCTCTCGCCTCCAGGTCCCATGGCGGAGTTCCGGCAAGGAGACTCGCCGCCTCGAAGGTGATCGTGCGGTACCCGCGGATGATCCTGATGGCCATCACTCGCTGCGGAGCGCGCAGCATCCGCACACTTCAGGCCTTCAGGGCCCATATTGGGCACCCATACAGGGCCATGGACCGCACGATCCCCGCGTAGAGTCTCCTGCAGGAGTCATCGGGCCCCCTCATTCAATTTGGGGGCCAGACTTCGGATGTGCTCTCCGAAGTCCCATCGGCCGTCGAGCACGAGCCCCAAATATTTAATTTGGGGCTTGATGCCGATGCGATTTCCTCCCATGATGAGACTGGATCCCTCGGGTGGCTTGATCCGAGGCCCATGAAAGAACAGGGCCACGGTTTTATGCAGAGCCACTTCGAGACCCAGCCGCCGGATCCACTCAACGACTTGGGCAACCGCGGTCGTGGCCTTCAGGGTCGCTTCGTGGTACGTCGCCCCGCACGCCGTCACGAGCGTGTCGTCCGCATAGCACGTGACGGCGGCACCGCCTACGAACTCACCGCGAAGCACCCAGTCGTATCCGATGTTCCACAGGAGCGGCCCCAGGACCGATCCCTGTGGAACACCACACAACATTTCACGCCGACCGAGACCGGTCACGGCAGGACACAGGGTTAACGTCGGGGCCTTGGGGCGCAGCTTGCCCCTCACCATCCGGTAGGGCCGCCCCCAAGGGTCCCGCTCCAACGTCTCAGCAGCTTTGGGTTGGGTAGATGACAGCTCTCTCCGTCAAATACGCCCCGACTATGCCGCGGAGGTAGAGAGGCACTTCGTGATACACGAGCGCCTCCCTAATGCAACTCCTGGGCAAGGTGTTGAACGCGTTGGCGATGTCCAAGGACACCGCCAACATCACCTCGCCCCGGGCTACTGCATCCTCCGCCAGATCCCTCACGCGCATGATGGCATCCACGGTGGAGCGCCTCTGGCGGAAGTCATATTGGCCATCCGCCAGGTCCGGCCCCACTCTTGAGAGATGCTCGACGAGGAGCTTCGCAATTACTCTTTCAAAGAGCTTGCACACCTCGTCGAGCAACACTATGGGCCGGTAGGCGGACGGCGAGTCCGCCGGGCGCCCCTCCTTTCGGATGAGTACCAGTTTCCCCGTCTTCCACAATTTCGGAAACTGGCCCCGCTCCAAACATGCACTGAGAAGCCCTCTCAGTCGGGGCTCGAGAGCGTCGTCGACTAGAGCTAGGACCCACGCTCGGCCTGGAATGCCGTCGGGTCCCGGGGTGGTACGTTTGGCTCTTAGCCTTCTCACCGCCCGCTCTAGTTCTATCCAAGTGACCTCGGGCACGTCGTCGTCATCCACTTCGGGCGCCATGGGCGACCGAGGCGGAGTCATTTGCGGTGGAACATGTTCCTCCGCCCGCGCTGGGAACAGGGAGCCAACAACTCCTCTGAGCAGCTCCGGCTGGAGAAACCGAGTTAACGGCGTTGCCTCACCATCCGGTAGGGCCGGGACCCTTGGGGGCGGCCCCGAGGCGGCCAGCGTCTCCAGCAGCTCGCGGAAGGCGGCCTGTTTGGCCCACCTTATCTCAGCTCGGAGGGCTCCTCTGGCCTCCCTGTATCCCTCATACAACTCCGCCTCTCGGGCCTCCGCATCTACGGGGAGGTGACGCCTCCTACGGAATCGGGCCCACTGGCGGTGTGTGATCACGCAGGCCCGTCTGAGCTGCGCGATCTCCGACGACCACCAGTAGACCTGACCCCTCGGATTATAGGGCAGAGCCCTAGGCATCGCCGCGTCACAGACACGGGTCATTGCCTCCCGGAACCACTCCGCCTCATCGTCTATGCTGACAGGCCTGTCCGGCTCAGGGGCCCACGCCTGTACGATGGCGGCTTCCAGGAGGAGCTCCCGATCAAGTCGCTTAAGCGCCCAACGTGGCTCGGGTGGAGCCGGTGCAGCCGGCGCGTCGCTCGCAGGGGGACACACGTCAAACCGAATGTATCGCGAACGAAATGTCCACGATGGAACTAGCCCTCGAGGTTACGAACGTGTCCACGGCTCCCCGATTTAGGAGGACTAGGCCAAGTCGTTCGGCCCAGTCCACCAGTGCCCTGCCTCTGTGCCCCGTCGCGCCCCTATCGTGTCGGGAACCCCAGGCCAACGACCAGGCGTTGAAGTCCCCGACCCCAAGGACCAGACGGGGCTGGCAGGCATTGACGACGACTGCCAGCTAACGGAGCCATTGCTCAAATGCAGCTTGGTCTCGGTTTGGCGTGAAATAAGCAGCCACCACCATATCGCCAACCGCCGCCGCCACGCAGCCGGGTCCCCTTGTAACGAAGGCAAGAGGGGGGCTGCCGGCGGCAGGGTTGTGCACCAGTGCCGCCGACCCATCCAACGCGGGTTCCCAGGCAGGCCCGAGGAACCGGTGGGTGTATGGGTCGGCGACAGCGGCGACATTTATGGCTCACTGTGCCATGCTCTGGAGCAGAAGGTTCTGAGCATGGGCACCGCGGCCAACGTTCACCTGCAGGATGCGGAGTTGAGGATCCATTATGGAACCCCCATCTCCGCATCCCGCTGTGAACTGGAGGCGGAAGGCCGGCCTCTCGGCTTCGGCTCCCCTCCGGTGCAGGCCTTGCTGCCAACCCTGTGGTCAGCCGGCTTGCCTCCTACTGCACACCTAAAACAGTGCAGCCACACACTTGCCGGCTTTGTGACCGGGTTGGCCACAGCGGAAGCAACGGTCACCCGCCGTCACTTCCGCCGTGCAGTGCACCCCCACATGGCCCACCAACAGGCACCTAAAGCACCTCATATGTAACGACCTAATAATATTAGTAGGATATACCCAAGTGGGTATATCCTACTAATATTATAAATGTGTGTTTACTCTTTTTTCGATGTGGTAAAGTTACCACATCGAAAATAGAGTAAACTCATATTTAAAAAGCTCGATGTGGGGGATAAGCTCTTCGAGAAAATTACAGCGCTCTGCTCCATTAAGTATTAATTAGGGTAGAACCAATAAGTCTATCATAATACGTAAACGCGAAGTTGCCCACCGAAATTTCGGTCAGTTGGTAAGTCCTATGTAACGCATTGATTCCGCAAACGGGTCTTATGACGGTACTTGACATTTCGTTCGTACTAAACCCTACTGAAAGGACTCCGAACTTCATGGTACCTTTTTTTTTTCGTGCGGAAATGCCTTCGGATACCCCCCCCCCCCCGCAGGGCAGCGGGGGCAGTTATGTCGGGCTTGAACCGACTAAAACCGCACGCTGTCTCGGGCAACCCTGTGGTCAGCCGGCTTGCCTCCTACTGCACACCTAAAACAGTGCAGCCACACACTTGCCGGCTTTGTGACCGGGTTGGCCACAGCGGAAGCAACGGTCACCCGTTGTCACTTCCGCCGTGCAGTGCACCCCCACATGGCCCACCGACAGGCACCTAAAGCACCTCATATGTAACGACCTAATAATATTAGTAGGATATACCCAAGTGGGTATATCCTACTAATATTATAAATGTGTGTTTACTCTATTTTCGATGTGGTAAAGTTACCACATTGAAAATAGAGTAAACTCATATTTAAAAAGCTCGATGTGGGGGATAAGCTCTTCGAGAAAATTACAGCGCTCCGCTCCATTAAGTATTAATTAGGATAGGACCAATAAGTCTACCATAATACACCTTTGGCAGAACAGATTTGGCTAACAGATAATTGGTTTTTACTTAGCCTAACTGCTTCACTGTATACGTAATAGTTAGTATTAACTAAATTTTATTCCAAATTTTCACAGAATGATCGAGCTGATGTTGATAGCCACAGCGATAGTCATGCTGAAAGCAGATCACATAACTCACATTCATCACACCATCATCATGATAACAGAAAAAGTTATGATGTTAGATTGCATGATCGTCATCACCATTTAAGCAATATAGGAGACAATTTCGAGCCTCATAAACGGTCCAGAAACGACAATCATGATCGACGTTACAGAGATCATTCATATCACTTAGATGATATACGGGATGACCATAGAAGAGCTAAAAGTTACAGAAGTGATTTTACGCACAGGCGTGATAGGATTTACGATCATATTGACAGTCATGATGATAATAGGCATGATAATAGACATGATTATAGACATTATAATAGGCATGATAATAGGCATCATTACAGGCATTATAATAGGCATGGTGATAGGCACGATGATAGGCATGATAATAGGCACGAAGATAGGCATGACGATAGTCAGGATGATAGTCGCGATGATAGGCATGATGACAGCCGCGATGATAGGCACGACGACAGGCACGATGGTAGGTATAATGTTAGACATGATTATAGGCAGGGTGATAGGCACGAGCACGATGATAGGCACGAGCACGACGATAGATACGATCACGATAATAGGCACGAGCACGGTGATAGGCACGATCATGATGATAGGCACGATCATGATGATAGGCACGATCATGATTATAGGCACAATCATGATGATAGGCACGATCATGATGAGAGGCACGATGATGATGATAGATACGATCACGATGATAGGTACGATCACAATGATAGGCACGAGCACGGTGATAGGCACGATCATGATGATAGGCACGATGATGATGATAGGTACGAGCACGATGATAGGCACGAGCACGGTGATAGGCACGATCATAATGATAGGCACGATCATGATGATAGGCACGATGATGATGATAGGTATGATCACGATGATAGGCACGATCAAGATGATAGGCACGATCACGATGATAGGCACGATCATGATGATAGGCACGATCATGATGATAGGTACAATCACGATGATAGGTACGATCAGGATGAAAGACACGATCACGATGATAGGCACGATCATGATGATAGGCACGATCATGATGATAGGCACAATCATGATGATAGGCGCGATCATGATGATAGGCACGATCACGATGATAGATACGATCATGATGATAGGCACGATCATGATGATAGGCACGATCATGATGATAGGCACGATCATGATGATAGGCACAATCATGAAGATAGGCACGATGATAGATATGATGATGAAGACGGGAATGACGCCAGAAGTGACGAAAGGAGTGTTGATAGGAGCGATGATAGTAGCGATGATAGAAATGACGACCGAACCAATGACAAGCGTTCCGGTAATAGAAGGACCAAGTACGATAGTCTCTACAGTGGTCGACACCATCGTGATACCGGAAAAAATGATCGGTACAATCATAGGAATGATGATCACGACCATAGAGCGCTCTCATACAGACAAGACAGGCTAAGCAGTTCAAATGCTGATAGACAGGAAAACTCACATTACCATAGTTATGACAGAAAGTCACACTTCAATAGGAAAAGCAGTCTTTATGCAGACGTAAGTTTTACTATTATTTTATAATTTTTATTATATACATAGGTAGTCACACCTGTTTCCTATTATTCTGGCAAGTAGACAGTCAATATATCACGATATTCTGTAAATATATCGCTATCTCCGCGATCCTGTCAGTATTTATAGTACGTACAGACGCGATTAATAGCTATATTGATACCAGCTATATTGACAGTCAATATATATCGCGATCCCCTTGATATACTAACGAAATTGGATCACGATATTGCATCGCAATATATGTGGATTGTATATACGCGCCCATAGAGACCGGTTTTTATATTTGTTACGAGCCTGGCTCGGCTTTCATTTTCTACTTTTTAGGGTTCCGCACCTCAGAAAGAAAAAAAGGAACCCTTATGAGATCAATTCGTTGTCAATGCAGTTTTGTACGGAGCCCTCAGTGAACAAGTCCGACACGCACTTCACCGTTTTATTACATATTTCTGTTGATCTGGCCTTACTCTAGCCCGTCTCTGATTTGATCTGAAGATTCCATTCTCGATCATTCTAGAATTTTTTTTTTTTTTTAGAGAAGTGACGATCGGGCTGATGGATATGACTTAAATAGGCAAGCTGTTTTGATCAGACGCATTGTAAGTATTTAATCATCATTGTTAAATTCTTATAGTTGATACAGCCATGCCTCGGAAAGCACGTTAAGCCTTCGGTCCCGGTTGCCATACGAACATCTATGGCATTCGTTATGGGTAGTTGGAGCCCTAAAAATTTCGACCTGGTCTAACTATAAGACATCAATATCGCCAGTAGGTTGTAGACGTCAGATGACAGGCCCTTCACGGAAAATATCAAAGTTTGGCCGTTTATCACAGTTAGACTGAAGCCGACCCAAACTGAATTGGGAAAAGGAAGGGAGGACAGGGAGGAGGTTTTAGAGGAAAGTTTTTAATACTTTCCTGCTGATCTGTTTCACAGGGGTAAGAAAGATAAGTGTGACAACATTCATAGACGAATCTATCTGTATTCTTGGTTGACCAAATTTCATCCAGATCTGTTCATCCGTTTTTGCGCGAAAGAGTATCAAACATATATTCATCCACACAACGGCTCTTTATCAATAACATCTCAGCTTTGAGTCCTGGTTGCACCCGAGGTCTTCACCTCTAAGTCCAGGATCCGTTTTCCGACTATTCCTCCTTCACTTCGCACGGTCTTTGGTATCCCTCGTAGTAAAACCGTCGACACGGATTTCATTCATTACGAGATCAAGCCAAATCTTCTTGGATCTTCCCCACAATCCCCACCTACAGATGTCCGGCCGATTCTCATTCAAGTTTCATTTAGGAGATTGTTGATCTAAAGCAGTATCAATATATATATTGTTTTACTATATACAAATACAACATTTTCAATAATTATACCATAGACAGATCATGAGCTAAACTAAAGAATCCAGAAATAAGCTATTTAAGCACACTAATATACATATATACTCACGCTTTCCTCCCTCCGGGGTAGTTAGAAACAACAGCCCTCGGCCTTCTTCTTACACTTCACTTTACGAGCTTCCTCTACGGTCTGCTCGAGTTTACTTAAATGGTTTAATACCTTGCAAGCAAACCCTTCGGTCTCTGCTGTAGCACCATGTATTATAGGTAATGACTTAATTTAGAGACAATGTTTCACTACAAATATTTTACACTTTTAGGGAAAAGTAAAACGGGTCTTCTTATTAAAGGTGCATTTGTATAGGTATAATAAACTAAATTACATACTTTACTACAAGTTTTACCGCTATTGCATGTGGGTAAGGTAATATAACAATATTTTGAATATGATATACCATCATAAATATGCAAAATAATATTTATTTTAACGATCGAAGTGACCATGCAAAAGTGTCAATGTTGTTCGATGTTATTTTAAATTTCGAAATGAAAGCAAACTATCACCTTTTAAATGGAGCTACAAGTAGATACATATTGAATCTAATTTGTTTTTACAAGATTCTGATGCTGTGCAATGACGCCCACTTCCATGACATTTTTTTTTTTTTACGTGAGGAAATCAGAAGTAAGGTGGTTATGTCGTGTCTCGACTAAAACCGCACGGTGTCCTCCCCAAGTGTCCGTTGCCGGGCACCCCGGGTAAGCCTTCGAAAGGATAACCCCAGGGTTGCCGGCGGACTTTGAGCACCACCGCAGCCTCGCCTGGTGGGGTCGGGTTTTATCCCGCTTCGGTGAGTTGGCAGGCGTGTGAGGGCACACACGGCACGCCTCCGCCACGGCCTGCTTCTGTAAGGACGGCGAGTCGGCCAACTGCCGTCCTCAGGCCCCGATCATGAAGGTCGGTAGTCCCGGGCGAGGACGCCGCAGACTGCGAAACTCGGGGGGCAGGGTTCTCTCCCGCTCCCTCTCCGACGTCTCTTTCGCGCGCATTACCTGCTCGCAGAAAGAGGCGGCAGCGTGCCACTTGCTCCCATCGGAGACCACGGCCCTCACCATGGTCTCCAACGAGAGAACGTCCACGCCCAGGACCGCAACGAGATCCCGGCGTTGACTCGCCCACGCCGGGCACTCCACCAACATGTGGAGCGCTGTGTCTTCGCCAGGATCCTCGCAGTGCTGGCACTGCGGCGTTGGCTCCCGGTGAATGCGCCACAGATACTTACCGAAACACCCGTGTCCGGTAACCATCTGGCACATCCGGTAGGAGAGGTCCCCATGGTCCCTCTCCAACCACTCCTTCATGATCGGTCTCACCGCCGCAATGGTGGATTCCCCCCACCTTGGGTGCTCAAGTCGCACCCTCCATGTCTCCATGAGTGCCTGGCGGAGCAGGGACCGCTGAGCCCTGATTTCTCGGGGCTCCGGCCTATGGCCCCGCTCCAGCGCCTCCTTCCGCCACTGGTAAACAGCGCAAGGGCTCTCGCTTCCAGGTCCCATGGAGGGGTCCCGGCTAGGAGACATGCCGCCTCGACGGAGATGGTGCGATACCCCCTGATGACTCTGACGGCCATCGCCTTCAACGGGCTGTTTAGAACAGCCACGTTGCGGACCGCCAGAGTCTCCGCCCATACGGGGGCCCCGTATAGGGCCATGCTTCGCTCGATCCCCAGGTACAGTCTCCTAGTGGGGGCGTTGGGTCCCTTAACGTTGGGCATCAGCCGCGATAGCGCGGCCGCAGCTCCCGTTAGTTTCGGGACCAGACTTCGTAGATGAGGTCCGAAGTCCCATCGGCTATCGAGTACGAGCCCAAGGTACTTCATCGTGGGCTTAATGCCGATGCTTACGCCGGTACGGTTATGCTGGTTCCCGCAGGTGGCCCCCTCCGAGGCCCGTGAAAACACATAGCCTCGGATTTGTGGAGAGCCACCTCGAGTCCCAGCCGCCGTATTCGACC
Source organism: Cybosia mesomella (assembly GCA_946251805.1). Taxonomy (NCBI): domain Eukaryota; kingdom Metazoa; phylum Arthropoda; class Insecta; order Lepidoptera; family Erebidae; genus Cybosia; species Cybosia mesomella. The sequence goes on from OX276415.1 coordinate 10,246,102, forward strand.
CACGACTTGAGCAACCCCTGCCGTGGCCTTCAGTGCCGCGCTTCAGTACGTTGCTCCCCGCGCCATAACGAGGGTGTCGTCAGCATAGCGTACTATGCTGACACCCTCGAGCAACGTACCGCGCAGCATCCAGTCGTATCCGATGTTCCACAGGAGTGGCCCTAGGACCGACCCCTGCGGAACACCGCACGACACTTCTCGCCGCCCTGGCCCTAGCCAGCTCGGGTAAACTATGGCCCTCTCGGATAGGTATGCCTCGACAATGCGGCGGAGGTATGGAGGCACTCCGTGATACGCGAGCGCCTCCCTAACGCAGCTCCAGGGTAGGGTGTTGAAGGCGTTGGCGATGTCCAGAGACACTTTTTGGCGGCTCCCGCTACCACCCATTCCTCCCCTCTGGAGAAACGCTCGGGTGCAGCGGTAGCGGCGAGTATGGCGGGGGCGGGGGTGCCGCGCTTCTTCCCCTTCCCTTGTGGCGTTGGGGCCACTGGGGCGGCGGGGCCGGGCTTACCACCGGCAGCAGCCGCGAAAGACGCAGGCCGTGCCAGTGGGGGACGGTAAGCCCGGTCCTTCAAAACACCGAGCCGCCTTCCATGGCATAAGAAAAGTAATAGTGTATTATTTTTTCAAAATTCTGATCGCAATATTTTGTCGAATTTATTTGTGTTGGCTAGCCTTATTACTGCCCATTTATTGACAAACCCTAAGCCCGCCCTGATAAGGTCAGCTTAGGGCTTAACTAGACATGACTTAATTAATAAATGTTCCACTGATCTCCGCAAATCGGAAGGATGACAATATGCTATTGTAGTAGAATATTTTTCCAAGAATTTCTTGACAATATTATTTTGATATCGCTTTTGGCTTTACCGATTGCTTTATTAACAATTCGTTTATAAATATACCTTTCTAAATCGTATTTTTTAATACAGAGTTTTTCGTATCAATATGTGAGTGATAATACTTATCACTACATAGTACATACAAAACAATGTCGCGTCCTCTGTCCCTATATCCCTATGTATGCTTAAATCTTTAAAACTACGCAACGGATTTTGATGCGGTTTTTAGGGATTTTCTTTAGAAAAGCCCTATTGCTAAGGAGTTGTCGTCGACGTCGTCGTCGTCGTTGCCAATTTTCTGTCACGGTTTTGGGTATGAAGGAGATGAGTTGCTGTTTTCGGTAATAGATTCGTGCTGGGGTGAACCATTGCAAGATAAAAAAAAAAAAAACGCAAAATCGAAAATCCCTTGTATTCGGCTGAGCTCGTCTCAGGAATTCAACTTGTTTTTAATAGATAGAGTGATTGAAGAGGAAGGTTTATATGTATAATAATATCCATTGCATCCGTGCGAAGCCGGGGCGGGTTGCTAGTTTTTAAATATACTCTAAATAAATATACCTACTATTTAAATTAGGTAATTGAGATAAGTATGTACCTACATCAAAAATATGAAGATATTGACTCTTTATATATTTTTTTAATTTAGCTGATCCCGACCCTTTGAAAGGTAAAATAATATATCATACCTTTTTTTTTTTTTTTTTTTTTTTTTATCTTGCGGAAATCACTTCGGATACCCCCCCGCCGGCCAGCGGGGGCGGTTATGTCGGGCTTGCACCGACTAAAACCGCACGCCGTCTCGGGTCTTCAGACGCCGGGGTGTAAGGTTACCCATAGAGCATATCCCTCGCACCCCGGCTGACCCTGGGCCATCTCACCACTAACAGCATCGCTCATCCTGTCTCCTCTGAAAGCAGAGGAGTACGGAGAGCGATGTGTTCCCGCCACGTTGGGTATTGGCCGACGATCAATGCCAACCCTATGAAGGGGTGAAGGGGAAGCCATTGACCGCCGCCCAGGGTGTACCGGCCGCTCCGATTCCGTTCCCCCCGGACTGCAGCGGGATCGGAATCGGAGCGACACTCGAGGAGGTTACCCAACACACACCCCAATATATCATACCTAATATTATTTAGAGTCAAAAAATTATTTAGAGATGCTATTCATTTATTTTATTTTATGCATATTATATTCAAAAAAGAATACTTACTTATATTTTTGCATAGTAAACAAAAATATAAACTTTGTTTTTTGTAAACTTTGTTTTTTGTATTTTTTGTAAAAGTTATTGCTGAGTAAAATGGGCAATAACAAAAACTAAATTGTAGTTTTAGTGAAAATTTTCTTTAACTCTTCTCAAATTCTAGAATACTTCTGGTAAATTCAAATGTCTACCTACCTTTCGACAATAGCTAAATCAGACCGACAAACATTAAATTTGTGCGACGACCAATTCGCTTGTGGGGCCACATTTAATACACCCATTACCCCTATTTAATCTGTGCGCAGGCACGTGCAACTTGGTCCATAAGACACAGCGCGCACAGCGAAATCTCAGCCTACATGCACCGCGAATAGAATTACTCGTAATTTTTGTTAGATTCTAGTAAGTAGGTATACACCTCCATAAATAGTACTGTGGGGCGTTCGATTCTGTGGCAAAACCATTTAGTATCGGAATTATTATAGCGCAGTTCTTTTTTCATTTATACAGCTGCCATGATGTCGCCAAATGTTACAGGAAAATCGTCCAGTGAGGTTTCACAGTGCGGGCAGGGGGGTGTCACTCCGCCGATCTGCGAGAAATTATAAGTACATGCCGGCGGCAGCCCCGATGCTGCTTATTAAGTGGTTGCCCCACCGTGGGCCGCGACACTCGCGCGCGTGTCTCCCGCATACCAACGTCGCAAGCGCGTATTGTATACGATGTATAAAATAAGGGCAACGAAATATTGCAGAAAACAATGACCAAAATTCGGATTGCACGTTTTTAATAGATGAAATTTCAAATGATTTAATAGATGAAATTTCAAGATCAGTTGCAGGCTTAGACGAGACTAATCTATTTACTAGATACAAAGCATTCAACAACCAATCTAGTTTTTATGGCAGCTTAAAAATGCCACCAAAAGATTTTATAGAGTATGTACAAAAATAGAAACCTGGTGGTAGGTCTGTCAACTGGTGGTAGAAATTTGATGACACAAGTTTGTCACAAAATTCGGCCGGGTAGGTACCACCATGCACGATTGCGAAAAACTCTCCATAGCAATCCAATTTCGGTTTGATTGTGTTCAGGGGTCAGCAAGTGCATAGCCGGGCAGGGGGACTGTGGTCGCAGCACTAGTGGGACCGGTGGGTGTCACGCGGTGCTGCGACCTGCGACGACAATCCTCTTCTGATGAGGCCGTCAAGCTGAGTGCCACCATTGTTAACATGATACGTGTATGTAATGGTGACCCTCTTTCCTGAGACTTTACCTTAAGCTTACCATCAGGCGAGGTGAAGTCAAATTGACGTGTCCTAAATATAAAAACCTTTTACCTGTTACCTTTAGTATTTACTTACGTAAACCAATAAAAAGTAATCAGTAAGTAAATATACTGTTTTTTTAATGAATTTGGTTGCTAGCTACTAGACTATAAAACGCTTATCAGCCGGTCTGAACCAACTGTGACACGTGACTCTTTCTCGAGCGAGCCTATCTCTTGGGGTGCGACTGGTTGGATCACCTCCAAGTGCACCCTGGACAACGTGGGCGATGACGCATCATTGATTGCTCCTCTGGAGAAGCTGGCGTCAACGTCAACGGCCAAGAGTCTGACCAACCGGCCCTTTTCAGGGCCAGCTGACTCCATTTCACGAGGGGGTCGGGGTATGGCGGGCCTTCAAGGCCCGCGGGGGTGGTCGCTCCAGGTACCCCTCTGCTACGCGGGGATCGTGCGGTCCATGGCCCTGTATGGGTGCCCAATATGGGCGGAGGCCCTGAAGGCCGGAAGTGTGCGGATGCTGCGCGCTCCGCAGCGAGTGATCTCCATCAGGGTCATCCGCGGGTACCGCACGATCTCCTTCGAGGCAGCGAGTCTCCTTGCCGGAACTCCGCCATGGGACCTGGAGGCGAGAGCCCTTTCGCAACTGTACCAGTGGCGAAAGGAGGCGCGGGAGCAGAGACGGAACCCCGAGCATCGAGAAATCGAGGCCGTGCAGTCCCAGCTCCGCCAGGCCATCGTGGTGGAGTGGAAGGAACGAGTTGGGCGACCAAGCGCAGGGTACGCCGCAATAGCGGCGGTAAGGCCCATCATGGAGGATTGGCTAGAGAGGCGACACGGAAGCCTCTCGTACCGACTGACGCAGGTGATCTCCGGGAAGGGGTGCTTCTGGGACCACCTGCATCGGATCAGAAAGGAGCCAACGCCTGAGTGTCATCACTGTGACGCGAGCGAGGACTCAGGGCTGCACACGCTGGCGGACTGCCCGGCGTGGGAGGCGCCGAGGCGTGACCTCGTGGCAGCCATCGGGGTGGGAGTCCTCTCGCTCGTCAGCATGATTGCGGCAATGATGCGGAGCGCGAGCGCGTGGGCCGCCGCCACCTCCTTCTGCGAGCACGTGATGCTCGCGAAGGAGATGGCAGAGCGCGCCCGGGAGAGGTTCAGAACTCACCCGGCCCGCCGAGCCCGCAACGTGCTCACCGCGCGTCGCAGGCGACTCAGGCGCCGGAGGTCGCTCAACGACCTCCGTCCTCCATGAGCGCAGGCCTGGGGGTGGCTGGTGAGGCCGCCCGTCACCCCAGCAGAAGCAGGCCGGTACGGTGGGGTGACTAGCGCCTCTCCCCCAAACCGGGGCAAGACGGGGACACCGTGGTTCGCAAACCCGAGGGGGCCATCTCGAAACCGGAGATGGCCCAGGGTCAGTCGGGGTGCGAGGGATATGCTCTATGGGCAACCTTACACTCCAGCATCTGTAGACCCGAGACGGCGTGTGGTTTTAGTCGGTTCAAGCCCGACATAACCACTCCCGCTGGCCGGCGGGGGGGTATCCGAAAAAAAACAAAAAAAAAGGTACCCCTCTGCTGTTATCAGAGGGGACACTGCGAATGGCACAGGGTCAGTCGGGGTGCGAGGGATATGCTCTATGGGCAACCTTACACCCCGGCGTCTGTAGACCCGAGACGGCGTGCGGTTTTAGTCGGTTCAAGCCCGACATAACCGCCCCCGCTGGCCGGCGGAGGGGTATCCGAAGGGATTTCCGCGCATATAAAAAAAAAAGGTACCTATCTCTTTTTGTGCACTACTGTGAAAAAGTGACGGGTGTCGTTATGTCCTGCAACGAGAATTGCCAAGCAATAAGCATAGTTGTGCTAGACGGGTACCTTATTCTGACATAGTCGATGCTTGCGCCACAGAATAGATAATAGTGCAAAGCTACCATATCCGCTTACGATCAGGCGGACCGTACGCTCGTTTGCCACCGACGAAGTTTAAAAAAATGACAACCCTATCTTTGGCAAGGTGCGGAGTAATGTCGCCGGGCAATAGAACTCAATGACGGCGCGGCAGGCGTGCGGTCCGTTGCTAATAATAATTAATAGGCACGTAAAAAAGCGGCATTCGTGAACATCAAAACAGAGGGTCTTCTGTACTTGTACTATTATTTATTCTGTGTCATATTCTGTGGTGCGGGTTTGGCCTAATGTCCCTAACACTACGCAATACCGAAGGACCTACATATGTAGGTAGCGTTGCAGTTGATGGTTAGGCTAGAATTCTACCACATTTACCAGATCGAACATGAATAGGTGTAAATGCTTGGGAATATTATACATTTTTGTTATTGCATCATCGGGATATTCTGATTGTTTTGTGTAGATTCGTTTTCGTAGAGTTGAGAATTTCTTAGGCTCGTCACGCGTAATTTACAGGTCTTGCACCTTCCAACTTCAGCTCTATTTTTGTCTGCAGACTTAGTACCTGATACCAAAATGAGAATTGGCCTTTATATCAGTATTTGCGTTATAATATAGACAATAAGAAAAGTGCCAATGGACACATTCTTAACTTTGTAAGTTTTTAGCAAATTAAGTCAAAGTTAAATTACACGGGGCTGCGTGATCACGCACCGCCGGTGGGCCCGATTCCGTAGGAGGCGTCGCCGCCCCGCAGATGCGGAGGCCCGAGAGGCGGAGTTGTACGAGGGATACAGGGAGGCCAGACGAGCCCTCCGAGCGGAGATAAGGCGTTCCAAACGGGACGCCTTCCGTGAGCTGCTGGAGACGCTGGAGCGGGACCCTTGGGGGCGGCCCTACCGGATGGTGAGGGGCAAGCTGCGCCCCAAGGCCCCGCCGTTAACCCGGTGTCTCCAGCCGGATCTGCTCGGAGGAGTTGTTGGCTCCCTGTTCCCAGCGCGGGCGGTGGAACATGTTCCACCGCGGATGACTCCGCCTCGGTTGCGCATGGCGCCCGACGTGGAAGACGACGACGTGCCCGAGGTCACTTGGGTAGAACTAGAGCTGGCGGTGAGAAGGCTAAGAGCCAAACACACCGCCCCGGGACCCGACGGCATTCCAGGCCGAGCGTGGGTCCTAGCTCTAGTCGACGACGCTCTCGAGCCCCGACTGAGAGGGCTTCTCAGCGCATGTTTGGAGCGGGGCCAGTTTCCGAAATTGTGGAAGACGGGGAAACTGGTCCTCATCCGAAAGGAGGGGCGCCCGGCGGACTCGCCGTCCGCCTACCGGCCCATAGTGTTGCTCGACGAGGTGTGCAAGCTCTTTGAAAGAGTAATTGCGAAGCGCCTCGTCGAGCACCTCTCAAGAGTGGGGCCGGACCTGGCGGATGGCCAATATGGCTTCCGCCAGAGGCGCTCCACCGTGGATGCCATCATGCGCGTGAGGGCTCTGGCGGAGGATGCAGTAGCCCGGGGTGAGGTGATGTTGGCGGTGTCCCTGGACATCGCCAACGCGTTCAACACCTTGCCCTGGTGTTGCATTAGGGAGGCGCTCGTGTATCACGAAGTGCCTCTCTACCTCCGCCGCATAGTCGGGGCGTATTTGACGGAGAGAGCCGTCATCTACCCAACCGTGACCGGTCTCGGTCGGCGTGAAATGTCGTGCGGTGTTCCACAGGGATCGGTCCTGGGGCCGCTCCTGTGGAACATCGGATACGACTGGGTGCTTCGCGGTGAGCTCGTAGGCGGTGCCGCCGTCACGTGCTACGCGGACGACACGCTCGTGACGGCGTGCGGGGCGACGTACCGCGAAGCGACCCGAAAGGCCACGACCGCGGTTGCCCAAGTCGTTAGGCGGATCCGGCGGCTGGGTCTCGAGGTGGCCCTGCACAAAACTGAGGCCCTGTTCTTCCATGGGCCTCGGAGCAAGCCACCCGAGGGATCCAGTCTCATCGTGGGAGGAAATCGCATCGGCATCAAGCCCCAAATGAAATATTTGGGGCTCGTGCTCGACGGCCGATGGGACTTCGGAGAGCACATCCGAAGTCTGGCCCCCAAATTGAAGGGCACAGCTCTTGCTCTGGCTCGGCTGTTGCCCAACATGAGGGGGCCCGATGACTCCTGCAGGAGACTCTACGCGGGGATCGTGCGGTCCATGGCCCTGTATGGGTGCCCAATATGGGCGGAGGCCCTGAGGACCAGAACTGTGCAGATGCTGCGCGCTCCGCAGCGAGTTCTGGCCATCAGGGTCATCCGAGGGTACCGCACGATCTCCTTCGAGGCGGCGAGTCTCCTTGCCGGAACTCCGCCATGGGACCTGGAAGCGAGAGCCCTTTCGCAACTGTACCAGTGGCGAAAGGAGGCGCGGGAGCAGGGATGGAACCCCGAACCTCGAGAAATCGAGGCCGTGCAGTCCCAGCTCCGCCAGGCCATCGTGGTGGAGTGGAAGGAACGACTTGGGCAACCAAGCGCAGGGCACGCCGCAATAGCGGCGGTAAGGCCCATCATGGAGGATTGGCTGGAGAGGCGACACGGAAGCCTCTCCTACCGACTGACGCAGGTGATCTCAGGGAAGGGGTGCTTCGGGGACCACCTGCATCGGATCAGGAAGGAGCCAACGCCTGAGTGTCATCACTGCGACGCGAGCGAGGACTCAGGGCTGCACACGCTGGCGGACTGCCCGGCGTGGGAGGCGCCGAGGCGTGACCTCGTGGCAGCCATCGGGGTGGGAGTCCTCTCGCTCGGCAGCATGATTGCGGCAATGGTGCGGAGCGCGAGCGCGTGGGCCGCCGCCGCCTCCTTCTGCGAGCATGTAATGCTCGCGAAGGAGGTGGCGGAGCGCGCCCGGGAGAGACTTAGAACTCTCCCGGTCCGCCGAGCCCGCAACTTGCTCGCCGCGCGTCGCAGGCAACTCAGGCGCCGGAGGTCGCTTAACGACCTCCGTCCTCCATGAGCGCAGGCCTGGGGGTGGCGGGTGAGGCCACCTGTCACCCCAGCAGAAGCAGGCCGGGACGGTGGGGCGACTAGCGCCCCTCCCCCAAACCGGGGCAAGACGGGGACACCGTGGTTCCCAAACCCGAGGGGGCCATCTCGAAACCGGAGATGGCCCAGGGTCAGTCGGGGTGCGAGGGATATGCTCTATGGGCAACCTTACACCCCGGCGTCTGTAGACCCGAGACGGCGTGCGGTTTTAGTCGGTTCAAGCCCGACATAACCGCCCCCGCTGGCACGCGGGGGGGTATCCGAAGGGATTTCCGCACGAAAAAAAAAAAAAAAAAAAAAGGTATTAGCCTCAAGGTCTAGATTGAAATTGTTATGAGTAACCGTTTTATTACGAGTAAATCATATTAAAAAAATGAATTCAATCCCGTAGTGCTTTATGCTTTTTTGAGAACCCGATAATGTGGTATTTTTTAAGCGCACTCTAGGTTTTACTGCCATGAGAATGGGAAAACGGAAAGAAAGTTAGATAAGGACTGCTTAAGAACTATAAGAAATGCAGCGTACTACTATTTAAAATCTATATACGTAGATATTAAGCGACAAAATGGTACTTTCTAGTTACTTCTAATTCATTAATATATTTATGATATTTCAGGGTGCCAACCGAGATGACGATGACGACGATGATGATGATGATGAAAGTGATAGCAATAGAAAATAAAGGAATCGACTGGGTGATCTTGAAAATAATGTGATACGACCAACCTTAACTCTACTGGACTCGAATATAAAATACATACTTTTTATTAAAATAAACAATCAATTTACTAATCAAGTATACGCTGCAGCGAACGTACTATTTTAATAAACCCTAACAATTATATTATTATTATTTCAAACGGTTTTCAAATTACATTTTAGTATGTTATTAATGGATGAGCTGAAAAAGGTAGTTGAGATAAACTGGATGGGAATGGGAATCAGGTACTATGGCGCATTTCGGGGTGCGAGGGATATGCTCTATGGGCAACTTTACACCCCGGCGTCTGTAGACCCGAGACGGCGTGCGGTTTTAGTCGATTCAAGCCCGACATAACCGCCCCCGCTGGCACGCGGGGGGGTATCCGAAGGTATGTCCGCACGATAAAAAAAAAAAAAAAAGGTACTATGGCGCATTGGTACATATTATTATGGAGATTCAGCGTAGTGGTTTGTGGGGTGAAATAAAACTAGCTCTTGTAGCCGGTGGAGGTGACACTGTTTATTATTATAACTTGAATGTAATATACTAATGAAATACACGTGATGATTAAAGATAGCGTCGTAGCGAGCAAACACAAAAGTAGTTGAACCGTGAGAGGCCATCGAAGCAAGCGGGAGGAATTAGAAAAAGTATTGCCAAAGGTGATTAATTATAATCGGTTAACAATAATGTTGTCAGAGTAGAGATCTAAGTTTATCAATTATAACACATATTAGGAGAGGCCTATGCCCAATAGTAGACTGCGATAGGTTTAAACAAGAGCCATCAAAACGTTTTGTGGAAATACAGCCTAAGGCTTCTGTCCATCCAACAGTAAACATGTAGGTACATATCCCATGCAAAGGACCCGGTTAAAGGCATTGCCAATAGGCCCCCGCATTACGTTGGACAAATAACACCTCTGCCCCTTATTTAATAATATTAGGGAAATAAGGTGTGAATGTAATGCGTTCTATGTAGATAACTCAAAAGAGAAATAAACCGATCATATTTCAATGTAGGAACATTTCGTATGAAAGGGTAGGAACTAGGAATACAACATAGCACATTACTTTCCAATTATATAGTAGTGTATTCTTATGACATAGATACCTACCCTCCGTCCTCCATGAGCGCAGGCCTGGGGGTGGCAGATGAGGCTGTCTGTCCCCCAGTAGAAACAGGCCGGGGCGGCGGGGCGTCAAGCGCCATCCCCCACACGCCCTTCCGGGGCAAGATGGGGACAACGTGGTTCCCAAACCCGAGGGGTCCATCTCGAAACCGGAAATGGCCCTGGGTCAGTCGAGATGCAAGGGAAATGCCTTATGGGCCATCTTACACCCCGGCGTCTGAAGGCCCGAGACGGCGTGCGGTTTTAGTCGGTTCATGCCCGACATAACCTCGGGGTATCCGAGGTAATTTCCGCACGAAAGACTTTCACTGGCAGATAGATAATATTATAAGGTGTAACATAGGCTTTAATTTTAGGAAAATAATTAGGGTTCCGCGCAAGGAATTGTTTTTTTTTTTTTTTTTTTACTGAAAATTTGAGTGCGTTTGACTGCATCTCACCTGATGGTAAGTGACGATGCAGTCGAGGATGGTACACGCAAACTCAAATAATGCCTATTCACTCTCGCCTTGAAGGTCCCTAAATTATAAGAATCGGGGAACACCGACGCAGGCAAAGAGTTCCACTCCCTCGCTGTCCGCATAATAAATGAGGAAGCGTTGCGCTTGGTGCGGATTGGTGGAATATCAACAACGAAGGGATGAAAACGTTGCCCGCGTCTAGTTGTCCGATGGTGAAATGGAGCTGGGGGAATGAGGTCATGCAGTTCTTGTGCACATTCTCCGAAATGAATCCGATAGAACACCGATATGCAGGCGACTTTGCGGCGATGTTCAAGGCTTTGGAGCTTGTTGCTAACTAGCTCGTCGTCGCCAATGAGTCTCCTGGCGCGTCGATTGATGGTGTCCAAAGTATCCAGCTGATAGCGGGCTGATCCATCCCATAGGTGTGAACAGTACTCCATACAAGATCGGACCTGTGCTTGATATAAAATAAGAAGCTGTCCAGGTGTGAAGTACCGTCTCACCTTAGAGAGGATGCCCAGCTTCATTGCAGCAACTTTAGCCTTGGATTCTATATGTCGACCGAAATTAAGAGCAGATGTTAGGTGAACGCCGAGGAGCTCAAGATGATCGGATATTGGTATGGATTCATTTCGGAGAGTCGGAGTCAGGGCGAAAGGACTCCTTTTCGCGGAAAAAAGACACGCCTGAGTTTTAGAGGTATTGAACCTAACGAGGTTGGAGTTACCCCAGTCAGACACTGACTGAAGTGTCAGGTTCATGCGCTCTATCCTGGCCCCTCTCAGAGATAGCGTTTTAGCGCCTGTAGCTCGTGAACTGGATAGGTATCTTTCCACAACTGTGCTGTCGTCTGCATACCCAATGATGCCGGGTTTCAGCAGATCATTAATATGCAGCAGAAATAGAGTTGCGGAAAGAACAGACCCCTTTTTTTTTGTGGAAATCCCTTCGGATACCCCCCCGCTGGCCAGCGGGGGTGGTTATGTCGTGTCTCGACTAAAACCGCACGGTGTCCTCCCCAAGTGTCCGTTGCCGGGCACCCCTCGAAAGGATAACCCCAGGGGTCAAGAACAGACCCCTGAGGTACCCCGGCATCAATAGCCAATAGGTCCGAGGAGCAGCCATCAACGACCACTCGAATAGACCGTTCCCTCAGGAAATCAGCTACCCAGTTACACAAACTCACAGGTAGCCCGTAGGATGGAAGCTTGCTAATAAGGCTAGCGTGCCAGACCCTATCGAAAGCCTTCGAGATGTCGAGAGACACAGCGAGAACTTCGCCGTGTTTCTCGATGGCTTCGCCCCATACATGCGTGGCATACACTAGGAGATCCCCAGTGGATCGTCCTCGGCGGAACCCGTATTGTCGATCACTGAGGAGGTCATTGTCTTCTAGGTATGCCAGGATGCGGGTGTTAATTACACGTTCCATAGTCTTACAGATTATGGAGGTGATTGCTATGGGGCGGTAATTGGCGGGATCAGCACGACTACCTTTCTTGGGCACAGGCTGCACGTTAGCAAGCTTCCATGACTCAGGGACTAAACCTGTTCTAAGAGAGAGGCGGTACAGGCGTGTCAGAACAGGAGACAACTCAGGAGCGCAGTTCTTTAGCACTATAGTAGGTATACCGTCAGGTCCACTGGCTTTATTCACGTCTAGATTACGAAGCGTTTTAAGTACCTCCTTTTGGCGGATACGAATAGCGGGCATTGTAGTACCGCAAGGAGGTAACTGGGGTGGTACATTGTTCACTGTATCCAGACGCGAATTTTCGGCAAACATACAGGCAAGCAGGTTTGCCTTATCAGTTGCCGTGTGAGCCAGCGTTCCGTCGGGTTTGTGCAGTGGAGGCAGAGACGAGCGACAAAAGTTCGCCTCGACCGATTTTGCCAGGGACCAAAACGCCTTACTCCCAGAAGGGTAAGAGGCTAGTTTTGATCCAATTCGGCGTATATGATCAAGACGAGCCATGCGCAGCGTCTTTTTGAAGGACTTGGCGGCTTTGTTGAAGGCTTTCTTCTTATCCCGCGTGTCCGGAGCTTTACGGTTCCGAGCTTCAGCCCAAGCCCGGTAAGCTGAATACTTAAGCGCCTCTGCGACTGAGCATTCAGCACCAAACCATGGGCGAGCTTTACTCTTGGATGGTAAGTCAGAAAAAGGAATAAAGTACTCCATCGCCTGACATACCACCCTTGAGATTTCTGTCGCGCAGCTCGATACCCAAATCTAAGTCCACGCGAATGAAGTCGCGGGCGCAGCTAGTATACAATAAAGTATAACAAGTTATACTCTGTACAACCGTTTATTTAACTTTTGGCAGCTCAATTTTTCATCAAATAATTATGTCCCAATACGTAACCTATTCGATTTCACACAACGATGATTTCATTTATGAAAAAATTGCAATCGATTATGAAAATGCCGAAATTTTCTTACAAATTCATGAGTTCTTTATTCCTGTAATTTAATATCTATTTCCATTATTTATATTTTGTTTGAAAATTGATTTCAAGATTTTACAACTCTGTATTAAATTTTGTTTCTTGATAAATTAAGATGACGCTTGATGACTCAGAGGTAAAATAATAATTTGAAAAAATGTTGATTACGTATTTATTTACTTCTTACCAGAAGCAGGTGTATGAAATTTCGTGCTTCTGACTTCAAAAATGACGGACCTCAATACAAACGTTCATCCCTTATTTTGCCAAATCAGGAGCGAAATTTCCAAAAATCCTTCCAAAAATCGTTCCACTACAACATAAAAAGCATCTACTGCCGAAATTTCAAGATTTAGCTGCAGCGGTATAGGCTCTGCACTCAGACTAAAAGATATTCATTTAGTCTGAGGCTCTGCGTTGATGAATCAGTCAGTCAGTCAGTCAGTCGGGACAAGTAATACTTCTAATATATAAAATTCTTGTGTCGCGGTGTTTGTAGTTAAACTCCTCCGAAACGGCTTGACCGATTCTTATGAAATTTTGTGTGCATATTGGGTAGGTCTGAGAATCGGACAACATCTATTTTTCATCCCCCTAAATGTTAAGGGTAACCCCTAATTTTTTTTTAATTTTTAGATTATTTTTATGATACAGCATTAGACAGAGATGTTAGGGCTGAGCTGTAGGCCACTAACGGGGTCCACAGGTGGCGGATAGTGGAACGGCCATCAAGATATGGTGGTTAGCTGCGAATATATCGAATAAGCAGTCCCCGACCAAACAGCGGCAAGATTATCAGGACGTGGTGGGGAGTCCAGTGGGATGGGCTTCCCTAAAAAATGCCACAATGTCCGAAAACGATCTTGTGACGTAGCGAGTCAATGCCGCCACTAAATAAGCATTCCCCTGGTGTCAGGCAGCGGTGGCACCAGTACTGGTTGGAGGCCGAAGAAATGCATTCCGGAAAGGCTCATGTCCAGACTATATGAAGCGGACTAGCTTTACTTCATATACTGCGGTGTGGAAGGCAAGAGGGAAACCACTACACTAAATTTCCCTAAAAAGGAGTAATATGAACATGAAAAATAATAGTAGTAACGTTCTTGACAACGGGCTTCCACGATGTAACATGCCGTGGCGGTCTGAGTCCGGCAGGGTCAGGGGTAAGGCTGATTCGGTCGTCATCATGCGAAATCCTTGCAAATTAGGCACATGGAATGTGCGTACAATGTTGGAACCAGGAAAAATAGAAGAAGTTAAAATGGAGATGGAAAGATTAGAGATAGATATTTTAGGCCTATGCGAAGTTAGATGGGAAGGAAGTGGAGATTATTGGAGCGATGACTACAGGATTATTTATACGGGAGGGGAAGTACAGGGATCAAACGGGACAGCTATTATACTTAATAAAAAATGGGGAATGCAAGTAGAAAATACTATACATCACAGCGACAGAATAACAGTTATAAAATTAAGATCCAAACCAAAAGACATAGTTATAGTTCAAGTCTACATGCCCACTAGTAAATACGCAGATGAAGATATAGAACTCATGTATAATCATTTAGACACCCTGCTGGATATTGTAAAAGAGAAGGACAGTCTCATTGTCATGGGGGATTTCAATGCCACTGTAGGGGAAGGAAGTGAAGAAAATATAGTTGGAAAGTTCGGACTTGGGAAAAGAAACAAAAGAGGAGACAGATTGGTTCAATTTTGCAAAGAAAATTCATTGACAATAGCTAACACTTTATTTCAACAACCAAAAAGACGTTTGTACACTTGGAAAATGCCCGGTGACATAGGAAGACACCAAATAGACTTTATAATTACTAAAACAAAAGAAAAGAATAACATCAAAACATGCAAGACACTTCCCGGAGCAGATTTAGATTCAGACCATAACCTCCTTATGAGTGTCCAGGATTTCCAAATAAATAAAAGTAAGAAGAAAGTTAAACCAAAGCACCTTGATCTCATTAGTCTTAAGGATCCAACAAGCAATTTAAGAGTGCAATATAGTAATAAGGTCGGTGATAGTTTAGTTAAGTATAAGTACAATTTAGAAGAAAAGACAGAAAATAGTATAGATGATAGATGGAATATTACAAGGGATATATTAACAAAAAGTGCAGAAGAAACTCTCAAACAGCAAAAACTTATACCAAGGAAGAATTGGATGACAAAATAAATTATTGATCTCACACTTAAAAGAAGAGAAATTAGAAATAAAACAGATGATATAAGCTTAAGGGAATATAGAACACTTACAAATAAAATAACGACAAAATGTAGGGAGGCCAAAGAAAATGATGCTATAGACACATGTTATAAAATAGAAGAACTAATAGAAAAAAAAAAAAAAAAAAAAGGGAAGATGGATCAGGCATATAATATAATAAGGCAGATAGATAAGAAACCCGTAAGAAAAGGTTCAGCTGTTTTAGATGAAAATGGAAAAGTATTAATAGACAGTAAAGATATAGTTGGAAGATGGATAAGGTATATAGAGAAGTTATATGAAGGAGAAGGAAAGTTTGAAAATTTCATAGAAAAAGAAGAGCTAGTTGGCATAGATAATTTAGGACCACCAATACTAAGAGAGGAATTTGAAAAAGCAATTGACAGTATCCAAAACGGAAAAGCAGTTGGACTTGATAATGTACATATTGAAATGATAAAATACGTTGTGTGTGAGCCTATTAAAAATGAAATATTTAATATCATTCAAGAAATGTACATTACCGGTAAGATACCTAAAGATTTTCAGCAAAGTAAAACAGTAACGCTACCAAAGAAACAAAACACTTTAAAATGTGAAGAGCATAGAACTCTCAGTTTAATATCACAGGCCAGCAAAATATTAATAAAAATTATTCAAAATAGAATTCGACCAATTTCCGAAAATTACATAGGCCCAGATCAGTATGGTTTCAGAAAAGGAAAGGGGACTAGGGAGGCAATCCTGGCACTACGTTTAATAATTGACAGACGATTAGATTTGGGGCTAGATACACATATAGCGTTTATAGATCTGGAGAAAGCTTTTGATAAAGTAAACTGGGAAGGCATGATGAAAATCTTAGAAAATATAGGCATAGACTACAGAGATAGAAAAATCATATATGAGCTATACAAACATCAGGAAACAGTTATAGAAATTGGTCAAGAAGAAGGAAAAGCAAAGATAAAACAAGGAGTACGACAGGGATGTCCACTTTCACCAGTCATTTTTAATATTTTTATTGAAACAGCAATTAAACAGATAATCGACGCAGGAAAAGGGGGGGTCAAATTTAATGGGGAAAACATTCAATTTATAAGATTTGCTGATGATATAGCTGCAATAGGCAAAAACCAGACAGATCTAGAAGCACTACTTACAGAAATGGACAAGACATTCAACCAATATGGCTTAAAAATCAACACTAATAAAACAAAAATTTTAGTGACCTCCAAACATTCAAACCGCAATAGACCAATTAGACTAAATAACAAAATCATAGAAGAAGTCAAAAGTTTTAAGTACCTAGGAAGTATAATCACCAACGACTCCAGATGTACTCCAGATATCAAAGCCAGGATCGCAATGGCGAAAAACGCTTTCAATGGAAAGAAACAGCTACTTAAAGCCAGAATATCAACTCGCGTCCGCAAGAAACTTATAAAAGTCTACGTCTGGAGCGTGGCGTTATACGGCTGTGAAACGTGGACAATGACACAGAGGGACAGGGAAAGACTCGAGGCATTCGAGATGTGGTGTTGGCGTAGGATGGAACGAATGAGCTGGACAGAGAAAAAAACAAACGAGGAAGTATTACATCTAGTGAAAGAAAAGAGAAATATATTGAACGTTATCGAAAATAGAAGGGGAAAGATGCTAGGACACCTATTACGACATGACCTACTACTAAGGACTGTATTGGAAGGAAAGATTGAGGGGAGAAGAGGAAGAGGTCGACCTAGAAGAGCTTATATGGACCAAATCAAAGAAAAGATTGAGGTCACGTCGTATAGGGAGGTTAAGGATAGGGCTGAATCCCGAGAAAGTTGGCGATTACTCCACCGACAAGAGCAGAGCTCTTAAATTGATGATGATGACAGCATTAGAAAATACATACAACCTTGAATTTTCAAAACTCTAAGATCAACCCCTATTTTTCCATCGCGATTTTTTTATTTTTAATAAATTTTCTTCAATTATGATTTTTTCTCAATTCAATTTGATCTTCCGCCTTCGCCAGTCGATAACCGATCAATCGATCAGTTATCCCCGCTAGATGTCTACCGTTGTCACCTCTCATCCAGCAAACATCACGGAGTAGGGATGAGAACCAAAGCCGGTCTCCTGTCTTACTCACTATACAGTTTTCGGCCATTTTCTATATCGTAGTATCGATCGTAGCAGTGACTGTTATTTATTCACAATTTATTAATAAAACGTTTCCTAGAAATAATATACATGGCAAAACAACGTTTGCCGGGTCAGCTAGTATATGTATAGATTGCCTGTTCATTAACAGTCAGTAAATAAATAAAAATAATTGTAGAACCTTGTTCACTTACTTTCTTTGTCTATTCTAACAACATAGTGCTTTAGGTTCAGAATGTCCCTTTCCCAAAATGTCACTCGGCTTCAATCAGTCCCTTTCCCGAAACGTCCCTTTCCCAGAATGTCCCTTTTCCGAAACGTCCCTTTCCCATAATGTCCCTTTCTTATGTCAGCGCTAACAATGCCAAATTCTGTTATGTCACATTCGGCTGGCGCTATTGATTGAATTGAATTGAATGAAAGTGGGTTAGGTTAGGTTAGAACTGTGACCCCGGAATTGATTTGTATAATAACAATATAATTATTATAGTAGTTTATAATGTTTATTACCTGTAAATTATTTGTCCGGCGCTGTTAACCTAACCTAACCCACTTTACTTATTTTTGGAACGATAGCGCTGACGTAAGAAAGGGACATTATGGGAAAGGGACGTTTCGGGAAGGGACATTCTGGGAAAGGGACATTCTGAATCTAAATCCTTTCAAGGCAAGGCCCTATTATCCTAATGTGCCCAGGGCCACAAATAGTTTAAAGACGGCCCTGACTAGATGCGGTAAAATGTAATAGTGTTTAATGTGCGAGTGAATTACAATTTAACCGAGACATTCAAAGCATTTTAGTGCTTTTAATGAGTTATAAATAGGGTAGATATATATGATTATTCAGTTTATATATTTCCAAGTTTACTTTTACGAATAGTGTAATACATAAGTTCTGAAGTTAAATAAATGGACAGAGTATAACATCAAATACTAATATACTTCACAATTTGTTCAATTAATAATCTGTGGTTAGTGGTACTAATATTGTCCCTGTTATGTTATATAAAGCAATTGTAAGGAGTCACTTCAATTACAGTACTCTAGCTTATGTAAATAGTCCTTATGTACATAGATTAGATGTGATTCAAAACAAGGCTTTGAGAACTATTTCTGGAGCAATGTGTTCTACTCCTATTAGAGCAATGGAGGTTGAAACCAAAATTATGCCTCTTATACTAAGGAGGATTCTACTAATTGAAACATATTGTCTGAAACTGTTAGCACTAGAAAATAATGACATAACATACATAAACTCACCCCTATATCCTCGAAGGGGTAGGCAGAGGTGCTAGCACCCACATTTCGCCAGTTAATAATAATAATGAAGTTACACATAAAATAGTTCCTCACCTTATTAGTATATCAGGCCCATTAACTTCCGCAGACGAATTGTTAAGAGGTATCTCTCCTCAGATATGTAGATTTTTTCTGCAAATGATGAAAAATGATGAAAAATGCACTCATGTTAGAAAACAGTCACAATGGCCATGTTATTCTCATTCATTCAAAAGTATACTTCATCCTATTACTATTTTAACTCACAAAATTTCCTGTAATTCTGACATGTTACAATTCTTAGAAGAGAATCCTCATTATTATACTTTGTACACTGACGGTAGTAAGAGCAACAACCATGTGAGATCTGCAGTGTTTGATCCACAAACCAATTTTTCTCAAAGTTTCGATTTGGATAACAATTGTTCAATATTCACAGCTGAGGCATATGCAGTTTTAGAATCTTTAAAATTAATAATTCATTTGAAAATGTGTAAATACTTTTTAATTCTATCAGATTCTTTAAGCCTAGTAGAAGGTTTAAATAATTTAAAAATTAACTATAAAACAAACTATATTCTGTATCTTATTAAAGAGATTATATATAAATTACATGTACTAGAAATAGATATAGTCTTTATGTGGATTCCTTCACATAAAGGTATCTCTGGTAATGAGATAGCAGATAAAACTGCATTTGAAGGGATTAACGCTTTAAATGTTAAATGTGTAATGGACATTCCACTGACCGATTATTACTACACTCTAAAAATTGAAATATTGGGATTCTGGAGAGACATGTGGAAGAAAGATCAAGATGAGAAAGGAAAGTGGTATGGGAAAATTCAAGAAGAGATTCCTACTAAACTTTGGTACTACAAATTGACGTCAGCAAGTCGAGAGTACATAACAACTATGAACAGGCTTCGATTCGGACACTCCACCACTCCCTTCCACCTGGCAAGGCTGGGAATTATAAACGATAATAGGTGCAAAGACTGTAATGTGCCACAAGCAGATATCGAACACGTGGCCTTCTGCTGTCAAAAGTGGAATATGCACAGGTTAATACTCGCCAGTGAATTAAGTGATATTATGGCAAATAATTCCTCCCGCCACTTGTACGAATTATTAAAAAATAAACAATGTTATAATTCATTATTTAAATTTATTAAAAACACCATCGTAAAAGTTTAAAAACGCAGTGTATTGTGACTTGTGAAGCTTGTGAATGTGATGTGAAGTGAACTATGGAAGTGTATAAACAAAACTATTATAAATAAAGACATGGCTTAAAGGTCTTGTAACCAAGCCAAAAATCTTCAAAAAAAAAAAATTGGTAAACGTCAAAAGTGTTCTGTTCTGTCAATCTCTGTTTCTGTTTTCTGTTTGGCATGGTCACACAGCGTAGCATTTTATTTCAAATAATTGAATAAAACAACAAATTAAGTACCTGGTTAAAACTAAACATTAGGAAATGTCTAATAAAATAGATCAAAAGTCTTATTTGCAAAAATATCTTGGTGGGTCGTCTGGCGACAAAAAGAAAAGAAAGAAAAAGGCTACAAAAGGAAAGGGGTACGTTATGTTTTACTTCAACTCTAATTACTTTGAATTAATTTGTTACAGGTTCTGCATGCATCCCATTGTAGAATATAAATAAATGTTTTCATTTTTTATGAAACATGAGGATAAAAGATATTTACAGCTACAAAATATTTGAAATAATAGGTTATTAGGTTTAGAAAACTGTTATATGGATAAACTTATTCTTAAACAAAACAAACTAGTTTGAAACTTAACCTGAAGACATGGCTGCTGAAAAGCAACCAAACGTCGAGTTCAGTATAAATAATAAAGTAACATCACATAAATCGCGATAGAATCCATTAAAAATAATAACTATTTTTTTAATGTGTGACATTTGTGTAAACTTCCAACAATATCATGTAAACTGTATTGCCACACTATAATCAATAAATATTTTCAAGGAAAACATAAGCACTTAGTTTAGTTAAATTTTCAATGCTGAAATCCAGCCTAAGAAACAGGAGTGTTACTATTTCCAGTGCTATAATACCGATACATAACTATCTACTAAAATTTTCCAGCTTGAAGATTATAGATGACGACTTAGATCTATCAAAACTACGGGCACTTAACGGTGATGAGTTAGATATATTTGATGAGGGTGAAGATGCTCCACAGATAGCTGGCATCATTGATGATAGACCTGAAGAGCTAAAACAACTTGAACAGTTGAAGACTAGTTCAAAGTGGAAAGTAATTAATCAGGTAGGCACTAAACAAATTGATGAAAGGCGGGTTTGTAGGGAAGGTTTTATGACGGTAGATGAAGCTTGTGAAGTGTAGATGTAGGCTTGGATCCAATCGGGACGCAACTCTGAGTTGATGGTAAAGATGAGAATGATAGTAAAATGTTCTGTTTACTTGTAATCAATAGCATACTATCATATTCAGATGTCATGACCGATGATTGCATGCAAGTGTAGAGTCCATTAACTACAACTCACACTACAGTAATTCCATATTTGGTGAAGTATTTCTTGTCCACCTCCAAGATTGTATTAGATTTTAGTTTTGATGCAAAGAAACATAGTCGAAGTGATTATGTTGAAAAAAAAACTGGCCAAGTGTTTCGCCCATGAAGGGTTCCGTAGCAGCAAGTAACAATGTTTTTATTTTAAATTTTTATATTTGAGTTGATTGAATGAAAGGTAAATTGCGGTTTACGATTTATGACGTATAATAAATAACTACTTACTAGATCTCATTCAAACCAATTTTCGGTGGAAGTTTACATGGTAATGTACATCATATATTGTTTTTTAGTTTTATCATTCTCTTATGTTAGAAGTTACAGACACACATTTTACCACTTTGGAAGTGTATCTCGTGCCAACTATTCAGTTTAGAAAAAAATGATATTAGAAACCTCAATATCATTTTTGAGGACCTATCCATAGATGGTGGATGGACATACATGGGTTTGAAAAAAAATTTTTTTTTGAGTTTCATTTCTAAGTATGGGAAGCCCCCAAAATTTATTGTTTTTTTTTCTATTTGTGTGAAAATCTGAATGCGGTTCACAAAATACATCTACTTACCTGGTTTCAACAGCATAGTTCTCAGAGTTTCGAAAAAAAGTGGCTGTGAAATATGGACGGACAGACAGACAGACATGACGAATCTATAAAGGTTCCGTTTTTTGACATTTGGCTACAGAATCCTAAAAAGCTTATACAATTATTGTGTAGATTGGCATTATTTTACTTTTCTGAACATTCTTTAATTAGGCAAAAGTTACAGGATGATGGTTTCAATAGTAAAATACAAATAGAAGAAATAAAAGAAGATATAAAGAAAACAGAAAAAGAGAATGAATTAATCTTTGGTAAGATGTACAGTGATTCTGAAGATGAGAAAAAGAATGACTCGGATGTCTCTCCACCCAGGAAGGGGGCAATTAAAGACCAAAAACACTCAAAACCTTCCAAAAAGCGTGATAGTGACAGTGATTGTAGCCCTCCCAGAAAAAGAGATACAAAACCCCACAGTAATGGTAACTCCGATGTTCCTCCAATACGGCCAAAACCTCGAAGTAATGGTGAGTCCGATGCTTCTCCACCACGGCCAAATATATTAAAAGAGAGAGTCAGGAAGCGTAGCCGTTGGGGAGAGAAAGACGAAGAAACATATTTATCACCTCCAAGAAAACACCAACGGAGTTCCCCAAGGAAAGTTAGACATAATTCACGAGATTCTGACCAATCCCCTCCTAGAAAACACAATCGGAGTTCCTCATCCCCAAGGAAAGTTAGACATAATTCACGAGATTCTGACCAATCTCCTCCTAGAAGACACAATCGGAGTTCCCCATTCCCAAGAAAAGTTAGACATCATTCTCAAGATTCTGACCAATCTCCTCCTAGAAAACACAAACGGAGTTCCCCATCCTCCAGGAAAGTTAGACATAATTCACGAGATTCTGACCAATCTCTTCCTAGAAGAGATAAATACAGAAACATGCCTGACAGAGATAACAGTAAGAGAAAAAATGACAGTCCACCGCCATCAAACAAGAAAATGGCTAGGACTCTTGATGGCAAGCTGGCAGGGTTACAAGACGCAAGGCAACTCAGACAAGAAAATTCAGATTATAGGAGGAGGGAAGAAGAGATTTATAATAAAATGTCTGATGAGGTATCGGGGAGAAATGCTAAAGCTGTGAGAAGAAAAGGTGAATAAATGCACATATTTGTATCCTAATGAATATTATGCTATGGTTTCATCTTTTCCTTGATATTTGTTAATGTATGCTTAATGTATTTACTCTACCACTTTTAATTTATCACACTGAATAAATTCACAGATCAAAGAGAAACCGCCGAGAAAAAGCAAAAACAGAAAGAGAAAACGGAAAAGCAGAAAGAGATAGATGAGAAATACAAGAAATGGAGTAGAGGGTAGGCATACTGATAAAAGACTGACATATTTGTATCATGGAAGCCATAGCCCACCTATCAAACATTTAAAACAATTTCGTTTTACTGGTTCTCACTTCATAGAATGACTTTACAAAATAATAATTAAGGGTGCCCTCCGTACTCTCCGAGGCATGGTGATGTCTCAATTTGTTTGTAAACCTTGCAATGTACTACCCTTATAGCTTTTAAAAAATGTTGGTCTAGTGGGAAAGTTCACACATGTGCACTATACGAACCAATGAATAAAGGACTAATCAACCAATAACAAGCCCTTTGAGCTCATGTTTGGTTTAATACTAGGTCTGCAAGGCGAATCGCTGCTTGCAATGTTGAGCTGAGTGAGACATCGTGAATCAGATTTTGAATATTTTGAACAGTGATCATTCCTCCGTGGCAAGTCCGATTTTGAAAATTCTTTTTAAAAGTCACAACTCTGGACATGCTTTCTGAGCGTGTAAAGTTTGGTCACAGTGTCTCGAGCGGTTATTATGTAATTCCATCTGGATTTTTTTTAACGGTGATCATTCCTCTGTGGTAGCATTAATTTTTTCAAAATATATCCATAAACCTTCCTCTAATTGACCCCTTTAATCAATCATGCCAAATTTGGTTCTGATTGGATTATTAGGTAGTTTAGGAGGAGACCTGTGACAAAAAAAAAACCTGAAGTCTGGTATGAGCTTTCGCTCGACTTCTACTCACTCAGCTCAATTATCTTCTTTCTCCTCTCCTTATCCCATTATTTGGGGTCGGGTCTCCTCACTTTCATGCGCCAAGTCATGCGATCTTGGGTTGTCGATTCAGGCAATTGGGCATTCCTGAGGTCTCTCCAGGTTTTTCCACCAGGTTGATGGTGGGCGGCCTCTTCCTCTCTTGTGTTCGGGCAGGTTTAGCGCAATTTGGACCACATGGTCTTCGCTTCTTCTCTTGACGTGCCCATACCAACGAAGGCGGTTTTCGGTGATTTTATCCGCAATGGGTGCAACTTTAAAGCTACCCCGCACGTAATCATTACGGATTTTGTCCAGACGCGTGACACCTCCCGCCCATCTTAGCATCTTCATTTCGTTGGTATGAGCTTTTTGTTCATGCGCCTTTTTTATTGTCCAGCATTCAGACCCGTATAGTAACGCAGGGCGAACTGCAGTTTTATAAACTTTTCCCTTAGTTTTTATGGGAACTCGTGGGTCGCACAAAACTCCAGTTAGAGATCGCCATTTTTGCCACGCAGTGTTAATTCTGTGTGCCACATCTGCATCTACGTTAGCATCGGGTGTAAGCATCGATCCTAGGTACTTAAACTTTTGGACCGTAGGGATAGGTGTAGTCCCAATGTTTATTGTTTCCGGTATTCTGTTTCCACTAAAAGGGCATTTCAGATACTCCGTTTTACTCCTGCTTACCCTTAGTCCGTATTTTTCTAGGGCATGCGTCCATAGGTTTAGGCGATCCTGCAGGTGTGCGGCGGTATCGGCAGCCAGAACGATGTCATCTGCGTACATCATGGTCCACGGTAGTGGGGAAGTATGTTTCTGGTGAGGTAGTCTATGACCAGATTAAATAGTAGCGGGCTAAGCACGGATCCTTGATGAACGCCTACCTTTACCTCGAAAGCTTTGCTGATTCCCGCTAAGCTTCGTACTCTAGTTGTGACATTGTTATACATGTCTTTTACAAGTTCGACATAGTGCTCAGGTACATATTGTGCCCGTAGAGCCTGCCATACTAGTTTACGGGGTACTCGATCGAAGGCTTTTTCGAGGTCTATAAATGTGAGATGCAGGTCTTTGTTGTTTGCTCTGTATTTTTCCATCAAGATCCTGACTGTTTGTATGGCATCTATGATCGACCTGGACGCTGTAAAGCCAAACTGATTTGGAGATATTTGCGAGATATTGGTGATCCTTCTATTGATGACTCGTTCCCATACTTTAAGCGTATGTGAGGTTAGCTTTATGCCTCTGTAGTTTTCACACTGCGCCACATCCCCCTTGTTCTTATAAAAAGGTAGTAGGTAGCTTTGGCGCCATGATTCCGGTATGCATTTGGTCGCCAAGATGATGTTAAATAGCTTAGTAAGCCAGTCAACGGCTGTCGGGCCGAGAGCTTTCCAAAGGTCTGCTGGTATCTCGTCAGGCCCCAAAGCTTTTCGGTTTTTAATTTTAGTAACCGCGTGTTTAACCTCTGCTATCTCTATCTTGGGAATTGGTCCATATGTGGGCTCACAGGGTTCAGGTTCTTCACTTGGGAATTCTTCATTTAGAAGCTCAATTATCAATTATCAGCTCAATTATCAATGATTAGTTAATTGGTCTTGTATATTAAGTAATTTTCAGGTATAACGGTATATGATACGATGGGGTTGACACGTCTGTATAGATAAAAACCAACCCCAAAGAGACCTAAGAACACTTTCTGCGCAACTAATTGTTTAAATATTTTTCCAGTTTGAAACAGTTAGAAGACCAAGAAGCCCGAGTACAGGAGTTCATGCACGAAGCTTCCAAACCACTCGCCAGGCATAAAGGCGACAGGGACCTTGAGAGCAACCTGAAACAGATTGAGCGGGATGGGGACCCAATGCTGCAGTACATTAGAAATAGGAAACGAGAGGCGGGAGAACTTGGACCAGGTAATTAACATCACCATCTTAGCATTGTTCTCGATTTCATCCGGGGCTTTCACCTCAGAGCCCGGGGTCTGCTAACTCCTTCTCCTTTTGATGTAACGTATGCAAGTGACTGCCATCTGACCTCTCAACCCTAAGAGGATAGCCTGTGCCAGAGTCTCGTCCGTCAATCAGCAGGTGCAACGGCTTGCAGGTGAGCTTGATTTGCCCCCAAAGATTTTAGTGGAACAACACAAGTTATTAGCATTCAAATCTTACAGTTGAATTTTATCTTAATCGAGATTGAAATTTTGCCTATATATATATCCTGTATATATTTTTCTTCTTTTTATACGCTTTATTGATTAGCTTCACCTGTATGTTTGTTTGTAACCGACTCCTTTGGGCGCGATTTTGACCCACTTCAAACGGCCAGATTTCGTTCAAACTTTGGAGATTTATCGAGGACGGATGACAATACACTAATTTGATAAAATTATTCCATTTTTCAATTTGCAAAATAAGATTTTTGTTAATTTATATAATAAAATATTTATATCTATTGACCCATGCAACCAACGCCCACCCCCACTTTTTAAATGAAATATTTTTTTTTATTTACACATTATTAATTTATATCTATTGAAATTTTTAACACTATTCTTAATTTAAATTTATTAAAACTTAATTTCTTTTTTTTAGTTCGGTTTTCTATAAAAAGCGTGTTTTTTAGTCTTTTTAAACTGTTATTTATTTTACTTACCCTATTTTTACAGAAAAACCTTCCTATAAGGGTAATTTCCCGCCAAATCGTTTCAACATACGACCAGGCTACCGATGGGACGGCGTTGATCGCTCCAACGGCTACGAGAAAAAGTTCTTCGAACAACAGAGCAAGAAGAAGGCTCAAGAAGAAGAGGCATATAAATGGAGTACAGAAGACTTGTAGATTTGTACAGCACACGGTTTTTGATTTGGAAAATTGGGAAGATGAGTGAGAATCCGACTAAGATCAGCTTGCTTCGGTTTTGTAGAGGTTTCTTTTTATCTCACAGCGCATGTCTGCAGCTTGATATATTATTAGAGTAGTTAAAACCGAAGTTACAGTTTTAATCTATACAAATAATAAAAATTGAAGTATGTTTGTAATTTTAAAATAACAGCTTTTCAACAAAAAAAATTGTATGTCTGTTCCTGATGAACTCTGAAGCAGCTGGGTCGATTATTACTGCAGATAATTGATGTTATAAGGCGTTACTTAGGCTACTTTTATTACAGATAGAAGACCACGCGGGGCGAAGTAACTGGCACACCCAGTATTTTATACACACAAACGGTTTTAACTACTCCTTACAGGTATTACTGGACTGTCAGTCCGAAGTACGGTAAAGAGAATGCTCTACAAAACTCTAATAGACTCTCACTCTCCTTCAGACTTGCCAAAAGAAAAGCCGGGTATTGTCATGCAATCGGAGTACAAGCGAAATGAATTTAGTAAATCTTATGAATATAGAATAATTTATGTATGAAATCATGTTGTACATATTTTTATAGCTATTAAATATTTTTAGTTTTATGATTTAGAGGTTTTATTTGATCTTTTTATACACCTTGGAACATGTGGTGTTTTATAAAAAGTATATCACGTGTCACAATACACATCACGGCGTTCCCTAAGAAAAAGTGAAATAGATGAAAAGAAAAACGACTCAGTTGATAAAGGCAGGTGTTTCCCCTCATCCACCCTCCCCTGCAAGCTGATACACCTGCTGATTGACAGACGAGATTCTGGCGCAGAATCCCATCGGGATTAGGACGTCAGAAGGCAGTCGCTCCTGTAAAAGCCCTATAAACCAAACGTTTTGGTTGGTCGTGCACATGTGCAAACTTTCTGACCTTTGTTCAAGATGTTCGCCGTATGGACTCAGTAATATTGAAGTAGGTGAGCGTGTGTGTGTGGACGGAGTATTAGGGCAGTATAAAAAAACAATTTACTATTTTTGTAAAAATTATTTAATAAGTTTTCAGATGAATACAATCAACTATGTATGCGAAATTAAATAGAAAGTAAATTTATACATTTCTATTTTAGATATTGCTATATTGGAAGGCCTCTCGGTGAGCCCGCGTGAGCTATGTATATTTGAACCAATCAGTAAACTCTTAATAACTAAACCGGATTTCGTGAAAATAATTTAGAACACTTAACACAGGTTGTTACTTGCTAAGTATTTTATTCTAATTACACTGGTCAACACTTTTTGTCACACGAACTTTTTGATGATTTTTGTTCATGTTGGTATACCCCGTCCAGTATTTTTGTGACAGCTACATATTCATTTCTGACCTCATATACGTGTCTTTTTTTGAATAACTTCATTTAGACGACTGCATATCTATTTTATCAACCAACTTACATTTTATATACGTTTGTTACATCCTGAACATGCCACGAAAGTATTCTTACAACCCTGACAGTTTTTGTTATGTGTGTGGAGAATTAACATTTACATCTCAGTGTCGAAATTTCAAATCTTTGAACTATTATGGATTTCCTGTGATGAATCAAGATAAACCCTGGGTTCCACATAAATGTTGTGTAACGTCTGTGAGACTGCTATTAGGTTGAGCCAAACAAGAACCCAGACATATGCCATTTGCCATACCAATGATTTGGACCGAACCAAAGGATCATGTAAGAAACCATGTGTCAATTTTTTTTCATTCTCATATTGTTGTTTGGTGGCCCTAGTACATTTAAAATTAGATATATTATGTTTTTGTGACAAAAAAAAGTTGAAATTTTGGTAACCAGCGTTATCAATGCATTTAAATAAGTTTATACATCTAGAGCGCGCTAATAGGTTGCCGAAATATAAAATCAATAAAAAAATCCTCAAACCTTTTGGCAACACTAGTTGCCATAGGTACTCACCAGTACTTATGACCAATCGCGTTACACAAAACAGTGCGTGCTTAGTCATAATTCATAACCGAGAACAAGCTTAAAATTAAATGATGTCGGTAGCCCATCGCATTATGAACTATGTTAAACATTTTTACAGCATTAATTTTATATTCGTGGGTAAGCACGACATGATTCAGGCGCAGGGTGGCCCTAGAATTAGATCTATTCTAGATATAATAGTTTAAACATTAACACTTTTGTGGAAGATTACAGATATTCTTAGACGTTAAATATTTAATGTTGTTTGAGTTAGAATTATTATATTGGAATTTTATATTATAATTATATTTGTCGTATAAAAAACATACGACAATGACAATTTCAACATTGAAATATGTATTTAGCTAATGCAACAAAAATATAAATATACGAATGTAATTATTCTAAGAACAAGTTGGATATTAATGGACTATCCTGCCATCTTTTGGTGGCTAGTGTGAAAACATGGGCCTTACTATCAATAGTATTAGTATTATTTAGATATTTACCAAGAGTTTTCAGATTTGGCGTAGTGGCAGAGCGTCCGATTGCTAAGTCAGATGTCGCGGATTCTATTCCCGCTCAGTGAAAATATTTGGTTTGCATGAATATGTATATTTGCAATTGATCTGGGTGTTTCTATGTATAATATGTATGTATTTACAGAAAAAAGTATCTAAGTATGTTTATCCGCATTCTAGAACCCCATAATTCAACGAAGTTAAGATATGCTTACTTTGGGACTAGATAGTGCTGTGTAAAATTTCCCAGAATATTTATTTAGGTCTGATTTCATCAGTGTCAATAACTGCGTTTCAGGGCACCACGAAAATGAGAATAATTAGAGCTTCAAGTTCCTTTGCTATAGAGAAAATGTTATCGTGTTTTACTTAATTGTAAATCTAGATCCATATAATCTAGAAACAGAACACAGAATCAAATCAAATAGAAATACAATCCAAATTCCAATCCCCTTTATCGAATCACAAACTTTATATATTACAAGCAACTCGCCCTTGCTTCGCTTTATATGAGTATTTTTAACTCACGCCATCGTATCGTGATTTACACATAATGCTAACCTCCATCGGGGATAATGTACCTATCAAATGGTGAAAGAATTAAAAGCAGTGGTTCCGAAGAATAAATAAGACATAATATATAAACAAACTCATAGAATAAGAACAGTGGTTCCGAAGATTAACCCAGACATATAAACAAACTCACAAAAGAGAGAGGGCGCTCTGTCTGCTCTGTATTGATATTTCGTTTATCAGGCAAAGATCTCAAGTTTAAAAAAAATCTAACGCAACATAACATCCGAAACAGATTTTGTATATACATAAATGTGTTAGTAAAAAAAAGTGAAATAATTTTATATAATATGATATTGTCGGAAGTTAACACGAATATTACACATGCAAATAAAACTATTTTTAACGGACTTTATCGCGATTTATATTGTATTATTTTATTATTAAGTTTCTGTGGTAAACATAGCAGCTGAAAAGCAACCGCAACTTAACAGCGTTACTCCGTTAAAACTATATTTTTATCAAAATTTTGTTTTTTTTAATATGGTACCTATTTCAGTACAAATGTCGTTATTTACGAAAGGATAGGTAGGTACGTTTAACTCAGCAATATTATATGAATATTTATAATATAAAAATGGCAGATGTCAACGCCTTCCGCCTCTGTAACCTCCACCTCCGCCTCTACCTCGTCTGTCTCTATCGTCGTGTTCGTTCTGATATCCTCCGCGGCTTTGGTAACCCTGGTTGCCTTGAGAGTTCCCATAGCTTCCTGATGACCATTGGCTATCGTGGGACCCTGAAAGAATTTATACAATTATTAAGTTACATTTAAATCGGGAAAAGTCAACATCTAGGACAGGGCTTGAACTCGTAACTTGTCAAATTCAAGGGGGAATTCTTTTTCCATTTGATATTTTACCTTTTTAGTTCACGAGGAAGGTTATTATCTATTTAACATCACACTGTGACTTTTAGGTGACGTGCAATAAGAAAAGTTCAGAAAGACGCAGCGGAAAATAACCGATACGGCGGGTATCCTTTGAAATTTTTTACACCGCCTTGACTCATCTTTTCCTCAAATTTCAAGAATTTATTATGATCTCGAATCTCGACTTATAGGCGAACCATCACCATCAACCTTTTGGTGTTTTTTCGCCACGTTTACCCGCTGGCCAGCGGGGGGTGGTTATGTCAGACTCGAACCGACCAAAACCTCACGCCGTCTCAGGTCTTTTATGCCGGGCTGCAAAAGACGAACGACTTGCAAAAGAAGAGATTCACGAAATAAATCCAGCTGATATAACCGACATAATTTGATTCTAAGGCGGAACGAAGTTTGCAGAGTCGGCTAGAAAAAATAAAAAGTTTCTCACCAGAACGTTCATAACCTCTTGAAGAATTAAAGCTCTGGCCTGAATAGCCCAAGTTATGTTGGTAATCATCGACCCTACTCTGGGGGCTGGCGAATGACTGGCCATAACCGCCCGAGGGTACTTCGTACGTTTGATAGTTGCGCTTTTGATTGAAATTGCCTGGGGTCGTTTGCGGTCTGAAAAGGAGTTTTAGTTGATTAGAAGAATTACAAATGAGAAAAAAATACAAATTACGATTCCGTACTTTTAGTGTAATCTCAATACAATCTCAGTTCAGTCAGTTGACTATCAAATAAAAGTGTCAAACTTGACGTGGAAAGAGAGAAAAGAATACGACTTAAGTTTCGTTCCATTACAAAATCTAGCAGAATTAGCACTTTTTTTCAACTATCGGTCACAATTCGATATAATCACATTACAGTGAATGTTGGACGTCGGACATCGAAAACTTTGTTACGAGAATACCTTTTATGAGATTTGTGAGATCGAAATTAGATCGGAATTGAATTTTAACCATATTTTTATTACAAGAATTGATACTCAGATCAAAAACAACAAAAGCTTACCTATCCCGATCACCGCTTCCTTGCGTATAACTCCCTTGCACTCGACCACCTCTTCCGCCGCGGCCTCTGTCGTAACCTCCCCTTCCTCCGTCGTTGCTACCGCCACCACTATTGAAACCTCCCCTTCCTCCGTTTTGGTTACCGCCACCGCTATT
Source organism: Cybosia mesomella (assembly GCA_946251805.1). Taxonomy (NCBI): domain Eukaryota; kingdom Metazoa; phylum Arthropoda; class Insecta; order Lepidoptera; family Erebidae; genus Cybosia; species Cybosia mesomella. Next base: position 10,277,957 of record OX276415.1, read on the forward strand.
AAAACCTCCCCTGCCTCCGTCATGGTAACCGCTCCGAAGTCCGTCATGATTGCCACCCGCATTGGTGTAGCCGCCCCTGCCTCCGTCATGGTTCCCACGGTTGCTGTCGTGACCGCCACGGTTGAAACCTCCGCCACCGCCTCGTCCAAAACCTCCACCACCCCCTCCTCGACCACCACCCTATGGGTTATGAAACAAAGATTCATCAGTTAAATCACTATGGAGACTATCTTCGTTGGAGCGCCAATTCTGGTTGCATCTTAAGCTTGCACATTGCAGCCCGTGGTAAAGATAGTAAGTGGTTGTAAAAACGCAATGCATTCCACAAACTTCATTCATAGATCTTCCACTGTCCAGGCTGTTCCCTTGTGGAATGCATTACCCGATTAAACTAGCCTTATCGTCGGAGAAAACGCGACTCTAGACCTTGAAATATATAAGGTGTCACAAAATTAGGTCTCTGAATTTGGTGAGATAACTTGGTATCGATAAAATATGTATTTGAAATTTAAAAAAAATATCGGGTAAAATAAAAAAAATATATATAAAAAATTTAAAAATGAAAAAAAAAACACCACCAGCGTCCAGCGTCACGTGACGCGGCGAGCACAAGTGACGCTGGTCGCTGGTGGTGTTTTTTTTTTTCATTTTTATTATGCGATAACGCCTCTTTCTCATTGTGACAGGCGGAGACCATGTTTTCTTAAGACCTGGAAATACATATTTTTTAATTACATACTTTACAATCATAATCCTTATAGTAATTTCCCAGTAGCGTCCAAAATTTGCATTTTGGACCCACACATTGCTTTTGATTGGTATCGACATACCAATCAAAAGCAATATGTGGCTCCAAAACTTTTCCGAAAGCGACTGCCGTCGGACCTCCCAACCGTGAGAGGAAAGCCGGCGCTAGACGTTCGTCTGTTGTTTAGCAAGTGCACCGACTAGCAGGTGAGGTTGATTTGGGCCTCAAAGGTGTTGGTAGGGCCCGGTAGACGCATTTTTATAAACTATTATTCAATTTTTTTAATTAAAATTGATCCACTTCCCAGTTACCGATTGACCTGAAATACATGTGTAAATCGCGTGATAATCCAATATTATGAATTATCATGACATGATGCTGATCTGATGGAGCTGGAAGGCCCTATCGAGTTTTGGTACCTTTTTTTTTTTTTTTATCGTGCTGAAATCCCTTCGGATACCCCCCCACCGGCCAGCAGGGGCGGTTATGTCGGGCTTGCACCGACTAAAACCGCACGCCGTCTCGGGTCTTCAGACGCCGGGGTGTAAGGTTACCCATAGAGCATATCCCTCGCACCCCGGCTGACCCTGGGCCATCTCACCACTTACAGCATCGCTCATCCTGTCTCCTCTGAAAGCAGAGGAGTACGGAGAGCGATGTGTTCCCGCCACGTTGGGTATTGGCCGACGATCAATGCCAATGAAGGGGTGAAGGGGAAGCCATTGACCGCCGCCCAGGGTGTACCGGCCGCTCCGATTCCGTTCCTCCCGGACTGCAGCGGGATCGGAATCGGAGCGACACTCGAGGAGGTTACCCAACACACACCCCCGAATTTTGGTACCTACATTTGATTTTAATTTTTTAGTTATTTTTATTAAAATTCCAGTTGCTTAGTACTTATTTTATTAGTAATTATGCTAGACGACCCCTATACATACCTGAGATCTCTGTTGCCAAGAAGGCATTTCTGGAGGAGGGGGCTGCTGTTCATGGGGCCGTCCTCCGCGGTCAGGAACCTATGAAGGGAATAAATAAGATTAAAAAAAATCCGTTCCCGCAGGGAGAACGCACAGGTAGATTTCGTGAAGCAATTAATATTATTTTATATAGAGAACTACGGACTCCCACGCCGAGCGCATTTTTAACATGTTTAATTTTTTTTTCTCGAAAACGGTAACTTTTAGCGAAAAACTTTTCAAGCATTTATTTTAGACTTAAAAATGGCCTATCGATTAAAAATGTTTCCGACAGCAAGAATGTTCACCGGTTAGAAGTTGTGATTTTTTTCCCGAAAAATTGTGGTTTTTCCCCCCTCCACTTTTAGTTAAAGTTTTAATCTTATAGGTTTATACTTAAAAATTGTTGGTATTCATGTATACTATGGGATAAAATTAGAACGGTTCGAATATCTTTCATGGAACGTGAAATTTTGAGGAAAAACTGATTTCACAAAAAGTGAGGCCCTACCGTCCCCTTAGGCCGGATTCCACCCGTTCACGAACTTAAACTAAGTTTACACCCAAGCAATTTTTGACCGCAGTTTGAAAGCGATCGGGGCAAAAATGCGACCGTGAGAGTGCCGCAAATTTTGGGAAGTGGAACCATACATACATATATATATATGTATAAACTTTTTGACCAGTGGTCATTTCGGACTCAGGGGGTCATAACTAGACCTCCTATGAAGATTTTTTTTAAATTCGACAGTAGTCAAGAAACCAATAGGTAGATCGATTTCATCGAAATCTACCTAACATATAATACAAGATTCAATTTTTATGAAGATCGGTATAAATGTATACGATCTAGCGATTTTTGAATCTATTGATTTCATTGAGTGAGTTGCAATACAAAGTTGCTGTTTTAGTTACTATATAAGCACATTTTTAAGATTCAAAAGCATATGATCCATAATGATCCAAATAAATCATAATAGTGTTCATCTCAAAAACCTAATTCTAATACGTACCCCTCCCATTATCACTTTGTACACTTCAGATTTTAAACCTTCTTTTCGTACACGCGCGCTAGAAGTCTTCTCCACTTGCAGTAAGGAAGTTCTGGCGGCTAGAAAATCTGAAAGCTTGACATCTGGTTTCGTTTTTAACGTGTCGCGCCTCGTCCGATAAGCTGCTTGAATACCCTCTTTATTTTTACTGCGTTCGGACCACTGAAATTACAAATCACATGTTTAACTCCTTGAATCCAAAATCTTGGGTGTAGGAGGCCAGGCCAACTTCACTTGCACCTGCTGATTGACGGATGTGGCTCTGGCACATGCTTTCCTTTCGGGCTTAGGAGGTCAGATGGCAGCCGCTCCCATAACAGCTGTATAAACCAAATCAAATAAGTATAAGTAGCAAGCGGACCCCGATATCCAAGGTGAAAGCCTCGGATGCCACTGGGAAAACCCTAAGAAGATAATGGTATGTTTGAACTCCTACCTAATGACAACCGACTATAACTATGTATTTATATGTCACCCAGACTCACAGATGGACAATGAAACAACAAGTGTGTGTTTAGACACCTTGGTCCCTGAATAGAGAATATTGTCAGAGTAAAAGAATTTCTAACATACACGCAAGTCTCGAAAGAGCATATTTGACTAATTAATTATGAATCTCGCTCGAAGCCGAAAACTCACTTCAAAACTCTGGATGGTACACTCAAGTCGGGTGATGAGCGTCTCCTTTCTCAGCTGGTAATCTTCATACATTTCTAAGTAAATGGCCTCGAGTTGTGCCCACTCTTTCTCTGTGACAGCTTTATTATATAGAGGCTTGCCCACTAACTGGTCACCTAAAAAAATTGTTAAAAATAAAAATTTTCCAGATTAGAAAATTGAGTTTATTAAATATAAATAAATAAACTGTAATTGTTCGTATTATCCAAAAAAAAGATTTTTTGTAAATATATATGCATAATATACATATTGCATTAAAAAAAACAATAATTTGTCACCAATCTGTCTTTCTTTCTGCTTGTTTGAGCTGGCTAATCTCCGAAACGGCTGGGTCGATTTTGACAGTTTCACTGATAGATAGCTGATGTTATAAGGCACAACTAACGCTTCTTTTATTTTAGAAAACTTATTAGTGTCAGTTGGATATTAGCATTTTTTTTTGCGGAAATTTATTATAATTATTATTAATTAATAGGTAAGCAGCTGAAAGCTAATGTGCCTATGTAACAGTACTGGTTAAGTCAAATTGTTTGTCCGTAGCCAGTGGTTCAATCCATTTTTGAAATTATTTACTGAGGTAGCAGTCACAACTTCATTAGGCAGCAGATGCCAGTTACGGCCCACCCGTTACTGAGGAAATGGTGTGCTGTATCCATATTTGTCTTTTCTAATGTATAAAATCTAAGAAATCTGAGGACTTTACCACACATGACGGAAATGCCATTACATGTTATTGCATATAAATGACTCATAACGGGCACTTTACACGAGTGATGGATCTTCCATGTAGTGGGCCCGTTAACACGGAAGATTCGCGACAGCATATCCGTGAAGTGAAGCTGGAGCCTCAGAGATCATGCCAAAATTATGTTTCTTTTTTGTTGTCTCTTGTCTATTAACAGACTTTATACAGAGCGCATCTTCCAGTGAAGACATCTACTTATTTGGTTGTGCAGGTCAGCTAGATGGAATATGCAACTTAAGTATATCCTTTCGTTTGAGCCTTTTCGTATAGGTATGAGATGTTAGCCTAGCAGCAAGCGCATTGGGTGGGATTCTAAATGTTTCTGGTACTTTAGGGCAGTCATTTGGATTTCTGCAGGTTAATGTGGATCTCATTGTAGGTGGCAAGCAGTGATATTGGCTAGTGATATTGTTCGAAGAATAATATTTTGCATCCGTTGCAATACAGAGATCTTTGAATTGCTACAGCTACCACACAGCTGGATCCCATACATCCAAACTGGCTCCAATATGGTCTTATAAATTAAAAGTTTATTGTCTGTGGACAGTTTCCTGTTGCGTCAAACTAGCCAATGAAGGTCCCTGTACCACAGTGTTATGATTAAAATTATGATAGAATAAAAAATCCAACTACCTTCTTTAGCAATAGTGTCCTTAAGTTTGGCTTCTAGCTTGGAGAACAGCATTTCGGGAGTGATGTTCGGAGGCGGTTTGTTGAACTTCAGGCTTATAAGGATGTCTTTTAGATCTTTGGCTGTAGTAGATTCTTGCTGCAAAATAAATGTTTCATGTTATGTTGTAGCGGTGTAGTCTCGGGTTCGATTCAGCTCCGTGCAATTATTTGTATTCGTGAATATGTTTATTTGCTGATCCTGATGGCTGTAGGTGCCAGGGTTCAAATCTCAGTTAAGGCAAAGTTTTATTAGGTCTTTCTGTTAGGCAATTCTCAATAGAGATACATAGTTTGGAAACGAATGTAAAACAGATGGCGAAATGTGGGTTTTCGACACCAATGCAGGCTAGACGCTTGGGGATAATGAACCATTTAATAAAACAATACATGCCTACCAATGACTATGAAAGCTAGGCCATTGCCTTATGAGATTCTAGCATGCAGTCGCCCGCACTGCGTACTGCACGGTACATGCGCTAGCATGCAGGCACATACTGGAGGCAGCGGATGGCCTTATAATACTTACCACAACAATCTCTAAACTTTGTTTATCCTTGTCTTTAAAACCTTCAGCATGCACCATCCTGGCAGCCATGAGCTCCGATATCAAATAATCCAGCAATAACAAGCGGTCCTCCTTGCTTTGGAGACGAGATGATAAGTGGCCTGGAATGAGAGTATTTTTACAAAGGCCAATAACAAAATAACTTACCCAATTATAACAATTTCCCAGTTGCATTCAAAGTTAGTGCCCTGGAGCCTGGGGTCCACTTATAGTGTTGATTGGTAATGTTGTTTGTTATGGGTGGGAAACCCCTCGAAAAAAGACTGCTCCAGAGCTTTGTCGAATAGCAGGCAAGGTTGGTTTCAGCCCCAAAGGTGTCGAAAGGGCCCTTCATACCCATGTTGTTTAATGTATTATACTAACAATGTTTTGATACAAACCTGTAACCAATCTTTGATATGGACACCCTAGTTCCTTTAAAAAAGAACTCAATTCTAACAAAAAAGAGGTGAAGTCATTGGTGTCAACCATCTTGTGAACAGTTTCTTCTAGATTACAGAGTGTTTTGATTTGCTGAGCTATGACAGCAACTAGTTTGGTAAATTGGTAGGATTTAGCACCCACCTCCAATACCTTAATAATATCTAGCTCATCTGCCTGCAGTGACCCTTCAAGACTGCAATAGAAGACACCGGTTAAGAAATCTAAATAATCTTTTCACACTGGCAGATAGCTGTTGTTATAATGCATGACTTAGGCTATTTTCATTTCAAACAGTGTTAGGATTTGCACAAAAAAAAACTGTAATCTAAGTCCACACATACATAGTCACAGGCACAGCAAGTTTATGTATGTAAATAAAAATCAATTGCCACAAATGTTCATTCATGTCTCACTAGACAATAGGTCTATCGATTGGGCTTATTTCTTTTTTGTTGTGTTCATAATTGTCAGTCATATTTTGTATGAAATAAAATTGGACCTGATGTCATATTTTGTATGAAACAAAATTGGACCTGATAGGTTGAGCTAAAAAACCTTGTAGTTGTTTTGTGGGAAGGCAATATCTAACCCAGGCCTACTAGTTTTTTTATTGGGACACAGAATTGAATTGATTTTAAGTAATACAAGATTCTTGCGTAGAACTCTATAGGTCAGTGCCAATAACTACCATGTGATGGAAGAGTGGTTTGAATTGATTTCAATATAGGTTTAATAAATTGCAGATGGTTAATAAACTTAGTACTTTCATTGAGTATATACAGCAACATGTCAGCCAGTAATAAATTTGCCCCACAGTAAATTAACAAACAATACACAGATTTTACCTTTTAATTGACTTTGAGGGCTACATCTGTTTAATAATGAAATTCCTTGTTGCAGAAATCTAAGATTATGCATTGAAAACTTACTATATTTAGGATTTTTTTTACTTTGACATGATAAAATTTACATAAATAATGGTTTTAAAAAGGTATAAATTAAAAGTTGAAGTCCTAAACCAAAGGCTGTCTAGAAAATTGCCTTTAGCGAACTATCAAAAGCATACTTTTTTTTTAAATTTCAGCACCATGAGAAGCTCAGTCATTTATTAGCATATCATAATGTTAAAACACATAAGAGAAGCATTGCTCTGCCAACACAACAAGTATTATGGTCACGTATTGATCGAAATATTCGATAACCTGATTTAGCTGTCTTGGTACAAAGTTAGAAAATCCTAATAACACGTCTTAGGGAATTAACAGAGAAGTTTTAATATCACTGCTCTATATTAGGTTTTAAAAGAAAGTTTCTATACAGGTATATATATTGCTGTAGCATTTCGAAGCACATAACCTTTATAGTTTCAATACGAAACTTACCACAGGTCAGTAAGTGATTCCATTAGATCGTTTTCCATCTTTCTAAATTTATATACAGACGCGACTAAATTTAAACAATTTATTTGTGTTTTATCGTAAGTTTTATCAGCCGGCTACAATGGGTTATAAAATTTTAGAATATGGAAATGACAGACGCCAACGCCAATCGCATCGCCATTCGCCTGATTCGCCACATGAAGCTGGGCTGCCAGTTTAATTAAACAATTAATTTTGTACTATTCCGCTGTAAACCAAGAAATAATAATGGTGTTCATCATAATATATCTACAATCCATACACGTACATTATAATTTAATATCAACGTAAAGTTTAGAAACATTTAGGAAGCATGAATAAACCACGTTGTGACTAGGAAAGTTCTTCATCCTCCGAGCCTTTTCCCAATTTAAATGTTGTCGGCTTATCATATCAGACTAACTACGAAACCGCCGAACTTCGATATATGCTCCTTATAGCGACTGCCACTGGCCTCTGACCTCCACAATTTCCCCATTGCCATATCGAAGTTTTTTAATTAGACCAGACACGTCGTACAGACCTTAAAAATCACAACAAAAGTCAGTCGAATATATTTAATGAAGGAAAAATGTTAACCTGCCGATCAGCATGTTGTGTTTCCGTAAGAAAATGTTAAAACAACTATGGTGTGGTGTCTAGCCACATTCAAATTTCTCGCCGTTCGAATTTACTTCCGTCGACTCGTGCTTGATGGACAGGACACACACACACATTGCTGTACCTACATACATGCTGTACATACCTCTTATATACTCTTTGGCTGTACATACTGTGCGCCTTACCGGCCGCTGTTTTTTAATTCACGGACATTTATTATTGCTAGTTTTCAATACTTAAAGCTTGTGAATCTGGTAGTGTATTCGTTATTACGAACACGATTGAGTTTATGGTGTACTCGGTCTTTTATTTCTTTTTTACCTGAACAATTTAGAATATACTGAGTGCCACAAAGCTGCCATAACATGTAAAAAGTAAATAAACTCCAAAAAAACTCAACAAGTAATTTAAATGAAAATTAATAAAATAAATCGAAAACAAAAAGTCAACAGCACGTGGTATTCCCAGGCGGTCACCCATCCAAGTACTAACCACGCCCGATGTTGTTTAACTTCGGTGATCAGACGAGAACCGGTGTATTCAACGTGGTATGGCCGTTGACAATTACCAAGTTGAAATACACTTTCATAACCCGTCTAACAGATTATAAAATCTATGACAATTTTTCAAGTAGGTATCAAAAAAAAAATGGTATTAGCTAGGATAAATGGCACTTGATCCTAGGGTATTAGATACCTTTACAAAAAAATTAAATCATTGTAAACGAGCAATTCTTGTACTTAATCGGAATTTCGGAAACAGCTCCAATGATTTTCCTGCAGTTTGGCATGCAGGGGGTTTCGGGGGGGATAAATCGATCTTAGTTAGATCGATTTACCCCCCCCGAAACCTGGCTTCACATTTATAGAAAATGTCGATAAAAAACCGGTACCAGGTACTCAAGATGAACTTAACAAATATGACTCGCATACAACTGCTGAGAGAAGTCATTCGTTATTCGTTTTTAAAACATACCTAGACACTATCTTAAAATATAATGGTACCCGTGTACCGGTGTATAAAACGTATGCAATGCTAAAGGGTAGGTAAGCCACTATATATAATATCCACACCACATTTCGCGAGCTATTTCTTCGGTTATACATACCTTTTTTTTTTTTTTATTATCGTGCGGAAATCCCTTCGGATACCCCCCCGCGTGCCAGCGGGGGCGGTTATGTCGGGCTTGAACCGACTAAAACCGCACGCCGTCTCGGGTCTACAGACGCCGGGGTGTAAGGTTGCCCATAGAGCATATCCCTCGCACCCCGACTGACCCTGGGCCATCTCCGGTTTCGAGATGGCCCCCTCGGGTTTGGGAAACACGGTGTCCCCGTCTTGCCCCGGTTTGGGGGAAGGGCGCTAGTCGCCCCACCGTCCCGGCCTGCTTCTGCTGGGGTGACAGGTGGCCTCACCCGCCACCCCCAGGCCTGCGCTCATGGAGGACGGAGGTCGTTAAGCGACCTCCGGCGCCTGAGTCGCCTGCGACGCGCGCGGTTATACATACCTAAGCTTGTTTCCAGACTCCGTGGTTAAAACACATTAAATGGATTGCGCCTGATAAAATATTTAATGCAAGACACAATTCGAACTTAAAATGTGTAACAATCTACCTACATAGTCTATAATAGGTATTATAAAACGAACGCAACGGACTGCTGAGATGAGTTCTGGAATTCGATCCCCATTCGCCCCGGGCACACACCTCTGACTATTCGTAGTTATGTGTGAATTAATAAATGTTGATTATCGCTCGCTTAATAATATGCCCGATAGATGGCAATAGGCTCGCCCCCTATTACATTGGGACCTTAACATAACTGGCGAATCGTGGGTGTGTAATACACCTCTGCCTACCCCTTTCAGGGATACAGGCGTGAAGTTATGTTATGTTTATGTTATGTTATTATAAAGAAGAAAGATTTGTATGTTTGTAACGAATACACTCAAAAACTACTGGACCGATTTAAAAGATTCTTTCTCCAATAAAATGCTATGTTATACTGGAGTAACATAGGCTATGTGGCGAACAGGCCTCACGTGACGTTCTATCTGGTCATAAACGCAGATCCAAACGCCAGCGATCAGCTTACGTCCGCCTTAGGTACATTTAAAGGGACTGGCCGTCAGTATGCACACTCTTTCCCTGTCATGCAGCGGAGGTGTGGACTGTATCTTTCGAACGAGGTCAGGGAAAGTAGAAATACTCGTCCCTGTGCGTCTCTCTAAGCGAAAGGATAAACCGACCGCGAGCGGTACGGTTCCGAATTGGATTGAACAGGAACACCAGTAAATAAGACACAGAATTCGGTTGAATAATATGGCTTTAATAATGGCCCATCTGATCAGTGCAAAGTCTGAGAGTTAACTCGAAGACTATTGCTGGCGACTCGGCTAAGATGTCGCAATCGTTCAAAATGTTGTGCCAGCTTAGGTACTCTCAGACTTTACCATGACGAGGGCCGTCAAAATACGAACAAATTTACACGGAAATTTACATTGATTTTTCATTATCTATTTTACAGTGTTTTACTTATATTTAACAAACTATGTACAAGAATTATAATATATAAATGCAACAAGATGGGTAGGGCGGTCACCCATCCCATGGTAAGGGTTTTTAATATGTATTTACTATTGTTTACTAATTACAGCAGTTTACAATCGAAATTATGAGTGGCTGGGCTCTATCATGCGACGTTATTGGTCGATTACATAAACATTATACATCGTACGGTATTAGATGGATTGTTATATGGTAGCCACTCACTGACTCTATATAATGAATAAACTTTATTTCACACAACAGCGCTTTTATGGCTGATTTTACTAGATTACGGTACAGTGATTTTACATAATAAAATTCGTATAACTATTAACAAAAAGGGTGCTGCGACCGTCTCGTGTGTACGGTGGCTGTGTTAATTGAATGTCTAAAATGATCATTTTACTGTTTTGTCACAAATCACTTGTTTTACGATTCACTAATTTTCAATTTCATTTATACGGATCACAAAAAATCACTTTCACTAAGTGTCTGTCGCGAACATTTCTCCCGCCGTGCAGCAGAGTGAGGCGCGGCCGCTTGTGATGCTGCATTCCTCGGTGAGCGACATCACTTAGGCAGTGGCACGATCTTCTTAGTTGGGCGCTTGAGCACGCCCCCGGCTGTGCGCACCTCAACGGTCCGGACTTGACCGTCGGCGCCTGGGTAGACGGCGGTGACTCGGCCCCTTGGCCAAGTGTTGCGGGGCAGCTGACCGTCGGCGATCAAGACAGGATCGCCGACCTCGATGCGAGGGCCCGACCCATGGGGCTCCCGCCGGTGTTGCAGCTCGGGTAGGTACTCGCGCACCCATCTGCGCCAGAACATGTCGGCGAGCGCCTGAGCGCGTCGCCACTGCTTCTTGTGGTCGATGTCGGTAGAGTCGAACTCACCGAGCGATGAAAGTCGGGAGGAACCACCGAGTAAGATGTGGTTCGGGGTTATAGCCTCGTCGTCTTCGGGGCTCACGGAGACGTGTGTGAGGGGGCGGCTATTCACTGTGTATTCCACCTCACACAGCAAAGTGGAGAGCACCTCTTCATGGGGATGGCGCTCGTGTAGGACCGTGGTGAGTGCGGTCTTTACGCAGCGTACTAGACGCTCCCAGACACCCCCCATAAAGGGAGCAGCGGGGGTGATGAAGCGCCATACGATGCCTCGATGAGCGGCTTCGCGAGACAGAGCCTCGCGCATCTCGCGGTCGGCACCATGCATGTTGGTGCCATTGTCTGAGTATATCTCAGCAGGGCAGCCTCGGCGCGCGGCGAACCTCCGCAAAGCTAGGATTGCGGAGTCCGCGCTCAGGCTGGCGGCGACTTCCAGGTGGACTGCCCGGGAGGTCAGGCAGGTAAACAGCGCCACATAGCGCTTTTGGTGTTGCCTGCCGATAGTGACACTGAGCGGCCCGAAGTAATCGAGCCCAGTGTAGGTGAAAGGCCTGCGGTGGTGCGCAAGGCGTGTCTTCGGATGGTCACCAGTAGCTGGCTCAGGTGGCTGCGCCTTCCTGATGCGGCACTGCAAACATAGATGAAGGACCGACCTGGTCGTCGGCCGTAGGCGTAGTACCCAGTAATGTTGGCGTACCTCATTGATAACAGTCTCAGTACCACTGTGATGCAGTTTTCGATGCGTCCAGTCTATGTACAACTGTGTGATTGTGTGTCCTCCATCTAATATTGGTGGCCTTTTTACTGCTTCGGACACGTCTTGTGTTGCTGATATTCTGCTCGTTAATACGATTACTCCGTCTGCGAGCTCAACACGGAGTTTCCGGAGTCGACTGTCTAGGGGCACTTCCTGCTGATTTTTTAATCTTTTTATGTCCCTTTTAAAGGCGGCGTTCTGTACGCATTTGACGAGTTGTAATTCGGCTTTGTGAAGGTATTCAGCGGTTAAAATTTTAAAATTCTGATTGGGGACAGTGTTCTGGGGTAACACTGGCCCTTTAGATACCTTTACTCGCCGAGCGGTGTGACGCCAATCGGGATCCTTTTCACTGTTCTTGATCGTCCTCTTGTAGGCCACCTGTTGAGTCCGAGGTGTTCGGAGTGCGTCTATGAACTGTAGCACCCGGGCGGTGGTGCGTAGAAGCTTCTCCCAGCTGGAGAACCTGGTGACGTCAATTATTGAGGCACTTACGTCTGTTGCGGTGGTGACTCTCTCTTCGCCGGTGGCTTCGGTTAGTAGCGGCTTCTCGGATGGCCAGTCTGTCGCATCCTTATATAGGAAGGCTGATCCGTTGTACCACTCGTGATCGGATGTGAAATTAGCGGGTACATCGCGAGTGGCTGAGTCTGCTATGTTTGACTTTGACGGGAGTCCAGTCCTCGACCTTACTGCTATCTTCTATGGCGGCGATCCTGTGAGCTACAAAGGGTTTATAAATACGAGAGCCTTTCCTTAACCAAGTTAAAACTGTTTTGCTGTCAGACCAGTAGGTAATAGAGTCTGGCTGAATCCTGTGGCTCTCGGTGACGGCTGTAGCTAATCGAGTTCCCATCACCGCAGCTTGCAGTTCCAATCTAGGGATCGACGTGAGTTTTAATGGGGTCACCCTTGCCATTGCCGTGACGAGAATGGCTCTCACCTGTCCGTCATGGGTGACGGTCCGCCAGTAGATGGCTGCAGCGTAGGCTGCTTCGCTGGCATCCGAAAAAACATGCATCTGAATTGTATGACGATCGGTGTATCCCGGGTAGCACCTAGGTATCCTCACGAACTTGAGAGCTTGTAGATGATCTGTCCATACGCTCCATTGGGCTGAAAGTTTCTCGTCTAGCGGTTCGTCCCAGTCTGTGCCTAGGCGCCATGCCTCCTGGAGAATCTGTTTGGCTCTCACGGTGACCGGTGATGCCAACCCGAGAGGGTCATACAACGACATAATTATTTTTAAAGCTTCCCTCTTGGTAGGCGACGTTTTGTTTACTAAGTTGTCAGGCAGTCTGGCTAGTTTTAAGTTAAAACTTAGAGTGTCTGTATGTGGGTCCCAGATCAGGCCGAGGATCTTCTCTTCCTGGGCCTTAGATGTGATATTTACACATTCAGTGTGGTTCGGACTGTTCTCTAATCGATCTTTCAGCTGTACAGAGTTAGAGACCCATTTTCGTAACTCGAACTTGGCCTTTCTGTGAATGTCACGTACCTGTGTGGTGATGCGTATCGCCTCTTCTATGTTTGGGAAGCTGTCAAGGTAGTCGTCCATATAATGATGTTTCACGATGGCGTCCACTGCTTCGGGATAGTCGTCTGAGTGCTGCTTCGCGTTCCAATTCTTCGCGAAGATCGCGGTGCAAGGTGAGCTGGCTGCGCCAAAGATGATAGATTTCATACGGTACTCATCTGGCGCTCCCTCCCGCCGGTTACCTCTCCATAGGTATCTTAGTGCGTCCCGATCTTCTGGACGCACCTGCACCTGCATAAACATCTCGGTGATGTCAGCTGACACGGCGATTTGGTGGCGACGGAAGCGCATCATGACACCTGGGAGTGACTGTAATAAGTCCGGGCCTGTTAGTAGGAAGTCGTTGAGAGATTTTCCTCCCGATTTGGCGGCAGCGTCGTGGACTATCCTTAGCTTGTCTGGCTTGCTAGGGTTGTGGACATCAAAATGCGGTAAGTACCAGGTCTTACCTGGTCTGGCTGGCTTCGGAGCTTCCTCCGCATACCCTTTCTGTATGAGTAATTCAATCTGTTCGGTGTATTTCGATTTTAAATCTGGATTACGATCTAATTTTCGCTCTATTGACGTTAGTCTGTTAACAGCGTTATTATAGCTGTCTGGCATAACGTCGTCGTCCTTCTTCCATAGAAGAGCGGTCTGTATGCGGCCATCGGTTAGTTGAACGGTATTGTTTTCTAAAATCTTCGCAGCTAACTGTTCCGGATCGGATTTCGGACGACGCGGGTTAATTAGAAGTGATTCTATTGCGAAATATTCTTTTAATTGATGGTCAATGCTGTCATCAACGGTTGAGAGTTGATTAATAAAATGTATACTGTGACCTAAAGCTCGGCTGTGGCTTCCATGCAGCACCCATCCTAGTGCTGTGAGCGAGGCGACTGGCTGTTGGCGAGGTCCCCTCTTGGTGTGGCTAGATATTAAAAGGTGCCAGTTGTCTTGGCCTATTAGTACCTTTGGGGTTCCTCCGGTGTAGACGAGCTGATCTTTGATATCTGCCAGATGTTCGCAGTCTTCAATGTCCGTCTCGCTGATGGTCTGTGACGAGAGTTGCAGCTTGGGCACGGTTCTCACCGTCAACGGGATGCTGGTACCATCGGGGTTGCCTATATAAACTTCGACTCTTCGTGAGTCCAGTAGATCGATCGCTGTATCCCCTATGGCCTTGATGGTAAACGGTTCAGTCTTACCTCGGGCTCCCAGCTCGGCTGCTATATCTCTATCTATGAGGGATATGGTAGATCCATCGTCGAGGAGAGCGTACGTCAATATCTCTCCCGCCGGTCCGGAGAGTTTAACTGGTGCTATCTTTAAAAAGGCTTGCTTACTTGATCGGATAAATGAACTAGCGACTGTCTCTTCTTGAGGTTTCTGTTTACTATAATGAAGTAATCTGTGGTGAGAGGCCGGACAGTTGTCTACACCACACTTCCTGATCTGACATCTATGATCGCTATGGCGGAATTTAAGACAACGAAAACATAGTTTGTGTTTCTTCGCCAAGTCCCACCTCTTATCGGAGTTTCCTTTGATGAAGGTTTCACAGTTCGATGCGTGCAGTGCCCCTCAGAGTCGCATATCCTACACTTACGTGTGATCTTATCTTCGGTCTGTCTCTCAGTGGCCGTAAAGGCTCTCTGAGGGACACGACGATTCGGCTGGTTATCTCGGTTATCTCTGTTATCTCTGATAGTCTCGGCTGGTGCGAAGGCACTACAATAGCGGGCATACTCGGTTACGTACTCGCTGAACGAAGCTAAATCAGGAGTAGAGTTATACTTTTCGGTATACGTGCGATACCATTGAACACGGAGTGAATTAGGTAGCTTATCTGTGATTATTCGTAGTAATTCGGCATTCATCAGATAATGGTTTTTCTTTAAAGCCTGAAGAGTGACGACGCTACTCCTTATACGACTGGCAAACGTACAGATGTCCTTAGAGGCTTCGGTACATCGCGGCAATGCTCTTAATTTATCGGTTTCTGATTGAGCGATGGAGTCAGGTCGTCCGAATTGGAGCTCAAGTTCTCGGATAATATGCTCCGGCTGTGCATTTGCTATAAGTTCGGAACTAACAATTTCTAGAGCTCTGCCTTTAAGGCTTCGTCTGAGTCTAGCTGTATTCTCGATGTCATTAAAATACATCTTAGTGGTGTCATATATTGCTTTAAATGACAGCCATTCGGTATGCGACCCACCAAACACTGGTAAAGTCATTATGACCTTCGATGCCGATGGATACGAGGACGTAAATGAAGCCTCCATCGGTTTTCTATCAGCGAGCGCAGCTATAGCAGATGTTAGTTCGGTAATAAACGGTTTCAAAAATTCTCATTTGACTGTACGGTAAATTCGGCTGTGCCCCCAACCCGGGGCACGTTAAAAGGCTCTTTCTGAGTCTCAATATAAGCGGTTGTACCCCCAACCCGGGGTACCAAAGGTGTCTCCTTTTGGAGCTCGTTAAATTCGGCTGTGCCCCCAACCCGGGGCACGATAGGAGTCTCTTTCTGAGGCTCAATATAAGCGGTTGTAACCCCAACCCGGGGTACCATTGGTGCCTCCTTTTGGAGTTCATTTAATTCGGCTGTGCCCCCATCCCGGGGCACGATGGGAACCTCTTTCTGAGACTCATCTTCGTGGGTCTCCTTCTGGAGGTGTCCACTTACAAAACGTGGTTCTAAGCCGAGTCGTGTCGAGGGCGCATCTTCTTGTAACCACGAACGAACATATTCGGACCTTGAATGGGCATCATCATCATAATCAGTGTCTTCGGCTGACTCTTCAGCCCTGCGTAGTGCCACCTCAGCTAGTTGCAGTTTAATTTTTAGCATCTCCTCCTGAGCTTTCAATGCACGCTTGCGCGCCCTCGATTTACTATGTATAGTAGATCTGGATCTAATCGTCACGCATGGCTCACGGCTGAATGACTCAGAGGTACGTACTCCTTCTATGGGTTTCTGTTCAACTGGACGTAACGTACTGTCTGATCTATTCTCTTCCAGACACCACGGTTTTTTACTGATATCTGTTTGCGTCTTGGCGCTAGGGGGCCGTGGTGTACTGGTTGACGGTTGAGTCATGCACGATGGCGCGCTTACCTCGGATCCGACTGGTATTGAGGGTGAGCGTGGCGGCTGCTCATGGCGGAGGATCTCTTCTCGAGCCAGAGTCTTCTCAGGCTGGCTTGGTTCTGAAGCTTTGGATCTGGTGGTCGGCATGTTGGCACACGACACTTAACACAGGTTCACTGATTCTGTAGTTTTTACTACAAAACTGGCTTATTTACTGGTGATAATACGGATATAAATCGCGCACACGTTACTGTATACTGTTTGACTATTTTGTCTTATAAGAACGCATATAAATACGCGGAACTGACTCTAATTACTGTTTTAAAAACACTGACTCTAATTAGCCGAGAATTTAGACGCACGGGAAAAGCAGGCTGTCATGCGATACGTCCGGCTGGAAGCTATCCACAAGTGGACAGCAACGCTTTAATCCGGCTCGCAATGAACCACATAAATGTGGCCAGCAGGCTCTTAATCCGGCAACGAAGGACCAATAAATGTGGCAAACAGGCCTCACGTGACGTTCTATCTGGTCATAAACGCAGATCCAAACGCCAGCGATCAGCTTACGTCCGCCTTAGGTACATTTAAAGGGACTGGCCGTCAGTATGCACACTCTTTCCCTGCCATGCAGCGGAGGTGTGGACTGTATCTTTCGAACGAGGTCAGGGAAAGTAGAAATACTCGTCCCTGTACGTCTCTCTAAGCGAAAGGATAAACCGACCGCGAGCGGTACGGTTCCGAATTGGATTGAACAGGAACACCAGTAAATAAGACACAGAATTCGGTTGAATAATATGGCTTTAATAATGGCCCATCTGATCAGTGCAAAGTCTGAGAGTTAACTCGAAGACTATTGCTGGCGACTCGGCTAAGATGTCGCAATCGTTCAAAATGTTGTGCCAGCTTAGGTACTCTCAGACTTTACCATGACGAGGGCCGTCAAAATACGAACAAATTTACACGGAAATTTACATTGATTTTTCATTATCTATTTTACAGTGTTTTACTTATATTTAACAAACTATGTACAAGAATTATAATATATAAATGCAACAAGATGGGTAGGGCGGTCACCCATCCCATGGTAAGGGTTTTTAATATGTATTTACTATTGTTTACTAATTACAGCAGTTTATCGAAATTATGAGTGGCTGGGCTCTATCATGCGACGTTATTGGTCGATTACATAAACATTATACATCGTACGGTATTAGATGGATTGTTATATGGTAGCCACTCACTGACTCTATATAATGAATAAACTTTATTTCACACAACAGCGCTTTTATGGCTGATTTTACTAGATTACGGTACAGTGATTTTACATAATAAAATTCTTATAACTATTAACAAAAAGGGTGCTGCGACCGTCTCGTGTGTACGGTGGCTGTGTTAATTGAATGTCTAAAATGATCATTTTACTGTTTTGTCACAAATCACTTGTTTTACGATTCACTAATTTTCAATTTCATTTATACGGATCACAAAAAATCACTTTCACTAAGTGTCTGTCGCGAACAGGCTATAAGTATATCTTCCTAGAAAAAAAATCCTTACTAAAATTTCAATAATGTACCTACTAATTCAAGGTGTAAAAATTATTGTCCACCCGTACGAAGCCGGGACGGGCTGCTGGTAAATAATAAAATTTAAACAGACACTGCTTTTATGGCAGCCAGTGCCGCCTGACCTCCTGAGAGGAAAGCCTACACCGAAGTCTCGTCCATCAATCAGCAGGTGTAGTACCGGCTTGCAGGTCAAGTTGACTTGGCCCCAAAGGTCTCGGTGGGACCCCATGCACACTTTGAAGGTATACCAACATTTCCCTTTTGCGGCTCCATCCCCATAAGGGATTAGTCTACTTAAAAATCACGAAGTCGTATCTTGAATGTTGTCATCTCGGAGTTAATTTACATCTCATCATCTGTTTATTATGCAAACGTAGAATGATCATAAACATATTCATTTTATTGCATATTTATGTAAATCAACCTGCTTTTGAGGTTACCATAATGTTCAAAACAATATTTTACAAAACTTTTACAACGCGATGTCCGTATTTTAAGACGCCGAGCTAACAGAACCGATGTACGTCCAAGTAACATCCCTTAACCTCACCACTCAGGCGCACGGTTGCGCGAGGTTATACAAAGACACGTCGAGGACGCGTGTCTGTTCTGTTTGTCCGGCGCCTAATCCCAAATAGCAATATCATTTAAAATAATTCATTAATATTCTATTCTGGTAGGTATTCGATGTTTTTTTCAATAACTGGGTGCTTACTGCGCTGTATTTTGTTTTTCTTCTATCCTGTGTGTTTGCGAAAATGTACTTATTGGATAATCTGTGCATAAAGCATCCAGAATACAGAATACAGCTTTAATTAATGGCTTCTGCAGTAGCATCACCGCAATTTCGCCAATGTCAAGTGAAATATAATACATGTTTATAAAAATAAAAATGGCGAAGACGCCAATGTCAAGTTTTTTGGTATCAACACCAGTATCTTGCGCCAGACCCTCGTCCGTTGTTTAGCAGGTGCACCGACTTGCAGGTGAGATAAAGCATCCACTGCAGTAATATTAAGATGTCGTAATCATATTGACGGCCTCTGTGGCGTAGCGGTAGTGCATTCGACTGCTACGTCAGGGGGCGCGGGTTCGATTCCCGGTCAGTGCAAATATTTGTATGTATGAATATGTCTATTTGCATTGGTCTGGGTGTTTCTATGTATAATATGTATGTATTTACAAATAAAAAAAAGTATTTAAGTAGGTTTATCCGCATTCTGGAACCCATTATAACACAAGCTAGTTAAACTATGCTTACTTTGTGTCTAGAAAGTGCTGTGTAGAATGTCGTAGAATATTTATTTATTTATTTATATTTTGAATTAACACTTTGATTCATCATCCGAGCTCCTATCTCGGTTAAATTCAACCTATTCAAAGCATACACTTTGAAGCCAGGGACCGCTCTCCTTCTTCACTATTATTGGTTAGCTTTTACTGAAGTGACTGCCGTCTTACCCCCGAATCCAGAGAGGAAAACTTGCGCCAGAAAAATCAAAGTCAAAATAAGCCAAAGTGTGGAGTGGAGAGCGGACCTGGGCCACAAAGAGTAAGTTTTTTGGATATAACCGTTGACGCTCAGGGTGAAAAAATTTACATAGCCCATCATAACTTGACCTATTTTACTTCTAAGCAATAAAACAAAACTGAAACTTCTTCTTGTACTGTGTAACAAGCATTTGACACGACTCCTAAACATTACATCGGTTTAATGGGCACTTAGAAACTTATATATTTTATTTACAGTACCTACATTCTTAAATTACCTTAGGTAACCTGCATCCTTGTGGTGGCAACACGGATCTATAGGTAAGGCATAAAACACACTGTGATACTTTTTATCGTGGAAGACGCATTCTTGTGCTTGAATCACCGCCTTCGCCACTTCAAGGAAAGCTGCCTGAAGGTTGTTCCAGTAGTCCTGTGCCTGTAGATAAACTGACATTCTACTAGTGGAATCGCTTCTGGGGAAATGTATGGAAGTGACATTATTTGTTACACGTGGCATGTCAAGCAGGTACGCTTTCGGCATCGGTTTGTCACCGATAACAGAGACGAACTTCTGGGATGTAACTTCGTGCCATTCCGAGACCGACCGCAGGCCGTAGCCGCAAGCGGTATCACTCGCGCCGGCCGCGGCCCCGCGGTCGTCCGCAGCTACTTTACTGATTTCTATGTAGTTCTATACCATGCTGCCCACAGTTGCGGTCTGCAGTCATTCGTCGGAATGGGATCTTTCATCAAGCAGCCACAACTTTATTCGGCGCTGGCAATGCTCGACGTATTTATTTTGGTCTTCACAGCAAGGTCCATGACAATAAGACGGTGTTGATTAGTAAGACTTCCTATGGATGTGTCCCCTAAGAGTTGGAACTATCATGTATAGTGGTTTAATAAAACACAATACTCGATATTCCACTATTTTAATGGTTTCACACACATCACACCCACGAATGGCAACTTCAAAGAGTAAAGTAAAACCAGTAATACTAGGTGGGTACGAGAACATACAACAAATGCAGTGTATACCAACTACCCACGCCTATAGTATTTATATATACACTATAGTATTTATTTAGATAACTTTGTACCTACTAAGTCTTTGAATTTGTCTAGTTACTAGCTGTGTTGCAAGCCTAATATGCAAATCAGCTAAGGTTGCAGACGTACTTAAAATAAAATACCAAACTAACAGGAAGGTTTTACTTAAACCGCTTTGAACTCGAGTAGGTATTCAGACGTTGAAACAGGCTCTGCGTGTTTACTATAATCCATAAAAAGGAAATATCTCTTAACCAGAATTAAATGCCTACGAGCAAGTATTCTTTTTAGTACATACTTAACATAAACATAACTTCACGCCTGTATCCCCGAAGGGGTAGGCAGAGGTGTATTACACACCCACAATTCGCCAGTTATGTTAAGGTCCCAATGTAATAGGGGGCGAGCCTATTGCCATCTACCGGCACATATCAATACATTACCGCAAAACTTGGCAACTTTGCACTATAGGCTTACATTTACCCTGGCGTCCATTATGCCCCTGTTGTGCATTATAGCCCCGACAATAAATGTTGTTCCCGGCTGCATTCGAGAGTCTCACCACGGATCCCGGGGTCCGCTTACTCCTTCTTATATACCGTGAAATACAGGACGAACTTTGGCCAAAACACAATATCTAAGGAAATCAACTAATATCACAAAAGTATCAAACTTACAAAAAACATTAATAATATTGATAAAAACAAAATATACGTGTTGCAACGTAGAATAGAACGTACACAACCAACTCCACTCAGTTACCTGTGGGCACTTCTCGAAGACAGGGTGTGTTTTTGCGGGCCAATTACTGTAGCTATTTGGAAGTGAATTGTGCATTATGGCCACGACACAGTTTAAAAAATTGTTTGTTATGAAAGCAATGTGCTGAGTATCTTGGTGATAGTCTAGTTACTGTAGCTCATGTATGACAAAAGATATGACGGTGGGTAAAGTTAATTTGTAGCCGTATTACTGTAAACATTATCCGCCCTCAAAAATCATCTAGGGTTTAATGCCTTTTGTTTTGTTTTTACATAACTGTCAAAAAATAGGTGTAATATTTTGAGGATATGTAGTACGTATGTAGTGTGTGTGGTTCTTTACTCCACTATAACACCCCATGTTGGAATCCTTACATCATCTCAAGTGGTAATATTTTTTTACGTTTTAGTTGCTTTTTTCAGAGGGGCGCAGTCGTGATTTTATAGTTTGGAGTAGGTAAGTAGCTGCTTGCTTAAATGGTAAAATCACTTTTTAGGGTTCCGTTGCCAAATGGCAAAAAACGTAACCCTTATAGATTCCTCATGTCTCTGTTCTGTCTGTCTGTCCGTCCGTATGTCACAGTCACTTTTTTCCGAAACTATAAGAACTATGCTATTGAAACTTAGTAAGTAGATGTATTCCGTGAATCGCATTAATATTTTCACACAAAATTAGACAAAATCAAGTAATTTTGGGGGTTTCCCATACTTAGAACTGAAACTCTTTTTTTTTTAAAATCAAATTTATACGTTTTTGGTATCTATGGATAGGTCTTCAAAAATGATATTGAAGTTTCTAATATCATTTTTTTCTACACTGAATAGTTTGCGCGAGAGACACTTCCAAAGTGGTAAAATGTGTCCGCCTGTAATTTCTAAAACTAGGATGGTTGCCAGCTTGGCAATCAACCCAAACTTAAGCGTAGCGAGATTTGCCTATCCAACAATAGGTCAACGTGACCGGTCGACTTTTTCCATTGATTTGGTTTTTCGGTGATTATTCCTCGATGGTAAGACCGATCTGGACATTCGACCCCTTACGACACTCAGTAATGTCTACTTGATCATCGTGGCAAATTTGATCGAGATCGGTCAAACGGTCTCGGAGGAGTATCATTTGTTTGAAATGCAACTTTGAAACCAAAGACGATTCGCTCGCCTTCGGCTCGCTACGCTTAATAATAGAATGATAAAACCAAAAAAATATATATGACGTACATTACCATGTAAACTTTCACCGAAAATTGGTTTGAACGAGATCTAGTAAGTAGTTTTTTTAATACGTCATAAACCGTAAACCGCAATTTACCTTTCATGCAATCAACTCAAATATAAAAATTAAAAAGAAAACATTATTATGTTACTTGCTGCTACGGAACCCATAATGGGCGAGTCCGACTCGCACTTGACCGCTTTTTGGTGAAAATTTATGTATTCTAGCTACCTGAATAGGAACGCATATCATCTCTAAAGACTATAGGCCAGTACTTCTTAGGTGTTCCCCTTCTGTAGACACGGCGGTAGCAGAACTTATCTACATCTCTGCGATGCTATATTTGTATGCTATATTACTGTTATTGATTTAGGTCTTTAAATATAGAACTGCGCACTTTGCAAATCTCTGATCTTTTACATACTGACCTTACCAACTTTGTAATAATTATTGATGAGACAACTTTTAAATCGCTACAAACCATTTGTATGGGGAAGAGAAAAATATTAGGGTAACATTGCCCATTCATTTTAGGTTTTAGTCGGTGCAAGCCCGACATAATCGCCCCCGCTGGCCGGCGGGGGGGTATCCGAAGGGATTTCCGCACGATAAAAAAAAAAAAAAAAAAAAAGGTACATATGATGATATAGAGTAACTTTATTGCAGGATCGCGTTTATTGCCAAAATGCTTTTACTGGTTTTTATGTCATTCAAATAAGGCTTATAGTTCCTCTAAAAATCAGGCGGTGCAATGTTGGCTGAAAGTCGAATTAACTTCACCCACCTTGAAATTTGTTTATATGATCGAGAAAACGTGCATGCATATGATATTAGTGCTACCACAGACAGACACAAAAATCTTGCAATATCTCGTTTTTTTAAAATATCTTGGCATCTTAACGGTACGCTTTTAATGAGACCGATTACCGCCCAACCTCTCAATCCCGAGTGGAAAGCCTGCGCCGGAGCCTCGTCCGTCAATCAGCAGGTGTACCGGCTTGCAGGTGAGGGTTGACTTGGCCCCGAGGATCGTAGTGGGCGTTGAGGTCCCTAATTTAAACTGTCTACCTTAAATTAGCTTATGTGTTGTGTGACCCCTGTACCGTATCTATCTATACCTAGGTGTGTACATTACGTAACGATGTTCAAAATTACGCGTATTTGTAGCATCACTTACTTTTGACACCTAGATATGATCATCGACTTTTGACGCTGACTGTACCTATGTACCCACCTATATAGTAAAATCAACAAGACGATGCCAATAAGATCTGCCTATTTGATTGGTAAATTAACCTATAACCTACACCATGCTGATGGTACTACCAAAACAGTTGCAATATTGTAATTGTCTCTAGCACAAAATGGAATTCAAATATTAAAGCTACAGATTATGAAACAAGATACCCTTCTACGTAACAAAAAAAAAACACGATTACATTTATTATACGCGGCATAGCCGTTTGTCGGTGGCTGAACTTCCCCGTAACCACTCGCGCGATCTTGACCAAATTTACCACGGTGATAGTGTGAAATTGAGGAGTGTTTTGAAGCGAGATGGTTCATGTCCGAAGTACCATTGAGAAATAATCACCGAAAAACAGTTTGACGAGCGCACGGCCTTAGCTAAGCGCGCGACCGTAGTAAGATATCGTATTTTCAAGTAAGAGTCCTGCTCGCTCAGCTCAATTTATTTCCGTCGCACCCTGCACTGAATTCCTAGTATATTTATATGCTACTAGCATCGCCGTGTGGTTTCGCCCGCCTTAGTCCTGATCCCGTGGGAATATCGGGATACAAAGTAGCCTATGTTACTCCGGGATAATCTAGCATTCTAATGGTGAAAGATTTTTTTAAATCGGTCCATTAGCTTCGGAGCGTATTCAATGCAAATAAACAAACAATCAAATCTTTTCTCTTTATACTATTAGTATAGAAATACATACATACATATACTCACGCCTTTTCCCCTCCGGGGTAGGCAGAGACAACTGCCCGCCATCTGCTTCTGTCCTTACATACTTCACGAGCTTCCTTGCCCGCCGGTTTCGAGTGCTTTGGACCTGCCCTTTTTTCAATATCTCATTAAATTGATCAGTGTATGTCCTGCGAGGTCGACCCCGGCTTGCCTGCCTACATTCGCTCAGTACTCATTCGTTCCAAGTGCCCAAACCACCTTAGCATACCCTTTTCAATTATTCTTGTAACCTTAGATTATTAATATGTCAATAATTTAAGCTTGTTACAACATTCTCTTTCAGGCCACACCATCCTCGAATATCTATATTCCTCTTCCTATCAGCCAACCTTACTTCACACATACAACTGTAAGTATAATATATATTAAAACACTTACAAGTTCACAAGTCACAACAAACTAAACTATGCATGCAGCATGCATAAAAAGCCGTACACATTGGCCCAAACTGCGCCAATATTTAAAATGAATGCTTAAATTACAAGAATAATTTTACGTAAATGACGGTAGTTCAATGTTCTGATATTGTGGTGCCCATTGGTTTGTACGTCGCGTTGGGGCATAATAATTATTATTGAAATCGTGTTTCGTATGTTGTAAATATATACACGTACATTGAAAATGATTGAGCATATATGTGTGGTAATGTGTCTGTGTGAGTTGATACCTGCGTATACGCTTCTCAGGTCTCACAGGTGTGCACATGCGCCCCAGTGGAGAGATCACATTGTATTTATTCAACAATTAAAGGTATTACTTTTTTTGACAAATACAATTTTATATTGTTTAGCATTGTCTCTATCGTACATCGTCGGTCTGACAGGTACCTTTATAGAGGAGGTGGCAGGTGAGGCCGCCTGTCACACCAGCAGAAGCAGGCCGGAACGGCGGGGCTACTAGCGCCCCTCCCCCAAACCGGGGCAAGACGGGGACACCGTGGTTCCCAAATCCGAGGGGGCCATCTCGAAACCGAAGATAGCCCAGGGTCAGTCGGGGTGCGAGGGATATGCTCTATGGGCAACCTTACACCGCGGCGTCTTAAGACCCGAGACGGCGTGCGGTTTTCGTCGTTTCAAGCCCGACATAACCACCCCCGCTGGCCGGCGAGGGATCCGAAGCGACTTCCGAAGGAAAAAAAAGGTACGTTTATAGAGTAGTTGAAATTTTTTATGTTTCTAAAATTGAAATATACCCTATGGTGTTACATGGAGTATTGCTGTCACCTTTTTGCCGGGGCACCTGCATACCAGCTTGACCGGTTTGACTCGGTAAAATATCCAGTACTTTCAGGCAGTATGGAACCTTTCAGCGATAGGAGAAATTTTACCCGTCTGTGCGTGTTCTACCACCTATACAATGGGATGTGTTCAGAAGAATTTTTCGACAGGATATGATGAAGGATATGGCCCACGGCCGCACTATCCTCGCACCGCTCGTCATAGACAGGGCGTAGAGTGAGGTATAAAAGAATCTTCATTTTGCGCACGTTCAAACTGTGGAATAATCTCCCTGCTGTGATTTTTCCAATCGACTACAATATGGGGTTCTTCAAGAAGAAGGTTATTATAGTGTCAGCAGTGCGAGTGTGACGTCCCTGGTGTTGCACACGCCCATAGGCCACGGTAACCGCTTCCCATCAAGTGGGCCGTGTGCTTGTCTGCAACCTAAGTGGTATAAAAAAAAGAAATGAATGGTATAAAAAGGGATATTTCTTACATGAATGAATGTATACAAAGTACCTACCTATAGCAAAAAAGTCATTTTTAGAATTAGTATCTACTGGAATCTCCGAAGCAGTTCCGATCTTGACGGAATAGTTACTGCAGGTACGGTTAAGGTACGGACGTAAGTTAGGTTTTTATGTCAGATAAAGTAATTTGATTCAGGACAAAAAAAACCCAGATCTAACTCCACGCCGACGAAGTCGCGGGCACAGCAACAGAAGTGTTTTGAATATTTTAAAAACTTAACAGACATGAGGTTCCGCTGCTCTGACGCATACCAGCGCTGTCCAAACACGTTCTCCACACACGCTCTCTGTCACACAATCTCAGCTCCACAGCCTTTTCTTTTCACAACCGAAACGACCGATCTACTACGAGCGAGTACGAACGCCACAGTCGACCGCGCTTGCTGATGCGGTAAACACTATCGTTAGTGTCACTGCGCTTCAAAAAAAAGTTTAGAACGCATTCCGGATTCGAAAAATTCAATTTTTAGGAATGTGATCGGTGTCCGTTGTCTAACGATCTATGTGCCATATACAGTGATGTTATATTGTGTGGATTAAAAATGGGTATATTATTAAATTTGTTTTTATTTGTGACCGTTTTGGTGCCTTGTGTTTTTGGCCAAGAGGCTCCGACTTGCTATGGTGCTGGTAGCGTCGCTGGCGCAGCAATCGGTGCTTTCATTGCTGCACTTATTTTGGTAGCAGCTGCGTATTACTTGAGAAAACTGTATTGGAAATCGCGAAAAGGTATGTGATCTGTTCATGTTTTTTTTTCTAAAGTGCTTACGGCGTAAAATTATGGGTTGTCCATCGTCTGTGTCTGTCTCAGCTCACTTGGAATTACCTACATATTTTATTAGCAGTTTTTGTCACCCGTGATTCATATAGCTACTAGACTCAGAGTAGAGAATTATAATCCGAAGGGAAAAAAATCAACTAAGTCGAAACAAATCCGTGAACGCTTCTCAAGTTACTGTTAAACGTTCAATGAATATGTATGACTAACTTCAATGCCTTAACGTGACTTAATTGCGAAATATACCAACGAGAAGCCGGTTAATATAATACTGGTTTATGATAATACCTTATTAGGATAGGAATAATGTTTAACAAAAATACGCAGATTTTCTTACGTTATGAAAGCAATATGGCTATAGTAATTAATGTTATTCATATCATAATTAATAGGTCACGATTCTTTCTTACTTCTTTATAACAATTGCAGATAGGTATGCCGCGAAGTCTGGAACAGTAAACCAATCAGTGGAAAAATACCACGATGTAACTACTATTTTTTGCCTTCTAATCACCCACTATTCATTGTCCTATGCTATCAGAACTTGACCTTTTTTCGGCAATTCATAGGGGCGGCATCATTCCAAGTCATTATTTTCATCGCTACATAAAAGAAATTTGCATTTCACCAACTTAGCAAGTCAGTTCACCAGTCGTCTCAAAAGAAACTATCCAATAATATCAAACTTGTCTACGAGACAACGATCGCCATCACGATTCAGAATTAACTAGGTGCCGGTTTCAGTAAGGTTCAAAATAAATACTAAACCGTCTCTTAATTTTCGTATAATTTTCATTATGCAAATTATGATTACGACTATTACATAACCGCACCGCACTAACCGCGTAAATTTACACGTGCATAGTATCTACAATATAAAAAGAAACATTCTCTATGGTTTGAAATTTCACAAAGGAATCTAATTTTATTATACCACTAATAATAAGGCATAATAGTGATATGCTTTATGTTTACCTTTAGTAATAATAATATTAAGTGCGTAATAAGATACTCTTTGCAGTTACAAGATTCAGAAGGTAAACCGAATGCTGAACACTTTCTCTATTTTCACATGCTATCATAGCCAGCACACATCAATCACGATAATACCAGGGATCGGCGATTTGCGAGTCGATAACTGTCTATTTTTACCCTTTTCCACTTCACAGAAGCATAACAATGTTTTTGTGAGTGCGAAAGTAGATTACAGATTGAAAAAATCTCTTATTATGACTTTCAAGACCATCCGGCCACATAATGATCATCATAATCTACTATCTGATGATTATAATCTAGAGTCGGTATTTTTCTGTAGAATAAATTGTTGTCGTGTATGTAAAGAAGAACCTTGCTCAGTAACACAAAAATAGGTTCTAGCATTAAGAAATATATTTATGTTCGTATAATTAACTACGAGTAAAATCAAAGCAATTTGTATTCATTCATTGACAGGTTATACGCGGCGATACCACTTTACAAGAACATCAAATAGAGCTGTAGAAAATAATTGAACTGTGTAATAAACTGTTTCTAGGAATGGCATAAGTATCAGAGAAATAAGGAAATAAGGACAGTGATAACACGGTTTCATTTCAAACTACCTGTCTCTGTCTGTTTACCTGTAATTTCTCCGAAATTCTTGTAACATTGCAAGTACCTACAATGACCCGTATATCCTGTTACTTATTAACATGGATGGAACCTATTAGCATTCACCCGAAACAGCTGGCAGACAAAGGCTGGCTGGCAAAGGACCAATATCAACAGGGGATCAAGACGGCAGTTTATTATAATATACTAGCTGTCCCCCGCGACTTCGCCCGTGACATACTTCGATCCCATGCTGTAATTTATTAGTTTCACAATAATGAATGAAAATTTGTCTGATTTGTTGACATAAATGATTGCTATTCCGCTCCCTCAGCTGTATAATATATATTAGTATAGATATACGAGTAAATTTTGGTATATGTAACAGAACAGAACTGAAAATATCTGAACATATTACCCGTAAAATAACCGTTAAATAAATACCCATATACGTAAATAGACTTTCTGATAACGCCTGGCTGGCAACAGAAGCCTTCTACTGACCTACAGAGCTAAATCTTTGTTTGATTTTTCTTTAGTTCCATATACAGTCTTAGTATTACGCATTCAAGCGTGGTACCTACATCTTCGACTTTCTATGTATAACTGTAAATAAATTGTTTATTATTTTCTTTTTCCTGTCAGAACAGAATGAATAACGCATTATTTTATTTGTTTGTGGTTGTAGGTGTTTGTTGACGGCACGAGTTGTTTAGTAAAAAAAATGTTCTTTGTTTTCATTGTTGTTGGTAACATCACTACAAAAGTATTTTGTTATCACGAAAGAATAGAAAATCAAGAGGAAGTGTCCCGTTGCTATCGCTTGTCTGAGTTGTGTGCCACAGTGCTGTGGGATGTTCTACATTAATAGCAACACGATGGCCTATAAGTAACTAGCATTTACTTTAAGGCTGTTTTGTGTGAAGGCATTAGTTTCCACACTTACGAGTTTAAGGGTTTCTTCTTGATTGTATATTATTATATTCCGTAGTTTTAACTTTTTAACAGGTTTATAAATGTGGCGTGGCAAATGTCGTAATTACTAGGTATCTGTAACTTACTATAATATTGGCACGTCACTAAACGTATGCTTGTACACAGTCTGCCAAAAGGACTAAGTCCATAATTATACACTATGCTTGACCATGGCAAATATTACAATAATAAAAGTTACGTCGAGTGCTACAGCTTACTAGTTAGTACCCGCGGCCCCACTCGCGTGAAATTTCAAGCGTCGGTAGCTTAGTGGTTAAGGAGTCGACCCTATGATCGAGAGATCCCGGGTTCGAATCCTGGCCATTACACTACCGACGTGAACCCACTCCTAACACAAGCAATTAAGCGTAGCTGGAGGGGTTAGGGGGAATATTAGTAATTTCGGTTGCTAATATTCTTTAAAAAAAAAAAGACCTGTTCCGGGGATAAAAATTAGCCTATGTTATGTGCTATTAAAGATTATAATCTACCTCTGGGCCAAATTTCATCTAGCCCGTAGGTGAAGCTGGCTTAGGCCCCGAAGATCTTAATGGGGCCCTAGACACCAAGAATGTTATATTTATGAGAATTAAAAACTCCTTTAAAAATATCTAAATGTTTTTTAAAGACGTTTTTATGCTGGTTTTAACCTAAAAATAAATCTTTTGCGCAGCTAATACGAGTATAGTAACATGTTATTCGTGTTACGTCTCTTTAATAATACAAAATATTAGTTTAAAACAAAATGAGTTGATAATATTAAGCGTATTGTTTAAATTATCTAATATTCATATCTTTATTTTTTCGGGATACGGGGGCGCTTATGTCGGGCTTGAACCGACTAAAACCGCACGCTGTCTCCGGTCTTCAGACGCCGGGGTGTAAAGTAATAGTCATATCTAATGAATTTTAATTTCTAAAATAGTCTTCTTCATCCGAGCACCAAAATATTGTTTGATTTCGTTTTATGGGAGCGCCTCTGCGTCTGGCCTCCCAACCTGGGCAGCAAAACCTGCACCAAGGTCTCGTCCGTCAACCTACTATTTTTGCTGATGAGGTTGGCTTAGGGCCAAAAGATCTTAGTGGGACCCCATACATCAACCCCACACGCAAACAAAATATTTAAAATTGTATTTGTATCAATCACAGTACCTTATTACTCGACCTTCTAATCCAAGACCTACATGAAAGTACGTGTAGTTGTGTAAGCCCGTAGTAACCGGCTTATAGAACACAATAGGTATTTAGTCGTAGGCTCGCGTATTAACATTCCAAGAGATAAGAAAAAGCAGTGCCCATGTAGTTTAATCTTGTGTAAAAAGATTTATGTCTGCAGCTATGCTTAGTGATACTATTTTTTAGGAAAATTATCCTGTAACGGCACTTCGGTTGTGCCATTTCTAAACCTAGTGAGTGACACGTCACAACTGACACAATACTTATTGCACACCAACTAAAGGATACAAATGTCTAAGATACTCAAAAAATACTTGTAAAATGGGCGGTCTTATCGCAATTTGCGATCTCTTCCAGACTACCTTTAGATGACCAGTCCATTGATAGAATTTAATTTAATAATTCAATTAAGAGGCCAGTAAAAATTGCGATAAATATGTGTAAAATACGGGATAAAATACGGTATATACAGTTTCATGTACAGTTTTTGTTTTATTTTATAGTTAATTATTATATTTACAAATTATAATTATGACTACACATGCTATATTCCATACCATACCTATTTTTATTTCAAGCAAGGAGCTAAAGCTTGACAACAACTTTAGTTCCATAGTTTAAAAATATTCTTCCTTGGAAGACATATTATTGAGTCGTTGGTTATTCGACATTCGATACTCTAAAATAAAAAATCGGCCAGTGTGAATTATAAAAGTGCTCTTTTTTTGCTGTTTTGTGGGACAGCCGGCGAAATGTTGTTTGCGTGCCCATATTGGTACCCTCACCGAGCAAAAGGTTATGCATTTTGTCGTTTTTTTAACGTGTAATACGTTTTAAACAAATTTACAGCATTGCGGCTTGCGGCTAATACTCGCTATATTTTTCAAATATAAATGTATTATTTTCTATTATAGGTTTTAAAATTGAACAGCCGAGTTATATAATACTCTCTCACTTTGTGTTCATATTAGATGCTAAGCAAATAACTGTATTAGGTGAGATAGAATATTCGATATTGGGTTATATCATAGATACTCGTATCTAAACTTTGCTCTATTCTGTAGTTTGTTACATAGAAGTCATTGAATTTTACTATTTTCTTTTTATTCCTACGTTCATAGAATAGGTACATACATATTATATATTTATAAATAGGGCAGATACAGAAAACGTAAATACCAGCTGCAAATAAATTAAATTTAAAATGTGACCTTGTAGAGAGGAGCACCAAATAACGTGATGTTTAAGAATAATTTAACATTTAAATAAATAATGTATTTATGTTGTAAAACTTGTGCTTCTTGTTTGTTACATAAACGTAACATAGTTTTAAATGTAAAAGCTTGGAATCGGTAATATACCTCTCTGGGTCAGACTTGAATAACGAACAGTAAACAAGATTTTAATATGAATACTAATGGCACTACCAATTATTGTTATTCTGTTGAATATTTCTTAAACGATTTTATAATATTTTCAACAACTGTAATGGTAAGTAGGTACAATATTATGTATTACAAAAAAAAGACGGATATAAATAAGTATGCTTATCCGCATTCTAGAAACCGTATTACAAGCATCTAAATAGCGCTGTGTAATATGTCTTAGAATACATATTTATTATTATGGCATTCCGGCCGCTATATGTATTTTTCAGGTCCCATGCAAGCCTATTGCAATATTTGCAATCCCAACATGTGTCATTTATTTTATTTGTAGTATTTCACAACCGTGTTTAGTCTGACTGTAATTTTAAGTGTAAATTTGTAAAATCCCCGCGAAACAGAATACTTCCATAACACTGGGGTTTTATTCATCTATCAGAAAGAAAGTTAAGTAAAATTTATCAGATCATCACTAATTATACATACAAGCACTCGTAAAAGTTAGTTTATTAATGGGAATGAATTCTAATAATTCAAGAATTATGTGAAGATTATACTGCTATACACGTTTGTGAAGCAGTCTTTTATTTATTGACAGTTGTTATTTACTTAATTAAGAATATTAATTTATTGAAATACTTTGCTAACTGGATGAGAAAATAGTGGTGTCGACGCTACACTCATGTACAATATATTATGTACCTACCCAGAGAAATAGTCTTATTTTATTTCACATGGAGCCGGCCTTACAAATTGTTGGTTAAGGCGTTGCGCAGACCTCATTAACAATACTATGATGGTCAGAATTGACTTAATGATGTTGACAATATTATTTTGTGTCTAAATAAACACTAACATTATTTTATTACCTGCCCAAATACTCGCATTAGAGTTAGCTCTACATTAATAAACTTTTTTTTATTTTAAAAGTACATGACGAGAAGACATAATTCTTATATTCTTATACTTTTACGTCTTTTACAGGTAAATAATAATCGCGATTAATCTTTCTGAAATTTAATTATTCGTATAAATCGTTTTTGATGCTAACTCTTAAAGTTACTAAATGAATGAGAACGCTTTTAACTAATCGACTGAGTACAGTGGGGTATCAAGATAAACGGAGCCCAAGCCCACCTCACCTGATCTGGCATAGGCCTACCTGTCGGCATTGGGAGATCAGACGGCAGTCACTGCAGCAAAAGCCAAGATAAGTCAAATCAAGAGCAAGAATTGTAGGGCGGACCCCATACTCCAAACCCAAACAAAAATATTATATTTTTATGGTCTCAATTAAATTTCAAAGTATGATTTTTACTACATATCCTTTGTACTTTTGTACTACATACCTACATTTCCTATCGTATCAGTTCTATTCAACTTAAGAGGAAAATGTGATAATGTATCAGAAAGGTAGGTAGATAATCACACTTAAAGCCGTGATATTCTAGTAACCACAACTATAATATTAAAATTTTATTACGAAAGGAACCAAAATGGTTCATGTTATTGTGTTATTTGGGTAGATTACTCGGCCAATTTATAAAGTACGTATTATAGTTGATTGTCTGATTTCTCGATCACAATTTTATCACAGTTAAACTGTTATCAAAGTACATTATCGTAATATGAAATTACTCAGCTGAATGGAATCAAGTGGGAGTACCTATTCATGTTTGAAAACAATAGCATTCCATAGTACATTTCAGTTTTGTAAGTAATAAGTTTCGTAGATATTCATGAAAAAACATGTAAAATCAGACATTAGATGCTTTTTTTTTTTTTTTTTTTTACGTGCGGAAATCCCTTCGGATACCCCCCCGCTGGCCAGCGGGGGTGGTTATGTCGTGTCTCGACTAAAACCGCACGGTGTCCTCCCCAAGTGTCCGTTGCCGGGCAGCCCGGGTAAGCCCTCGAAAGGATAACCCCAGGGTTGCCGGCGGACTTTGGCCGATGCTTAGATGCTTATATTTTGTTTGTACTTATATAAAATTATCTTTATTGTTTTTATAACCTAAAGATGTTATTGTTTTTTTTTTGGGCGTTAGGTGACCCTAAGTCCAAAGCTCATTCAACCCGCGGGCTCAGTTGACCCCTCCAGTTTTTTTTTTGTTGTTTTTTACTGGTTAGCTCGTCATGCTCGTCAGCCGCGGGCTGAGTTGGCTGTGGGCTCAGTTGTCCACGAAATGGTTGTTTTCATATCTTTAAACAACACGCAGACAACATCATAATAATAACCATCGTCAACTTAGTCTTTGTACTATCGCATTTAAGCGTATTTAATAATCTGTGGATGTTCAGCTAGATTGTATAAAATCACTTTTACGCGTCTATCTGTTTTCTCCGCATAGTCTTCGGATTTTGATACGATTCATTGTCATTTAGATATTTTTATGAAGAATGAATAATACATGGGTTATTCATCCGCAATAAATTTTTGAAGAAAGTATCATGGATCGCGATAGTTTAAAAGTTATTGTCACAATTGCCCCTGTGAGAAACCAGGGCAGGTCGTAGACGGATCAATGGGCTTAGACAAAGTCACATTCTATTGGCTATAACGCGTCCGAAATATATGAGAATGACATTAATTGTCGATATGTCATGTGTAACAGATAATGTCACTCCCATACATTTCGGACTTAAGCGAATTTGCTTTGAAGCGATTCCTTAATAGAATGTTATTATGTCTGGGCCTGTAGACAAAGTCACATTCTACTAGTGGAATCGCAATGAAGCGAACCTTCAAAAAACCGAAATGTATGGGAGAGACAACATTTGTCGACATGTCACGTGTAACAAATAATGTCACTCCCATACATATTGAACATTTGAAGGTTCGCTTCGAAGTGATTCCACTAGTAGAATGTGACTTTGTCTACAGGCCCTGTTTTATGATCGCTTTTTTGATCCGACATGTTTCGTTCGGATCTTGATTGACATTCATAACACATCCGGCCATCCTAACATACGGACAAACAATATTGACGCCCAAGATATTTTTTCAAGACTCAACTTTTTTTTAAATAAATGATTTATTTCATTAAAGTTATGTAAAAGCATCATATGTGTAGATTTCGTGTATTTATTTTTTAATAGCCTATTAGCCTATAAAATACAGTATTAATTAATTACAATGATTTAAAATTTAAATTAAGCGTGCAAAATGTTTTTCTTAGAATTTAAGTTTGAATGAAAGCCGTATTTTAATTTTATATTTAGCACATTGCGAGTCGCGAGTCGGTCTTTTCGGCTGAATATTATAGAAGATGTTTGTATGTTGCGGCCAAAGTCCGTCGGTAACCCTGGGGTTATCCTTTCGAGGATGTCCAACCGGCAATGGACACTTGGAGAGGATACCGTGTGGTTTTATTCGATTCAATTCCGACACACCCATCTCATCGTTGGGACCGATCGATGGGGTGGAGCTCGTGGGGGCTTCCACACGTAAAAAAACAGAAAGCATATTTGTAAGTTTGGAAGTTTGTTCCTCAAACACGCTCTAATGGCTGAACGGATCCGGCTGAAATTTGATACAGGGATAGATTATATTCTGGAATAACACATAGGCTATCGGGATCAGAATTAAAGGTCGGCGAAGTCGCGGGCGACGGCTGGTATTTTATAAATATAAATAATTAACCATATAGAAGTATTAAACGATAGAATCAATAGAGGGAACGCTCGCTCTACTCGACGATACCGAAGCACTTTAATCTTTGCCGGACTCTTAATTTCCTTCTTGATGCGTGCCAAATAAAAGCCGCCTTAGCAATCTCCTATCCATCCTATCCATATTTACTGAATATCAGTTTATTAACGAGGAGTGTTATTTGATATTCTATTTGAAATTTTAGAGTTTTTAGAGTCAGGCAAAAGTACCGTGTTATAAGCAAAAGGTTCGCCCCCTATTACGTGGTGAACCGGAGACAACTGACGAAACACAAATATAATAAATATTCTACGATATTCTATCAAAGTTAACATAGCTTAAATAGCTTGTGACTGTTGACTGTTATGAGTTCTCGAATGTGGATAAACATACTTAGATACTTACTTACATTTTTTTTTCTTAATACATACATATTATCCATAGAAACACAAAGAACAATGCAAATATTAATATTCATGCACAAAAATATTTGCACTCAGCGGGAATCGAACCCGCGACCTCTGCTTTTTAACAGTCGAAAGATCTCTCGCTACGCCATTGTATACCTACTTGTTATTAGTCCACTAACAGACAAATAGAAGGTATTCATTTGTAAATATTTGTACAGTTATTGAGATGGCAAGTAGTAAACACAATGCCGTACAAAACAAAGGTAGCCTCATTAAGAAAATAAAATTGCCTAAGTTAGTAACCCGGTTTTCAGTGTTGACTTTATTCTTATAACATATCGCGAAGTGATAAGTCGTAACTACACGTCAAAATTATCTAGCAATATTTAACACTAGCATCACCACGCGATTTCACCCGCGTAAGTCCTGATCCCGTCGAAATATGGGGATAAAAAGTAGCCTATGTTTCACAGGAATAATGCAACTATCTGGTCTTCTTCTTCTTCTTCGAGTCAATGGACAGATACAAGACTTGATGGCTTGATTTTTATATTTTGTCGGCCCAAAACTTGGCCACACCCACAGCGCTATCCGTTGCCCTACACAGGTCCTCGGTAGTACAGGTGGAGGAGCACAGTGGCCAAGAGAGCAAATGCGACATGGACTGAGATTGGGCCCCACACTCGCAAAGTTTCTGGTGAAAGAATTTTACAATTCCTGTTTATCAATTACAAATAAGGAAATCTTTCCTATTTATAATATTAGTGTAGGTACTATGATAGTGTCGGGGTGCCTGACATAACCGCCCCCGCTGGCCGGCGGGGGGGTATCCGAAGGGATTTCCGCACGAAAAACAAAAAAAAAGGTCCTGTGATAGTATATGGTATATGATAGGTACTATAATAGTGGGGTGTGTGTTGGGTAACCTCCTCGAGTGTCGCTCCGATTCCGATCCCGCTGCAGTCCGGGGGGAACGGAATCGGAGCGGCCGGTACACCCTGGGCGGCGGTGAATGGCTTCCCCTTCACCCCTTCATAGGGTTGGCATTGATCGTCGGCCAATACCCAACGTGGCGGGAACACATCGCTCTCCGTACTCCTCTGCTTTCAGAGGAGACAGGATGAGCGATGCTGTTAGTGGTGAGATGGCCCAGGGTCAGCCGGGGTGCGAGGGATATGCTCTATGGGTAACCTTACACCCCGGCGTCTGAAGACCCGAGACGGCGTGCGGTTTTAGTCGGTGCAAGCCCGACATAACCGCCCCCGCTGGCCGGCGGGGGGGTATCCGAAGGGATTTCCGCACGATAAAAAAAAAAAAGAAAGGTACTATAATAGTGCCGGCGTGCGAGAGAAATGCCTTGGGCCACCTTACACCCCGGCGTGTGAAGACCCCAGACGATGTGCAGTTCTCCTCGGTTCGAATCTCACATAACCACCTCTGCTGGCCGACGGCGATTATCCAGGCAATTTCCGCACGAAAGAAAAAAAGGTACTAATATAGAGTATAGATTTACTGATGTGTTTTGAGCATATTTTTAGGGTTCCGTACCCAACCGGTAGAATGGGTCCCTATTAGGTACTAAGACTCCTGGGGTGTGTGTTGGGTAACCTCCTCGAGTGTCGTTCCGATTCCGATCCCGCTGCAGTCCGGGGGGAACGGAACCGGAGCGGCCGGTACACCCTGGGCGGCGGTCAATGGCTTCCCCTTCATGGGGTTGGCATTGATCGTCGGCGAATACCCGACGTGGCGGGAACACATCGCTCTCCGTACTCCTCTGCTTTCAGAGGAGACAGGATGAGCGATGGTGTTTGTGGCTGAGGCCACCATAGGATCCTAGGAGATCCAGGGGCGGGTTGGCCCACTGCTAACGCAGGGGCCGACGTGCACTTGTGCCGCCGCCGGTGAGAGAGGACTAGCCATCCTCTCGCGTTCCGTAATCGGCAGGTGATCAGCAACGACCTGACTGGTGGCTCCAGAAGGGTACGCTGTGAACTTGCTGACCGGAGGGCTTGCCTTTATTGGCCGGCCCACGACAAGGAAAAGTCTATAACACCCGACAGCAAAGTCGTAAAAACCTATGGATACCAGCCGACCTCCATAGTATATAGGCTTATCCAGGTGCAGAGGGCACCGCCTGGATGGACCACCTTTCCCCCATACTCGTGGGATATGTTATGAACAATATCAACAATAATATAAAT
Source organism: Cybosia mesomella (assembly GCA_946251805.1). Lineage (NCBI taxonomy): Eukaryota > Metazoa > Arthropoda > Insecta > Lepidoptera > Erebidae > Cybosia > Cybosia mesomella. The sequence continues at coordinate 10,316,594 of OX276415.1, forward strand.
AAACCGGACAGGAAAACAAAAAAGAACAATGAAATCGGCGTGAATATGGAAAATGAGAAAGACGGAGTCTGCGCGGAAATCGCGCAGCAGTCATGCGTGGAGGTGACGCTAAATACCTCGGCGGTGTCGGAGAGTTTCGACACCGCCAACGAGCGAAGCCGGGCGAGCAGCCCAGTGGGTCTGGGCGTGCAGCGGACCCGCAAGCGCAGGAGGCGCGCAAAGGCTCGGGCGGGGGAGGACGTGTCGGATGAGGACTTTACCCTCACCGGGACGACCTCCTCCTCCAGCAGCGACGAGGCGTCGAAGCCGGCGTCCAAGGTGGCTGCGGGCCGCCGAGGGGCGCGGGGTGGCGTGAGGGCTGGACAATCCACCCGAGCTCCCTCTGCTCTTAAAAGAGCCGTGGGAAACTCACCGCCGAGGCCTTCCACCTCGGCGGTGTCGGTGTCGGAGCCGTGCGGGAAGACGCGGTCACTCCTGGAGAGACTCCAGAAGGTGGCTGCGTCGTCCCAGGGGTCCCCAGACCCTCAGCAGGAGGAGATGCTGAACATTGTGTTCGGCATCGCCTCCGAAAACGAGGCTCTCGCGGCACAGCTGACCGAGTCCCGTCGAGAGACGGCTCGGCTAGCTGCAGCTCTGGAGGAGCTGAAGAGGTTGGTGGCGAGCTCCGCCCAGCCGGCACAGCCAGCGCAATTGGCGCAACCAGAGCCGCCGGCGCGGGTGACGCGATCGACGCGGTCGACGCAGCCGGTGCCGGCGAAGCTATCGCAGGCGGAGCAGCCGACGCAATCGGTGCGGCGGCCGGCCCAATCACCACCGGAGGAGCCCTGGGTAGCTGCTACCCGAGCGCTGGAGGAGAGGATGATGAGTCGGTTGGAGGCCTTAGTGGACTCCATCCGCCGTCCGCCTCTGGCGCCACCGGTGGCCGGCTACGCGGTAGCAGCCCGGAAGGGTAATACCCGCCCGGCTGCAGTGGAGGCTCTGCCGGAGCCGGCTCGTCGCCCCGCTCCCGCTCAGGGCCCCGCTCCCACTCAAGGGAAGGGAAAGGGGAAGGGCAAGGGGAAGACGTCCCCAGCCCAGGCCCCAGCCCCAGCCCCAGTCGCGGCTCCGGTAACCCCCACCAGAACCCCCTTGGAAGGGGGTTGGGAGGTGGCTGGAGCCAGTAAGAAGAGGCGGAAGGCCGCCAAGAAGGCCAGGAGGGCCGCGGCCGCCGCGAAGGCAGCGCCGGGGAAACTCCGTGCCCCTCGCACTACTACCGTCGTCGTCACTCTGACGGCGGAGGCAGCGTCGAGGGGTATGGGGTATGCCGAGGTGTTGGCCAAAGTAAAGGCTAACGTCGACTTGAAGGCCCTCGAGATCCCGGGCGTCCGGTGCAAGAGCACACGGACGGGAGCCCGGCTTCTCGAGGTCCCCGGCGCCGCCAGTGGCCCCAAGGCTGACGCCCTAGCGGCTCGGCTAAGGGAGTCGCTAGATGCAGCCGACGTCCGGGTGTCCAGGCCCATTAAATGCGCAGAAATGCGCATTACGGGCCTGGACGACTCCGTCACGGCAGAAGAGCTCAGGCTCGCCGTGGCGGAGGCCGGGGACTGCTCCCCGGACACAGTAAAGGCCGGAGCTATACGCTTCGGCCGCGGTGGACAGGGGGCAGCAGTTGTCGGCTGCCCTATCGCGGCGGCCCAAAAGGTCGCAGACGGGCGGAGCCTCCTGGTGGGAGGCTTCCTGAGGGCGCAGGCACGGCTCCTGCATGCCCGACCGGCCAGGTGCTTCAGGTGCCTGTCGGTGGGCCATGTGGGGGTGCACTGCACGGCGGAAGTGACGGCGGGTGACCGTTGCTTCCGCTGTGGCCAACCCGGTCACAAGGCCGGCACGTGCGATGCCCCGCTGCACTGCTTTAGGTGTGCAGCGGGAGGCAAGCCGGCCGACCACAGGGTTGGCAGCAAGGCCTGCGCCGGAGGGGAGCCGAAGCCGGGAGGCCGGCCTTCCGCCTCCAGTTCACAGCGGGATGCGGAGATGGGGGTTCCATAATGGATCCTCAACTCCGCATCCTGCAGGTGAACGTTGGCCACGGTGCCCTTGCTCAGGATCTTCTGCGCCAGAGCATGGTACAGTGGGCCATAAATGTCGCCGCTGTCGCCGACCCATACACCCACCGGTTCCTCGGGCCTACCTGGGAAACCGCGCTGGATGGGTCGGCGGCACTGGTGCACAACCCTGCCGCCGGCAGCCCCCCTCTTGCCGTCGTTGCAAGGGGACCCGGCTGCGTGGCGGCAGCGGTTGGCGACATAGCGGTCGTGGCCGCTTATATCACGCCGAACCGAGACCAAGCTGCATATGAGCAGTGGCTCCGTCAGCTGGCCGTCGTCGTCAATGCCTGCCAGCCCCGTCCGGTCCTTGTGCTCGGGGACTTCAACGCCTGGTCGTATGCCTGGGGTTCCCGACACGAAAGGGGCGCGACGGGGCATAGAGGCAGGGCACTGGTGGACTGGGCCGCACGACTCGGCCTAGTCTTCCTAAATCGGGGAGCCGTGGACACGTTCGTGACCTCGAGGGGTAGCTCCATCGTGGAACTATCGTTCGCGAGCCCCTCGTTGGCGCGACGTGTTCAGGGCTGGCGCGTCGTTTTGGGGGAGGACACTAGTTCGGATCACCGATACATTCGGTTTGACGTGTCCCCCCCTGCGAGCGACGCGCCGGCTGCACCGGCTCCACCCGAGCCACGTTGGGCGCTTAAGCGACTTGATCGGGAGCTCCTCCTGGAAGCCGCCATCGTACAGGCCTGGGCCCCTGCGCCGGACAGGCCTGTCAGCATAGACGATGAGGCGGAGTGGTTCCGGGAGGCCATGACCCGTGTCTGTGACGCGGCGATGCCTAGGGCTCCGCCCTATAATCCGAGGGGTAAGGTCTACTGGTGGTCGTCGGAGATCGCGCAGCTCAGACGGGGCTGCGTGATCACGCACCGCCGGTGGGCCCGATTCCGTAGGAGGCGTCGCCGCCCCGCAGATGCGGAGGCCCGAGAGGCGGAGTTGTACGAGGGATACAGGGAGGCCAGACGAGCCCTCCGAGCGGAGATAAGGCGTTCCAAACGGGACGCCTTCCGCGAGCTGCTGGCGACACTGGAGCGGGACCCTTGGGGGCGGCCCTACCGGATGGTGAGGGGCAAGCTGCGCCCCAAGGCCCCGCCGTTAACCCGGTGTCTCCAGCCGGATCTGCTCGGAGGAGTTGTTGGCTCCCTGTTCCCAGCGCGGGCGGTGGAACATGTTCCACCGCAGATGACTCCGCCTCGGTTGCGCATGGCGCCCGACGTGGAAGACGACGACGTGCCCGAGGTCACTTGGGTAGAACTAGAGCTGGCGGTGAGAAGGCTAAGAGCCAAACACACCGCCCCGGGACCCGACGGCATTCCAGGCCGAGCGTGGGTCCTAGCTCTAGTCGACGACGCTCTCGAGCCCCGACTGAGAGGGCTTCTCAGCGCATGTTTGGAGCGGGGCCAGTTTCCGAAATTGTGGAAGACGGGGAAACTGGTCCTCATCCGAAAGGAGGGGCGCCAGACGGACTCGCCGTCCGCCTACCGGCCCATAGTGTTGCTCGACGAGGTGTGCAAGCTCTTTGAAAGAGTAATTGCGAAGCGCCTCGTCGAGCACCTCTCAAGAGTGGGGCCGGACCTGGCGGATGGCCAATATGGCTTCCGCCAGAGGCGCTCCACCGTGGATGCCATCATGCGCGTGAGGGCTCTGGCGGAGGATGCAGTAGCCCGGGGTGAAGTGATGTTGGCGGTGTCCCTGGACATCGCCAACGCGTTCAACACCTTGCCCTGGAGTTGCATTAGGGAGGCGCTCGTGTATCACGAAGTGCCTCTCTACCTCCGCCGCATAGTAGGGGCGTATTTGACGGAGAGAGCCGTCATCTACCCAACCGTGGCCGGTCTCGGTCGGCGTGAAATGTCGTGCGGTGTTCCACAGGGATCGGTCCTGGGGCCGCTCCTGTGGAACATCGGATACGACTGGGTGCTTCGCGGTGAGCTCGTAGGCGGTGCCGCCGTCACGTGCTACGCGGACGACACCCGACCCGAAAGGCCACGACCGCGGTTGCCCAAGTCGTTAGGCGGATCCGGCGGCTGGGTCTCGAGGTGGCCCTGCATAAAACCGAGGCCCTGTTCTTCCATGGGCCTCGGAGCAAGCCACCCGAGGGATCCAGTCTCATCGTGGGAGGAAATCGCATCGGCATCAAGCCCCAAATGAAATATTTGGGGCTCGTGCTCGACGGCCGATGGGACTTCGGAGAGCACATCCGAAGTCTGGCCCCCAAATTGAAGGGCACAGCTCTTGCTCTGGCTCGGCTGTTGCCCAACATGAGGGGGCCCGATGACTCCTGCAGGAGACTCTACGCGGGGATCGTGCGGTCCATGGCCCTGTATGGGTGCCCAATATGGGCGGAGGCCCTGAGGACCAGAACTGTGCGGATGCTGCGCGCTCCGCAGCGAGTTCTGGCCATCAGGGTCATCCGAGGGTACCGCACGATCTCCTTCGAGGCGGCGAGTCTCCTTGCCGGAACTCCGCCATGGGACCTGGAAGCGAGAGCCCTTTCGCAACTGTACCAGTGGCGAAAGGAGGCGCGGGAGCAGGGATGGAACCCCGAGCCTCGAGAAATCGAGGCCGTGCAGTCCCAGCTCCGCCAGGCCATCGTGGTGGAGTGGAAAGAACGACTTGGGCAACCAAGCGCAGGGCACGCCGCAATAGCGGCGGTAAGGCCCATCATGGAGGATTGGCTGGAGAGGCGACACGGAAGCCTCTCCTACCGACTGACGCAGGTGATCTCCGGGAAGGGGTGCTTCGGGGACCACCTGCATCGGATCAGGAAGGAGCCAACGCCTGAGTGTCATCACTGCGACGCGAGCGAGGACTCAGGGCTGCACACGCTGGCGGACTGCCCGGCGTGGGAGGCGCCGAGGCGTGACCTCGTGGCAGCCATCGGGGTGGGAGTCCTCTCGCTCGGCAGCATGATTGCGGCAATGGTGCGGAGCGCGAGCGCGTGGGCCGCCGCCGCCTCCTTCTGCGAGCATGTAATGCTCGCGAAGGAGGTGGCGGAGCGCGCCCGGGAGAGACTTAGAACTCTCCCGGTCCGCCGAGCCCGCAACTTGCTCGCCGCGCGTCGCAGGCAACTCAGGCGCCGGAGGTCGCTTAACGACCTCCGTCCTCCATGAGCGCAGGCCTGGGGGTGGCGGGTGAGGCCACCTGTCACCCCAGCAGAAGCAGGCCGGGACGGTAGGGCGACTAGCGCCCCTCCCCCAAACCGGGGCAAGACGGGGACACCGTGGTTCCCAAACTCGAGGGGGCCATCTCGAAACCGGAGATGGCCCAGGGTCAGTCGGGGTGCGAGGGATATGCTCTATGGGCAACCTTACACCCCGGCGTCTGTAGACCCGAGACGGCGTGCGGTTTTAGTCGGTTCAAGCCCGACATAACCGCCCCCGCTGGCACGCGGGTGGGTATCCGAAGGGATTTCCGCACGATAAAAAAAAAAAAAAAAAAAAAGTACTAAGACTCCGTGCCACCAGGCTGTATCACATGAACCGTGATAGACAGTTGAAATTTTCACAGATGATGTATTTTTGCTGCCGCTATAACAACAAATACTTACTAAAAAACAGAATATACCATACCATATAAACCATACCATACTATGCAACAGACATGATTTTTTTTGTCGTTTTAAGTAAATCGTACGGAACCCTTCGTGCGCGAGTCCGACTCGCACTTGGCCGATTTTTATTTTTAGCGCTGATTCATAAACCGAAAATACCTAAAATGCATAATAAGATATTCTGTTATTTTTACGAAGAAACTCGGAAATCGGTTTTCTAGCTGACTTCATGGTGTCCATCAGTGTAGATTTCCATCGACAATAAGTCATTGAAATTGACGAAATACTCCTAATAAGGTTTCGTCTTTTTCTGCAATGAGCTGTGGGAAAGAAACCAGCGTGGAAGATTGTGGGATTACATTATGGCATAGTTTTATTCTGTGTAATCTTTATTTATAGTGAACTTGATGATCATCTGAGATATGTCGAGAGACACCGCGCCGGTTTTCTTCCTGCTTTGGGAAAATATTCCAAAATTTGAGTCACTCACAACACAAACCAAGTAGGTATAGTCAGGTGGGACATTTATTATTATAACGGGGCATTAGTTGAGTAATAAGATGCGATTAAGTAAAATTACTAAAGAAAAAAGTGTGAGTTTAAATTTACCTTAAACTGTACGCTACAAAGGAGAATGCCTATTCTTAGTTGCGCTTTTAGACGTTCGCGTCAATATTTCAAATGTTAAAAAATAATATTGATTATAGTATGTAAGACTTTTCAACACTAAATCGCTTCTATAGAACTTGGGGTTTGAATTTAAATTATAAAGATATAAAACTTGAATGAATAATCGTTTCCATTTTAATTTAATTGTTACCATTATATAAAATAAACCATTGGTGGTAGAATGCAAATATACCAATCTTTTTAAAATAAAATGGTTAAATAATAATACGTGATAATAATTCGCAATGTGACATTCAAATATATTGCAGTTATGTAATATTAATATTTCGTGTATGTATTCGTAGTTTATTAGTGATAATCAGTTAAAGTTGTAAAATAATGTAAGAAAGAAAAAAGTTTTATTTAGTAATCTGCACAAATCATCGCGCAGACCCAAATAGGGCCCCATCTCAGCATGAAAGCTGCGTACATCATCAGTATACGCAGCGCTGGTTTTCAGATGGAGCCGCTAGATAGCACTGTCTGTATGTATGCTTCAGTGGTAGTTTTCTCTTAATTTATACATGGTATCCCTGTCTTAAAACATTCCAACAGAAAACTCAAACGTCAGTTCAACAGTCAGTGTCACAATATTTTCTTGTTGTTGTTGTTTTTCTCGTTGTAATCATTTAATTTCTCAATAACCCGAAGTTCTGTTACAATATGCGTTTATATTTCAGACAATACTTAATGCAGGCTTTTTAATGCAGTTTATACTTATGTGACATAGCTAAAAAAAGTGTGCAACCGATTTCCATACTGACATGGGCATTGTCCTTTGCCCATGGACGAAAGTCTACAAAATATTCTCCCCCTCAATGAAATCATGTTTTCCCCGTTCAACGAAATCCTGTAAAACCTGATTTACGTATCCTTCACCATGCAAATGTAAGGATGAAAATCTGCCGATATGGTGTGAATTATTGATGAAATTTCCAAATCGTGAGCAATGTCCGGTCGCTCGACACAGAATAATCAAACTCGGTATTCTTCTAAAGGTTTGCGGTTATATAAAACCGTTGTTTTCCTGTTTGCAGTTGATACTTAGTGCTAAGTTTTGAAGCAGTTTATTTAAGCAAAACATATCCAATAGTAGAAAAGTTAATCTCGTAAATGCGATTAATTTTGAGACAACAATGACAAGTTCTACCGAACATAAAAACATAAAACTCTTGTTCATCATCAGCATCTACCTGCTACCTGCCTTTGTCCCAATTATTTGGGGTCGCTGGTCGGCGCAAATATGTCATCCTCTTCTATAAATATTCTCAGCCGTTCTTTAACTTACCATGTCCTCTTATACACAATCCATCCATCTTTTTTTGCCCACGTGAATGTGTAATTATTATATTGTCGACTTCCATCATAGAAGCAAGATAAAACAATACCAATTTTGGAATATAATCTAGATCTTTTGAACATGCTAAAAATCGTCATTATAACGGGTAGTTAGTACGGTAGTTTTTGTAGGCTATTCGATTAAATAAAAAAACACCCTAATTTCTCGAGTATTTTTTTTTTACCTTTATAAGCTAAATAAAAGATGTACATAAGGTAAAAACCTTTACTCAGGCATTCCAATTCAAATTTTCTTTGAATTATTTTTGTGTTTTTATCCCAAAATACTATAATACTAGCAAAATGTAAATGTATATGTCGACGTCTTTTAAGATGTACAGGGTGGTGGCGTGAGAACGTATATGAATTAACATAAAATCTAATGAAATAAATAGTCATGCTAAACGTATTGCGAAACCATAGCTTATGACTAGAAGGTCATTGAAGGATGTATGTCAACGGGTGAATGGTCAACCAGTTTCGGTCACGTTGCTCATGGCTGATCAATCAGATCTGCAATTTACATTTTCTATCTTTAATTATGTGCGGTTTTATATTAGTAGAGGCACGTGTTTATGATATTCGCATAAATTTGTGAAGGTATAAATATTGATTTCTTATATTTACAGAACATAGCTACCCGGATTCGTTACTACGTCACAAATTATTACAAAATGTGGACTAATAATGTTTTGTTTGCGATGATTTAAACCTAGTATTTCGATACTCTGCGTTTTATAATAAGGAGGAAATTAGAGTGTTCCAGTATCCGAAATATTGAATATTACAAAATTAATCTTTGTTAAAGCAAATAATGCTATGCTTAATGCTTTTCCTTTTTAACCGACTTCAAAAAATGGAAGAGGTTTTTAAAATTATTAAGATAAAAGGCCAACAACATGATGGTGAACTTACCGTGGCGTGGCTTATGAATGCTTGCAACACCGTATCGCTTGTGTGTAGCTATCTGCTGAGGAGAATTAAGATAGAAAAAAGGAGAATAGGAAAAAGGCAAAGCGAAGCAAGTCACACGGGGTGTTGCATGTTGCATCCATGTAAACAAACCTGTTGATAGAATGCAACACATATTGGTTGTCTTTGATTATTTTACGTGCTGTAATAAAATTTATATCCACACGTTTTTATATTCTCAATTAGAGATTTCTTGTAAGATAGCTTAGAGATAAATTATTCATGTAATAATAATATCGTGTGATCAATTTAAATTATTGTTTAAGTAGTAGTTACTTATATAAAAATGTAAAATCGAAAAATAAAAATCCCGGAAGTAACACTTATGAACTCAAATGTGTGATTTTGTTGTTGTGATGTTTAGTGTAACATTCATTGTCAGATTCTTGTTTCTCCAAAAAGATCATACAAAGAAAAAGAAAAAATAATGAAAAAAAAAGAAATGGATCTGAGTCGTTCCAAAAACAAAACAGTGGTATGTACATTTTTTTTGTACCTATATCATTAAAAATATTCATTTTATAGTAGGTAGAAAATGAATATTTTAGATTATAGGTTCATTTCTATTCGTCACAAAATTGTTTACCGTGTACAGTGGCCTTAAGACGCGGTCACGCATTCGTTTTATGATAAAGTAGTCTTTTATATTACATAAAATTATATAAACAGGATAGTAATTCACGAGTTTTATGCACAAACTGTTTTTGTAACTTTTTTGAGATACATTCACTCGCAATACATAATCAGTCTGAACAGAATAAACTCATTTTTATACGCTTTTTATTAGCTTCACCTGTATGTTTGTTTGTATGTTTGTAACCGACTCCTTTGGGCGCGATTTTGACCCGTTTTAAACCGCCAGATTTCGTTCAAACTTTGTAGATTTATTGAGGACCGATGACAATACACTAATTTGATAAAATTATTCCATTTTCAATTTGCTAAATAATTTAAACTAATGAATTCGCAAAATATTTACTGACAGCTCGGTAAATATTTGATAACAGCGCCATCTATCCCGTCAACTTTGTATCAAGTAGTAGCGAATAATGTCACATTATAAACTCTGAAATTGGTGGCAACAGCAGCGTGTTAATTTATTTATGAGTAAACAAAACTAAAAAGTAGGAAATAAGTAAAAGTTAAAAAAAAAAAAAAATCACGCTTTTTATAGAAAACCGAACTAAAAATTGAAAATAAGTTTTAATAAATTTAAACTAGGACGGTTACCAGCTTCGCAATCAACCCAAACTTAAGCGTAGCGAGATTTGCCTATCCAACAATAGGTCAACGTGACCGGTCGACGTTTTCCATTGATTTGGTTTTTCGGTGATTATTCCTCGATGGTAAGACCGATCTGGACATTCGACCCCTTACGACACTCAGTAATGTCTACTTGATCACCGTGGCAAATTTGGTCGAGATCGGTCAAACGGTCTCGGAAGAGTATCATTTGTTTGAAATGCAACTTTGAAACCAAAGACGCTTCGCTCGCCTTCGGCTCGCTACGCTAATTAAGAATAGTGTTAAAAATTCAATTAATATAAATTAATAATAGTTTAAATAAATAAAAAATATTTAAAAAAAGCGTGGGGTGCTTTTTAAGATATTATCAAAATGATAATCACTCTACTCATGTCTGTCAATAAAATATTTATATATATTGATGCATGCACCCCACGCTTTTTTAAATAAAATACATTTTTTTTTATTTACACTATTATTAATTTATATTTATTGAAATTTTTAACACTATTCTCAATTTAAATTTATTAAAACTTATTTTCTATTTTATTAGTTGGGTTTTCTATAAAAAGCGTGTTTTTTAGTTTTTAAAATATTATTTTTAGTTTTTCAAGTCGCTTTTTTATTAGAATTGTATTTATTGAAATGTACATTCTTCATACATACAAATAGAATTACGCAGGACTGGGACCATATTATTATTATTATTATACGAGGAGACTATATCAATTTAATAAGCTTAGTTTTTATTTTATTTTATTTACTACAAAAATATTCTGACATAAGAAGTTTACGCAAATAATTATATCGTGATTTATAACTTGTTAATTTGTATCAATTACATATTTTTTTACCACTCAGGTGGCAGGACAAGCTCGTGGTTACGCTTTTCCCGATGTTGCGGTTGCATTTGTCACAAGAAAAGCATGAATGCAAAATTCAAGAGATTAAATCGTGATATAATCAGAAAAAAAAAGAAGTTTCATTGCAACATACTGAAATAGCTTTCTTTTTAATCATTTTTTCTTAACTTAGTTCGTTATTATTTAATATTATTAAAGACTTTCTCTACACTCGTTTTCTCCTCAAATAAATTACGTAAATTCTGCCTCGAGTTATTGCAACAAAATAACTTTCTGTACCGTAAACACTAAGTACCGTATACATATTCAATTACATTTATTTATCGTTAATATTTCGTACATATGGGTATTAAACTTAACAATTAGTTATTAGTTATTAGTTGTTAGTAGTTAGTTATTAGTCGCACTATTGGGAAAGTACAGAAAGCGGCTAAAGTAGCCTAACATGTTAAAGTCTACAAGGTCACCGTAGCTCCAAAACATGAAATAAAATAATACACAGAACGTAAAATGTATAAATCTTGTTCTCTGAGTATTTCAAAAATGTAAAATGTTCATTTTTTAATTATTATTTAAATGTAAACCGTCGTCTGTAAATTTGTTAATGTTTAGCTGCTTAATTGAGAAAATTAAGTCGAGTCTCGTTCTACGCCTACTTAGGCACAGCTTTGTTAACGAGTACTGTGTCTATGTAGGCGTTGAGGAGTAGAGAATGTAGGACGTCTCTCTCAAAACTTTAAATAGGTTTTAAGAGAGACTAAACTCAATTGCTCAATTCAAAAACTGGCCGATATAAGCAATTTTAAAATATTAAAAATAATGTTAAGAACGACACAAATTATGTAATTTTAATCGCGGAGCAGATATTAAAACAGATCAACAAAACTACATGCACTCAACAACCTTGGCCGAACACTTTTTTCTTCTTTTCGGTCACGAATTCCGAATTTTGAAATTGAGGCACGTCGAAAATGCTACGCTACCAACAAAAACAAAACAATCTGAACGCAGGATACCACGAGGACCATGGTCATGAGCGGGGTAGTCTTGAGCATGAACCTAACGACATTTAAAATTCAAAATTTATAGACAGAGGTTAATACGTCGACATTTCATTATTAATATTTTTTGTCGCACGTAGCAAAAGACACAGAAGTATTGTAATTGTCGTCTTGATGCTAAGATTCAATTGATGATTATCCACACTGTATTACTTAACATTGACCCTCCGTGAAAGTTCAAAAATACTTTCCCTTAGGTTGCGTCATGCCACAGGCCATGATTATGATGTAAACTTTGTTGTATGGTTTATTATGTGTACACCTATGTGTTTACTATACAGGTGAAAGTAAAGATGAGCTGAGAAACCTCTTTGTTAAGAGTAAACACATCTGGGTTTAGTAAGCAGGTGAAAAATGATACGAGGATGTTAAATAGTCTTGGTCTATCGTTAATGTTATTTATGGTTTACGGTGATAGAATAAGATAAGATAGTGTTCATGTTGGTAGGTTTAAAATTAGGTGCGGATGTTGGGCACCAATATGATTTTTAAATTCTATTTTGTAGTAAATTAATTTTTGGTTAAGTAAAATAAAAAACAGTTTGGATAAAATCGCACTTAGGCCAGTGAAAATTCATTTTTTTAATTTTCTTTTTCTGTTATACTAAGTGAAACTTATTCAGTAAAATGTGCTAACGCAATTTAAAATAAGTTACACACATTTATAATCATCGGTAAAATCCAGCCTTAGAGTGTGTTCTAAAGTTATTTGTTTGTTTATTTGATTTTTCCAATGTATCCAGTTTTGCAAACACAAGCTGGGCGCCATTTTCTCGCATCTGCGTTTTTAGGGATTTTCTTTAGAAAAGCCCTATTCCTATCGAGTTGTCGTCGACGTCGTCGTTGCCAATTTTCTGTCACGGTTTTGGGTATGAAGGAGATGAGCTATCGAGTTGCTGTTTTCGGTAATAGATTCGTGCTTTTTTTTTTTTTTTTTTTTTTTAAACCATTTATTCTGCATAGACCATTAATAAGGCACTTACAAAACGTCATAAAAAAAAAAAAATCTAATGTTTGGCAAATGGACCACCGGTTCGAAACGCGGCCCTGTCCTGAGAAGACTCCGGCAAGAAACTCAGCGGGCTGTTTTTTTTTGGTCTATTTACAAACATATTTACTTAACCTAAGTACAATATTCAAGGGTTCTTCTGGGTTCGGGTATTCTGGGGTGAACCATTGCAAGATAAGATAATAAGATAAAGAAAAAATCGCAAAAAATCGCAAAAAAAAACGCAAAATCGAAAATCCCTTGTATTCGGCTGAGCTCGTCTCAGGAATTCAACTTGTTTAATTAATGCGGGCTTATGATATTTTTTTGATTAACTACTAATCGGTTTAACTATAAAAAAAAACTTAAAATAAGATGTCATTATGCTCTTTATATAATCCCCGCGAATTGTTAAGCATTTTTTTTACATATACATACGAATTCATAAATTCGATGCCTGTAAAAAGTGTTTAATATTATGTTTTTACTTCGGGCCACCAACCAGGTGGACACCGAAGTCTTAAAATCACGCAAAAAAAAATCAAAATCTTACACCCACTTTTTATCACTTTTCTCGACGTTTCACATGATTCTAAGCCTAATTAAGCAAAAATAAAAATTTTGTGTCGGTCTGTCTGTTGGTCTGGATGTCTGGATGTCTGTTTCAGCAATAACTAGAGAACCACTTATCCGATTTAAAAAATTCTTTCGCCAATCATCTTGTTTGGTTAATGGGCAGAACTGATTAGATTTTGGGGTTTGTACGTTCAAGGTTTCGGGTACATTTTTTTTTTTTGGAAATCCCTTCGGATACCCCCCCGCGTGCCAGCGGGGGCGGTTATACCATACAAATTGTCCCTAAAAATATCTAAGTTTGGCCCGAAGTTTGACAATCACTGTGTGATTTCCGCCCTACTAGATTTTCTTATTGAAGTGATGAGGAAGCAATCACTGTTCTCTATCTTCTGCCTTCTCTTTCACCTGTTTTATAAAACTTCGTCTCCGACCTTGCCCATTTTTTTTCTTTTTACCATGCTCTTAAAAAAATCGTGTAGGGGGTATCAAGTGGCCAGGCTATGTTATCTTCCTGATGTCTATATGGTTTTAAGAACTGCCCTATGCTGTTCGCCATCAATAACGCTTCTGTAAAAATAGTGGTATGACCGGTAATTTTCTTTATAATGATAATAATCAAAAAAAAAATCTAAGTATCACATGCAACATGCCTTTGATTATAAATTAGTCAGCGCAAAAGGGTATGTTTATCATTATATTATTATGATTCTAAATTAAAAATGTTATATTATAATTTTTTGTATTTGGAACCAGTAAAACAGTCGCTACGCATGGGATTAGTAGGTACAGCAATTTCTAATAAAGTATGTTTGACATAGCTTGTCCCCTACATGTATGTATTAAAAATAAGTCGTGCCTTATGAATCATTGAAAGGTGAATAAATACTGGCTGCACACGAAGCTTATAATTAATGGATGAGCTATTTATTATTGATTACCGGACTGTGCAAGGTAACCTCGTTTTAATGCCTTTGTTTTATTAAATTATCTGTGTAGTGGCAATTATCTGGTTTGCCAAGATTTATCTAAGATAAGTGTACACCTAGATTGCAGGTGTTAGTTTTAAAATATGCGTTTACTTACCTGAATTTTTAACAAGGTTCGATTTCGTTTTGCTTGTATTTTAGTCAAATGTTTCAAACAAGTTTTGTAGCACTTCCCGGTATCGGAACTGACTGAAATTTTATAGATAGGCAGATCTACATAAATCAGAAACAAAACAAAGATTGAGTGACAGAAGGTGGCTTTAAGTCAATTAGATTGTTTTTGATAACACACAGAGGTGAGCAAGGGTTTGATAATGAAGTGACAAAGGTGATCAAAGAAATTATTATTTACCTAATCGCAAACTCCTCGACTTTCGACGTGTTAAATTAGTCCCGATAATAGATCGATAAAATTCAGATTGCTATCAAAGTCTGATATTTAATTCAGCAAAAAATTCAAGACACGTCTGGTTCCTGTTTCTAAAATCTTTGAGATTTGAGCACAGGTTTTGAGTAGGTTCTTTAGGTCGACAAACATGAAGTTTTATATTTATTAAGAATATGGTCTTTAATATTCATCTATGGCAAAAAATAAGGAGAAGAGTTGTAAACCTTCTAGAATCGCACAACAAAGAACTTATTCACAAAAATGTCCTCGACGCTTCACCATATAAACTATGATACTATACCGTATTGTTCCATACCGTAAGATGGCCACTTCGTTGCAAAAACAGATCCTTTAAAAAATAACGTAAGTGTTTAAATAGCTTTCCAAGCTTGACGAGGTGGTTTTGTGTATTGCGTAGGAGAGGTATATTCGGCCAGCAGACAGTATTACAGTTACCTGACCAATAGCTAAACCAATGAAACTAAACTTTTGTTATATACAAAATCTTTGGACTTGTATTAAAAATGTTTAAGGATCAAACCGAGCGGACCGTATTTTGATGGAATTCTATTTCGTCAAGCCGTGTAGGTAAATATGTGTTGTTGTTAGTTTAGAGCCCGAACTTTAAAAAGAGAGTTTCAAAACCAAAAGTGCGACAAGAAGACAGAGAGTTTCATCATCTGCTTTTCATTCAACAGAACATTAGTCAAAACAACATTACATTTTCAATTGTATTTAATTTTAAATAGGTTCCAATTTGGCCGCAGAGTTAGGTATACCTACATACTTATTTAAAATTTTCTTTTAGACCTTTTTTAAGTCTCTTCCCACGATGAAGCCGTTTTATTCATTTACTCAATAAGATAAGACTTGTTAAAACTTTTTGGACGCCTCTGCTATGTTAAAAAATAAAAACAAAAAAACGAATAAATTATATTCTTAGAAAAAAATCAACAGTTTTATCATGAGTAAACAAGCCGTTTTCTGTGGAGTTACTGAAGGAAATATCAGAATCGCCATATCTTCAGATTCTTTTAATAGATGAACATTATTTTATTCCTTATACATATTTTATAGTTATTAAATATATTTTTACATCTATTTGAAGTAAGTGTAGATGATTTTGTTTTGTTTACAAACATCAGAAAGTACCGGTATGTAATGTTATTGCCGGTGTAGTACATTCAGAGTAAGATAAAGTGACGATAACGTTTTCATATCACAATAACAATCTTGATATTGATGATTATAAGTGGGAATTAAAGTGAAGCGTTAATTCCTATTGCATTCACTTACACTTTGAAGCCCGTGGCCCACTCTCCTGCTCGTTTTCCTCCCGATGTGGTTTTACTTGACTCTCGTCTAACCTCTGCCTCAGCAGCAGCTTTCGAAAGAGCCTCGTCCATTACTTAGATCAGCTCGCACGTGAGGTTAGCGTGGGCTCCGGAGATCTTAGTGGCGTCTGGCGTCGTCCCATACATTCTGTAAAATATTTTATTAATCATTCAAATCATTCAAGGTACGTTAAGGCACAACTAAGGGGTCAAGTCACATCAAACGTTTTGAGCTAATGATTTCATCTCACAGATATTTCATAAACTAAGAGCACCGCAACAGTAAACAATGTAAAGGATGAAACCTTGCACTCAACAACCTTGTCCGAACATTTTTTTTTCTTTTCGGTCACGAAGTTGGAATTTTGAAATTGAAGCACGTCAACAATGCTACCAACAAAAACAAAAGCTCGTCTAATTGTTTTGGGAGTGGGAACGATGGGGAAAAAACTCCTTCGGCATTCGAAGGACGGTGACGTCACTGATACAGGTACTACAAGCTAGCGAGGTAGTCGAGTATTGGCGTTGAAAGTTAATCTAAACATTAATAAAATCGTTACGACGTGAAAACTGAACAATAATAATTAAAAAGAAAAAAAAAATGATGTGTGATTTTGAAAAATTTTGTCTGTCTGTCTGCAGGGTATTATCGATATTCGAGCATCACTTGAAAACCGCTGAAAAGATTCAGCTGAAATTGTGCACGAACTTTCGTCAGAAGGTTATGGTCATAAACTTTGGTATATATCATCACGCTATTATAGGTCTGATAAGAGCAGCAGAGCAAAATCGATCCAAGTTATCATTTTTTTGCAGTTAGGTATAAGAATAACTCGGATATGACAATTATCCGGACTATAAATCATCACGGTATAGCTAAAAGATTATGAGCAGAAAAAAGAGAGAAAGTTAAAGAAGCGTTAGGTACGTATGAAAATTTTTGATTAGAGACTTATAAACGTTTTTTCTCAATTAATATCTGATCCCTATTATAATATAGAAATGGCAAATTTAATAATATCTAAAAAACCTCAGCACTATCAAAAATAAGTTATTGAAAGCTAGTAAGTAATATTTAGGTTCAACATTTTGTGATATGTTTTCAATAACCACTATAGAATTCAATTTATGAATTACAAAATACAACTGTTTCAAATATACTCGTATCTCACGGTCAAGTGTTTGTTATGAATAACTTTTAAATTAAACATAATCTACCTGAATATTAAATGTTTATAATAATAATACATTTAAAATAAGTGATATGATAAAATTAATCAAAAAAGCAAAAGCATCACTCTATTATTGTTACAATAAAATAATAAAAAAAAGAATCAAAAACATATTCGCAATTGGCTACCAATTCGAATAACTACATAAATTACCCAGTAGTTGCTTAGTTACAATTATAATTTATTATACAAACAGTATAAAATATTTGAATGAAACACTTGTACAAGTGTTATCAAGAACGTGAACAATCATGTTTCAAAGGCAAGGCTACAGAAGACAAACGTATGTATACATATGTTTGTGTAATAATTATATCTGGTAAAACAAATAGTTTTCAACAGGTGGAAAGATAAACATAGGTTGTATTTATAACACGTAAGTAATGTTCAACGGATATACTTTTGATTTCATAATTGTTTCAATTTAATACATTTATGGTGGACAGCGAATACTCACAAAATATAATGAATGGATTGAAAGAATTAATCTAAGTCGATAAACTTATATTAAATCTGACTTACTGATACTATATTGATGTGTGAAAAAGTGCTCAATTGAACTTAATAAGGTTAACCTGTATTTCGTAGGACCGATTAACATAGTTAACAAAACGTGAGTGTTAATATATTTCTGCTTAACTCTTTTAGGATATATCATATTATGGATGTGAATAATATATGTATTTATGTATAAATGTCAATTTATGTTAATAGGTATAACCTTCCTCGAAACATGTGACTCTAGTATTCAAATTTCAACTTAAAATAATTCATACTATTATTATCATTCCCTAATAGAAGTCTACGATTTATAATAACTATCACAGAACACAGTACGACAGCACTAGTCGCACGTACAGTATAATATTTATGTATCTTATCGTGATATAAACTTTAGATAAAATTCCACATAACATTGGTACGTATAATTATATGCAAGAAACTAGACCGCCAAACGTGAATTCGTGTTCTTTTGATTTATGACATACTCATTTTCTAATACACACAAACCATAATCGCTAATGGGCTTAAATAAAATTAATGTTGATGGCAACATTAATTTGATTTTTGCCTATGCCTTGGCAAATAGTGGTAACTATGAAATTCATAGATAAGTAAACTGAATTTTAGTTGTTAGACTAATGTGTTATCTGTTCTCGTTGCTGCCTTTATTTAAAAAAAATTAATGTATCGGTAGTTCTTATCGTTTAGTTGGTACGAATATATTTTTTGACTAGCTGTGCCTCACGGTTTCACCTGTCATACTCGATTCTATTTTATGTCATCGCGCGCTCGTTTTCTCATTTCTATGTCTTATTGCTCGGCTCCTAAGGGTCATAGCGTAATGTTTTATAGCCTATAAGCTTCCCCGAGAACTGCACTTACAAATATAAAATTACAGGTATAATTTTTCAAATTGCACTTGTAATTCCAAATATTAGCGCATTCAAAAACCACAAATTCTTCCGGTTTATTATTTTTACACATGTTTTGTTGCTAGTAAAAAACTAACTATAAGTATTAATATATTTTATTAGTTGTACGGCGGTACCCTAATTTTCACATCTTTGCTGCTAATATTTAAGTTAGGACCTTGACAGACCCGTACACTGATGGGTAACTTTTAAAAATCAAAAAGGCGAAAGTAGAGCCTGTTTGGAATAAATATTTGCGTAAACACTTATAACCTTTCGCCCTTAAAACAACTTCATAACATATCACTACATAGTATAAAACAAAGTCGCTTCCTCTGTCCCTATGTCCCTATATCCCTATGTATGCTTAAATCTTTAAAACTACGCAACGGATTTTGATGCGGTTTTTTTTAATAGATAGAGTGATTGAAGAGGTTATTTTTTTTTTTTTTATACCACTCAGGTGGCAGACAAGCTCACGGCCCACCTGATGGGAAGTGGTTACCGCGGCCTATGGACGTGTGCAACACCAGGGGCGTCACACTCGCGCTGCCGACCCTAAAATAATGTATAATAACATCCATTGCACCCGTGCGAAGCCGGGGCGGGTCGCTAGTATCATAATAAAACGAAAACATTACTTATTGTATAGCGGCCAATGCGTTGCGTTCGCACTACCTGCGACTATGTGGGTCACTCGTGGAATGCCACCCGGCCGGCCGCTCCCACCTGCGAGCGGTGCGTACGAGATGAGCGCTACCTACACTGTAGTACATAATCGAATTTCAAAATATTTATATAATATGTTGTGTATTTATTTATGTTGGTACCCTTATTTTGTATAATTTAAATAAATTGAAACATTAGGTAATTGCTATAATATATTAAATGGACTTCTGAAAATGTAATAATTCCCACGAAAATATTTACAATTGCTGATGACTGCGGTTCCGCCCACGCGGAGGTCGGTTATCGTTGTTTGGTCATATCTCGAGTTCTACTAAACCAATTGCAATTAAACATACGGTAGATTTTAAGTCTGACCAAGACCTTACTAATAAAAAAAATCTCATCTAAATCCGTGCTGTAGTTTTTGCGTCCATCGCGAACAAACAGACAAGAATTTAAAAAAAACGTTCAGAATCGTTAATTTAACATAACCCAAGTATTTTTTCAATATCTTCAATTTACAGACACAACTGATTCACAATTTCATAATAGTATAGGTAGATAGATAGCACAGCCTCCCGCTATAAGTACTGGATTACTGCTGTCTAAATAAATACAACAGTCGGCTAGTAGATCTAGTCCAAAAATACCGTTTGTGCACGCTGATATTAATTTCTACCAGAATCGCAAATGACAAAATGCCAGAAATGAAAAATGTCAGAGGACGCTGATTGTCAGAATAGCAAAATTACCGATCCGCATTTTTTTTATTCAGTTGACTGCACCCACAAGCTAGGTGAATGCCTAAAGATACCTACGAGCCAACCATTCCAGATGCTAACGATCCTAAAATGGTGGACTCTACGTTGATGGCCTCAACATAATTATGTTTTTTTAATCTGCATATTTATTATAAAGTAGATAGATATCTCGTTCGTAAAAATAGTTCTAGAATATTTAATCTTGTCTGATTATTGATAATCAATTACTAAACTTAGAATACTCGTCGTATGTACGTAATAATGCATTGTAGAAAGTCTGATTGCCCAATACGGAGACGTTCTAACTTAAAATGAAGTATAAATCGTCTTACATGGCTCTTCGAATATTACTCAGGCTATTTACATATTATTTTAGCATTGCAATCGTGTGTCTTATTACGAGTATAATATAGCAACATTGCCAACACAGCGTATCGACTCAAAATTAAACAAAAGATAATGAACCTTGTCGTCTGAGGATACGAAATGCTTAATATATCAATTATTATTACTAGGAATTGAGTGCAGGGTGCGACTGAAATAAATTGAGCTGAGCGAGCAGGACTCTTACTTGAAAAATAAGGCATCTTACTACGGTCGCGCGCATAGCTAAGGCCGCGCGCTCGTGAAACTGTTTTTCGATGATTATTCCTCAATGGTACATTGGATTTGAACAGTTCTCCCCTCTAAACACTCAGCGGTGTCTACACTATCACCATGGCAAATTTGGTCAAGATCGGTATTGTGGTTGCGGAGGAGTACAGTCTCGACCAAACGGCTTAGCCACGTATAAGAGCTTCGCTTCGCTCAGCTCAATTATATTTTAATGTAAAGATAGACAGCTCAATGAATGTGTAATGACGGAAAGGTAGGATTTCACCAGTGAAAATAACTGTCATCAAGTCAACTAAACTGTATGTGTTGGATGAATTTCATTGAGTAAAACGAGAGAACCTAGTTTGGTTGAAATTATTTCCATTTGAACCTATTGTATTGGGGCTATTTCGGTTTAATAATATTTAAATAGATTTGATCGTAATTACTTTTAAAATTAAAATAAATAGTAAAATCAGTCCTTAGTTAACAAAATTAATTATCGTACCTTAGTTACTGGCGCATTCGTTCCTCTCTAGTTCGGATGTTCAGATGGCGGTCGCTATCGTAAAAGTCAAGATAAACCACATAAGGAGGAGAAAGCGTAGAAAACGGAGTCCTCCAAATGGCAAGCTTCAGATGCGCCCGGAATGAATACTGGATTGATTACTGATTAATCAAAAACAATAATTACTTAGATTACACAACAATTTCCAGTTCCTTTTGAAGCGGAACAATTGTATGGATATTCGATCAGATTATACTAACAAATTATATTGTAATTGCTAATCCTGTCACTGAATGATTAGCGCTGATTACATGCGGACTGCTTTGTTGAATATAACATACTTAAAGTAACACAATAGAAATTCTTCATTGCAGTTAGGTTCACTGTGCCACTGTGAATTGAGAATTCTTGTATTTAATCCTAAATTACATGTTTTTTTTTGATATTATAAAATGCAATTGTTTGAGAAAGAATTTAATTATTGGCAACTAGACATGAAGAAATAGGTTTATGATATCTTACTAATGGGTCATCCCGGCTGGGCACGGGCAATGATTATTATATAATTACTTTCTAAAATAAAAGTAGCATAATTTGCACCTTATAAAGTAACATCAGCTATCTGCCAGTGAAAGTCCCGTCAAAATCAGTTTAACCGTTTCAGGGATTAGCTAAGTACGTGAAAAGTACCCACATAATATATTTTTGTAAATGATGACATGAGAAATGTTAATTAAATCAGTAAGGTGAAAATCCATTATTAAAATAATGAGCAAGTTAAACAGTAAAATCTGTTAATTATACGTTTATCCTTCCACGATAATAAAATGAGTATTCAAATTTCGTATCACTTGTAAATGTCACATGTTTACATATTGTTATCAGTATCCTCCGTTATCTGATAACGATAACCGTTTACTAAATATGAACTGATTCATGTGAGCTAAAATAGGCAGCGGTACTCTTTGAAAATTGTGCTATTGGGGGACATTTAAGTACATTACAAGTCATATAGAGCGTAACGGAGTTCCCTTATTTCTGAACTGTCTGGCGGAATGGATCTCATTTGTTTACCGCAGGCAGGATACGGAGAAGCCGTGCGTGCGGACTGGCGCTTAGGCCTACGCTACACTTATCGGAAATTCCGTCGCACATCGTCCGCGTCGGAACGTCAATACGTCATGGTATTTCATTTCATTTCATTTATTTATTTCGTGAACACAGGTTAATATAGATGTTTACAGGGTGCTTTGGTACATACTATGTTCCGCCGATTGGCATACAAAATAACATGCATATATTAAGTTTATTACAATTTACATTTATTACACATTAAATTTATTATTATTTATATTATTTTATTATTTATATTTACATTTATATATATAGTCAGACAGTTCTTATTTTATGACCAACCACTATCTAAATTTTGGGAATTCAATCATTTCGTATCATAATTTAGAGAATTTAATTTAACGTGAATTTCAAATGTAAAATTTCTTCAAAATAGGGCAGATATAAAGTCAAAGTCAAAGTCAAAGTCAAAGTCAAAGTCTTTATTTTTCAAAATAGTGTAACGTAATTACATCTTTTTGACGTCAAAATCTGCTTAAAACTAAGTTTACCACCGCTTCCTAGGCCCTAGTGGAGAAGAAACGGCGCAACAAACTCCACTGCGGCATTTTCGAGACGTCATATTATAAATAGTGATTTCTTAAGACTAAATATGGACGAATGTACATTTTTGTCTCGTGTCAAGATAAATAAAGGTATATAAAAAAAAACAAAAGTTAAAATAAAAATTTAACCTAAGTTAAACGTTAAAATAATTTAAAAAAGTTAAAATATGGTAAAAAAAAAAAAGGTTGCCTACTACAATATTATGCTATAGTTGTAGCATTAAGAGGGGCCTGCACCATGCTCAAGCCAGACATTTTTGTCTTTAAGGTAATCATCTGTCCTATAGTATGCTTTTTTACATAAGGTGGTCTTAACAAAGGTTTTAAATTTATTGTCAGGCATACCAAGGACCGATTCAGGTAATTTATTATAAAAGCGTATACCTTCCCCCCTAAAAGAATCACTAACTTTGCTTAGCCGATAACATGGAAGGATCAGTTTATTTTTATTGCGCAGATTTCTGTCTGTAATGTCACTTACTTTTGTAAAATTGGAAATATTTTTCCTGACATACAGTATGTTCTCGAATATATATTGGGAAGCTACAGTTAAAATATTAATATTTTTGAATCGTTCCCTAAGAGAATCTCTCTTACCTAAACAATAAATGGCACGAATTGCCCTTTTTTGTAATATAAAGATAGTTTGTAAATCTGCTGCATTCCCCCAAAGTAGTATTCCATAGGACATCAGACTATGGAAGTAACTAAAGTATACCAGCCTAGCAGTAGATTCATCTGTCAACCGCCTAATCTGTCTGACAGCGTAAGCAGCAGAGCTGAGTTTATTGGCCAAAATAGTGATATGGTCACCCCATTGCAATTTCGAATCCATTGTAATTCCTAGAAAGGTAGTGCTATTTACAAATTCCAACCTTTGCCCCCCCAGCATGATATCAACGTGTGTTTGCCTCACATTAGGCAGTGTAAACCTAATGCATTTGGTCTTTTCTGCATTCAACAATAGGTTGTTTGCAGAAAACCAATTTGAAATGGCGTTCAAAATATTATTAACATTATTTGCATTTGTATTACGCCGATCCACTTTGAATATTAGCGACGTGTCATCCGCAAACAATACTATGCCAGCTTGTGCTTCAATTATATTAGGCAGGTCATTGATGTAAACCAAGAAGAGAAAAGGTCCTAGGATTGATCCCTGGGGTACACCTATTTTTAAGTTTGATCCATTTGACTTAACGTTATTCACATCAACAGTCTGAAGTCTATCTGTTAAATAAGATTCTACTAATTCTGTGGATTTTTTGTCAAAACCGTACCGACGTAACTTGAGCAAAAGTGTCTGATGGTCAACACAATCAAACGCCTTAGAAAGATCACAGAATACCCCAATAGCATCCTGCGATCCCTCCCAAGCGTCGTAAATCAAGTTAACTAGGCTAACTCCCGCATCGGTGGTAGATTTCCCGCCAGTAAAGCCATACTGTTGGCTGTGGAAAAGATTGTTGGTTTTGAAATGTAGTTGCATTTGATTGAGCATCACTCTTTCAAACACCTTACTCAAAGCTGGCAAAATAGAGATAGGGCGGTAGTTTCCAAGTTCTGACTTAGATCCTTTCTTAAATAGTGGTATTATTTTACTATGTTTCATTAAATTAGGAAATGTGCCTTCATCTATACATTCATTAAAAATGAGTGCTAAATCAGGTGCAATGATATTAATTACATGACTAATTAAAGTAACTGACATGCCCCAGTAATCTTTAGACTTTTTCATTTTGAGATTTTTAAATGCTTTTAATATGTCAATGGGGTCAATATGTTTGAAGTTAAATTTGGAAGAACTGATATTACACTCAAGAAGGGCACTCTCGGCACTTTGAGCGTTAGAATTAATAGAGGATGTGAGTTTCAATGGAATATTAGTAAAATAATCTTCAAACGCATTTACAATATCTTTTGGAGAGGTTATATCCCTTTTTTCTAATTTAATTTTAGTAATACTATCCCTCATTTTACATTTACCAGACTCTTTGTGAATCACTTTCCAAGTTTCCTTCATTTTATTAGGAGCCTCAAGTATTTTCCTTTTAATGTGAATGGCTTTTGCTTGTCTACATACTTTTTTGAATAACTTGGAGTAGTTTTTAACATAGTCAATGAAACCACCGTCAAAATTGTACTGCTTTTGGGCGTATAAATCGAATAGCGTTCGTCTACTCTTATATATACCTACAGTAGCCCATTCACAGAATTTAGATTTAGTACTGTGCTTTTTACATTTTTGTTTGAATGTATGTGAAAAAGCATTAGTTAATGTACTAAATAAACTATTGTAATGAACATCAGGATTATTGCCTAGGTAAGCTACAGTATTAAGCTTGTTCTCTAACAAGTTTTTGAATTCTCTAATTTTGTTAGAGGTTATGGGCCTACACATAATTTTCTCTTTAGGTTGATTATTATTTCCCTTGGAAAACGATACTATTTGACCACAGTGATCTGAGGGCAACGCACTTATTACAGACTTACTTAAGTATACACTGTCACTAAAAAAATTATCTAAACAACTGGCAATTGTAGCAGTGATTCTAGTTGGTTCACAAAATATATTTACAAGATTATAACTCTTGAACATGTTTAAAAATTGGGTACTTTTCCTACACTGTTCCAATATGTTTATATTAAAGTCTCCACACACTATTAGATTCTTTTTGTTGCTTGATGCTATACCAAGAATTTGGTCCATGACCCCAATAAACGTTCCAAAATCACTACTAGGTGGACTGTATACGCAGACTACTATATAACTATCAAGCTCGGTACAGGCCACCTCAGCACATCGCTCAACAGAAAGTCTAACAATGTCAATCCGCTCTTTACTACGGAGACCATTTTTTATTAAGACCATGGAGCCACCTCTGATAGCAGACTTCCTGTTAAAGCAACTTACAATATTGTAATTGTCTATACTGAACATCATCTCACTCTCCTTGAGCCAATGCTCAGTCAAACACAAAATATCTACATTTAATTTCTCTAGAAATAATTCAATTACTAATTCCTTGCCGGGAAGACCTTGTATGTTTTGATGAGCTATCTTTAGCTCTGGCATTCCTGTTGTCTGAACACTTAGTTTAAATTATTACTATCAGTTAAAAATACAGAATTACCACTACAAGTACCTGGCAAGTCTGTAGGTATCAGGTTGTTACTTTGTTTACAATGTAAACTCGTCCAAAACTTAATATTATTTGCTACCAATGTAGCAATTTTATACTTGTCATACTTTGTAAGATAAATACTATCTTTAGTCTTAAAACAATAATTACTAATAAAATTATTAGTGTCAAAAAATATAAAAGTGTCACTATGACGACATGTCAGAGTATGAATAAAATTATTCAAATAGTGTATCTTTTTATTATGAGATGAGGGCTGGCAACACACATATGGAAATGCACATAATATTATTTTAAATACTCTTAATTTACTTAGGCGTTCTATATAGTATAATAATTCTTTCTTGCCTACTTTGTTACTCTCACCTACCAGTAATACAATAGTGGAATTACTATTATGCTTGGAAGACACAATTTTATCTATAATTTGAGTGTAAGTTGCATTGGGTAGGGAATAATGAATACAGTTTTTTAAATACTCACTAAACATGTAGCCCATATTGCGACCCACACTGTCAGAAAATACCATTGTATTACTAGGCGGCTCAATGTTGTCAGAAGAATCAGATGCAGTCTCCAGAATACTGCCACAAGTAGAGAGAGCCGGTATGGAGTCATTGACAGGGGGTTGGTTGATCTGCCCAGAGCTGCACTGTCGAGTTAATGAATCAAGTAGTTCTTGGTTGTGCCTGCTGTCATCAATCAATTTGTCCAAAGCCAATTATAGATAATTTATTAATGTCAATTTTAGGATAGTTATTGATTAGATTCTTAGATGTCAATTAATTAGTAATAATGTCAAGTATGCATTACAATAATATATAAATTATATCAATATGCACAAAGTTACGAATGATAGTTTTAAGTACAATGTAAATTCTATTCAAATTTAAAATGGATGTAACCTATTTACCTATTTTATAGACTGGTCAGATAGATACTCCTCAACAGAATAATAAGCCTTTTCATTCAATAGGTTGAAGAGCTTTCCCTTGAAGTCGTGGCTCATCTGGCTGACTCTTGTGTCCTGGGGAAGTTTGTTAAATAATTTAGGAGCCATTGCAAAAAGGCTTTTGTGGGCAAAACTAGTGTTGGTGGGTATTAAATAGATAAATGACGCGATGGAGCGACCAATCATCCACGCAGTGTGTCCCTTATGAATCAAATGCAATGCTGATAAGGTAACCATCATAATAAGACGGAACGCGGCGAAACATAAGGCGGAACGAAGCATTTGAGGCAATAGCTTGCCTCAAATGCTTCGTTCCGCCTTAGAATCAAGTTATGTTGGTTACCTTATCAGCTGAATTTATTTCGTGAATGTCTCCTTGCACCCCGGCATTAAACACCCGAGACGGCATAGCGTGAGGATTGATTGGTTCGTGTCGGACCTAACCACCCCTGTTGGCCAGCGGGGGGTTTCCGAAAAATAGGCGAAGTCAAATAAAAAAATCAAAGATCACGAAAATAGGTCCACCCGCTCTTGAGTTTATCCCGGTCATCACTAACACGTCTTTGTTGTACATAGATAAATTGTAAATTCATTCCGACTCGGATGATCCACGACGGCATTGCCGCTGGCCTTGGGGCGTATCTACACTAGGTAGTCAATAGACAAGATAACTTTGCCCAACTGGGCTTGCTTGGGCCCAGTTGGGCAAAGTTATCTCACCTGCAAGCCGTAACACTTGCTGATTGCTGAACGAGGCTCTGGCGTAAACTTTCAGACGAGTTTCTTGCCGAAAGAGCCCAACTAAACCACATTAGTAATAGGAGAGCTGACTCCGGGTTCCAAAATGCGAACTTTAGATGCAACCGGAATTGGCGCTCGGTGCTGTTGCCACCTATTTCAGAGTTGACTGACTCACGGGCTAGAAGTTTTCAATTATTTACTGAGGTGTCGGGGCGTTCGGTAACGATGACGCGAGTTCCATGTTTTTTGTTCAGAAGTTTTCACATCAAAAAAATTGAGATGTAAAATGATATCGTAGACGGTTTTTGTTCCCTTCTGCAACACAGCGTGACAATTCAGAGTGACGACTTCTAGTGCATTGTTACTACTGTTTGTGTTAATTGCCTTAGCGTAAGGCGACAGGCCTCAATGGGTAAGCCGAAGGCGTTAGTCGTCTCTGTGTATGCAATGCTACCACAGAACTCCCCGCACACCAAAGGCGGTCAACCATGTTTCGTTACGCCATTAATCCGTCCATTAATCAGGTGTACTGGCTAACAGGTGAAGTGGGATTGGGCCCCGATATCCTGTGGGCTACACCCTATGGATTCGCAACTTTTCTGCCTATAGCGAATGACTATACTATATATGGTTTTATATCCCTTTAACTGAACTGATTTTATTTTAGACTAGCAGAGGCCCGCGGCTACACTCACGCGGAGGTTGGTCATCGTTTTTTGGTCATATCTCCGGTTCTACTTAACCAATTGCAATCAAACATACGGCAGATTTTAAGTCTGACGAAGACCTTTCTAATAGAAAAAGCCGTATCAAAATCCGTTCATTAGTTTTTGCGACCATAGCGAAAAAACAGACAAACAAATAAGAATTCCAAAAAAATATGTTTGTGTTTAGAATCGTTAATTTAACATAACCCAAGTATTTCTTTTAAATATCTCCAATGTACAGACACAATTCATTTACAATTTTATAATAGTATTGTTCGAGTAAATCAAACACTCGACAAATGCGTGTAATTGCATCGCTTGCAATTATGCATATTTGTTCGATTTGGCTAATGTATAGCCAGTTCGTGTCCGAAGCCCTCACGGAGCTACCGCGTACTCGCAACCAAAACTATTAACCATTAATTCCAAACCATTAGAATCATTATCTTAATTAATATAAGTTAATTATAACATAAACCATTTTAGTGTAAACTACTAGTGAGTGAATATAAATACTTTCCTTACACTTACTCTTGTTTTATCAACACCTTTTATACCATTATATATCAAACAAACCAAGAGTTGGAGTTGTGTAGAGTCAACCATAATACAAGGCAACCCCAACTCTCTTCAAGTATAAAACTTGATTCTCAATGTACGCCTATCGGCAGCCTGGCTCTTAACTATTACCCAATCTGTGACGTAACCGTAGATACTTTTGCAATTTTACCTTGTTTAGCTCCACTTATTTTTAAGGGAATATTTTTAGGGATGGATGAGCTCGCATTAAGGCCACAGCCATTGTAAGAATAGCGGAGATAATAACACAATTTCAAAACTGTAACCTACATAAATATTTTAAGATATAATACAAGGACGGATTCACATATTTGGTGTAGAATCCTAATGATGCTGCGACGTATTTACTGTCGTTAAACATGACACCTTGACACCTGCAGACATTAAGCAGGAGAGTACAATAGTTTAAGTTAAAATAAGAGTTTAATGTAGGTACTTAATCTATGATTGGTTAATTGGCACGTCTCGGCCGTCGTCGCACCCCGATCGACAGCCAAATGGACCTAAAAACCCTTTCTGCGCAGCTACGAGTAGATTACATTGTCAAGTTGTTTGCCTGTCATTATACTCGTACATCGAGTTGGCTCTACGTGTATAGTCGGCATAATATTATTATAGTCCACGTGTAGAGAGTGTATCTCTAGCTTTATTGAATATTGAAGCAGTGTCAGTTTTATGGACTATTGTTTTCGCGTGAAGCGATAGATATTTACCAATATTTACAGTCGTTGGTATGTCGGGACAACGAGTAATAAGATATGCCTTGCATTATTATTAGCGTTAATGATCTTGAGTGCATGGCAATGGACTTGTTTAAAGGTACCTATGGAATATGACTCTAAAAATAGTTCATATGACTATTATAAAAATTCTGATTTAGTCTATTTATTTAAAATTAGTCTAGAGGAGGTATAGACTCCCCTCTGTACACGTAGAATACTGATATCGCATACGAGACTCACAGAAACTTAGTGCTGATCGCATCCTGAGTGGTAGAGTCAAGCAACAGTCATTTTGGCCGTTGCATAAATGGGCCGACTCGACCGGGGAAGCACCACCCTCTCACAGAATATCGACGCCAATTAACAGTATTTGAACTGTTGCGTTCCGTTTGGTGAGTGAGAGTGCCGGAGCCCAAACTCCTTTCCCATCCCCTCCCAAACTCCTTTCCCATCCCCTGCCAAACTCCTTTCCCATCCCCTTTCCTTTACAGGGTCGGCAGCGCGAGTGTGACGCCACTGGTGTTGCACACGTCCATAGGCCGCGGTAACCGCTTCCCATCAGGTGGGCCGTGTGCTTGTCTGCCACCTTAGTGGTATAAAAAAAAAAAACCGAGGCTCACACCTGGGATTCCGGAGTCCGCCTTCCAACATTTACTCTTCCACTTCGCACGGTTTTAGGTATCCATGGTAGAGACATCATTGGCACGAATGTCATCTTCTACGACGCTAAGTCAGCGCTCCCTCTCCTACAGACGTTTGTAAAACACGTAGTCAGGCGTTGCAAAACGTTGCCGCACCAACGAAGGCAACACACTTGCATTTTATTTGCGATGTCGCGGACGTAATCAACCTACTTATTTTTTTAATTTAAGTATATATAGTTCGACTGCTACGGAGGTCACGATTTCGATACCCGCTCAGTGCAAATATAATTTATATCTATTTGCATTGGTCTGGGAGTTTCAATGTATAATATGTATTGTATTTACGAAAAAAAAGCATTTAAGTAGGTTTATACGCAGTCTAGCTATGTCTATAGTATATGCTTGTTTAGGGTCTAGATAGCGCTGTGTAGAATCAGCATCTGAGCGTTGTATCCCGATTGCATCCGAGGTGTAGACCTCGGAGCCCGGGGTCCTCTTTCCTGCTTTTCCTTCTCCACTTCGCACGATCTTGGGCATCCTCCTACCGGGGACCGGCGGAAGTGCCATGACCAGACATTTGTTACCCACGTAGCCAGGCAGCTGCCGCAAAACGTGTCTTTTTTTTTTATACCACTCAGGTGGCAGACAAGCTCACGGCCCACCTGATGGGAAGCGGTCGCCGTGGCCTATGGACGCGTGCAACACCAGGGGCGTCACACTCACGCTGCCGACCCTTTTTTTTTTTTTTTTTTTTTTTTTTCGTGCGGAAATCCCCTCGGATACCCCCCCGCCGGCCAGCGGGGGCGGTTATGTCGGGCTCGAACCGACTAAAACCGCACGCCGTCTTGGGTCTGCAGGCGCCGGGTGTAAGGTTGCCCATAGAGCATATCCCTCGCACCCCGACTGACCCTGGGCCATCTCCGGTTTCGAGATGGCCCCCTCGGGTTTGGGAACCACGGTATCCCCGTCTTGCCCCGGTTTGGGGGAGGGGCGCTAGTCGCCCCACCGTCCCGGCCTGCTTCTGCTGGGGTGCCAGGCGGCCTCACCTGCCACCCCCAGGCCTGCGCTCATGGAGGACGGAGGTCGTTAAGCGCCCTCCGGCGCCTGAGTCGCCTGCGACGCGAGGCGAGCGTGTTGCGGGCTCGGCGGGCCGGGAGGGTTCTGAACCTCTCCCGGGCGCGCTCCGCCATCTCCTTCGCGAGCATCACATGCTCGCAGAAGGAGGCGGCGGCGGCCCACGCGCTCGCGCTCCGCAGCATTGCCGCAATCATGCTGCCGAGCGAGAGGACTCCCACCCCGATGGCTGCCACGAGGTCACGCCTCGGCACCTCCCACGCCGGGCAGTCCGCCAGCGTGTGCAGCCCTGAGTCCTCGCTCGCGTCACAGTGATGACACTCAGGCGTTGGCTCCTTCCTGATCCGATGCAGGTGGTCCCCGAAGCACCCCTTACCGGAGATCACCTGCGTCAGTCGGTACGAGAGGCTTCCGTGTCGCCTCTCTAGCCAATCCTCCATGATGGGCCTTACCGCCGCTATTGCGGCGTGCCCTGCGCTTGGTCGCCCAAGTCGTTCCTTCCACTCCACCACGATGGCCTGGCGGAGCTGGGACTGCATGGCCTCGATTTCTCGATGCTCGGGGTTCAGTCCCTGCTCCCGCGCCTCCTTTCGCCACTGGTACAGTTGCGAAAGGGCTCTCGCCTCCAGGTCCCATGGCGGAGTTCCGGCAAGGAGACTCGCCGCCTCGAAGGAGATCGTGCGGTACCCGCGGATGACCCTGATGGCCATCACTCGCTGCGGAGCGCGCAGCATCCGCACACTTCCGGCCTTCAGGGCCTCCGACCATATTGGGCACCCATACAAGGCCATGGACCGCACGATCCCCGCGTAGAGTCTCCTGCAGGAGTCATCGGGCCCCTTCATGTTGGGCAGCAGCCGCGCCAGAGCGAGAGCTGTGCCTTTCAGTTTGGGGGCCAGACTTCGGATGTGCTCTCCGAAGTCCCATCGGCCGTCGAGCACGAGCCCCAAATATTTCATTTGGGGCTTGATGCCGATGCGATTACCTCCCACGATGAGACTGGATCCCTCAGGTGGCTTGCTCCGAGGCCCATGAAAGAACAGGGCCTCGGTTTTATGCAGAGCCACCTCGAGACCCAGCCGCCGGATCCGCTCCACGACTTGGGCAACCGCGGTCGTGGCCTTCAGGGTCGCTTCGCGGTATGTCGCTCCGCACGCCGTCACGAGCGTGTCGTCCGCGTAACACGTGACGGCGGCACCGTCTGCGAGCTCACCGCGAAGCACCCAGTCGTATCCGATGTTCCACAGGAGCGGCCCCAGGACCGATCCCTGCGGAACACCGCACGACATCTCACGCCGGCCGAGACCGGTCACGGTTGGGTAGAAGACGGCTCTCTCCGTCAAATACGCCCCGACTATGCGGCGGAGGTAGAGAGGCACTTCGTGATACACGAGCACCTCCCTAATGCAACTCCAGGGCAAGGTGTTGAACGCGTTGGCGATGTCCAGGGACACCGCCAACATCACCTCACCCCGGGCTACTGCATCCTCCGCCAGAGCCCTCACGCGCATGATGGCATCCACGGCGGAATCTCGAATCTGTCTCGATCTGGAATCGAAATCTGGCGGAAGCCATATTGGCCATCCGCCAGGTCCGGCCCCACTCTTGAGAGGTGCTCGACGAGGCGCTTCGCAATTACTCTTTCAAAGAGCTTGCACACCTCGTCGAGCAACACTATGGGCCGGTAGGCGGACGGTGAGTCCGCCGGGCGCCCCTCCTTTCGGATGAGGACCAGTTTCCCCGTCTTCCACAATTTCGGAAACTGGCCCCGCTCCAAACATGCGCTGAGAAGCCCTCTCAGTCGGGGCTCGAGAGCGTCGTCGACTAGAGCTAGGACCCACGCTCGGCCTGGAATGCCGTCGGGTCCCGGGGCGGTGCGTTTGGCTCTCAGCCTTCTCACCGCCAGCTCTAGTTCTACCCAAGTGACCTCGGGCACGTCGTCGTCATCCACGTCGGGCACCATTGGCAACCGAGGCGGAGTCATCTGCGGTGGAACATGTTCCACCGCCCGCGCTGGGAACAGGGAGCTAACAACTCCTCCGAGCAGCTCCGGCTGGAGACACTGGGTCAACGGCGGGGCCTTGGGGCGCAGTTTTCCCCTTACCATTAGGTAGGGCCGCCCCCAAGGGTCCCGCTCCAGCGTCTCCAGCAGTTCGCAGCGGGCCTCCTTTTTGGCCCGCCTTATCTCTGCTCGGAGGGCACCTCTGGCCTCCCTGTATCCCTGGTACAACTCCGCCTCTCGGGCCTCCGCATCTGCGGGGCGGCGACGCCTCCTACGGAATCGGGCCCACCGGCGGTGCGTGATCACGCAGGCCCGTCTGAGCCTCGCGATCTCCGACGACCACCAGTAGACCCGACCCCTCGGATTATAGGGCGGAGCCCTAGGCATCGCCGCGTCGCAGACACGGGTCATGGCCTCCCGGAACCACTCCGCCTCATCGTCTACGTTGACAGGCCTGTCCGGCGCAGAGGCCCAGGCCTGTACGATGGCGGCTTCCAGGAGGAGCTCCCGATCTAGTCGCTTAAGTGCCCAACGTGGCTCGGGTGGAGCCGGTGTGGCCGGCGCATCGCTCGCGGGGGCGGAGACGTCAAACCGAATATATCGGTGATCCGAACTTGTCTCCTCCCCCAAAACGACACGCCAGCCCTGAACACGTCGCGTCAACGAGGGACTCGCGAACGAGATGTCCACGATTGAACTGGCCCTCGAGGTCACGAACGTGTCCACGGCTCCCCGATTTAGGAGGCGCTGCCGACCCTAAAAAAAAGAAATTGCAAAGCTGGAATAGCCTCTAGTCTTCCGGGAAGACCAAAGGCTACTCCCGCCTCTCCCTTCTTTTTTAGTTTTTGTGCTGTCAGAAGGAAGACTCTTCCCTCTGACAGCACAAAAACTCTCAGTGAGCTCTGGCTACCCTACTCACCGCCGGGAACACAACACGAGGTTATTATGCCCGCGGTATTCTGCACCAGCAAAGGCGACACTCCTGCATTTTATCAGCGATGTCACGGACATGGATGCGGTAGTTCCTCACGCAATCTTTACGTGTGAATCCGCACATCCATCGCAGCATATTCAGCTTCTGCTTATGCCGCAATAGCAACGGCCCCGCTTTACAGCCGTGTAAAAGGACAGGCCTAATTATGGTTGTATAGACCTGCCTATCCTAGAAAAGTCATTATTATTCACATTCAGCTACATCGTAATAACATTTATTTGTACACTAAGATATAATTATAATCTATCAATGATGCCGACATCCTGATGAGCCTAAAATAGTTAAGTGAAACTATTGCAGCTTGCCTGCACAACATTCACGACATAAAACGCGTTATACCATACAAGGTACGCGTCTTGGGTCTTGTGACTTGAATATAAAACACATCGGTGCGTATACGAAAGGTTACAAAACTTGGACCCATTGGAATTCTGTGCGTGGATGCTGTCTGGTACAGTTGAGCATAATTATACGCAGGTGCTGGCCCGTATAAAATATTGGTCAACAATGTGATTCATATGAAGATTAAAAAAAATTACGAACGGTAAGAATTGAAATGCCAATATAACTGTATGTAGTAATAAATGTAGCTTATATTACGTGGCAACACATTTAGTTGACTAGACATTGACCACAGAACAAAAATAGAACAATGAAACAAAGTCATTTAATATGGTGTTTACAGTTTGTTCGCGCCAATATGGATATTGTTGGTCAATAGATGCGCATTCGTATTGCTCCGTGTACCGAAAATCCATGTACAAACGGCCCGTTTCACGCTTGTTTCTCTGGGATGAATAAAAGGTTAGAAAGTAGTGACGTTAGGAATGAAGGAAGATGCCTCTCCCTTCATTAAAATTTTCTAAAAACTCGTAACTCGTGAGGTATGTAAAGGGACAACAAGAAAAAGCGGACTGTCTCTGCCAGCGTGAGATTAATTCTAAGTACAGATTAATTCATGTTATAAATTATTACAGGCTGATAAACCATATAAATCTGTAATTTTATTACTACGAACGAGTATCTCAATCGGTGCAGTTGTCGTTTGAAAGAACGACTCTGTGACTAACAATATTGGCATAATTTAATCAGTTGTTACGTATTCAAAGCTTATGATATATTCTCACGCAACAGCGCTAGACA
The DNA here is from genome assembly GCA_946251805.1 of Cybosia mesomella. NCBI lineage: Eukaryota > Metazoa > Arthropoda > Insecta > Lepidoptera > Erebidae > Cybosia > Cybosia mesomella. The sequence goes on from OX276415.1 coordinate 10,352,210, forward strand.
GAGATTAAGACTAGAACTCGAATGAAATCAATAAGAAATCGTTCGCTCGTAATGCAATCTATTTTGTTTTAGACTTTCACTGAACATGCAACTTTTTATTGCAAAATTTAATAACACTCATTCCAGTTCAGCTTATTTACTTAACCACACTAGAGTAAGCTTTAAGCTGATAACGAAAGGTTTCGCTTAACAAATAAAGCTGATGGTGACCATATTTGGTCACCATCAGCTTTATTTCATCATATTCCAAATACCGATGACTGTAATGGCTTGCGACACCTTCAATAGGTATGAGCTGTATGAGGCTCCGCCAAGACTTTTTGGGCCCAAGGCAACCTCGCCTGCACGCCGGTACACACGTGCTGATTGACGGACAAGGCTCTGGCACAGGCTTCTCGGAGTTAGGCGGTCAGACGGCAGTGACCGAAACGAATTGCTATAAATCCGACTCCACGCAAAATTGTCTGCTCTATCATAGAGTATAATTTAGAATCGCGTAGACGCGTAGGGGCGGACTGCGGAACAATCGAACCGCCGCGCCGTCGCGGATGAGGCTGGCCAGCGAAGCTGCGGTGGCGAGTAAAAGTCGTCTGCGACGATTAGCATGCGTGTGACCGCCGAAGACCTGCAACACTGCAGTCGTGGCAAGAGCCATATCGCTGTAAATCCAACTCCACGTAGTCTTGTTTTGTCTGCCCTACCCCTAGATTGTAATTTAGAATCGCGTAGGCGCGTATGGGGCGAAGCTTTGTAACACATTAGGATTAATAAAAATTAAAAATTTGTATTTACGATTTATAACTTTTGTGGAAAACGTTTTTAAGCCTTTTGAATATATTAATTGTAATATTTATGACAAACTAATTTAGGGCATATTGTATTAAGGAATTTCAATTTTATGGCATGTGATATGTGACATTAGGCTCGGGCAAATTATCATTCGGACAAATGATGATTATGAAAAATAAAATTATGACACTTTAGATTGTTATTATAAAAGTTAGGTAACACAACCAGAGAACCAAAATGTTACCATGAAATTAATGTCTTTTTTCCATTAATTGTATCTCGTGGCACTTACCTACCGCATGTTCAGATTGTTGTCTTCCTGGAAAATTTTAATTTAAACAAATGACATGACATGCAGATGAACTGCCTGTCGAACGTTTTAGTGCAGTAATGGAAGCGATGTGCGACGATCATTTTGCTTTTTGTGTAAATATTATACAATAGAATTCAGATCGCGTATTTTACTTCCTGGAGATAATAACAATATTGTCATTTTTATACTCTGGCAACAATTTATCAATGGTTCCAACCTTGCAACTAGCAAAAAGAAGTCTAACCATTCGATATTTAAAAACAGTTGATGTTTTTTGTTATTGAATATGGCGGAATAGTTTAGTTGACATTAAATTTTATAAATGTATTATGTATTACTTATTAAACATCGATTGGCCTATCCAACGATAAAAATGGCAAAGGCAGAATTTTTTGCAATCGGTCAACGGTCACCACATTTGTGCATTTGCAGACCAAAACTAACATTCTCTTTCACCTGGCGTGGGTGTATGGGGTACTGCCAAGATCGTCGGGGCCCAAGCCAAGGTCACCTGCAAGCCGGTACACCTGCTGATTGACAGACGAGGATCTGGCGCAGGCTTTCCTCGCGAAGTTGGGGGTCAGTTGGCAGTCGCTGCTGTAAGAGCAAAAAAGAAACGAAGAATATGAAAAGGAGTATTACAGTGGATTCCAGGCTCCAAAGTGCAAGCTTTAGGTGCAACCGGGATAGCAATCGGATGATGATGACTTGCACTTACCTTCATCCGTAAATCGCCGAAGGGGCGTATTAAATACCTTACACTTATAGACTTACACAATGAACACAATCAAAAATGCTATTCAATTATCATCAAGAAGGGCATTAGAAGGTTTTTACAGGGTCGGCAGCGCGAGTTTGATGCCCCTGGTGTTGCACATGTCCATAGGTCACGGTAACCGCTTCCAATCAGGTGGGCCGTGAGCTTGTGACCTGGGTGGTATAAAAAAATAAACTCAGCGCAGTATGAGAGGTGGTTACTGATGCGTCCTCAATTTGATAAATCAATCAATTAATCTGTTGCAGTTCACTGAGGTGATGAATATAGACCTCTTGTAATGTGCGCCATAGCACCTGATCCTCCGCTCTCGATAATTATACTATTTTTTACATCTATACGACAGTGGACTGATATAGTGAATATTATTTTTTGAATCCTCAATTTTTCCAAATTTCAGACGTTGATGTGATAATTTGGTATGAGAAATGTCCCACTTGCCATATATTTATCACATGTGGATGAAATGGTTTTAGTCGTACTCTTAAATACTTTACAAGCTATACTTATTCATAAAAAATGGACGTTGTCACGTTAGACGGTTACACTCATCTTGGATTCACACCGGACATACCAAGAGTGTTTTGCATACAATTGCTCGCACACGATCCCACGAAGCTGGGTGTTCAAAGATTGAAGTGTTTAGTAACTCCACAGAACGGAAATTAAACAATCTGAATAATAAATGATTATAATCTAAGATTTGTTTGAAAACTGAGTACAAGGTGCGATCCTAATCATAAAAGGTAGTGATAGAAAAATGTTTATTAAGGCTCGCGCTAAAGTCATATTATCATTTATACATACTATACTTCTTACCTTTCCAGGCCTAGATGGCTGAACGGATTGTTATTAAATTTTGGTATAGGCTTACCTTATAAGCTAACTTTTTATGGCCGAAAATAGCACTATACCGCGATTCTCTCTAACAGAATTTACTGAAAGTTTTGTTTCCTTAGATCGTACTGCAAACGAATTTAGATCTAAGGAAACATAATCTCTGTCAGGAGATTACACAATTTAGATCTAAGGAAGCATTAACGTTTGACACTTGTTACTATACTATTAATGTTTCAATTACGTCATTGTTCCATTGGATGAGTCAAGTTATTTTGTGTGACAATAAATCAGTTTCTATCCTTTTTCTGAAGCGCCAAGGTCTTTCACAAAGTACGCGAAACCAGATAAATGCACATCACAAACAGCATTTGCCACTTAGAACGGAGCTGTTTATTCTTAACGGGAAACATCGTGACACAATAGTCTTAACTATTTAAAGAACACGTCTGAGATGATTTCTAACGAACACATTCGCAAATGCGATATCTGAATTGCGACATGCTGACCTCCACGACCACTCTAAGTTGAAAAACAAGCAAAGGTTTACTTTAATCTAGTCTAGTTGAGCAGTGTTTGAGGCAGAAATAGTACATTGTTCATCGAGGGGAGAATGGGACCAATTACTAAAGACGGTGTAGTTTGAGGCCCGACGCGCAGCGGAGGGTCTTAATACGCACGAGTTCGGAATCGAACTTTCTTCATAGTGATACAATGAAGTTTCATACACTTGTCTTGTCTCCCGCTTTGCACGTTAACAATAGATTTTCACACACTTCTATCTCCTGCTTAGCACGTTTACGATGGATTTTCATACACTTTTGTATCCCGCATATTTCTACGGCAGTAATAACGTACATGCTGGCTTATTTTAGAAAAAGTACAGGAGTATTTTCTGTAGGAGTTGTATAAAAATATCATCTCGAAACCGGAGATGGCCTATGGTCAGTCGGGGTGCGAGGGATATGCTCTATGGGCAACCTTACACCCCGGCGTCTGAAGACCCGAGACGGCGTGCGGTTTTAGTCGGTTCAAGCCTGACATAACCGCCCTCGCTGGCCGGCGGGGGGTATCCCTTCTGATACCCCTTCGGATTTCCGCACGAAAAAAAAAGGTAGTCTCTTGATAAAATCATAGTAGCAAGCAGCAAGGTTCAGAAGAAATTTATAATAAATTAGATACTTAGATAAATATAGATCTAACCTCATCATCCTCCACCTTAATCCCGGTTGCATCCAAAGCTTCCAGTTTGGAGCCCAGGGGCCGCTCTCCTACCCTTTCTTCTCCATTTCGCATGATCTTTAGCATACCAGCCAGTATTTTTTTAATCTCACCTAGTGGGAGGATAGTTTGTCTGCGATGCCACAAACATGAAGTTATCGTGGTTACGGGAGTTCTTCATGCGATACGTCCGTCTTCCCTGTGACTTGCAGCTGCTGTCTGTATCGCTCTAGCACCTAGAATATAATTACCCGGATCGTAAGTAGTACTATGGCCGCTATCTCAGTGTCTCTTCCCAAAAAGTATCTAGAGGATTTTTTATAAGGGAATAGGGTTGAGTAGCAATTGTTTACAAGATTCGTGATTTCTACTAAACGTACAGGTTTTCAAACCCTCTTAAGATATTTGAAGATAAGATAATTTGAGCAATTATCCAATATTGTGGCAATTACACTAACTAGGGCCGACATTTTTGTTGTTGAGTAACATTAAGTATGGAACAATTAGTTTTATTTTACCGCATTTCGTAATTATACATTGTGCTTCCATGAACGGATTTAAAACTTTAAACCTATTATTACTACTGATTGTATACGTTGGGCAGTATGAAACTATACTAATCTACGATATTATATTTAAAATATATGAGTCGAATTTTTAGTAAATGTAGCTTCTAGCTGCTACTCGCGACTCCGTCCACTTATAAATTTTTTATCACGGAAAATTCCTATTTTCGAAAAGAAAATGTATCCTAAATGTTGGTATAAGTATGGAGTAGCTTATACCTTTGCTTTCACTATGATATCTCCGGCTTCCGCCATCTTCATCAGATGAAAAAAGCTAAGGACCGGTCTACGTTATGATACGTTACGTTTTTACTGGCAGATGCTGGCCACCATTTTGTGACAAACCCTTGTCGATTTTTCTTCTACGCAGCTTGCGTCACTAATTTAGTTCTGGTAGTGTGATTCTGATTATTGTTGAATGACTATGATTGACTTGATTAAAATTTGCACGTTCTATGCTGTAAAACAAACTAGTTTTTAAGATACCCCCTCTGTAACTACAAATAAATCAATTGATTGATTAATTGGAAAATTGACGGCGGTTGTGATCTTATCGAGTACCAAAGACGCATTACGTCTCAGTTCATACAAAACAATGTGTTATAAAAGTATACTATTATTAAAAAAAACTGAATAGTTTGTTTGTTGGTTTAACGCGCTTATCTCAGGAATTACTGGTCCGAATTGAAAAAATATTTTTGTGTTGAATAGCATATCATCACGCTACTACCCAGGAGAGCGGAGCAGTAGTCATAAATGTCAACAAATCGGGCAAAATTCCATTATTATAGAACTAATAAATTACGGACATGTATAGGGTAAATGGTGCCAAGTTACATACATTATAAATATGTATATATTATTCTTCTCTCGTGGGTGTGTAATACACCTCTGCCTACCCCTTCGGGGATACAGGGGTGAAGTTATGTTATGTTATGTTTTATATATCCTTGTATATGTGTACAAGAATTCCTCGTTTAAAGGAATAACATTATATAAATAAACATTTAGAAGAAAGCCGTTTATCTTGTCAGTATTATTGATATCTTGAATCAGTGTCCCTTCAATAACAATATGGTAATGTTATACCTAATGCATTAAACAATGATTTGTAAAGATTACCACAAGCGAGATGAATGACGAGGTCGCGTCAAGGAAAACCTACAAACAGGTTTAACTCAAGATTATATTCCATCTTTCCTTCCCAACGTGATAACGCGCGTTCTTAGCCGACACTACACCTTCTTCTGCTTTTATGTGGCGTATACATCTTTTTTTGAGAGCGACAGTCGCCTGACCTCCCAACCTCGAGAGGACGGCCTGGGCCTGTGGCTCATCCGTCAATCAGCAGGTGTATCGCCTTGCAGTGCAGGTGAGGTTGGCTTGACCCCGAAGTCTTGGTTTGCCCATTCTTCATTCATCGACTACTCACGTTACGACTATGGTTAAAAGTTAAGAATAATGCACCTTGATATTGCCGGAAGTTTTTGAAATAAAACAATTTTTAACGGATTCTACAAACGGATTTGACTAACGAGTTAACCAAAAACGGCTACGTGGTTAAACTCTATGCCGTAGAAGTAGGAGCAAGGGGAATTCCAGCTAAATCCCTGTACAACTTACTTAAAGACCTCGGATTGCCAAGAGCTTCAGTAAGCTCTTTATTAAAACGTATATCAAAAGCGGCATTGTTAGGATCTTACCAAATTTGGATAGGTAGGGGGGGGGGAACACTACTGACGGTGGAGGTGAGCGCTGATGCATCAAAAGGTGGCCACCCTAAACCTACATCTGGGTCGCAAGTCCCAGTCGCCGTCATGGTGTTCCTCTCTGTACCACGCTATGGACCCGGCGACCGCACGGTGAATCCATGGAGTGTTGAGAATCGGATCTCATCTCATAATTCAACATAGTTCGAGTACTTTGAGATAATCTTGCTGAAAAGCAACCGAACGTAGGGATCAATGTAAAGTATAAAATAACATCAAATAATTCGCGATAGAATCCGTTACAAAAAGTTTTATTTCAATAATGCCCCTTGTTGATATCAACTGCTTTTTTTCACATTACATCATCAATCATTGCAATAGTTCATTGTCAAAAGCGGTGTTTGAATATCTGTCTTCTTCTATGTTCTTATGAATGATGAATCTTCAACCCGAATATTTCCGAAGCATCCAGTCATTTTTCATTTAAAATTAGTAGGAAATGCAATTGTCGGCAATTTACTTGTGCAATTTCATACAATCCACCAGGGTTGCATATATTTTTATGTTGAAGGTAAACTTATAAGGAAACACGTTAACGAGGTTATGTTCAAATTAAGTTCGACCAGATATTAATCAAACCACATGAAGTTCAGTTATTTTACTCAGTTCAACCTGTCAATGGCAAGTTAATCAACGATTAATGTTTGTTGTCGTCATTAAATTTTACGATTTGCGTGACAGTTTCTAAGTTTTTGCTTTATACCTTAACTTTTATTATAGAATTATTAATTTTTATTGACAATTGTTACTTAAACGCTCAAAAATTGATATATTTTCAACTGTAGATAGTTCAAGTTGTCTAGTACCAGGTTAACTTGATTTCTATAATATATATCTCTTAGGTACCTTTTTTTTTTCGTGCGGAAATCTCTTCGTGGGTATACGTAGGTACCTACCAAAGTAATGAGAAACGAATGGTTTATTGTTTGTCCTCTCTGCATTCCTATATAGTACATCCAATTGTGATTCAACCTTTTTTACGTTGTTGTGGACACCCTCAAGGTTATTTCTGAGTTGATTCTTGAATCTAAAAAAAAAACCGCGAACGCATCTATTATAATAAAATTGTAAATTGGTTGTCTCTTTATGGAGATATCAAAAAAAACTTAGGCTATGTTAAATCATCGATTCTGAACACAAAAATATTATTTTTGGAATCCTCGTCTGTTTTGTCTGTTTATCTGTTTGTCTGTTTGTTAGCGATGGTCGTAAAAACTACTGAATGGATTTTGATGCCATTATTCCTATTAGAAAGGTCTTGGTCAGATTTATAATCTGGCGTATGTTTGATTGCGATTGGTCAAGTAGAAACAGAAATATGATCAAAAAACGATAACAGACCACCGCCACCATCTATAAAAACGAACGAACAATTCTAATTTTCAACTTTTTTCTTTGTTCTTTCTTTGAACTTCTCCTGTATTAGTACTGTACCTTGCTTTTTGCTAAATGTTGTGATAGTGATAAAGCCTGGTGGTAGAAATTTGATGACACAAATTTGTCACAAAATTCGACCGGGTGGGTACCACCGTGCGCGATTGCGAAAAACCCTCCATAGTAATCCAATTTCGGTTTGATTGCGTTCAGGGGTCAGCAAGTGCATAGCCGGGCAGGGGGATTGTGGTCGCAGCACTAGTGGGACCGGTGGGTGTCACGCGGTGCTGCGCCGACAATCCTCTTTTGATGAGGCCGTCAAGCTGAGTGCCACCATTGTTAACATGGTACGTGTATGTAATGGTGACCCTGTTTCCTGAGACTTTACCTTCAGCTTACCATCAGGCGTGGTGAAGTCAAATTGACGTGTCCTAAATAAAAAAAAATTCAAGGTCAACCTGAAGTACCCCATAGGTTCACCTTATAGGGACTATAGACCTCAGTATTTGTTATAAATTTGAATTTGCTAGGTCTACCCGTTCTTGAGAAACTCGGTGGTGACACAGGGCCAGGTAGACAGAGTGATCTGAAGAGAGTGATCTTATAAGGGTTCCTTTTTTACCTTTGTAGGTACGGAACCCTAATAACCGTGGTCAAATCCATGGGGCACAATTTGTAATCGGCCCCATTTTGACTGAATCCTTTAGGTTAACCTTGAGAATTTACGGTCTATTTGAATAGACACCCAAGGAAAGCCACAGAGGCAAAAAAAAGTTTTGTACAAAGCATTGGATATGGTTTATCCTAGTCGATTGTTAAAGAATAATATTTCACATCAATTGTGCAAAACATAGGTATATAATATATTTTCATTTTATTCATAGTAAAAACGCCGATATGCAATAAAGGGGATAATATACATACCTACCTGATAGAGAAATACGAGAAGGAATCTTAGTTCATTGTATAGATGACGCTAATGTTAACATTATCAAAAAATAATTACTGTTATGAGCACTTTTCTTAGCGTAATTATTCTTAAGTGGTATTTTCTGGGTTACTACCAACCTGACTTGATTGAATGTTACTTCTTTTACGGGACTATTGTAGTCTTCAGACTACGACTCTTTTTCCTGTTTTATTGCTACGACTTTAACCATCCAAAGGAACATTATTTATTTTCGTGCGAAAATCCCCTCGATTACCCCCCCGCCGGCCCGCGGGGGCAGTTATGTCGGGCTTGGACCGACTTAAACCGCACACCGTCTCGGGTCTTCAGACACCGGGGTGTAAGGTTGCTCATAGAGCATATCCCTCGCACCCCGTCTGACCCTGGGCCATCTCCGGTGTCGAGATGGCCCCCTCGGGTTTCGGAACTACGGCGTCCCCGTCTTGCCCCGGTTTGGGGGAGGGGCGCTAGTCGCCCCACCGTCCCGGTTTCTGCTGGGGTGACAGGTGGCCTCGCCTGCCACCCCCAGGCCTGCGCTCATGGAGGACGGAGGTCGTTAAGCGACCTCCGGCGCCTGAGTCGCCTGCGACCCGCGGCAAGCATGTTGCGGGCTCGGCGGGCCGGGAGATTTCTAAACGTCTTCCGGGCGCGCTCCGCCATCTCCTTCGCGAGCATTACATGCTCGCAGAAGGAGGTGGCGGGGGCCCACGCGCTCCGCACCATTGCCGCAATTATGCTGCCGAGCGAGAGGAATCCCACCCTGATGGCTGCCACGAGTTCACGCCTCGGCGTGGGAGACGCCGAGCAGTCTGCCAGCGTGTGCGGGGCTGCACACGCTGGCAGATTTCTCGCTCGCGTCGCGTTGGCTCCTTCCTGATCCGATGTAGGTGGTCCCCGAAGCTCCCCTTACCGGAGATCACCTGCGTCAGTCGGTACGAGAGGCTTCCGTGTCGCCTCTCTAGCCAATCCTCCATGACGGGCCTTACCGCCGCTATTGCGGCGTGCCCTCATCGAAAGGTACCTATATAAATATAACAATGGCAAATTATAAAACTAATTTGTCAAGGTCCTTGTGTGTGCTAATTCTCTTTGACCATCGACATCGACTATACAAGTTCTCCAAACAAGAAGGCGCGTGACTTCTAAATTAAAGTCACAGGAAATTGGTCATCTATCTTGGCATCCACCTGTGTAAACTTGCTTAATCGCACTGATTGCTCGACACGTCCGGTCGCCACTAGGTCGCGAGACACTTGATAATTACATTGAGTACTTGTTAAAGGACTTGTAATTATTTACCTCTGTTATTATTTATATTGTTTAACCTCCGATCAAAATAATCTGTGTAATGTTAAGAGGTAATCAACTTAGTTGCTTATATTGTCGAAAGTTTACCCCAAAATTACACATGGATTCCGATGTTTCGGTTCTATTTCAGCAGTCATGATCATTGGTCACGGGGACAGTATCAGTGTATATAATGACATTAAATAAATCGAACCCGTTAAAAATAGTTTGACTGATATACCTACAATGTTGTCAAAACCTCGAACGAAAAGAACCGCATAAGCATAAAGAATACTATAAATGCAATGACAGGTGTATACCTATACACAACTGTCATGAAGGCGTTGAGTACCTATTGGAAGAATTCCAGCCACTGTGAGTTGAATGCGCGATCGTGTGGCGTACCACAAGGTCGTTTACTGGTACCTGTGTACCATCACTTCACTTCACAATCTTATTCTGTTACGTACTTAGTTAAATGTGAGTTATTAAGTGTTTGTAACCTTGAACAGGTTTAATCGTAAAGATTAATTTGCGGTTGTTTGGATGCGGTTAATTGAATCGTGTAATTACGTTGAATGTGCAAAGACTTAACCGTACATTTTAAGAGCAGCGCAGTTTATTGATATACCTACCTTATACTCAATGGAATAAAGATGAACTAAAATTTTCTTCAGCAGTAGTTTAACTTTATGTGAATCCACACTTCTGCCTAAATGATTGTTGCCTATGAGAAAGATTACAAATCGTAGATTGGCATCTATGAGTGTATTCGTAAAAGCTAGATCTAACTATAACGACTCCTAAAAATGATTTTTATTTGATCTTTAGAATCGATAGTTCAATAGTAGAATCGGTTACACGCGATAGAATCCACATCCCCGTAAGATCCAACATCCGTTACGATTGCACAAATCGACTTAAAAAATAGAAACGATTTATACGCGATAGAGTCCATATCCCGTTGATTGCATAAAACCGAATTGAACACTAATTGCATATCCCTAGGCTAATTACTAACTTTTGTGAATAGACAAATATCTTTTTAATTTCAGATAAAACTCCGTATCTGAATAGAAATTCTTTTATGAAATGTTCAACAATCAGCAACGCATATTTCGCCCAAATTATAAATATGGCAATGTTCCATCGCTTTCCCTTTTCCAACGAGTTTTTGTTTAAAAAGAATTGCAGGTTTATTAAACTAAATATGAAAGATAAATACGGCATGAATTGCATGTATTTATATATTTTATGAAGTGTAGAAAATACATGATAATCGTTACATGCATAAATATTCATTTAAAAGACATTAACATTTTTGCTGGCAAGAAATTTATCATTCCTGCTTTATAGATTCAGGCAAACTGTACTTAAACTCCACTTAATTTCCTAGTTAATAGGTACTATAGATGGCCCAGGGTCAGTCGGGGTATGAAGGAGTGGTTGGAGAGGGATCATGGGGACCTCTCCTACCGGATGTGCCAGATATTTACCGGACACGGGTGTTTCGGTAAGTATCTATGGCGCATCCACCGGGAGACAACGCCGCAGTGCCAGCACTGCGAGGATCCTGGCGAAGACACGGCGCTCCACACGTTGGTGGAGTGCCCTGCGTGGGCGAGTCAACGCCGGGATCTCGTTGCGTTCCTGGGCGTGGACGTTCTCTCGTTGGAGACCATGGTGAGGGCCGTGGTCTCCGGCGGGAGCAAGTGGCACGCCGCCGCCTCTTTCTGCGAGCAGGTAATGCGCGCGAAAGAGACGGCGGAGAGGGAGCGAGAGATAACCCTGCCCCTCGAGTTTCGCAGTCTGCGGCGAGGACGCCGCAGATTCATCTACGCCCGGGACTACCGACCTCCATGATCGGGACCTGAGGACGGCAGTTGGCCGACTTGCCGTCCTTACAGAAGCAGGCCGTGGCGGAGGCGTGTCGTGTGTGCCTTACACTGCCAACTCACCGAAGCGGGATAAAACCCGACCCCACCTGGAGAGGCCGCGGTGGCGGCCAAAGTCCGCCGGCAACCCTGGGGTTATTCTTTCGAGGCCTAACACGGGGTGCCCGGCAACGGACACTTGGGGAGGACACCGTGCGGTTTTAGTCGATACACGACATAACCACCCCCACTGGCCGGCGGGGGGGGGGGTATCCGAATGGACAACAAACTTACACCCTGGCGTCTGAAGACGCGAACCGGCGTGCAGTTTTAGTCGGTGGGCCGGTGTCGAAGGGGATTTCCGCACAGAAAAAAAGGTACTAGCAACCTTTGCAGATTTAATGTTGTTACATAAACTTAAACATAAAACATACGACATAGGTATTGTCGAAAGTTCACGTGAATATAAACGGATAAACAAATTTTGGCGGATTTTATTACGATTTATTTTGTGTTATTACATTATTTCCTGGCGTTTCGGTTGCTTTTCAGCAACCATGGTCACGGGGAGACTGGTTTAGGTAGGTATAAAAATAACACAAAATAAATCGTGATAAAATCCGTTAAACTAGTTTCAATGCAAGTGTTTATTTAATTTTTCTTTCAAATAATATTTTTTATTTATCAACTTTAATCATTGTTTACTTACTCTTTTAGCATTCAATTATAATTATTCGAATTGCTTTCTCAAGTTCATGTGCCTAGAAAAATATATCAATTACTTATCACCACGTCAAAAGGTAGTTCTTTCTTCAGTCAGACCAGCAAATTCTGGCAAAGCATCGCTCTATCGCCTACTCATGTAATACATTTAAAGCTCAATGCGGCTCAAATACAATTGCTATTGAACAGAGTTCATAACCCTACCACACCTCGGTTTCCACTGTTATCCACAATCACTCAATTGTTATACAGAGAAATTCCAAAACAAACATTAGACCCAGTACACCTTGCCTTCAAAATTGAATCTTCACCCTTGACTATAAAATACAGAATGGCCTGTTTTATAACACAGTAAACAAGGCATCATTGTGACCATAAAAGCCTACGCAATGACATCACCTGCTTTGGACACCATGTCTCATACCACGGGCAAAGTTTTGAGGTGATCATGTATGCAAACGGTGGAACGATGTTAAAAGTTTGTGTGTATGAATGCCCTTTTTATTGTTTCAGCTGTTTATAGCAGGATTAAGTTTTTTTCTCGGTTGCATCCAAAGCTTGCACTTTGGCTTGGGCTCTAAAATGAAAGCTTCCGCTCGCCTACGCCCCATTTAATTATTTTCTTATTTAATAGCTGATGCACGCGGCCCCACTCGAGGAGGTCGTTTTGGTCATATCTTCGGTTCTACTTCATCAATTGTAATCAAACATACGGCAGATTTTAAATCTGACCAAGACCTTTCTAATAAACCGTAACAAAATCCGTTTAGTTGTTTTTGCATCCAACGCAAATAAGCAGACAAGAATTTAAAAAAATGTGTTCAGAATCGTTCATTTAACATACCCAAGTATTTTTTCTTAAATATCTTCAATATACAGACACAAGTAATCAGCAATTTTTCGGTAGATTTTCAGCAGCCATGGTCATAAAGAGACTGACACCAAATGAATAGCGATAGAATACGTCAAAAAATATTTTTATTTCAATGTGTGATATTTGCGTATCATCCATTATTTGGTCATCCAAACATCTTCACAAACTTTCACACTTATAATATTTTTAGGAAGGATGACATTGTTATCACAGGAATGATGTTACAAGAATGTTTATAGATAACTAGCTGTTGCCCGCGGCTTCGCCCGCTTGGAAATCTGACCCCGTTCCCACTACCCATGGGAATCTATTCCCGGGATGAAAAGTAGCCTATGTGTTATTCCGGACTATAGTCTATCCCTGTACTAAATTTCAGGCAGATCCGTTCAGCCGTTTTTGCGTGAAAGAGTAACAAACATACATACATACATACATATTCATTCGCGTTTATAATACTAGTAGGATAAACATTTCCATCATACATTAAATATGTGTAACTTTAGCGGTTTTGGCAGCGCACGCCAGAATAGCTCGCAGATGGTAGATTTTTTCCTACTTGCTTGACACTTATCGCCATATTTCGTACAATTCACACAATATCTTTATAAATATTAGCTCATTAGTCCATTGAAATGTTACATTTTTTAGGCCTTACCTTGCGTTTTATAGAGGACGCAATTTTATTTTTTTGATGTGTAGGGGGGGGGGGGGGGGTCAGTGTAAAGCTAAAACCAAGTTTGTGGGGTCGCCACCCTTGTCCCACGGCCGCCATCTTGAAATAGGAGTTGAAATGTAACTTTTCAATGGGTTATTCTGATGTATAAGCTATATTATTGGAAAGTTTCATTAAAATCCATTCTGTAGTTTTTACGTGAAAGAGAAACAAACATCCATCCATCCATCCATACTCACAAACTTTCGCATTTATAATATTAGTTATGCAGCGTACAAAAGTATATTATATTCATTATTTATTATTTCAAGTTTAATTAATTAGTATTATAAATGTAGTGTATTATAAATTATTATTAATATTTTTAATTTTGTTTCAGGTAAAATATAAAATCATACCTCTAACTGCGTGGATAATGGGTAAAGAGTCTATTTTTTATAGGGAAACGAGAACTTTCTTTTAGGTATCTTCAAAAATTGTCCAAATCACAGAATGTTCAAATCGCAAAATGTCCAGTTTCTCTGAATCCTTTGTCTTTCATCTTTTCGGCACCGCTGTCTAGTCCAAATGCAAAAGATACAAGACAACCACTTTTACGTGCGCGACTGCCGTGGAGTTGAAGAGGAAAACCTGCCCGTGAGCCTGATCTGTCAATCAGCAAGTGTACCGGCAATCTTTAATTCGTCTGATTAGTCTTTTAATACTTTGTTTACATCGCTGTATTTTTAATGACAGTGACATCACCGACCAAAATCCTCTCATCGGCTAACGTGTCGATTTGATGAAGAATTCAATGTTAAATCAATTATTAGAATTTGGTTTATTTTTAAAATTAGCAAGTTGTATAAACGTTGTTTATTAAAGTTAGGAAGTACTTAAGAGTGGGCCTTGAGTGTTCTTGTTTTGAAATGCAATATATGCTTAATATAATGCAAATATTAAGCATAGCAATATAATGGTAATATGCACATAATTGGGTGTATGTGTAGGGGGCGTTTTTTTTAGCATGTGGTGTGGAAGCCCCCACGGGCTTCACCCCATCGGTGCCGACGATGGGGTGGGCGTGTCGGAATCGGACCGACTAAAACCATACGGTGTCCTCCCTAAGTATCCATTGCCGGGCACCCCGGGTAAGCCCTCGAAACTTGCTAAGCGGTATACCTGCTGATTAATGGACGAGGCTCTAGCTCTCGTCCATCTGTCCATGGAGGACGGAGGTCGCTTAACGACCTCCGTCCTCCATGAGCGCAGGCCTGGGGGTGGCAGGTAAGGCCGCCTGTCACCCCAGCAGAAGCAGGCCGGGACGGTGGGGCGACTAGCGCCCCTCCCCCAAACCGGGGCAAGACGGGGACACCGTGGTTCCCAAACCCGAGGGGGCCATCTCGAAACCGGAGATGGCCCAGGGTCAGTCGGGGTGCGAGGGATATGCTCTATGGGCAACCTTACACCCCGGCGTATTAACCCCGAGACGGCGTGCGGTTTTAGTCGGTTCAAGCCCGACATAACCGCCCCCGCTGGCCGGCGGGGGGTATCCGAAGGGATTGCCGCACGAAAAAAAAAAGCTCTTATTTATATTTCCTTCCAGAAACGTCCGATTTCGCCTCATTAATATAAAACGATAATTAAAATTAACTAGCACATAATATGCCGGTTGATTTAACACCCATAAACGGATGTTTTCACGAACGGAAATAAAATAATACCGTTTGTGGAAACTACCTTGTGCAATACCTAGTCATTTCCCAGCTTTTTTATGTTAAAATAACAATTCCAAAATAATACCTAAAATTATAGACATTTAAACAAATCGTATATTTGTCATTTCTAGCAACACCTGGTGAATAGTTTACGGCAACGTCTTAAGTGGGGAAACTGGGAAATATAAAGATGAAATTCCTTGTTGCCACTCGTATATACTTATATTTTGAAATGAATACCCAGTTTCCCCCAGTGGGAGTAAAGTCGGTGGGGTATAGTGGAAATAACGCGACCTTATTTTTTACCGTACGGAAATTTCAATTAATTTCACGTTAGTTTCAAAATTGTCCTTCATATTTTCTCGTCTAAGCGCAACTAAAACGAAACGAAATGATAAAACTTTGTGCCTCAACCACGTCTCGACTCTTGCTAGTGTGAGCGACGGGCCTTGCATGCCTCTTTTCTTTGTTTGTTGTGCGATAAAGGCCTACGCCTAGGTCGACAGTAAGTCACTCAAAATGTCAATGAGATCAACGGTTCAATTTCGGCATTTGCTATCAGAATCTGTCATAACATTCAATTCAATTCAATTCAATTTTTAATTAATGGCTTCTGCAGTAGAATCACCGCAATTTCGCCAATGTCAAGTAAAATATAATAAATGTTTATAAAATTATTAATGGCGAAGACGCCAATGTCAAGTTTTTTGGTATCACCACCAGTATCTTGCGCCAGAGCCTCGTCCGTTGTTTAGCAGGTGCACCGACTAGCAGGTGAGGTTGGCTTGGGCCTCGAGGATGTTGATGGGCCCTATACACCCCTGTCATAACATCTTCGAACAATCAGCGTTCGACATTTCTTTTGACGTAAGTGGGACAGAGCTGATGGCATACACTTATCTCTTTTTGTTACTTGCTGAGTTGAGATAGAATAGACAAGTCGAGAAATACTTTTACAGTTATACTCTTAGCCACTATTGCAATATAGGTAACCCAAATTCCTTAGATTTTAGATACTTTGTTAATTATTGACGTTTTAATTTATAGTCTAAATACATATTTAAATCTTAATATCGTAATGCTAGAGTAATCTTTTAGGGTGTATGGGTCCTTAAGACCCTGGGTGCCTAGCCAACCTGACCTGCAAACCGATACACCTGCTTGCTTTTCCTCTTTGGGTTGGGAAGTCAGACAGCAGTTGCCATAAAAGCCGCATAAACATAAATCTAAAGGAGGAGCAGGCGTAAGCGGAGCCCGGGCTCCAGGGGGAAAGTCTCAAATGCAACCAGGAACCACGCTAAGATTATGAGGATGGCTAGAGCATTCTGTTGTTGCACGTAGGGTTCCCAATCCGTCCGTCTTTTTTTAAAGAGTATTAGTAACCGAAATTCCGCCTAACCCTGTATTAAGAGTGACTTCACGTCGGTTGTGTAATTGCCAGGATTCGAACCCAGGACCTCTCGATCGTAAAGCCAATTCCTTAACCACTAAGCTACCGACGCTTATTAGATTACTCTCGGGGCATATGGAAGCTTAACCTAGTTCTGAGGGGTCCAAGCCTACCTGCTAACCAGTACACCTGCTGATTAACGGAAGAGACTCTGGCGCACGCTTTCCTCTCGGGATTTTGGAGGCAGATGACAGCCGCTTCTACAAAAGCCAATATATGTCAAATCAAGAGAAAGAGTAGGAGAGCGGATCGTGGGCTCCAAAGTAGGTACAAGCTTTGAATGCAACTCGGACTAATCAGTGGCGAATTTAGACATTTTTCGCAAGTGCCTACTTGCGAAAAATTACTATTACTATTTTAAAATTTTGCCGCTCCTAACAACCTTTTTACAATCCATCGATTCAGTTAAGATTGCACAAGATATAGTTTTTTCCAGCACCGCAACGCGACTTTGACTTTAGGCCGGGAAAATTGTAGAAAAATGTATCTATGCGGTGAAAAATATTACATGTGACAATTGTTTGTGAGGACCTTATAACATTTAGAAATGTAGGTATATAAAATGTCTTTTGTTTTGATTTCTGTAAGACAATTAATATAATTGCCCCATATTTACCGCCTCTAAAATAAATAAATAAATAAAATATTCTACATTCTACACAGCGCTTTCTGGACTCAAAGTAAGCATAGTTTGACTAGCTTGTGTTATGAGTTCTAGAATGCGGATAAACATACTTATATACTTTTTTTTAGTAAATACATAAATATTATATGTAGAAACACCCAGCCCAATGCAAATAGACATATTCATGCATACAAATATTTGCACTGATCGGGAATCGAACCCGCGCCCCATGTCCTAGCAGTCGGATGCACTACCGCTACGCCAATCCTAGGTGAGATATCATATTCGCCATAACAAATTTGACACTCACCGCTGATTCAGCTATCGAGAAACATAAACGTTCTTACAGAATAGCATGGCTGCTGCCCTTTTTTTCCGTGCGAATACCCTTCGGATACCTCCCCCCCCCCCGCCGGCCAGTGGGCTCGGACTGAATAAAATCGCAAGCCACTGTCTCGGGTCTTTCGCACCCCGACTGACCCCGGGTCATCGAGAAACGTGTTGGCCCCCTCGGATTTGGGAACCACGGTGTCATATATCATCTTGCAAAAAGGAGAGGGCGCGCAACGCACTGCTGCCCCGGGTTGCTTCTGCTAGAGTGACAGGCGGCTCCACTTGTCACCCTCAGACCTGCGCTCTGCCACCCCCGGCTCCAGCCTACTCAGCCTGCTGGTAAATACGCCACTGGGACTAATGCTGCGATGAAGATGATTACCCATATTAGAAAATAAATAAATTCGTAGTAATCGTCAACAACGACTTATAAAATATTTTTGGGACGAAGATATTATGAGTAAAACTATTATATATACATTGTACACGCACAAGAGCATTGAATTTGAAATGTTAGATAACACGGGTATTGAATAATCATGTGTCAATAATATTTTCTTTGCAATGTTATGTTGGCAGTACTCTGGTTGAGCAATGTTGCATTTAGATTCGGTTCAGCACTTGCCGATGCAATATCGCAGTAGCAGAGTCGATATCTTATAGAAGCAATAATGTTGACGTTCATAAGAGTTATTTTGTGACTTACAAGAATGAAGACATAAACTAAAATATCAACAAATAAATCGCGATAAATTCCGTTAAAAATTGATAATTTTATTTCTACATCTTACCTACCTAGTGTGAAAAATTGAGTGTACAGGGCCCTTCCAACATCCATGAGGCCGAAGTTAACCTCACCTGCAAGTCACCACCTGCTAAACCAACGTTCCTTTTAGGGTTGGGAGATCAGATGACAGTCGCTCCCGGAAAAGCCGGCGCCTGAGTCGCCTGAACGCGCGGCGAGCATGTTGCGGGCTCGGCGGGCCGGGAGAGTTCTGAGCCTCTCCCGGGCGCGCTCCGCCATCTCCTTCGTGGCGGCGGCCCACGCGCTCGCTCTCCGCACCAAGCTCCAAAGTACCTTGGATGCAACTGGGAAATCGCTATAAGGATGACGATGAAGTGTAAAAAAACAATCTAAATAAACTAAGGTCGGCAATTCATTCATCACCATCATCAACCTATGCAAGTCCACTGCTGGACATAGGTCTCCCCTAATGAGCGCCATAGCGATCTGTCTTCAGCTTGCCGCATCCAGCATCTGCCCGCAGTCTTTCGCAGATCGCCATCCCACCTGGCTGTTGCAAAAATTGAGCGAAGCAATTTCAACTTTTTCAAACGGTGATAAATCCTCAAGGGCTAGTCCCATTTACGTTGTTCTTTTTTTGTCTTATGTATATGAACAAATTACTTAATTTAATACCAATCTAACAATTTTTGTTCATTGAAAATCTGATTATGAAAATTTTGTTCGGTGATTATTCCTCCGTGGTACACATGAATTTTGAATTACATAGCCTATGTCCTTCCCATCAGTAACATCTTTTCTTGTGTGAAAATCCAATAGAATCGGTTCAGCCGTTTGGTAGGAGTAGATGGTCTAAAAGAGAGCAAAGTTCTGACGAGCTTCGCTCAATCAGATATCCTTTTACATGTACGCCTTAAGTAGACAATATTAAATACCCACTTAGATTGTTTGGCACCAAACTATACCCACATCAACCGCAAACAAAAAACATGCACATATCTTTGAGTCACACCAGTCACGAAGAACAAAACGTTTTTAATTAAAACTAACAATTGTTGCGATCGACTTGACATTGATAAAATATTTGCTCATTCATTCAATAAACTCGTTAAGTGAATTGTTTATGGTTATAGCACAACATATAAGTATTCGGAAAAGTCCCCATGATTCTGTACAATATTTGGTATAAGACGAATATTCTATTGTTTAACGGGCAGAAAGTGTATCTATTATAAATAAATTATACAATTGGAAATTAGTTGTATCTGTACATTGGAGATATTGGATACTTGGGTTATGTTATATGATTATATGAACGATTCTGAATACAAAAATATATTTTTTGAATTCTTGTCTGTTTGTTCGCAATGGACGCAAAAACTACTGAACGGATTTTGATGCGGTTATTTCTGTTAGAAAGGTCTGGGTCAGACTTAAAATCTTCCGTATGTTTTATTGCAATTGTAGAACCAGAGACATGGCTAAAAAACGATAACCGGGTGGAGCCGCGGGCATCAGCTGGTAATATATGTATATATATATAGGTGAGGTATTACTAAGGTTGGATTTCACCAATGGAAATACCTTCAACTAAACTCATTTCTTATCAGCATCACCATCATCATCCCAGCGGCTATACCGGTTGCATCCAAAGCTTGCACCTTGGAGCGCAGGGTCCACTCTCCTGCACATTCTCCTGGTTTGGCCTCCTAACCCTGAAAGGAAAGCTTGGGCCAGAACCTCGTGCTTCAATGAGCAGGTGAAACGGCTTGCTGGTAAGGTTGGCTTAGCCGTCTAGTTCTTGGTGGAGCCCCATAAACCC
This sequence comes from Cybosia mesomella, assembly GCA_946251805.1. Lineage (NCBI taxonomy): Eukaryota > Metazoa > Arthropoda > Insecta > Lepidoptera > Erebidae > Cybosia > Cybosia mesomella. Next base: position 10,372,906 of record OX276415.1, read on the forward strand.
TCACCCACCCATATCCATTACCATATACCCTTCTCACTTAATATCGACCTTAACTTAACTATCGAACTTAACTTGATAGTTAGTTTGAAAAGCAGCACACTAATGTGTGCTGCTTTTCATATGTTTTCTCCAGTATTTTCCTAAACAATTTTGAACCTGGTACTAGTTTCAGAATAAAATAAATTCAGTTATTGTGAAATGTCCCTGACGAAGATAAGTAACCGTTCACCTCATACAAACTAAGTTAGGTTAGCTTGATAGATTTTCAAGATTTTATCGATCTAATCGATCGATAAATCGATTTCCTGCTTAACAGTATGTATTGAGGCTTGATTAAGCACTGTTAGTTCTGCTTAAACCTCGATAAATGAGCGTAAAGTTGATGTCAAGGCCCCTAACCTTGAGACTTACTATTGAAACAATTACTTGTTAAATTGATTTTTTTTTCATTGCCACAAAATTATTTGATCAGAGATGCAATAATTGTTTAATAATAGTATTTTAATAAAAGTCGGAGTTATTATCAGAAAATTTTGTGGCAATGAATGTTGATCAAGGTTTTGTACAGATATAGGTATAGACAATAGAAAAAAAAAAAACAAAAATATGATGTTGAAATTGCACTGTTTCCTTGCTATATGCAGCCTCATACCGCATCATCTTAATAAATACATGCTGGTTGCATTCAAGGCTTTCACCGCGGAGCCTCAGTTCCACTTTCTATGTTATGTTTGGCTTATTTTGACTGCTCTCTGACCTCCCAACACTGAGAGGAAAACCTTCGCCAGCGCCTCGTCTTCTTGATAAAGAGACGGCTCTATGAAACCGAAGCAAGCGGATCTTAGTCGAATTCTCACTCGAGGTGCCTAATCGAAAGCCGTAAACCGCCAGTATAGGTATCACATAATCCCATAAACACAGATTGCATTTTAAATTGGAAACCCACTAGTCTCAAAAACAACGGCATTATATAATTGCCAATGAAAAAATCATCTATTAGGTACCAATTTTCACAACATAAACCGCAATGCAATTCCAAAGAAATCATTCAGGTTAGGCTAGCGTCGCATGGCGTATCGGATTTATTACTCAACCATAAACAATTACTTAACATTCCGGCCATTACGAGTCAGCTGTCAATGCAAGATGGCGGCCAGTCGTGAGATATTATGGTGACTGGGTGGTTCGATTAATACCACAATAGATGTCGTGTCGTTATTAGCTTGTTTTTGAGTTGTTATTGAGTGTTGAATTCATTGGTTGGATTGTAACAATTACGAATTTGTTGTGAGTTTTTTTCGTATCTCTTGTTATACACAGATAATGAACATCAGCTTCTGGGAGCCTGGGCTAAAAAAACTTGTTTATGGTGCATCCTGAGCAATGTAATAGGCCATGCCTAGACCTGCACAATTGAAGATGGAACGAAACGGCTGAGGGAGCTGTATATGCGGTCAAATCTTGGGCTGGAAAAATCCAATGCCATAAATGTTGCCATGGCGATTTGAAGAATTCTTTGTGTATTTGATGGTCCAGCTTTTGGTGGAGGTCATAAGTTATTTAACTTCACGCTACAACTCTTAGGAGCTGAGTAATAAGGAACAAGTTTGTAAAAACTCCGACGCGGATGGATGATGCGATGCAACCTGAAGGGCGGCTTTCGAGATGAAACCGACTACAATGCATGAAACCGCGGGGCACAGCTCATCCTGCTCAATATTATAAATGTGAAAGTTTCTGAAGATGTTTGGATGTTCATAACTCATCAGCACACTCAGATTTGGATGTAAATTGGCACAGATAAACCATTTTCTGGATTTCCACATAAGACACCTACTTTTCATTTCGGAAACAGATTCCTGTTGGGGTGGCAGGTGAGGCCGCCTGTCACCCCAGCAGAAGCAGGCCGGGACGGTGGGGCGACCTGCGCCCCTCCCCCAAACCGGGGCAAGACGGGGACACCGTGGTTCCCAAACCCGAGGGGGCCATCTCGAAACCGGAGATGGCCCAGGGTCAGTCGGGGTGCGAGGGATATGCTCTACGGGCAACCTTACACCCCGGCGTCTGTAGACCCGAGACGGCGTGCGGTTTTAGTCGGTTCAAGCCCGACATAACTGGCCCCGCAGGCCGGCGGGGGGGTATCCGAAGGGATTTCCGCACGAAAAAAAAAATAAAAGGGTACGGAAAAACTACATGCGAGCGGAACCGTGGGCGTTGTTTAATGTTATTATAACAGAGTGGGCTTTGACATGTTTAAATCGCAACAAAGCGTATAGGCAGGTTGCTATATAAGAATAGACAATAGAATGTACTATAATGTAAACCAACAAAGAAATTCCACAGGTACTTAAATTAGCTATTGTAATATGGTAGTAGTAGGAACCTATGAGATTGCCGAAATTTTCTTACAAATTCATGAGTTTGTTCGTTATTCCTGTAATTTAATAGCTATTTCCATTATTTATATTTTGTTTGAAAGTTGATTACAAGATACAATTAAATTTTTATGCATTTTGTATGCTTACTTTTTTCTAAAGATTAAGATCGGAAAAAGAGAACATCTAGGATCCAACGTCGCCTTAAGACGTAATAATGTATCGGAGAATTTCGAATATCTGGGACGTGTCTAGGTGGCTCAGTTGGTCAGAGCATTCCCCCTGTAAGGGACTGGTCGCGGGTTCAAGTCCCGTCCTAGATGTTCTCTTTTTCCGATCTTAATCTTTGATTACAAGATTTTACAACTCTGTATAAATTTTGTTTATATTGATAAATTAATTCGATCTTCAAAAACTACTCACTACTTCAAAAAAGTGCTTTCTAAATGCTATCCATTTTGATGATAAATTTCGTATTACTTTACAGCTGTCACTTTTCAAAAATGTAATAAAAGTTGCTGTTTGTTAGCTTATGTTGTCTCATTCATACACAAAAAAAAATCACAAAATTTGGATATGTCATTCCTAAAAAAATGCAAAAATGTTAGTACTGAAAATTGGGTTTCCTCCAATTTCTTCAAGAAAAACGGCAATTTCATATGTAACGACCTAATATTATGAACAATGAGCGGTCTTATCGCTAATAGCGATCTCTTCCACACAACCTATTTGAGTCGCTAATAGGCTCATATCTTTATTTCGTTAGTGTTTATAGAATGAAGGAGCGTCTGCTAACCCTGTGCTATATTTATTTTGGCGCGCCATTGTTTAAACTGATTAACCGTTTCTTTGAATCAAAATGTGTGCCACAGATTAGTAAGTTTGCTTACGTTTTAAGGATAGATATAAAGGGATTAGTTATATCGGTCATTTGCTGTATGGATGTTTCTGGGGCTCCATTAAGATCTTCGGTGCCTTAGCCAACCTCACTTGGCGGCCTGTAAATAGAACGAGACGGACTAGGCTCTGGCGCAGGCTTGTCCTCTAAGGGTTAGGTCAGACGGCAGTCGCACCCGCAAAAGCCAAGTTAAGACAAATCAAGGGAAAGAATATGAGAGCGGACCCCGGGCTCCATAGTACCTTCATGCTTTGGATGCGACCGGCACTAGGGCTATGATGATACTACTGTGTACTTAACAGCCGAGTTACGATAGTCCTACTAATATTATAAATGTGAAAGTTTGTGAAGATCTTTGTAAGTTTGAATGTTACTCAATCACGCTCTAACGGCTGAACGGATTTGGCTGAAATTTAGTAAATTAATAGATTATAGTTTTTTATTCCTCGAATTTTTTATTCCGCGGGCAACAGCGAGTAATGATATAAAAAATAAAACATCAGAAATACGAGTGATACTTCAAGCAACTACGATCTTTCGTTCGCGAACGTCGAAAACTAGCTCACCTGGTCTACAGGTTTCGTAACGGGGCATCCTTAGCGTGTGCACCACTCCATGAAAATATTTACTGTACTAAATATTCCGTTCGCGCAGTATACCGTTCCCTACGACAAAGTCTTCCAAAACAAATATGGAGGTTACATGTCGACCTGTTCGCGCTCCTCCACGGAACCTGTTTTGAGGCATCTACTTTCCAATGCGCAATATACTAGTGTAACCGTACGGGGTTTTACTCGATGGTTTACATAGGAGATAAGTTGTACGGAAACTATTGCTTTTATGTGGGAAAAAATCCCATACCGTACAATCCTTGTTAGGGAAAGCCTTTTATGAAAATTTCTAGTATAAGAAAAAGAAGCATATGTTACATGGTGGAAATCCATTGTATAATGTCGCCGATTAATTGTCAATGAATTTCTGATATTATGGTAGCAGGCTTCTTTAACTAAATTTACGGCGGGTGATTTCACAAAGTAATTTATTTGACGGGTTTGTTATCTATAAGGATACTTTTGTATTTTTAAAGTACCTTACGTAATTGGTGAACCCAATTTGAAGTAGTTACAATATATTACTAGTCAAAGGTTGAGTTTTAAATGCTGTAACTTGTAATTAATGAAACCGTGAGAGACATACTAGTTCGTATACAATGTTTCTGCATGGAATATCGCAATACTGCTGTGTTCTTTGAGGAATGCGGCGACGATCTACAACATAGGCCCGTAAGCCGCTACAGGCATTTACGAACAACAGCTGATACGAATGCGACTTTTTCGGAGTATTATTCGAGCCAATTTCAATTATCTAAAAAAACACTGTTTCGCTCTTTCAAGCATATGTGGTATTTAATTAGTACCTATTATATACGTGCGTGAATTAATAATAAGTGGACCAATTTCATTGATTTGAGCATACTCAAATGAAAAAAAAAAACAATAATCCATTGATACATTTGTTAACAAGGGTATTGAAATTTACTTAGATCGCGTCCTGAGAAGTGTAATTGGTTGTTGATTGTTTAATAGCATCAGAGCTATTTGAGCTGCTACTAGTTATTGTATAGCATACATTGTTTTAAATAATAAATCATTACTGAATAAAAAAATACAAAAGCTAAGGTCAAAGTTACCCGGGTGGTCAAAGTTAGCTGCTTCTAGTAATTAGATCAAACGAAATAGACCTCCTTGCTGAGTCTATATTGTTGAATAGCTAACCTGGTGGTCTTCACGTCAAACTTCAAGAGTGAATAAGTCGCTCATTGTCGACCACATATCATTACTTACCGGCAGGTGAAATAGTGGTAAATGGCGGGCCTGTTAATATAAAAAAAAACAAAATGTAAGTTGTCCATATTAGTCAGTTTACCTGCCTCCTACTAGGATTTCTCATAGCATTTTTTCCCAACATACAATTACGGACCACATGCAGCTAGCTAAGATGCTTATCCGCGCGTCATGTCAACATTGCATTCTTGTACATTTGAGTCATTATCTTTAATTACGTCTTCATTTGTATTCTATAATTAACACCTGGACGATTTATTATCTGTTATCTGATAGAATACACCGTAGAACATCAAGTTACAGTGTTAAGTGATTTTTCTTTGTGCCTATTTATCTATCTATCTTTCTTTCCAATTGTATCTATACTAATATTATAAAACTGCACAGTTTGTTTGGTTGAACGCGCTAATCTCAGGAACTACTGTTGCGAGTTGAAAGAGGCTTTTAAGCTGTAAGGAAGTTCGCCAATGGCGAAGCCGCAGGGCTCAGATAGTATAAAATATTTGTCATGTACATTCTCTAGAAATCAATATTTTAGTCAAAACGAACTTATACATACACACAGAGGGTGTTAAAATTTCACCAACAAATAATTGTTTCAAAAAAGTAACCGGGTTTCAAAACAGAGGTTTGATTATAAAATCAAACCTCAGTTTTGAAACCCGGTTGCTTTCAAGGCTATCACTTCAGAGTACAGGGGTCCGCTTGCCGCCTTTTTTTCCTTCACTTCGCATCCCTGGCAGTTAAAACATGTCATCTTTTACGACGTCAAGGCAGCACTTCTTGGGTGTACCCCTCCTCCTGCTGCGGAAGCGACATGGCCAGACATTCGTTAACACCTCCCATCGTCAACATACAATTGTCATCAACTGTCTAATCATTTTACGACAGTATTAGAAAATCACTATGTGTGAAAAGCTTTTAGGTCTCAACAACACAGAACAATGCAGTGAAAGTTGTGACTTGTGACATAGTGTTGCAGAAGCATAATAGTAACTGCAGACTCATTACTGCACAGCATTATTAACGGCTCATTGAAAGGAGAAAATAGAAAAGAAAATGTGTTGAATGAAGGAATAGCATTCATTATATAGCTTAACAGAATTATTAAGCGAGGGCAACCCGGGAAGGGTCGTCGTAGGCGTACGTATGTCAATCAGATCGAGGACAGATCTTCAGATGTCAAAAGCATGTATGATAGCGCTTCTTCAAGCGGAAGGAGTATGCCTGGATCGCAGCACGTAGAAATATGTGGTCTCTACCTACCCCATTGGGAAAGAGGCGAGTTTGTATGGTGTCTATGTACCTAGTTTATCCTTCTCAATTTTGAAGGAAGCTAGATCATACGGGATGAATAGTTTCGCCTTGTGCGAATTCATTCAAAAACCGCTGGAGCAATCCGTAACCCTGAGTAGTATAGTAGACAAGAAAAGAGGTTCTTGTGATGCGGAAACCTTCAGGTGGACAAATTATAGGGTTATAGAAGGCATCACAACGGTGTGTGGAGTTTGCTATCCTCTCAAGGAATGGGATCCACTAAAAATGGTAGCGGGGATATTGATCTTGGAGACATCGTGTTGTTTATTTAGTTCTATTCAGACAACCACTTCACGCGGTCGTCGATGGGTTAGATTGAGCCCCTGATGAGCTTCCACGTGAAAAAGTGGGACCTATACTAATATATATAATTTTAACTAAAGACGTGCAGGTAACAAAGCGGGATAGGCGGATCCGGCGGCTGGGTCTCGAGGTGGCCCTGCATAAAACCGAGGCCCTGTTCTTCCATGGGCCTCGGAGCAAGCCACCCGAGGGATCCAGTCTCATCGTGGGAGGAAATCGCATCGGCATCAAGCCCCAAATGAAATATTTGGGGCTTGTGCTCGACGGCCGATGGGACTTCGGAGAGCACATCCGAAGTCTGGCCCCCAAATTGAAGGGCACAGCTCTTGCTCTGGCTCGGCTGTTGCCCAACATGAGGGGGTCCGATGACTCCTGCAGGAGACTCTACGCGGGGATCGTGCGGTCCATGGCCCTGTATGGGTGTCCAATATGGGCGGAGGCCCTGAGGACCAGAACTGTGCGGATGCTGCGCGCTCCGCAGCGAGTTCTGGCCATCAGGGTCATCCGAGGGTACCGCACGATCTCCTTCGAGGCGGCGAGTCTCCTTGCCGGAACTCCGCCATGGGACCTGGAAGCGAGAGCCCTTTCGCAACTGTACCAGTGGCGAAAGGAGGCGCGGGAGCAGGGATGGAACCCCGAGCCTCGAGAAATCGAGGCCGTGCAGTCCCAGCTCCGCCAGGCCATCGTGGTGGAGTGGAAGGAACGACTTGGGCAACCAAGCGCAGGGCACGCCGCAATAGCGGCGGTAAGGCCCATCATGGAGGATTGGCTGGAGAGGCGACACGGAAGCCTCTCCTACCGATTGACGCAGGTGATCTCAGGGAAGGGGTGCTTCGGGGATCACCTGCATCGGATCAGGAAGGAGCCAACGCCTGAGTGTCATGACTGCGACGCGAGCGAGGACTCAGGGCTGCACACGCTGGCGGACTGCCCGGCGTGGGAGGCGCCGAGGCGTGACCTCGTGGCAGCCATCGGGGTGGGAGTCCTCTCGCTCGGCAGCATGATTGCGGCAATGGTGCGGAGCGCGAGCGCGTGGGCCGCCGCCGCCTCCTTCTGCGAGCATGTAATGCTCGCGAAGGAGGTGGCGGAGCGCGCCCGGGAGAGACTTAGAACTCTCCCGGTCCGCCGGGAAAAAAAAAAAAAAAAAAGGTAACAAAGCGGGAAAAACAAGCAACAGGTGACGCAACCTTTCTTAGAACTGTGGTTCTGATGTAGGTACTAAAATTATATCTGCTTATATATTTATTACCACATCATGGGAAAACGAATGAATGAATTTCAGTGAAGCTAATTATTATAATCGTAATATTCCAACTTTATTTTACTTATCTATTTTCCGAGGTAAGAGAGGTCAAGTTTATATTATAATACTTGAATTTTTTGAAAACTACTTTATGAGTTCATTGTCATTTGTTGCTTAGTCACTTAGCTCCTGTATGGTTCAGACTTCAACAAAAGCAATAACTTTAAGTCGTGAATGTCACCATTACGGTTCAGATTTCTATCGTCCGTTGACGTACCTGAAGTTAACATCTCAAAAATATTTGCACAGTCTATTTGTATGTATGTGTAATGTGATGTGATATTTTTTTTTTTTTTACGTGCGGAAATCCCTTCGGATACCCCCCCGTTGGCCAGCGGGGGTGGTTATGTCATGTCTCGACTAAAACCGCACGGTGTCCTCCCCAAGTGTCCGTTGCCGGGCACCCCGGGTAAGCCCTCGAAAGGATAACCTCAGGGTTGCCGGTGGACTTAAGCCGCCACCGCGGCCTCGCCTGGTGGGGTCGGGTTTTATCCCGCTTCGGTGAGTTGGCAGGCGTGTGTAGGGCACACACGACACGCCTCCGCCACGGCCTGCTTCTGTAAGGACGGCGAGTCGGCCAACTGCCGTCCTCAGGCCCCGATCATGGAGGTCGGTAGTCCCAGGCGTAGATGAGTCTGCGGCGCCCTCGCCGCAGACTGCGAAACTCGGGGGGCAGGGTTCTCTCCCGCTCCCTCTCCGCCGTCTTTTTCGCGCGCATTACCTGCTCGCAGAAAGAGGCGGCGGCGTGCCACTTGCTCCCGTCGGAGACCACGGCCCTCACCATGGTCTCCAACGAGAGACCGTCCACGCCCAGGACCGCAACGAGATCCCGGCGTTGACTCGCCCACGTAGGGCACTCCACCAACGTGTGGAGCACCGTGTCTTCGCCAGGATCCTCGCAGTGCTGACACTGCGGCGTTGTCTCCCGGTGGATGCGCCACAGATACTTACCGAAACACCCGTGTCCGGTAACCATCTGGCACATCCGGTAGGAGAGGTCCCCATGGTCCCTCTCCAACCACTCCTTCATGATCGGTCTCACCGCCGCAATGGTGGATTCCCCCCACCTTGGGTATAATGTGATGTGATGATGTAGGTGTTATTGTGTGTGCTATGTGTATTAGCTGCAGGCACAGAATAAATAATAGTACACTGCAGGGCTCTTACTTGGGTGACCCTGGGTCATCTACGGCTTAGAGATGGCCGTGGATACTGTGCCTGTAATAGCAATTAAGATAAATAATTAAAAATATGAGACATTCACGGATAATAGCTGATAAGGTAGCCAACATATGCCAACATAACTTGATTCGCGGCGGAACAAAGTTTGCCGGATAGTTGTACTTAATTTACTGGCGATGGGAAGGAGTGGACGAGAGTTTGTATCACCTGGTGCTTTTCTCACTGGCTTTGCGTATTGCCTTGCGAATCTGGCTGTAAAATCAATAATCTTGTTGTTCATAATTGTTACTTTATGTCCCAAATGAATTAAGATAATATTTGATGTGAGCAGGTATACAGTAAAATGTGTTATTTATGTAACATAGTTTTCTATCAATCACTGCATATAACTGCAATATAACTTAAGAGCTTTTCAAACATCATTGACTCTGATTCACTTAAGGATATATAGGTATTATGACTAGACAATGGTGTGAAGTCATCATCAGTTAAGTAGTAAATGTCTCAGATAAACGACGTGGCTTCAGTGAATACAATTAAAGTTAGAGATCATTATCGTTGCTTCGGTAAGCACTGCGAAGATCCCGGCGAATACACGGCGCTCCATTGGTGGAGTGCCCAACGTGGGCACTCCACCAATCAACGCCGGGGTCTCGTTGCGGTCCTGGACGTGGCGGCGGCGGAGAGGGAACGGGAGAGAACCCTGCCCCCCAAGTTCCGTAGTCTGGGGCGAGAACGTCGCAGACTTGTCTACGCCCTGGACTATCGACCTCCATGATCGGGGCCTTACAGCGGCGGTAGTATGAGAGGCTCCTGTGTCGCTTCTCTAGCCAGTCCTCCATTATGGGTCTTACCACCGCTACTACGGCATGCCCTGTTTCGTGCGGGCCCAAAGTTTCCGATATACCCTTCATGGTAGTCCCCCAGATGTCTGACAGGATAATAGAGCTATTTAGAAAATAGTCAAACACTGAAGCGAAATTATACAAGAACGGTTCACAGTTATTTAAATTAAAGTTATGCGTTAAATACAGTTATCAGGCTAGTATTAATTATTATAATCGTACATACAGTTACATAATACGTACCTAGACAAAGAATTTTTAAGAAAAAACATAAAAATAAACTTAATTACTAATTTAATATTTTTTGTATGAATTTTTTACATGTTGCACGGTGTATAATTTTTTATAGGTGAAGTTGACTTGGCCCATGAAGATCTTGATGTGGCTCCATACACCCTACCCTGTTAAAGAGACGTATCAAATAAAAAATAAACATGTTAAAATCCCCGACGTAGCTAAGAACAATCCCCAAAATTCCCCTTTCAAACGAAATCATTCATCCGTCCGGAAGCTACGATGCCACAGGCAGACACACACAGACACGTCAAACTTATAACACCCCGTCGTTTTTCCGTCGGGGGGAGAAAATCTACAAATAACCTTCGACCAAAATAACATAAAAAATATTTTTTTTTGTGTTCGAAGCAAATAACATGCAAGATATTTTTTTTGAGATGACAAATTAGCAAGTCATACATATGTCAACATTTTCTGCAACATGATATTCATAGAAGACACTATCTATATTCTTTGCATGTCATGATCTGCATGCAGAATCTGATAAATAACAAGAGAGATTTGTTAAAAGCACAAATATTTAAATTATTCGCATTATTTAAACTTTCTTCAGAATTCATGCAATAAAGGACAAGTCTGTTGGTATTGATTATCTACTTAATATTGTGTGAATAACTTACGAACAGTCTCAATAATCTATCTAGTTAAAGGTGGATAGTTATCCCAGATAAACAGTCAACTTTAAGCTATCTGTAACTGCCGTTTCAATATTATAAACTATGCTAACCCATCTTAGATTAAAGATAAATAACTCTATTATCTTTAGAAAGGGCGTCCCTCTGAAACGTTTTATTTTTGCATTTGTAATTAATGGCGTCATGTTATAAGATAATATTTTTTTGAGTTACTATTAACGGTGAACAGTGTTTTTATAGTTGATTACCTAAAATGTATAAATAATGTCAAATAACAACTACTTACAAAGATTTATTTATAACGAAACACGTCGCATTCTGTGTAGGTGAGTGACGCGTAAGCAACTAGTTTGTTACAGCTTACTTCGTTACCAGCATCTTCTTGATTATATACAATTACGGATGACATTGTGTTCTGGAGTCGTATTTCTTAAAACCTCTTGTCAGCTGTATAATTTGACGCCTCTGCATTCTCGCCATAAATGTGTTAACGTCAAACACAATGACAGTTTTGACATTCCAATATTGCCAATATATTAAAAGTAAAATTTATTTCGCAGTTTAATAATGATTTATGTAACGTGAAATTAAATTAGCTATTTGTTGAAACAGGTTAAGAGCGTATAGCGGGGATACATTAGTTTTTATATGTTTACTAAAGAACCCACGCTTTACAATGCCTTTAAATGCCTGTATTGTTAGTATTAGATAGGCCAAGTTCTTCTTCATTTGGTTTTGTGAAACTTTGATAGTATCTATGAGCAAGCTTAGCGTCACGTAGACATAATATGTAGTATTATATTCATTATAATGAACAGCACCCACGCACTGAGGTTGATGACACGTTCAGGCAGGACTCGGGAATGTCAACTGCCAATGCTTTTAAACAGCTTGGATGTTAAGGGGAGGTGTGTAACGCACTTAAGCTTAAGTATGTTGTAAATAAGCACCTTTGTGGCGTAGCGGTAGACCATTCGACTGCTAAGTCAGAGAGGTCGCGAGTTTCATTCCCGCTCATTACAAATATGTATATTTGCTTTGGTCTGGGTGTTAATAAGTATTATATGCATTTATTTGCAAAAAAATATCTAGGAATGTTTATCCGCATTCTAGAGCCCATATGACAAGCTGCTTAGTTTGGGTTTAGATGGCGCTGTGTAATTATGTCCTAGAATATTTATTTATTATTTATATATTTAATTCTGTATACTCAATGATTTTATTAAAATGAGGCAGATATGTTATCTCAATGTGGGTGGGTATAGGGGGCCCTACTAACATCTTCGGGGCCCAAGCCAATCTCGCCTGCTAGTCAGTGCATCTGCTAAACAACGGACGAGGCTCTGGGCTTTCCTTTCAGGCTTGGTAGGTCAGATGGTAATCGCCCCAGAAAAAGCCGACACATCAATCAAAATTAATAAACGGACCTCGGACTATAAAGCGCAAACTTTGGACGCAACTGAGAAAAAATCGCTATGATGATGATGATGATGATGTTATCTCATTCGCACTCACTGATTATTGCATGTCCTGTTGCACTTGTGCTTGCGTAGCGGTAGCCTAATACGCTCAGGTATGAATGACCAATTTTCAACCCCAGTGCCGGCTCTACCTCTTTTTAACTTAAGATCATTGTGTTGCGTGCGTATTGTGTATACTAGCTAAGCGTTAAAAAGTACTTGTTCTCCAATTAACAATTAACTTATTACATAACGTTACTTTTAAGCATTGCCTTCAACACTGAATATTGTTTACATATATTATAATGTGTACTAAATATATGTCGTGTTTAATACCCGTGTAAAAAATTAATGAGCTTATATAAAATACGGAATGAAAATTGTAACTACAAACCACGAATTCATCTGGGATGCGTTGTTTAAAATCTTGGATAAATAAATAGTTATAAATTCTTTATCGAATCTTCATGGTTTTTGAAATTTCCACATGACTTGCAAATCATGAAAATTCAGATGCCAAAAGTAAAAACACACATCGCAGTTTAGCTAAATGTAGAGTATCGATGTGTCTTTCCGATATGCGCTGTCTAAAAGACACTCGCTCCCTTTGTAAATTATTTTCAGCGTTATAAAATAAATGTTAATAAATCCTTACCACTCGTAAAGTAGCGATTGGTGTTGCCATTACTAAACTATATTTATTTTATCAATGGCAATATCAAGCGCTAATCGTAAATTTCCGTTACTTTTTGCAAGATTTTTTTGCTCAGGAATTTCTTCAGATTAGCAATTTTTTTAATAGAGAAAACGTTCGGAAATAAACCGCACATTCCGCAATGTGCCCTTATTCCTTCTAAAAGGTATCCTCCTTCTATTTAACAGGTTTCTTGTCCGTGTTATTTGTTACCGCTTTCATACGTAACGCCATTTAACTGTAAGTTTCTTCACAGTATGAGGTAATCAATCATATTATATACATAAATTTTAATAGTCGTATTCTCAAAACTTGCTCATAATATTACATTCACGCCGCCTTTGTCAAGCGGCGACGGCATTGCTTATGTGCAAATTAGTTCAAACATTTACTGATTTGAATGCACGTTGTGTTGTGAAATTATAGCTAATTATTCATATTCATTCGACAGTGACGTCATTCGAGAACGATTCATAATATTAGATTTGTTGTTTGATAATTTGGCCGCTTAAAATTAAAATTATTGGCGATATGGCGGCATCAAAATTCGTAAATGAAAATAGTAAGTGTCGAAACAAAATATTGGGTATATTTTATAATTTTCAATTATTATGGTGGTCAACTACAATCACACGGTCCACTTGACGTTAGCCGGTTACGGGCTTAAACACTAGCAACACTTGAGGTGTCAGGTTTGGAGGTTGAGATGCTCTTTCCAGTGAAAGAGCACACATCCCAGGGACCAGTGTCTCTACGACGCTTGAATAAATCCCCATTTAGAATTGCCCTATTCTGTCTTATTTCTCTTTGAAAGTTACAGTACACAGGTTTTACCAGGATACGTGGATCGTTTTTACAATTTACCCGCCCGAAAGCTTATTTGGATCTAAAACTATGCAAGTGCTGGGCTTAAGAAGTATTTGTAAACACGCGTTTTAATGGCCTGTACTTGCAGAATAAATAAATGTTGACTTTATTGCAGCAAAATTATGTATTGTGCATTAAACCTGCTAATTATTATCTGTTCACTTTAACTACTATACTAACAATAGTAACTCCTATACTATACTACATATAACTACTTGCAAATTATTGTCATAACGACCATGAAATTATAAAATTATCATTACTGTAACTAGATGTCACTAAGATATCACTAGTGCTTTAGTACTAATGCAAAATGTATGATTTGCCTTTATTTGTAAACAAAATGTTTCAATGTAGTGTTTACAAATCATTGGCTTCTTAAAAAAAAGCGGCCAAGTGCGAGTCGGACTCGCCCATGAAGGGTTCCGTAGCAGCAAGTAACATAATAATGTTTTTTTTTTAAATTTTTATATTTGAGTTGTTTGAATGAAAGGTACATAAATTGCGGTTTACGATTTATGATGTAATAAAGAAAAAAACTACTTACTAGATCTCGTTCAAACCAATTATCGGTGGAAGTTTACATGGTAATGTATGTACATCATATATTTTTTTTAGTCTTATCATTCTCTTATTTTAGAAGTTACAGGGGGAGGGGGGGGGGTTCAGTTTAGAAAAAAATGAAATTACAAACCTCAATATCATTTTTGAAGACCTATCCATAGAGGTTTGATGTAAAAAATTTTTTTTGAGTTTCAGTTCTAAGCCCCCAAAATTTTATGTATTTTTCTATTTTTGTGTGAAAATCTTAATGCGGTTCACAGAATACATCTGTAAGTAGATAGCAAGTTTCAACGGCATAGTTCTTATAGTTTCGGAAAAAAGTGGCTGTGACATACGGACGGACAGACGTACAGACATGACGAATCTATAAGGGTTCCGTTTTTTGCCATTTGGCAACGGAACCCTAAAAAGTAAGCAAATTTAAAAATTTGGTTGAGTGACACTAGACAAGTTACGTGATACATTTAATCATTTTGTACTCTTTTGTATTGTATGGTTATAACAACCAAGTGAACCGTTTATTGGTTATTGGTGACTATAAAAAAAAAATTGTATTCATTAGCTTATAAAATTATGTTATATTCCTCTTTTAAAAACACCGCGGTAGCCTAGTGGTATGGGTAAAGGACTGCTGAGACGAGGTCTCGGGTTCGATCCCAGGTATTACCATGGCACACACCAATGACTTTTCGATGCTTTTCGAAGTTATGTGTGTATTTATCGCAGGTTTATAAGTGCCCGGGTAATGGCAATAGGCTCACCACCTATTACATTGGGACCTAAACATAAACTGGCGAAATGTGGGTGCTAGCACCTCTGCCTACCCCTTCGGGGATATAGGCGTGAGTTATGAGTTATGTTGTGTTTAAAAACAACATGACGAACAAATATTTTTATCGGAGCAATACTGAAATAATCACATTTTGAAAGGTGTAATATATAACTAACTAAACTAAAAATATCAACTTACCTAATAGACCGGCGAAGCGCCGGAACTACTAGGTAGTACTTTTTTTTTTTTTTTTTTTTTCGTGCGGAAATCCCCTCGGATACCCCCCGCCGGCCAGCGGGGGCGGTTATGTCGGGCTTGAACCGACTTAAACCGCACGCCGTCTTGGGTCTGCAGACGAGGTAGTACCTTCTAAATATTAAATACTGATTTGACACATATTATGTACTTTTTATTTTGAGAAAGATTAGGGAGAATTACCAATCTGCGCAATTCGGGTTATGATAGGAACGAGACGTCGGGTCAGGTTAGGAAGAGGGTTACGTTCGGAACAAATATTAATTTTTTTTTCAAGTTTCTAACCTAACCCGGGTCAGGTTTTCGGGTCAGGTTCGGAATAATCGATAAAAAGCTGTACAATATAAAATAACACTGATTCGAGAAATCACAAATAACACAGTAGGTAGATACTTAATGACTCTTCTTCCATTAAAAAAATTATTTTATTTTCAAGAAATACATTCACGTTGATTGAACATTACTTACGAAGCAAACACATAAACAGTAAAAACGTACCTACGTATCGTGAAAGTGTCGACCCAGTTCGTCGCATCTGATCTCAATCGAAAGCAAGAGTCGATAATTACGTGAGAATTAATAGAAGTGGCGAGCTAAGCAACTTGTCATTTGCTGGACCTACCTACTAGACCTAGACTGATGAAGGTTTACAATATTACAATATAATCAGCATCCACTGCCGAAATTTCCAGTTTGTAGGTTCAGTGGTTTAGAATCTGCGTTAATGAATCAGTCAGTCGGGACAAGTAATTTATATGTATAGAATATAGATAATTAAGGAGTACTATTGATTGATTGTATTAGGTAATTGTATTAGGTAACTATTGATTGTATTAGGTAAGTCTATAAAAATAGTGATGTGGAGAAATAAATAAAAATATAAATGGGAAATACATTTCTACTACCTACCCTACTCCTACAGGGATATACAGGCATACATCTATTGTTTTAAGTCACTGATGTTGTCATCACTACTATGCAACGTATGATAACAATGAAAATAGCTCCACCTGTTCGAGCAATAGCTTCTGAATATAATGATCGACATCCGCACTCCACACTGACCTAGAAGAAGATTGCATGCAATCGAATAATTAAAAAGTATAGTCATTCGATTATTCTCTCTTGCACACCATGCCTAATGATTTCTCTTTATGGAAACTCGGCTTTATTGCCGCTGGTACGCAACAAGACTGTACACACTGCTACCGCGTATACCCACTAATTAAAAAGTAATTACTGTTATAGAGAAATATGAAAAACTCTTCGAAGTGTTCGATGTTTGATTAACGCATGTCTTTAATTAGTTTTCTTGTATTTATTTTTATACGGCAACTCTCGCTTTTATCTTTTTTTTAATTTGCAAGTAATACGTTATCGGGGGCATAGCGAAACGGTTATGTCGGAATGGAACCGAAAAAGCAAGAACGATTTAATGAAAGTAAAAAAATATTTTTTTTTAAATAACTTCCGTTATAGGAGCAAGCTGAAGACAGGGCGCTATGGCGCTCATTAGGGGAGACCTATGTTCAGCAGTGGACTAGAATAGGTTGATGATGATGATGATGATGATAGAAAGAAAGAAAATTTACAGGTGGTGACCTAATATTATACCAATTGCCGATGAAATTCGCACTAGGCGCTAACAGACATCTTACATCCGAAAGCAAATGGTGTGGCACCTCTTTTCTTTGCTGCACCATAAAGACTTGGAATTCTTCACAAATACACGTGTTACCAGCTTCCTACATTCCTGGATCCTTTAACCGTGGCGTGAAAAAGCATCCATCGAGACCGTCAAACTAAGTACCAGTATTTAAGAATTGCTCACTGCTGGCATCTATAATAGTGGCCTTCATTTTGTAGACACCATTTACAGATTGCACTACAATTTACTGACAGCAATTTACTGATTGATGTGCCCTATTTTTTTTAATTAGTTCTAGTTTTGCGTTAATTATCTACATCATCCGAAATTGAAGTATAACACTTATGTACCAAATTTATTATATTGATTATTTTACACCTTGTTAAAATGAATTGTTGCCGCAGCATGTGTTATAATGTTATAATTATAAAACGTTATGCATTATTACTATAATTTGTATTCACACTTTCAGTCCAAGCCAAAATTCTACCCATTCTAGGTCAAAACTAGTAAGAAAAACAAAAAAATGAGAATAGAAATTCACTACATTTTATCTACGATCCGGCTAAGAATTTTTATTACAATGATTTAAAATAACTCTTTGTCTCGTATGCTTAGAGCGATTTAATTTGATACGCAACATATACGTTTCATAAAAATAAAAGGATTAATAGGTACGTCAGAAGACGTAACCGGGGCAGGACGGGGACACCGTGGTTCCTAAACCCAAGGGGGCCATCTCGAAACCGTAGATCGCCCAGGGTCAGTCGGGGTGCGAGGGCAACCTTACAAACGGCGTTTGAAGATCTGAGACGGCGTTTAGTCGGTTCAAGCCCGATATAACCGCCTCCGCTGGCCGGCCAGGGGGTAACCGAGGGGATTTCCACACGAAAAAAAAATACGTTAGAAGTCGCGTGTTTCAATGCCCGTTTGGTGCAGATATTTTTATGCAATAAGTCTATCAGTATACGCCAATCCCGGCAGCATCTAAAGCTTGCACTTAAGAGCCCGGGGTCCGCTCTCCCCACACTGATTTTGTTTATCTTGGCATACGGGAACGACTGCCGTCTGTCCTTCCAACCTATAGAGGAAAGACTGCGCCAGGGCCTCGCCCCTGGTTTAGCAGATGTGCTTGACTCTAGTCCCGAAGGTGTTGGTACACCTATGAAGGTGGCTTTTAGCATGAAAACTTCTGCAAAACTCTCTATTCAAGCCAAAACTAATGACTATTTTTGTTTTGTCCACAGGAAAGCACCTAGTATTCTCAACCGACCCTGAATCTGTTAAAGACGAGTTTGCATTCGACAATCCCGGATTCAGGAATGAGGACCGTCATGCTTGGCAACATGAGGCCCCTACTTTGCCATTGACAGGTAAAGGGCAACCGGGCCTGCATGTGGAGTTTACTAAACCTGAGCAAAGCAAGGATGATTTGCATCTACAGGTGAGTTATTGACCTATTATAAGCGTGTTATGTTTGTTGTTATGTTATGTTTAACATACAACGGTGTATGAAACCTTACCAAATCTTCGGGATCCTAACCAACTTCACCTACGTTCAATATTGGCTCTAGGCTAGAATCTAACTTTAGACTTAACAGTCGAAAGCTTACTTACTGCCACACCATACACCAGTAACTCTACCATGACATGTTAGAAGCTGTTGTGATCCTGGCTTGAAAGAGGGATGAAGATATATAGGCAATATAACTCCATCCCTCTTTCTCACCCGGAACACGAACGGTTTTAGCACGTCATGGTACGACAAAAGATATGAGAGAAGACGATAGCGATCATAATCTTGATACCCCTGCAAGCCAATACACCTTAGCACGTCATGGTAGGCCAACAAATATGGGAGAAGATGATAGCGATCATAATCTTGATACACCTGCAAGCCAATGCACCTTAGCACGTCATGGTAGGCCAACAGATATGGGAGAAGATGATGGCGATCATAATCTTGATACACCTGCAAGCCAATGCACCTTAGCACGTCATGGTAGGCCAACAGATATGGGAGAAGATGATAGCGATCATAATCTTGATACACCTGCAAGCCAATGCACCTTAGCACGTCATGGTAGGCCAACAGATATGGGAGAAGATGATAGCGATCATAATCTTGATACACCTGCAAGCCAATGCACCTTAGCACGTCATGGTAGGCCAACAGATATGGGAGAAGATGATAGCGATCATAATCTTGATACACCTGCAAGCCAATGCACCTTAGCACGTCATGGTAGGCCAACAGATATGGGAGAAGATGATAGCGATCATAATCTTGATACACCTGCAAGCCAATGCACCTTAGCACGTCATGGTAGGCCAACAGATATGGGAGAAGATGATAGCTATCATAATATTGATACACCTGCAAGCCAATGCACCTTAGCACGTCATGGTAGGCCCACAGATATGGGAGAAGATGATAGCGATCATAATCTTGATACACCTGCAAGCCAATGCCCCTTAGCACGTCATGGTAGGCCAACAGATATGGGAGAAGATGATAGCGATCATAATCTTGATACACCTGCAAGCCAATGCACCTTAGCACGTCATGGTAGGCCAACAAATATGGGAGAAGATGATAGCTATCATAATATTGATACACCTGCAAGCCAATGCACCTTAGCACGTCATGGTAGGCCAACAGATATGGGAGAAGATGATAGCGATCATAATCTTGATACACCTACAAGCCAATGCACCTTAGCACGTCATGGTAGGCCAACAGATATGGGAGAAGATGATAGCTATCATAATATTGATACACCTGCAAGCCAATGCACCTTAGCACGTCATGGTAGGCCAACAGATATGGGAGAAGATGATAGCGATCATAATCTTGATACACCTGCAAGCCAATGCACCTTAGCACGTCATGGTAGGCCAACAGATATGGGAGAAGATGATAGCGATCATAATCTTGATACACCTGCAAGCCAATGCACCTTAGCACGTCATGGTAGGCCAACAGATATGGGAGAAGATGATAGCGATCATAATCTTGATACACCTGCAAGCCAATGCACCTTAGCACGTCATGGTAGGCCAACAAATATGGGAGAAGATGATAGCGATCATAATCTTGAAACACCTGCAAGCCAATGCACCTTAGCACGTCATGGTAGGCCAACAAATATGGGAGAAGATGATAGCGATCATAATCTTGATACACCTGCAAGCCAATGCACCTTAGCACGTCATGGTAGGCCAACAGATATGGGAGAAGATGATAGCGATCATAATCTTGATACACCTGCAAGCCAATGCACCTTAGCACGTCATGGTAGGCCAACAAATATGGGAGAAGATGATAGCGATCATAATCTTGATACACCTGCAAGCCAATGCACCTTAGCACGTCATGGTAGGCCAACAAATATGGGAGAAGATGATAGCGATCATAATCTTGATACACCTGCAAGCCAATGCACCTTAGCACGTCATGGTAGGCCAACAGATATGGGAGAAGATGATAGCTATCATAATATTGATATACCTACAAGCTGAATGTTCGTAGTGTTTAATAATAAAACGTATTTTCTTTCTTTCTTTTCTTTCTGCTAACTGACGAACGAGGCCCTGGCGCAGGTTCTCCTCTCGACGTCAAGCAGTCGTTCCTATAAATGTCAAGATAAACCAATAAGGAGGGGAGAGGGGACCCCGGGCTCCAAAGTGGAAGTTTTAGGTACAACCGGGATTGATTATTGTTTGGTGATGTTATTGGATGATGATGACGGCATAAAAACGAAAACAACTGCACACCATTTTCGTAAAATTACTTCTAAAGAACATTTCTGATTAGGTATCGAGAACTGCCCAAATATATTACGAAACTCTCTATAATATTAAGATAACCTGACTTTTACGAGCGCTGTATCTCCATCGAGTGAGTCTTGATATAGATAATTTAGTTTATTACGAAGCTATTTCTGCACTCAATTGAATTGGGTTGTCTATGATAGTGTAGGAGTTATGGTGTGTATAAACCTTTATGTATAAAATAGTTGGAATTTAAATAGGGTTGATAATATTCTACGCTACACAGTGCTATTTAGACCCCAAGTAATCATAGTTTCATAGTCCTAATATGCATTCTAGAATACGCATAAACATAATTAGATACATTTTCATTTATAAATACATACATAGTACACACAGAAACACCCAAACCTAAAGATTTCCTATTCAAAGTATAGCATAGGTAGTTAAGTTAGTATTCTTTGGTTCAGAAAGGCATACAATCCTAGACTTTAGACATGGGTACTTGATAAGAAACATGGGTTATTAGAATGCAGCGAGTCAGAGGACCTCTTTAAAAAATACACTGGACTGTGTGGGCGGTTTTGTTGTTTTGGAGGCCTCTCCCTCTGACTGCACAATAACCTTGACCGACAAAAACAAGGGTTCCTTGCGGTTATAGGGAAGCAAACCAATGATAAAAATGTGAGAAGTGTTAGTCGGTCACCCAATAACAGGTCAAGGCAGGGTCAGTCATGCAAGTGTTTTGCACGGGCTTTCTCTAAATGGGTTATCAAACGTAGTTGATAGTGCCGGGAGTAAACGTACACAGTCGGAAATTTAGTTGAGAAAGCTTATACATATCATATTTTTATAACTACTACTACTAATCCCGATCTACATAATAGCCTGCTTTGTAATAGCCTCGGAGGGTAGTACACTACATGGGTATTTTTTTAACCACTTAGGTGTCAGCACGCGGCCCACCTGATGGGGAGCGGTTATCGCGGCCTATGAACGTGTGCAACACCATAAGCGTCACACTTGAGCTGCCGAACTTGTAAAAATCTTCTTATGAATGGAATCTTCCCTGAAGAACCACATATTGTAGTCGCTAAAAAGTAGCGAAAATACATTATAGAAGTGATATTTTTTAAAATTTTCGTATAAAGAATGCTGGAATGGTAAGAACAGGTATTAGATAACATAGATGTCATATTATGACGTTCACGTAACGATACAAATGCTATGTGTGCTAACTGCTAACAATCGTTTAAGCGAATCGTTGCGCAATATCGTTGACTGTCACAGTGAAGTTTGTGAGAGTCACTTTCGTGAATGAGTCTGCGTCTTTTGAACACTAGTTTTGGTGAAAAAGAGATTTGTTTGAATTATAACTTAATTATGAAGCCCTATTTCCCTTGGTCACGGCATCAAGCGTGAACTGCTGGACCGATTTCGCTAATTCATTTTTTGTTGTGTTTGTTATTGTCACGAGAAGGTTCTTATGAAATAAAAAAATAGAAAAGTTGCGAAAATTCGAAAATTTGAAAATTTGAAAAACTTAACGATCATATTAACCTTATGGCGTTTGATATACCTGTCAGTCGTTTGTAATACGCGCCATTGGGATATTGAAAAAATCATGCTTTTCACATGGCCGGTTGTAAGTCGTCTGTTCCCGTGTCGGACTACCAACAAAACTATTTATATATGCACCATAAAGCATTCGCATACAAAACACTGTTTTGAATTTTTTTTTTTAATAATCACACCAAATTCAATATTCATAGTTAAGGCAGGACAACGTCAGGGCACGCCGCAATAGCGGCGGTAAGGCCCATCATGGAGGATTGGCTAGAGAGGCGACACGGAAGCCTCTCGTACCGACTGACGCAGGTGATCTCCGGGAAGGGGTGATTCGGGGACCAACTGCATCGGATCAGGAAGGAGCCAACGCCTGAGTGTCATCACTGTGACGTGAGCGAGGACTCAGGGCTGCACACGCTGGCGGACTGCCCGGCGTGGGAGGTGCCGAGTCGTGACCTCGTGGCAGCCATCGGGGTGGGAGTCCTCTCGCTCGGCAGCATGATTGCGGCAATGGTACGGAGCGCGAGCGCGTGGGCCGCCGCCACCTCCTTCTGCGAGCATGTGATGCTCGCGAAGGAGATGGCGGAGCGCGCCCGGGAGAGGTTCAGAACCCTCCCGGCCCGCCGAGCCCGCAACATGCTCGCCTCGCGTCGCAGGCGACTCAGGCGCCGGAGGTCGCTTAACGACCTCCGTCCTCCATGAGCGCAGGCCTGGGGGTGGCAGGTGAGGCCGCCTCAGCAGAAGCAGGCCGGGACGGTGGGGCGACTATCGCCCCTCCCCCAAACCGGGGCAAGACGGGGACACCGTGGTTCCTAAACCCGAGGGGGCCATCTCGAAACCGGAGATGGCCCAGGGTCAGTCGGGGTGCGAGGGATATGCTCTATGGGCAACCTTACACCCCGGCGTCTGCAGACCCGAGACGGCGTGCGGTTTTAGTCGGTTCAAGCCCGACATAACCGCCCCCGCTGGCCGGCGGGGGGGTATCCGAGGGGATTTCCGCAAGAAAAAAAAAAAAAAAGGCAGGACAACGTCGACTCAGCTATTAAACAATACAAACTTCTTCATCCGAGCACCTCTCCCAGTAACATCCAAAGCTTTTGGAGCCCAGGGCACAGTCTCGTGCTTCTCATTTTTTTTTGGTTTGTTTTGACTTTTATGGGAGCGACTGCCGTCTAACCTTCCGACCCCGAGACGAGAGCCTGCACCAGAGCTTTGTCCGTCAATCAGCAGGTGTACTGGCTTCGCCTGCAAGCCAAGAAGTACCAGTAAGATTGGCTTGGGCCCCATAGATCTTGGTGGGCCTGATATACACCCACTACTAAATATACAATACATACATTGGAGGTAATATGTACTTGTATTAGCGGCAAGGGCACAGCGTATTTTATACTGATGTGAGCAGTGTTGGTTGTGTGTTTAGGGCCCACTAAAATCTTCAGGTCCTAAACCAACGTCACCTGTACGCGGGTACATCTGAAAAATCATTTATTCTGTATATACCTTTACAAAACAACGAAGAGAAATAAATACTAATACACCGGTTTACAACGCGGCCCCGTCTTGAGAAGACTCCGGCAGGAAACTCAGCGGGCTTTTTGGTAGTCTATTTACAAACAAGTTTATTTAATCTAATGAGGTGCAATGTTTTGTTTGAGTACATATCATAGTAGAGCGAACAGCAAATTTCCAAGCTTATTTATCGTTTATATATTCTTAAATTCTATAGTAGCCTCATTTTATCATACGTTAGACGATATACTTACAATCATGAGTATAAAAAAGAATTTGTCAAGTAAAACTTTCTTATTACGATACGCAGTCACGCTTCGCTATCGTAGCACGTAGATCTGTCAGAAATGAATGAATTTTATGGATATTATTATTTTATGAATGTTTGCCTAATAACGCAGAACATACACAAATTGATGATGCGTTAAAAAAAGCGCTGGGGCCTTACCACGTAGCGCTAAATTAACCCAGTTTTGGGCCGCTCAGCTGAGGAGGGAGCTATACACGGTGTATAGCCCCATCTCTCTCCGTCAGCTGAGCGGCCCGAAACTAAATTGTTTGTAACACGTCGTGGTAAGGCTCCTGAGGAGCAACACGCCGAGGTATTTCTCGCAAATAGCAATGAGCCTGGTATTATAGTCTAATGTTTTACTTTAATGTGTATACTAAAAAAATATTTTACTTTAAGTTATGAAACAAATACATTTTTTGGCAGTTTCGTTATAGCAATTAATTAATAATAGTTACATTCATAAGAATTCCGTCCGAACGTGATGAGCTTACAAACAGATAGACAGAACTTCTAAATATTATGGCAAAAGTTTTGTGTTTATTTATATTGTTATTACCGACCTACATGAAAGTTAATAAAACTACCGTTTTGTTTTTCACGGTCAACGGTTGATTGTGAATTTTTTATCTGCTATTTTGACCAGACTACTGCATTGCCTCCTGGACTATGCTGTAGTATGATTAGCTATCTTTAATACAGTAAAACTCTCAGTGATGCGATTTTACAACCCTGAAATAAGTTGCATGTAGAATCAGAAGAAGGTCATACATATATTATATGCATATACATACAGAATATACCTATTCACACTTTCATACAAAAAGTTCCCCAGTTGCATGTACAGACTCTTACCTTGAGACCCAAGCCAACCTCACCTGCAAATCGGTGCACCTGCTAAACAAAGGACTCGGCTCTTGTGCAAGCTTTCCACTCAGGCTTGCTGTCAGACGGCAGTTACTTGCTACAGGAAAAGCCGACTTACCAATAAAAACAATAAGCGGACCTTGGGCTCCAAAGTGAAAATTTTGACGTAACTGGGAAATAGCTAGGAACCGATGATGGTAGGTATAGAATTAGAAGAATGTTATACGTATACCTACATACATGCACATACCTAACAGTGAAAAGCTGCTGTCTCTGCCTACCCCAAAGAGAAAGAGGCGTGACTATATATATATGAGATATATAATCATGCCTCTTTCTCTTTGGGGTAGGCAGAGACAGCAGCTTTTCACTGTTCCAATGCTTCTGACAAATTCTACTGTGTAATTTTTTTTTTCGAGTTTAAACGCCCACGGGCTCCGCCCCATTGATGCCAACGATGAGATGGGTGTGTCGGAATCGGACCGAGTAAAACTTTGCGCGACGTTGCCTGTGGGATCGGGCTTGATCCCGCATCGGTGAGGTAGCAGGCGTGAGTAGTACACACTCGACACGCCTCCGTCTTGGTCTGCTTCTGTAAGGACGGCGAGTCGGCTAACTGCCGTCCTCAGGCCCCGACCATGGAGGTCGGTAGTTCCGGGCGTAGAGTCCGCGGCGTCCTCGCCGCAGACTGCGAATGTGTGTGTAGTATAATAGTATAAATATAATGTATAATACTGTCTTAACCATTCACTTATGTAGGTATATCGATCGATTTACGTTATTTTAGTGTAGACCAGTAGTATTTATCACAAACCTTAGTGCTTTAATAATACTACTGTATTAATATTTTTATTTTTTTATTTTGGTAAATAAATAAAAAAATCTTGCTAAGATCCTGTAGGCCACCATGAAAAGCGCATCCTTGCGGGCCCGCACGAAACACGGGTGAACCTTTTTTTTAGGAACCATTACGTTACTTCGGGTTTCGTTCTTTCGGTCGGGACCATAAAGTATGTTCAGGAGTGAATCAAACATCATGAATATATTTTTAATAAAAACTATATCACAAACCTTAGTGCTTTAATAATACTACTGTATTTTATATTTTTATTTTTTTATTTTGGTAAATAAATAAAAAAATCTTGCTAAGATCCTGTAGGTCACCATGAAAAGCGCATCCGAACGGGCCCGCACGAAACACGGCTAATTGATTGATTGATTGATAACGTTACTTAGGGTTTCGTTCTTTCGGTCGGGACCATAAAGTATGTTCAGGAGTGAATCAAACATATCATGAATATATTTTTAATAAAAACTACATTCCTTTGTATTGGATTATGATAACATTTCGACTTTCTGAAATAAGACGTTTAGTATCGTGTAGTAATTTTTTTTTTTGGCACGTTTTCAAATGTCCGAATTTTGCGGTTTCGGGCGCTCACCGGCTACGGGTACTCCTGACCTGGGTTTCCTTCAAAACGTCTTCGATCTGATTGGCATAAGTAGGCCTAGTTAGACCTTTACCGGGTTGCCCATTAAACCTCGTCTTCATACAAATGGTTACCCGGTTATGTAATCAAAACCACAACACGGGTAACACGTCATAGGGGCAGCTATTAAGGTTTTCTTATACTACTGAGGTAATTAACAAGCCCCCGGCCTACTTCAGGGTAAGCGGTAATCGACGGACGTTTACAATCTTAATACTTTGAGCTGTAATAGATAATTGTGTTAATCACTGTTAACTCTTATTTGTGCAAATAAATTATTATTATTATATTATTATTATTACTTACCGGTAAGAATCTTGACAATGTGCGCAGATATTTCTTGTTTTGTTTTTATTTTTTATTTTTATTTGGTATTTCTTGTTTTTTTTTGTTCTGTTTTGTGGCAAACGCGGGGCGTGACGGCAGAGGCGCTGCAATCAACCAATCAATAACTAATCACGGCCTCTAAGGGCTTGCGTCTTATGTTGACCAGTCCTTTTATTGCTTGGCCAGTTTACTGCACGTATTGATGTTTGTTTACGAAGTTTGTTTGTTAAATAACATACTTACCGCTTTCTTAGCAAATAAACTTAATATAATAAATAATAATAAATAAATAAATATTCTACGACATTCTACACGGCACTTTCTAGACCCAAAGTAAGCATAGTTTAACTAGCTTGTGTTATGGGTTCCAGAATGCGGATAAACATACTTATATACTTTTTTTTGGTAAATACATACATATTATACATAGAAACACCCAGACCAATGCAAATAGACATATTCATGCATACAAATATTTGCACTGAGCGGGAATCGAACCCGCGCCCCCTGTCAATAGCAGTCGAATGCACTACCGCTACGCCACAGATAGACAACAGACAGACAACATTCGGACGTAGCCGCGGATCCAAGACAGCTATTATAAATAATAGTGATATGATAGTTTGTATAATGCCGACATTACTGAGCTAATACGTCAGTATACAGCACATTAGTTACGCTTTCCTACCACGAGTTTTTATATTGACCGGTATTACTTTTATACACAAACGGGATTTTTATATATAATCACGCCTGATACGTAAAAAGGTTAGGCAGAGTTGTCCTTCTACTTCATACCAGCGCCAATCCCGGTAGCATCCAAATCTTGCAAGGTCCACTGTCCTACCCTTCCTGGGGTTATCCTCAGCTGGAGCTATACTTCACCCCGGGGTTATCCTTTCGAGGGCTTACCCGGGGTGCCTGGCAAAGGACACTTGGGGAGGACACCGTGTAGTTTTAGTCGGTCCGTTTCCGACACCGATGCGGTGGGGGTTTCACAAGTAAAAAAATACCTATTCTTTGTTATTTTTTTTTTCGTGCGGAAATCCCTTCGGATACCCCCCCGCCGGCCAGCGAGAGCGGTTATGTCGGGCTTGAACCGACTAAAACTGCACGCCGTCTCGGGCCCATAGAGCATATCCCTCGCACTCCGACTGACCCTGGGCGATCTCCGGTTTCGAGATGGCTCCCTCGGGATTGGGAACCACGGTGTCCCCGTCTTGCCGCGTGGCGCTAGCCGCCCCGCCGTCCCAGCCTGCTTCTACTCTTTCTTTCTATTATTTGGTTTATTTTGACTTTAGCGAGAGCGACTGCTGTCTGACCTCCCAACCCCGAGAGGAAAGCCTGCGCTGGAAGATGACTGCCTCCAGATGACGTTGACTTGGACGCTGAAGATCTTACCCCGTTCCCTGTTTGTTTGTTGTGTTTACAATGTTAGTAACAGCGGTATTAGTAGCGGTTTGGCATCTCTTTTCCTTGCTACACTATGAAGACTTGGAATTCTTTACCAGCAAATGTGTTTCCTGCTTTTTACAGTTTCGGGTCCTTTAAGCGGGGCGTGAAAAAGATGAGGCCGTCAAGCTGAAGGCCGTCATTGTAGCATTATTGATATCTGTACCGGTGTCCCTCATTCCTGAAACTTTGCCTTTAGCCTACAGTCAGGCAAGGTGAAGTCATATAAAATATATATATATAAAAAAACGCAAATGCCAACCCTACAAGTACAATTTGGATCAACATTCCTATGCAAGTCGTTACAAATCGATCTGGTCCGGATTTGCCGGGCTCGCGAACGAACTGGTTTCTGGAATGCCGAGCCAGTGCGCAATCTCACTTAGATTTGTAAACAAGTGTCTTACTATGCGCTTGTGAGCTTCGGACTTGCATTAGGCTTGAAATATACAGAAAAGTCAAGAGGTATAAGGCGTAATCAAAGCAAAATCGTACGTATTGACGCGATTTTCGTTTGCGATCGCGCTCGCCTTAAGCTTGTAGTTAGCTCACCTATTCTGTTCACGCAACGGGCCCAGTTGCATCCGGAGAACGCCCTCCTACTCTTTCTCGTGATTTGGCGTATTTAGGCTCTGTGGGCGAAAGTGCTGTTTACCCTCCCAACCTTGAAAGGATACCCTGCGCCAGAGCCTCGTCCGTCAATCAGCAGGTGTACCTGTTCACAGTTGAAATAGGCTTTGACCCTAACGATCTTGATGGAGCCACAAAAGCGCCCTTGGAGAATTGAGAATTGATACGGATATAAAATTACGAGTATACGGATATAAGATCAGCCTACACGGAATATAACATCAACAGGAACTTATCCACTCAAAAGAAACTACGAGTATTAAAAGCTAAATACATGCTCCTGCTTTGTAATAACTCTTTTCTTTTGTGAGGAGCTGGCGTCTGATATAAGTTTAAAAGAAAACCTAAAAAAAACCTTTAAAAGGAACTGCTCGTAGTTATCGCTTGTATATGCTACGACGATGCTGTCGAGATGTTCTACGTAATTCGCAATGCGATTGTCTTCTCACTGACATTAACTTTTGGGCTTATTCATCATCATCACAGCATTAGTCCCGGCTGCATCCGAAGCTTGCATTTTGGAGTCCTATTCCTCTTGATTTAGCTTATCATGACTTTTCGGGGAGTGAATGCCATCTGACTCCTTAAACTCGAAAGGCAAGCCTATGCAAGAGCCTCGTTCGTAAGTCGGCAGGTGTAACTCTTCACAGTTGATGTGAGCTTGCGTCTTGAAGATATGGTACGGCATTTATTAGCATAAGCCGATATTTCATACACACTAATCACACCATGAGTAGCCATTGCGCTACCGAGGCAGTCAGAAAACAATTTCATTTTAGATGAAAAATAAAACGGTATCTGATAATACATAACAAAAACATACATAACATAACTTCACGCCCGTATCCCCGAAGAGAGGTGTATTACACACTCACGATTTGCCAGTTATGTTTTAGGTTCCAATGTAATAGGGAGCGAGCCCATTGCCATCTACGGGGCACATTACTAAGCAAGCATAATTAATATTTTGAATACGCACATAACTACGAAAATCAGAGGTGTGTGCCCGGGGCGACTGGGGATCGAACTCGAGACCTCGTCTCGGCAGTCCGTTACGAACGCCACTGGGGTATCGACGCTGATAATATCTGATAATAATAATAATAATAACCTGGCAACACTGGGAACGAACGGACGACATTTTTGTGCCTGCAGAAAAATATAAAAATAAAACAATAAAAAGCTTTCCCAAAACCCAAAACCAAACTATAAATAAATTCCACAATGAAAATAGATATAATTTTACAATAGAATCCAATGAAAACTATAAAATACCAAATATAACATGAGAAGAAAATATGACATGACAATACATGACATCTAATGTCTGTCATATATAAAAACCAACAAAATAAAATGTAAAAGGACAGAAATGATCACAAGATCCCAGAAAAGGACAGCACGCCTACCATCTCCGGACTCGTCACTAAGCTCCGCCCCACAGCCAACCTCAAGTGGAATCCCTGAGGCGTCGAGCAGCAGCTCTAGTGACGAGTATTTCTCCCCACCGACGTCACCAACACCTGCGCGCCGGCGAGGGAGAGGCCGGCCCCCGGCCTGCTTGGGGTCCCGAGGCCCACCGGCCTCGAATAGGGCCCCCGCTGCCGGTGGTGTAGTGCGTCGCATGCGATGGACTCATATTATGAATGAGAATTGCATGCGCGCCTACTATGGGGCTACAGAGGGAGAAACCATTCGAACGGCGTATCGTGACAGGATGCTTGCTCGGTTTCAGGTCCTCGATCCAACCATCACAGTGTCCGCCCAACGATTGTCGGATCAAGTGCGAGCTATCCAGCGGTGTAACCTGTTGGATCAATCTGTGCTTGATCGGCTCCGCCTGGAGGCACAACCTACTCCCGCGACTCCTTCCTTGATACGGGACTCACCCACCGCGTCGTCAGCTCCGCTGTCAGGAGTGACACCAGCGACATCGGTGGAGCCCGTGGTCGATGATGGAGATTGTGTGAGTGCCACTGTTAGCACCCAGGTAAGTGAGCAATTGGGGAGGGCTTTGGAGGACGCTATTCGCCAGTATAGGTCCGCGCCTGAATCTAGGCCGCGTCTACCACGTCTGCCCACTCATAGGCGAAATCTGGCACTGATGGGAGCCCTGAATGATTTACTATTCCCGTACATGCGGGCTAGTAAAGATTTGTCTGATACCCACTCGATCATGTACTGTGGAGCAATCGCGGTGTGCCGCGTCGCTCGTGTCAAGTTTCCAGATACTGACCGGGCGCCGCGGCCCGCCGAGGTTGTACCCGCTTGGCAGGTACGGATCGAGCGGCGTATCAGCACATTCAGGACTCTCATTGCGAAGCTGGTCTGCTTCAGTCGGGGGAATAACCGCCCCCGTGTCATGCGTTTCGTGACTCAAGCATTTGCCGGGACCGGTATTCGGTGCCCGGATTTTGAGGCTAACGTCACGGAGCGCATTGACTACCTGAAGCAGAAAGTATATGCATGGGCAGCCCGTCTTCGCCGGTACAGA
Organism: Cybosia mesomella; assembly: GCA_946251805.1. Classification (NCBI taxonomy): domain Eukaryota; kingdom Metazoa; phylum Arthropoda; class Insecta; order Lepidoptera; family Erebidae; genus Cybosia; species Cybosia mesomella. The sequence continues at coordinate 10,404,566 of OX276415.1, forward strand.
GAGCGCGTGGATCGGTACTGGCAGAATCGCCTTTTCCAGAGTGACCAAAGGAAGGTGTACCGGAAGTGGGATGGAACCGCCCAATGTGTGGTCGATGAGGGGCTGCCAGGAGCCAGAGCCATGATTAATTTCTGGCGTGGTATCTGGTCAGCGCCCGTCGAACACACAGAGGGCGATTGGATGTGCGTTGTTGAGCGTGAATGTGGGAGCATCGAACCCATGGCGTCTATATCTATAGACCCCGAAGACGTGAGTTGTGCGATCCGTACGGCCCCGAACTGGAAAAGTCCTGGACCGGACGGGTTGCACAACTTCTGGATAAAGTGGATCCGGTGCTCCCATGGCCGCTTAGCGACGCAGTTCCAACAAGCCCTCGAAGTTGGCTCCCTTCTCCGGTTTATGACCACCGGGATCACCTTCTTGCTCCATAAGACCGGTAGTACCGTTGAACCTAAAAACTATAGACCCATCACGTGCTTGCCCACTATGTACAAGCTCCTTACATCCATTCTGACCATCAAAATTAACACACACATTGTTGTGAACAATATTTTGGCCCCCGCTCAGAATGGGTGTAGGGTTGGGTCTCGCGGTACTAAGGAGCTCCTCCTCATAGACATGACTATTAGCCAGCAAGTCCGGCGGAGCCGGGGGGCTCTGTCCGCGGCCTGGATTGACTACAAGAAGGCCTATGATTCGGTGCCTCACTCATGGCTGAGGAGGATCTTAGAGTTGTATAAAATCGATGCAACTCTGAGATCCTTCCTCAGTGCGTGTATGGGGCAGTGGACCACAGTCCTTCGTCAACCGGGCGGCGGGGAGATCTCCTCTGACCCCCAGGACTTCATAAGGATTGAGCGGGGCATCTTCCAGGGCGACTGTCTGAGCCCGCTTTGGTTTTGCCTAGCACTGAATCCTCTCAGCACTTTGTTGAGAGATTCAGGTCTAGGCTACCGGCTTCAGAGAGAGGGTGAGGTTATTAGTCATCTGCTGTACATGGATGACCTCAAACTTTTCACACTGAAACTTCCTGACCTGGTGGAGCAGCTGAAAATCACGCAGGTTTTCAGCAACGCCATTGGGATGGAATTCGGTGTGGATAAGTGTGCGGTCTTACATGTGCAGCGGGGGAAAGTTGTGAATTCTACGAATTTGCAACTTTCTGAGACTATGACTCTCAGATCTCTCTCTGAAACCGAAACCTATAAGTATCTCGGTATGGCAGAGTCTTTGGGTATCTCAGTAGTGGATATCAAGAAATCGGTGAAGGAACGCTTCTTCTGCCGCTTCACAAAAGTACTCAACAGTCTTTTGTCGGGCGGCAACAAGGTGCGAGCCTTCAACGGTTGGGTGATGCCTCTACTGACTTACTCCTTTGGCATACTGAGATGGACTCAGACTGAGCTAGACGCCCTGGATAGAAAGGTCCGTCAACTGCTCACTACTCATCGCATGCTACACTCGCGCTCGTCTGTTATGATACTGTACATCCCGCGGAGGTGGGGGGGGCCGAGGCTTTTTAAATGCCAAGAACCTCCACAACCGTGAGGTGTGCAGACTTAGGGATTATTTCCAGAGCAACGAATGCGGGATGCATCGTGATGTGGTGGCAGTAGACAAGGGTCTCACTCCGCTCTCCTTGGCGAACAAGAACTGGCGCAGACCGACGGTATTGAGCGTCATGGACCGCAAGACCGTATGGGAGGGCAAGGAGCTGCACGGGAGGTTCTATCGAGCCTTAACAGGGCCCAATGTGGACCTTCTGGCCTCGGTGAACTGGCTACCGCTTCGGGGACCTCTTTGGGGAAACTGAAGGGTTTGCCTGTGCAATTGCTGACGAGGTCATGATGACGAACAACTATCGGAAATATATCCTGAAGGACGGTACGGTCGACATCTGTCGGGCATGCCGTCGTCCCGGAGAGTCACTCAGGCATATTATTTCGGGTTGTTCTCATCTGGCCAACGGCGAGTACTTGCACAGGCATAACCTAGTGGCCAGGATCATCCACCAGCAACTTGCTCTTCGATATGGCCATGTTGAGTCTGAGGTGCCGTACTATCGGTACACACCGGTGTCGGTTCTTGAAAATAGTCATGCATTGCTCTACTGGGACCGCTCTATTATCACGGACAGGACTATTGCTTGCAATAAGCCTGATATCGTGGTAGTCGACCGGCCCCAGCGCCGGGCAATGATCGTTGACATCACCATCCCGCATGACGAGAACCTCGTGAAGGCTGAGAAGGACAAAATCAGCAAGTATCTTGACTTGGCTCATGAGGTTACCGCCATGTGGGATGTCGATTCAACGATCATTGTCCCGATAGTCATTTCGGCGAACGGGCTGATAGCGAAGAGCCTCGACCAACACCTCAAGAGACTCTCGTTAGATGGTTGGGTCAAGGGTCAGATGCAGAAGGCGGTCATCCTCGACACGGCACGCATTGTCCGGAGGTTTCTCTCTCTGTGACCCCGACCGCCGGTAGCTTGGGCCCTGCCACGCTGCCGGTGGAGCACTATTTTTTATATTTTTAAATAGATGTTTTTTTGTTTTAATATGTATTTAAAAATGTAATTTATAAGTAATTTTAAAGTGAATAAAGAGATAATAATAATAATGATTATCTAATAATAATCCAATGAATTAACGAATTAACGACATAGCATTTTAATTCGATTTGTTATAATATATTTTAAATGATGAAATGCCACGGCCATGATGTCATACGGCCTAGATTACCTTTAATACCGTTTAAACTATGATAAACCTGTTTAATGTATCATAAAGTTATCTCCACGTCTATGGAATATTCCGGCTGTTAAAATAAAAATTATGTATGTGCTTGAAGATATGAACTATAATTTGTTGATAGTTTTGTTCATAAGTCTTGTTATCAGTTATTTTAGGTAGGTGCATGATATACTAAAATTTTCAAAAGGGAAGCCGGTGAAAAGGAAATCAACGATCAGTGTTTCGACTTTTATCACCTTCGCTATACCTACACGTAATTTAAGCATTGATGTATAGGACAATGTTTCACATTGTATGATACACTAGTGGCTGTGGTGGTGACAATAAAATAGTAAAAAGCCTGTTGATTATGCTGAGGCTTTGCATCTATGCAAAGGGAAGCCGTAAGGAATCGGATTATACGGACCCCTCGCCACTGATGGAGCCCCATCAACCTGGTACCTGCTGATTGACGGATGAGGTTCTAGCGTAGGTTTTTCTTTTGGGATTGACGGGTCATACGGCTGTCGCGCTCGTAAAAGCCAATCAAACCGAATTAGGGACAGGAAGAGGAGAGCGGAGCCCGGGCATTGGATGCAACCAGGATTGGCACTCGGATGAAGAAGACACAAAATTGTAATAGTATTGCGATATCTATTCTATACTATTATAAAATTGAAAATTAGTTGTCTGTACATTGGACATATTTACCAGTCGACATCGATGGGGAGGAATTCTTTGACACATATAGTTTTTACTTTGTACATACTCTTTTTTTTAGGATGTAAATATTTTACTTTAAAATTATAAATTATTTTACCATAAAAATAACTTTGTCAAGTACAAAAAAAAGAAGTTAAATTATAGATTCTGAAAAAAAGTTTTTTTTGGAATTCTTGTCTGTTTATCTGTTTGTTCACGATCGACGCAAAGACTACAGAACACGTAAATTTGGAGCAAATCAGCAAAGACAATAGCTTTTCATTACTTTAAAATATATAAAATACAAGCCCGACATAACCGCCCCCGCTGGCCGGCGGGGGGGTATCCGAAGGGATTTCCGCATGAAAAAAAAAAAAAAAGTACTGACTGTTGTTCCGCTTGCCTGGGAATCCTTTATTCTGGAAAATTGTTATTTTCCGAAATAAGGTTCATTATCATCTTCCTCATTGTGATTTACCAGTTGCTCGGCTTGCAGGTGAGTTGGCTTGGCCCTCAAGGTTGTTGGTAGGGGCGCTGGACACCTTAGAAATCACTACATATTATAAAATTGTAGATTAGTTGTCTGTATATTGAATATATCTAAAAGAAATACTTGGGTTATGTTAAATAAACGATATTTAAATTCTTGTCTGTTTGTTCGCGATGGACGCAAAAACTACTGAACGGATTTTGATGCAGTTTTTTTTATTAGAAAGGTCTTGGCCGAACTTAAAATCTGCCGTATGTTTGATTGCAATTGGTTAAGTAGAACCGGAGATATGAACAAAAAACTGTAAACTACTACCGCGGGGACGGAGCCGTGGCCATCAGCTAGTACATACCGCTAGCTACATAATATTAACACGAGTGGTCGTCCATTTATGGAATTTTAAACATAAGCCGAGGAGATGGGTATTGTTTGATTTACTGAAAAACTATTCTCGGGCATGTACAGAACTTATGAGTACTAAGATTTCATCGCAATGTAATAAATGAAATGGGAACATTAAGGCATCAACAAAAATCTTTTTTTACATAATACACGTACGTACCTATAGATAATTGTTTCTACAACTGTACACGAAATAGCAACACAATGTCAAGTTCAAAAACAGATGCTGCTATAAGATATCACAATTGTTGTTAATCTCACGCACTTGAGACGAACAGAGAAACATCCGTTCTGAATGTAAACAATGCCACAGGACAAGCCATAGTGACAATACACTAGGTAGGTACTTTCGAATGAAGATACTTATACCGTAAATGTAGATAAGGCGTGTGGTGCCTTATCAAGATCTTCGATCTCAAACCAATCGTGCGGAAATCTTCTCGGGTACCCCCCGCCCGCCAGCGGGGGAGGTTAAGTCGGGCATGAAACGACTAAAACTGCATGCCGTTTCGGGTCTTCCCTGCACTCCGATTGATCTAGGTTTGTGGGAGGGGGGGGGGGAGCGTCACACGGCCTCCATAGCTAGGAATTAACATTATCTTATCCAAGATTACCTAGTTGACGAACATTGTTAGTTACTTAAGTACAATACAGGGGACGTTAATTAAAATGTAATAAAACCAGTATTTATAGCAAGAATTAATGAGATATTAATAGACAATGAAGCTTTCATGGAATTAAAAAGAAAATGCATTATCTTTATTAGGTATCACGAGATAGCTAGGCAAAAACAAATAATACTTATACGATAAACAATCTCTACAGATTTCATCTAAGTGTGACGTTTGAAAGATTATATTTATGAAGAGACTGGCTCCGCCCGCGTGAGGTACTAATCCCGTTCCCGCGACCCACTGAATTCCCGGGATAAAAGTAGTCCACTTTTTTTATGTATTAAGATAAAATTTCAGTGAAGTGGCTAAATTATTTTAATTCTTAAAGTTGTTACAACATGTGTCATTTAATTTTGTCGTTTACTTGCGTGTTATTTGTAATTACATATTTATTTTTAGTTAATTATAAAAAAGTCACTTGAAAATTCATGTCCGTAACACGTGAAGTATTTTGTTAACAAATTTAAAACAAATATTGCTTTAAATTTGTTAAATTTGAAATAAATTAAATTTTAAGTCTAAAAAAATAAAAATAAATAATAAATTTAGTTTTTAACACTTTCTTATTAATTATATTTTAAATAAGCATATTTTATTTGAAAAAGGTTTAGATATATATATTAGGTCGTTACATATGAAATTGCCGTTTTTCTTGAAACAATTGGAGGAAACCCAATTTTCAGTAGGTACTAACATTTTTGCATTTTTTTAGGAATGACAAATTCAAATTTCATGATTTTTTTGTGTATGAATGAGACAACATTAAGCTAACAAACAGCAACTTTTATTACATTTTTGTAAAGTGACAACTGTTAAGTAATACGAAATTTATCATCAAAATGGATAAGTACTGTTTTTGAAGATCGAATTAATTTATCAAGCGGCCAATAAAAACAAAATTTAATACAGAGTTGTAAAATCTTGAAATCAACAAACAAAATATAAATTATAATGGAAATAGCTATTAAATTACAGCAATAACGAACTCATGAATTTGTAAGAAAATTTCGGCAATTTCATAGGTAAATCTATACCACCTATTATTTATTTTTGATACAAACTTTCTCCTTTACAGCTCTCCTAAACAGCCTTCGGGCAAAAATCTTGACTATGTACTCTAAATGCGCAGAATGAGTTTTCAGGTCTCCTTGGTGGTAAGCGCGGACGCGACGGCGGCGGCGTGCCGATCAACCAGTTATAGATTTACTAGGAATTCAGTGCAGGGTGCGACTGAAATAAATTGTGCTGAGCGAGCAGGACTCTTACTTGAAAATAAGACAGCTTACTACGGTCGCGCGCTTAGCTAAGGCCGCGCGCTCGTGAAACTGTTTTTCGGTGATTATTCCCCAATGGTACATTGTATTTCAACAGTTGACCCCTCTAAACACTCAGCGGTGTCTACACTATCACCATGGCAAATTTGGTCAAGATCGGTATTGTGGTTGGCGGAGGAGTACAGTCTCGACCAAACGGCTTAGCCACATATAAGAGACAATTAAATCTAATCACGGATTCAAAGGGCTCGCGTCATTGGTTGATCATTCCTTTTATTGAGTTTGAGTCAGTTAGTGCATATACGGGAACTTATTGACGTTTATCAAGATTGTTGCCGTAAGGAATACTTCAATTCCATTATGAACAGCCTAGTGCTTCCTTTGGTACAGAATAATCACTCACAAAGCCATACAAATAAATAAATAAATAAATATTCTACGACATTTTACACAGCGCATTCTCGACCCAAAGTAAGCATAGTTTAACTAGCTTGTGTTATGGGTTACAGACTGCGGATAAACATTTTTTTCTAAATACATACATATTATACATAGAAACACCCAGACCAATGCAAATAGACATATTCATGCATACAAATATTTGCACTGAGCGGGAATCGAACCCGCGCCCCCTGACGTAGCAGTCGAATGCACTACCGCTACGCCACAGAGGCCGTCGAATCGGCATTATTCATACGATTTACTGCATTCACCATCCTTTCTATAACAAACTACATGCAATTTTGACACTACTTATTTATTTCTGTTCTGTTTCCCTTTCATTTTTGGTCATAAAAATAACATACAGTTATTACTTTATTATAACTTTCGTCTCGCTTGCACTCATCTCAATCACCAATTATTCTATTTCACTGCTGGACATAATGCCTCACTGTATCCCGGTTATCCCAGCAACCTTTTGAGATCGTCAGCCCATCTGACTAGGAGGCGTCTCACATTTGCACACGTCCATGATAGACCACGGTAACCGCTTCCCATCAGGTGGGCCGTGTGCTTTTCTACCACCTAAATGGTATAAAAAAAACAGTTTACCGATTCGCGGTCTCTACTCCTGTGATTAGTTTACACACAGTGATCAGTTTCTTCAGGTGAATTTCACCGATTTTGTTAAAATTTGGCATAGAGTTTGACTTATATAACCTGACGACCTGTATGTATGAAGCCCGCGGCTTCACCCGCTATTAATTCTGATCTAGTTCCCGCTACCCATGGAACTCTATACCACCACCACAACCTATATAATAAATACAATTCCACCATACATCAATTTGTTATATCTCAAAGGGTTTTCGTTGTAAGCTCCCAGATGGCTTATTTTTTTCCGACACCTACAAATATCATTATATTTTAACCAATGTTGACAAATAATATACGGCCGCGCGCTCGTGAAACTGTTTTTCGGTGATTATTCCTCAATGGTATATTGTATTTGAACAGTTGACCCCTCTAAACACTCAGCGGTGTCTACACTATCACCATGGCAAATTTGGTTAAGATCGGTATTGTGGTTCCGGAGAAGTACAGTCTCGACCAAACGGCTTAGCCACGTATAAGCTTGACAAATAATATACCAAAATCTTGCTCGAAAACAACTCTACCCATTGGTGAAAACAGCATAAAAATCGGTGCAGTAGTTTTTTAGTTTATCGCGAACAGACAGACAGACAGACGCGGCGGAGAACTTTTTTTTATAATATGCAGTGATTTCGAAGGTGTCCAGCGCCCCTACCAACAACCTTGAGGACCAAGCCTCACCTGCAAGCCGAGCAACTGGGAAATCACAATGAGGAAGATGATATTGAACCTTATTCCGGAAAATATTTTTTTTCCAGTATAAAGGATTCCCAGGCAAGCGCAACAACAGGCAGTACCTAGTATTTTATATATGTTTTAAAGTAATATAAAGCTGTTGTCTTTACTGGCTCTACAATGGTTTTGAGAGCTGTGGGATGATAACAATAACCCGTTCACATGCTATATTCATCATCATTTTTTTTATAATATTCGTTGGTGTTTGTTCCGGCATCACACAAAAAGTGGCAGCTAGGCGAGACGTCAGGTTTTTAATCAATGTACTTATACATATGCTTACGTCGTTCTCTCTACGGGGTAGGCAGAGATAACAGTCCGCCATTTACTTCTGTCCTTAGTGTCCCTACATATCTCGTCTGGAGGCTCCGATTGTACCTACTAAAAAGTTGTCTTCTTCGTCCGAGCGTCAATGTGGAGCCCGGGATCCGCTCTCTTACTCCGCCTATGGATATTTTGTTTTGGCTTTGGCTACATGAGCGAAGAACTGCCGTCGCTAGATGATGATGATTGCAGTTAAGTAATAAACCGGCCAAGTGCGAGTCGGACTCGCGCACGAAGGGTTCCTTAGTTATCCATACAATGGAAGCCCCTCTTTATTTATTTTATACCCGGCATAGCCGTTTATTGGTGGCTGAACTCCTCCGTAACCACTCGCGCGATCTTGACCAAATTTGCCACGGTGATAGTGTGGGCCAGTGCCAGGAGTGTTTTGAAGCGAGATGGTTCATGTCCGATGTACCACTGAGGAATAATCACCGAAAAACAGTTTCACGAGCGCGAGGCCTTTTTTTTTACGTGCGGAAATCCCTTCGGATACCCCCCGCCGGCCAGCGGGAATGGATATGTCGTGTCTCGACTAAAACCGCACGGTGTCCTCCCCAAGTGTACGTTGCCGGGCACCCCAGGTAAGCCCTCGAAAGGATAACCCCACGAGCGCGAGGCCTTAACTAAGCGCGCGACCGTAGTAAGATGTCTTATTTTCAAGTAAGAGTCCTGCTCGCTCAGCTCAATTTATTTCAGTCGCACCCTGCACTGAATTCCTAGTTTTAATTTCATTATTTATTTTTGAAGTGAATATACAACTAAATATTCTGTTGATACTTCAACCGTCTACCTGTTGCAGTTATTAATATCGGGCAATAAGCAGCAAAATATCACGTTTGCTGTATGGGAGCCCCCCTTAAATATCTATTTTATTCATTTTTCAGCGTTTTTTGTTATAGCGGCAACAGTAATACATCATCTGTGAAAATTTCAATTGTCTAGCTATCACGGTTCATGAGATACAGCCTGATGACAGAAGGACGGACGGATAGCGGAGTCTTTGTAATAGGGTCCCGTTTTGACTTTTGCCCTTTGGGTACGGAAACCTTCAAACTATCATAAATATGTATACTATATCAAATTTGAAGCACAAATAACTATTAAAACAGCTTAATATGACAGAACAGGAAATGCTCCACATTTTATTGTCCCTTATTGCACCAATCAAGACTGTGCACGGTCATTGAATAGGTACTTGAATACAAAATTATGTATTACTTAACATACTTGTGTAACCAGTAACCACCGCTCACTTACATTGAGAAAATCTATTAAATACTTTAAAATTTAAAGAAACTTTCCTCGGTATTAATTTTTTATTTATTAGATGTAGTGACGGCGACGATAGGAAAGGAATGATTCGATGGTTCGGACACGTAGAGAGAATGGATGAAAGGAGATTGACAAAACAATATAATATAATACGAACACCCACGATTCGCCAGTTATGTTTAGGTCCCAATGTAATAGGGGGCAAGCCTATTGCCATCTACCGGGCACATTACTAAGCGAGTGATAATCAACATTTCATTTCATTTTCGTGGGTGTGCAATACACCTCTGCCTACCCCTTCGGGGATACAGGCGTGAAGTTATGTTATGTTGTTGTTATTTTAATACGAAATAATAATGAAGCGAGGGTGAATGGGTATGGGCAACCCGGTAAGGGTCGACCTAGGCATACGCATGCCAATCAGATCGAGGACATTTTAAAGAAAAGCCGGCAGTGGCGAGGAGTTCATATATGCTGATTCCTTACGGCTTACCTTTGCAGAGATGCAAAGTCAAAAGCATGAGCTTCATCAACAGGCTTTTTAAAGACATTGTTCTATACATCAATGCTTAAATTACGTATATAGGTGGTAAAAGCCGAAACAGGCTTCAGAAATTTTCGCCGGGTTAAGAGTACCCGCAACCGGCGAGCATGAAAATGATTATGAATGTCTAGAATGAAGATGTATGACAGGAGCAAGTGGAAACAAATGGTCTATGCCTACCTTATTACGAAATAGGCGTGACTGTATGTGTGTATGTTGAAAAAACGGTCAGATAGAATGTTGTATGAAAGGTTAAATGACGATACAGATAGCTCATGAACAGTTTAAGGACAGAAGCAAATAGCAGACTGTCGTCTCTGCCTACTCTGGACAAAAAGGGCGAATAAAGATATTAACAACTTCAACATGTATCGTTTCATTGAAAGATTGCTATATTATACCCACTATGGAGTACATCATTACTTAGTTTTATTACCCACAGTATACTTATATAGGTATTACTAGCTGATGCCCAAGGCTCCGCCCGCGTGGAGGTCGTTAATCGTTTTTTGGCCATATGTCTGGTTCTACTTAACCAATTGCAATTTGCAATCAAACGTCCAAATCAAAAGTCTGACCAAGGCATTCCTAATAATTAAACGCATCAAAATCCGTTCAGTAGTTTTTGCGTTCATCGCAAACAAACAGATAAATAAACAAACAGACAAGAATTCCAAAAAAAATATTTATGTGTTCAGTATCGTTCATTTAACATAACCCAAGCATTTTTTTTAATATCTTCAATGTACAGACACGACTAATTTACAATTTTATAATAGTATAGAAAGGTAGATTAGCACGCTGATCTCATATTGTAATCTAACCTTTCTTTTGAGATTTAGGCTGAGTCATGGTCGCCTACACAGAATGTAATCATAATGATTAATCTAGAACACTAGCAAAACCTGTCAAATGCAATAATAGATCACTCATTTATCAAAATTCATTTGGTTTTTTAATTCCGGTTCTCACAGCTGTCAAGACTGACAAAACAATATCTTTGTCTATGGTTTTAATGGTCCATTTTATTTGACGCTGTCAACTTGAAGGTTTTACACAAGGTCGTCGAATCACGTAGTGTTGCTATATCGGCGGATATTACCGTGTATGAGGGTCATTCATTGGTCAATGGTTTCTTGGTTAATTACTAGTTAGGTGCGTGTAGATTTTTGAAATCATTTCATATGCATAAATAATGCCTGGGAGCTATAATTATAGCAATAATCTGCCCTATTCGTTTTTTAGTTAAGTAAGAATTTAATTTAGTACAAGCAGGTGCGTTTTCTATTTGAGTCTGTAGCAAAGACAGGGTAGACATTGTCAAGGCCGCCTAACTAAGGTAGGCCCCGCCGCCTTCAGCAAGGCGGACTAATATAAGCCCCGAGAGACCCAAGGCCTTGAATACTCTTTCCATATACCTTACGATAAAGATGCTCTGCACTTTGCCTCACCACCCATGTTGTCAGATGTCACATTTCCTCTTCAATATTCTATCCTGAACGTATTTAGAATATAAATATAAGATAATTATCTACCTCAGCTAACACTAAACGGATGCAAGGCACCTTGCCTGCCTGACCGATGATGTCATAACCTCAAGTTATCATACCGCGGTGTAATCACCAACAACAACCTTTTGATTCAGCTAGGTATATGAACCGAGCCGAGTAGGTAAAGCTTGTGTGACCTTAGCTGTCATTTGAAGACAGGCACATAAAAAAAAAACTGATTTGTCTTTGGTTTTAATTTTTTTCTTCTTAATTACTGTCATTTAGAGGTGTTATTTTTTAGCTGCGGGGTGCCATTTAACGCAATATGCATAAGTTTAAAATGGGTATATGTACCTACACAAATGCGTCGGTAGCTTACTGGTTAAGGAGTCGACCTTACGATCTAGAGGTCCCGGGTTCGAATCCTGGCCATTACACTACCGATGTGAACCCACTCCTAACACAAGCAATTTACTTAGCTGAAGGGGTTAGGGGAATTAGTAATTTCAGTTACTAATATTCTTAAAAAAAATATGTAACGAATAAACTCTATCGAAGAATATCATAATAGCCTGCATAAGTTCTTTTTTTTTAAATTTATTTATTTATTCAGCAAAGACACATTTTTTTACAATATGTTATTGCGCCAAACTGCTAAGGCAGTTTGTAGGCGCTACGCTCATATGCAGTATAGTAATTAAATGGGGTAGCATTTCATCCACCTAACTTATTATATACTATATACTAATTGTTATTATCATGATAATTTTATTGCACGATGCAACTTTGATATTATTGCATCATGCCATAAACAAATCCCTACGCACTAGGATCTACAGGCCCAATCCAACCTCACCCTGCTAGCCGTTACTTACATCTGCTGATTGACGAACGGACGCGGCTCTGGCGCAGGGTTTCCTCTCGGGGTTCGGAGGTAAGACGGAAGGCGCTTCCATAAAAGTCGTATTAGCCAAACCTCGACCCCCGGGCTCCGAGGTGAAGGCCTGGGATGTAACTGGGAAACAACGCCAAGATGATGATTGTTAAGATTGAAAACTGAATGTTTTTTTTTTATATTTAGTTCGTCAGATTGACTGCACCCCGCCTGATGGTAAGCTGAGGTGAAGTCCAAAAAGTAGTGGCCACTATTTCCAGAGATTGTCCTTAGAATGGTGGCCCCTACCTAGACGGCCTCAACAGATGTTTTTTTACGCCCCGCTTAAAGATTAATAATTGTAGGTAGAAGGGAACACATGTGTGGGTAAAGCGTTCCAGTGTTTTATGGTCCGAGAAAAAAGGAGTCACCAAACCGCTTGGTTCGCGATGGTATCGATAGCACTGTATGAGGATGACACGTCCTGCACGTGTAATTCAGGACAAGAAGGGAGAAGGAGGAATTAATTGGAATAGCTCATCGGAACATTTACCTCATTATTAATTTCACATCATTAATACATCATTATTAATTTACTTCATTCATTAGTCGGTTAGATTTGTACACTGCAACTTACCGTATTCTTGACGAGATAGTACCCGCCGTGTGGCTGTAACAACACAGGCTGTACTGTATAAAAATGCGTAGGTGTATGTACCTAAATAGGTATACGTAAGAATTACGGTAGATGATGGCTCCAGCGTCGCCCCGGAGATAATTATATCTGAGAATTTCGAATATCTGGGACGTGTCTAGGTAGCTCAGTTGGTCAGAGCATACCTAGACACCTAGTAAGGGACTGGTCGCGGGTTCAAGTCCCGTCCTTGATGTTCTCTTTTTCCGATCTAAATCTATTATTTATTATTATTATTTCCAACGGGGACGCCGGTGACCTGGCGGGTGATCAGCCCTTCCTCAGTGGGTCATTTCACCCATAATTCCCTTTTGGGAAGGACGTGGTTTCCCAGCAATCACGGCGTTCCGTCGAACCTACCTGTATCCTTGCAAAATCTTAAGATCTGGTCCACCTTCTAAATCTAAAGTATACATGTTAAAAAAAAACATTTTCTATTATAACACGTGTGGATACTCATTTCAATAGATATGATTGTTGAGTGGATTTTATGTCTTCGTCGTGTACCTATGCACACGTTTTTAGTACCTAGCTATACCTAGCATCTCATCTATGAGTACATCTACCTATAAATAAAATTGAAGTGTCTGTTTGCATGCGGGTAATTTTTATCTCTTGTGTTACTTGTTATTTATAATAATGTGTGGTAAACATACCTACTTAAAGTAAATTGTTCATAGAGCGTCGGCAACGTCAACCTGCTCGAGAGATTCTGGGTCTCGAATCCTGACCATTACACTACCGACGTGAACCTACTCCTAACAATTGCGATTTATCTTAAATGGAGGGGTTAGCGGGAATATTAGTAAATTCCGTTACCAATATTAAAAAAAAAAAAAGAAATCAAACCATATTCTAAAACGTATCTCGTGTTTGTCCACAGCGAGCTCGAGTTCGCCGCGTGAAGCTATGGGCTCGGGACTTCACCGGTCTAGGCTTCAAGTGCGGTGGCGGCGCAAAAGATGGCGTCATCGTGCACTCAGTACTCAGAAGTGGACCTGCTGCCGCGGCCAAATTGCAACCAGGTAACCATACGCAGGTGATTGATGTCTAAGCCAACGCCATTTGCCAGTCGGGGCACCTGCTACTCAAAGGACGAGGCTCTGGCGCAGAGCTTTTTCTGAGGGTTGGGAGGTCATATGGCAGGTGCGCCCGGAAAAGCCGACATACCAATCAAAAACAATAAGCGGACCTCGGGCTCCAAAGTGCAAACTTTTGCAAAAAACGTGTGATCCAGAAGCCACTGGTTCAAACCCGTAGTAGATAGGCCGAAATGGCCGGTCACTACCTACGTGAATCCACTCCAAACTCAAGCAGTAAGCTTAGCCTGGAAGGGTTTACGGGAATAGGCAGGAACAATTACAATCCCCTTCTGCTTCTGTCCTTACACACTTCACGAGCTTCCTCTATTGACATTGTTAACTTATGTTCCTAACAAACGCTTCAAAAATAAACGGTACATCAATCTCACCCTTTAGGGGAGTTGCGCGTGATGGCACGTAACGTAACAAAAACATTATTATCACGTAGTTTAACCAATCACAGCAGACTAAATGTCAAAGGCATTAAGCACTTGACATTTCGCCAAGGGGACTTTCCACCAAAAACAACATTTTTATAATGTCACATATTTGACTTTTGACATTCGATTAATTATTTTATTCTGTCGTTTGAACTTTTTAATATTCGTAGATATGATAAACTCTGTCAGAGGCTAGTAGTAATAATTATAACTAGTATTAGTATAGTTTACAGAGCTAATAATCACGCGTGTTATTAAAACATCTAATGTATGGATCTGGTATAAACAAGCCAAATAAATAAATAAATAAATATAAATAAATATTGTAGGACAAAGTACACAACGCCACGGGTTCTAGAATGCGGATAAACATACTTAAATACGTTTTGTTGTAAATAAATACATATTATACATAGAAATACCCAGACCGATGCAAATATACATATTTGCACTGAGCGGGAATCGAATCCGCGACCTCTGGCTTAGCAGTCGAAAGTATTACGCCGCAGAGGTCGTCAAATAAATATAAATAAGTAATTAGAGGGGTTCACTAGTAGACATTGTAAAGTTCGAAATGTTGAAGCAATTACTATTGGAAGTTTGTTAAATTCGACTTTAGTAGTTAGTTATTTTTTAGTACTGAACTAATAAAACTATATTTTACTTAAAGAACAGAGAGTTGATAGTTGACAGTTGAGTTGAAACAAGATTATTTTATTCATGTAGGTACCTTTTTTTTTTCGTACGGAAATCCCTTCGGGTACCGCCGGCCAGCGGGGGCGGTTATGTCGGGCTTGAGCCGATTAAAACCGCACGCCGTCTCGAGTCTACAGACGCCGAGGTGTAAAGTTACCCATAGGGCATATCCCTCGCACCCCGACTGACCCTGGGCCATCTTCGGTTTCGAGATGGCCCCTTCGGGTTTGGGAACCACGGTGTCCCTGTCTTGCCCCGGTTTGGGGGAGGGGCGTAGTCGCCCCACCGTTCATGTAGGTACCTACATGAATAAATAATCTCATTTCAAATGATTTCACTCCACATTTCAGGTGACAAGATAAAAAGCATCAAGATCGAATTCACGGGTACTCCATTAGAAGATGCCGTAGGTATCCTGTCTCTTGCGTCTCCGTATCCGGTGGAGCTGGAGCTGATCGAGGGAGGACGGGCTAGCGGGGCGGGGAAGGGAGTGCAGCATCCCCTGTTGAAGCGCGCCGGATCTACCAGCGATGTTAACACGGTGAGCATATCATTTATCGACAGATACATGGTTTAGGAGTCGGCCTTACGATCGAGAGGTTCCGGGTTCCAATCCTAGCCATTTCACTACCGTTGTGAACCCACTCCAAACGAGCAATTTAGTTCAGCTGTCGGGGTTAGGGGAAATACCTACTAGTCATTTCGGTTACTAATTTATGGATTTATGAAATTGAAGTGCCTGTTTGTAATAGTAATATAACAAATTTTTAGTAAAGGCTAAACACGGTACTTATACGAAAAATCACCGGTTAGGCGCGAATTGGACTCACGCAGTGAGGGTTCCATACACAACTGAATAAAAGGACAAACTTAACGTTGCGTTTGGAAAATTGGAGATACCAATAATGGACCGATAAAGGGCTCTACTCCAATATGTTCAACTATCTGTTCAACCAGTACGCTGGCCACATCTGGACGAAGTAGTGGGCATAGCTAGTTCAACACATAATCAGGCAGGGACTTTAGTTCCACGTCTAAGTAATCCGATATTTCCTTACGAGCCATGTAGTACGTCTTGTAAAAAGAAAGTAATTATTTACTACAAGATAATCTATTAAGTAAACAACCAAGTACATCGATTGCTAGACACAATGCGTGAAGGAAGTTTATCATACAGAAGCAGCGTTCTAGTCTTATGTTATCGAAGTTAACAATGCATGTTTAGAATACAATGAGTGCTGGAATGTCTGGGCTTCTATTGTTTGTGGCACTAAACAATGGCGGTTCATGTCAGATATTAGTGACGAATGTCTACGCCTATGGATTTTTAATATAAGACATTTAGTTTCTATTTCCTGCTTCAGCATGGTCTTCATGGACTTTTCAAACCCATTCTCATTTCATTTTTCTTTGTTGTGCCATTATTTGTGTCATTTTCACTTCTAAGGGAGTGACTGCCGTTTGATCCTCCAACCCCGAAAGGGAAGCATCTGCATCTAGGGGAACATCTATTTATCGATATACCTATAAAGAATCTGTCCAACTGAGAATGCCCTTCTGTTGTGCAGTTATTTACAATTATTACATAGAAATGATATGTTACAGAAAAAATATAAAATTGTTCACATTGTAGACCCCTGCTTTTTTCGAAAAATTGAAATCTAAACTATTTTAGTTCGGTTAAAATATGCTCAGAACAGTTTTACTGGAACTATAATTTGTGCATTGTGAAAAATATGCATTTTCAATTGCAAAGTATCATCAGGCGCAAGGTACTAATTGATTTATATTGTTTTATTTCCAGCTCGAGAAAGAAGCGAAGCTGTTGCACCCGCCAAAGTCACCGAACACGTCTAATTCCAACAATTCCACCTTAGAGACTAAACAGAGTAAATCAGGTATCAAGAAGATCTTATCAGATAAGATCATCACCTCTACCACACTGGAAAGAACTAAGAAAGAGAAGAAAGAAGGCATCACTACACTGGAAAGAGAGAATGAAAAGAATAGCAAGCTGGCTAACAAGTCCAGACATTCTGACATCTCTTCAGCTATGAACAAACCAGAGAGAAATAAAAATAGGCACTCAACAGGCAGTGACATCCAAATAATTCAGCCAGAGAACGGAATAGCAACACAACATATTGAGCAGTCAGAAATACAGAAACGCGAATATGATCCGAAAAGGGCAATGAAATTTGGTATAAGAGTTTTACCCCCAAATGTACCTGACGATGGTGTCCTAAAACATAAAAGTGTTGAAAATGGTTCAGTTGCCACTAATAGTGGCACAGTAATAGTCGAAAAAAAATCTATTGATGAAATTGATAAGCCTGAACCTCAAAGACCTGCGCCTACTGTGCAAATCAAACATGAAAACGAGACAGAACAGAAAAAGCCTGTAGTCGCTAAAAGGCGAGAGAAGATGGCTCCACCAATTCCTAATGCTCGAGTGAAAACTAACGAATCAGACACTAGTGTAAGTCTAGAAACATCTAGAACTTCGGAAACATCGAAAACTTTTGAAACCTCTACAACTACATTCAGTAGAACCGACCTTAATTCAAGTGGAATTAAGAGAGATGAAAATGGAATTCCTCAGGAACTGCCACAACATATGTTAGACGCTGCAAACGCGGCTAGAACGAATCGAAAAAGTTCTTCTGAATTTATTTTTGACAAAGAGAAAACTGACCATAAAAAAGAGGAAGCTCCCAAACCTAAAAAATCTAAAGGCAAGGCTCCTTCGCCGCCTGATCTCGACAGAAATAAAACAGACGACAGCATACTTGAACAGCTCAAGAGAGTAACCGATTTCCTGAGCAGTGAGAAACATCACTCGAGTTTATTACATGATGATTCCACAATATCAAGCAGGTCTGGAGCTTCAGTTGTAACACAAATAAATACATCGACACCCAAAGTCAATAAGACTAAGAGTACGTCACGTCTCGAAGAGTCCATTAATTTCAGTCAAGATGATATTGATGACATTGTGTCAAAACCATTCAGGAGAGAAAGTGATTCCCTTAACAATTTCTTCGAAGATTCTAAATCTAATATGTCTTCAAATCAAGATGTACACTCAGTGAGATCTTTAAACCATAGTGATAAAAGTGACAAAGGGTCCACAACGATAGAACTCAATAATAGTGACATCACTATACATAGTTCTCCAATTAACGAGACAATACACTCAGTATCGGACAATGTGTCAATTTTGGATGAAAATGAACGAAAAGCAGCTTCATTAGGTGATTTATCCAGATTTGAATTAAGAACTAAGTCGAGCATACAATCTACAGGGACTTTAGAAAGAGCACAGAGTCTAGATATTTCTGCTGAAGACGCCGAAATAGAAGAGGCTACTTTATCACCTAAGAAAAGAAAGGCTATGTCTGTAGTCGAAACTTCTTTTTATGATTCATCCACTCAAGATCATCTACCAGAAATGATAGATTCTGATCAAGGGATAGTTATTAAACATAAGGAGCCACGCCTCAGTCTAAATATCGCTAAAACGTCAGCAATGGAAGGCCTCAATACTTTTCAGAGAAACCGGCTCAAGAAAGCTTCAGAGTTTGGTAACTTAGAAGACGCTATTGTGAAGGGATCAAGTAGCTCAGTAGATTCTGAGAAAAATGAAGAGCATAGTCACACGAAACCAAAAGAATTTGAGTTGTACAAAGAGACGGAACACGAAACATCCGATCATTTGGCTAGAAGAATAATGGATGAAAATATGAAAGTGCATTTGAAACTGGTTTCTGAATTCGCCAAATCCACTTCAGATGGCAGTAACATGAGTTCCTTAGACAGCACTCAAGAATTGCCTCCAGTTATTGAAAAGCCTTCCACTACATCGACAAAATATGAAGAGAAATTAAGCATGACTTACGACACGAATATTCCAGATGATCTTAAAATGTCCCGCAGCACTTACGCAAATAGTTTAGAGAGACCAAAATCAGACATGATGAAGAAGTTGTTAGCTAAAAATCCAATTTTAAACGTACACATTGACCAAAGTGGCGAAACGCACAAATATGAAGCTAGTACCAGTAAAGAGGCCGCTCCAATGACAGACGCACATAAATCAGCCTTGCATCAACCTGATATCGTGAACTTTGATCTTAAAACTAGCACACAAACTGAAAAAGTGCGAGATTACGATGATTTCGTTAGTAATATCAGAGTAGGATCCAATAACAACAGTTTGAAGTACAACAAAAAACTTGAGACTTTCTCAAGTACAGAATGGACAGATCCTAAAGCCAAGACCAATGTAGTAACAATAACTACAGAAAAAATACAACCGGTCGAAGAGAAACGAAAATCTTATACAAAGTCTATCGAAATTGGCGAACCTAGCGTAAGAGTGATGCCTCCTGATGTTCTGGAAGGCATTAGAAGGAGACACGACGAAAAGGAAAACAGGACACTTTATATGGAACCCGCAAATATGTCAATTACTATGACGCAGGAACCTATACAGAAAAATGTTACTGTTAATGTTGCTGAAGATGACTTTGGCAATAAAGTCATCACTCAAAACGTAGAAAAAATCTCCACTAAATACATCACCACAAAAACTGAAGTGCCTTTACAAATAGAGCAAGTCAGTTTCGGTATTATGAGAGGAGGGCAGATAGACACGACGAAATTAGAGGAAGGTGAAGTTAAAGATATTGATGCCAGAGTTTTAGATGAAATCAAAAGAAAGAATCCTAACATGCATATTATAACAGATGAACCAGCTTTTACTAGAACAGAAACTATCATACTAAACACTACAGATATGGATGAGGTACAAGCCAAAGCATTCATGGAGAAGCTTAAGAATGATCCACATTTCATGTCGCAGAAAACTCCAGAAGAGTTATCGAAAATGGGGGTTAGAATAGTTCAGGATTTAGAAGACGTTGAAACGACTAGTCGGGACACAGTTGAGCTTACCAAAACAAGATACACAATTAATCCTACAGGCGTTACAGATGTTGAAAAAGAATACAAGGAATTTGATAATAAAAGAGATCACATCACTGAAATACAAGTTATAACTCCACGGACTGAGAAAATACAAAAACAAAAAGACAGTAAAGATAAAATCTCCAGTAGGCAAAGAGCACCACCATATACCGAACCACCTCTATCTTATGAATTAGATATTGAGTTACTAAATGATTTTATTCATAATGAAAGACACTTTTCAGCCAAACAGCAAGCTGACGCAAAACGAACGAAAAGTATATCGAACGAACCAAAGAAACGCCATTCAGATTTCGATCTGCCAAGAAACAGTCATATTAAATTCCGTACAGCTACATACGAATCTCCAAAAGGAACAATAGTCACAAGCACTGATTTAGAGAACCGTAGATTATCGCAGTTAGACCAATTGCAGCTGCGGTCACCAGAACCGTTAGTGTCTGGTTCAAAACCGACGTTAGCAGCGAAACCAAGTAATATACCGATAAAAGCAGAGAAAGGTAAGCAGCAGCTTCCTGGTGTGTCGTCGAAAATACCGGTTTTTACAACTCAAAAATCTTTGAGTCAAGAGAATTTGAGTGAGACTAAATTCACATTACCTCGATCGCCTCCGCCGACGTTCAGTAGCTCTGGAAACATTTCGATAACATCGATAAAGAGCAGTTCTAGAAGTCCTAGTGGAGGGAAATTGTAAACTTTAAAAAGTTGTTTTAGTCGTCGTAGCGTCTTTTGGCATGGGCGTAGCTGATGGGTGGGGTGGGGTGGGTGTGGCAGAATTTGAGGATTTCTACCCCCTCTCCCATTTTATTATCCTTCTGTTCTGTTCTTTTTCACACGATCCTTCTCTTATTTTTTACATGAAAAATAATATCATTTCATTATATAAATAACAGAAATAGTTTTGTTTTCTTAAACCCTAACTCCACAATCTAAAACCCCCTCCTGCTTCCCCTCCCCGAAACTAAATCCTGGTTACGCCCGTGTCTTCTGGAGTATGAATTCTACATGGACATGGAGATAATAGTTATAGTCATTTTAAGTGTTATTGGTTAATTATATACATTGTTATGAGGTATAGTGTTGCTCGCTGAAGGACTACGGTAACACCGGACTCAAGCATTTTGTACAATTTGCTTCTATACAAATTTATAATTGATATGCTTGATTTACGTAAGAAAATTATGACTGTAATCTTATATTAAAAATAAACTTGACTTGACTCTAAAGTCGAATTAGTGTTTTTTTTAATAAACGTCAAAATTGACAAAATGGTAAGATCTATGGAAACTTGTATGAAATATTTAAAAATATATGACTTCATACAACATTATTGTCGAAAGTTTTTAATATAAGATCATTGGTAAGTCTTGACAATGCGTTTGTTATCGTTGTAATATTCGCTTGTTTGAAAAACTAAAATTATTATTGAAAAAAAAAGACAGAATTGCATTCTTACAATCTTATTTATAGAACAGTCCCGGCATTTGTCCGTTTATTTTGTAAATAATGAATCACTTTGTAAGTTTATAGGTAAACCTAGACAGCATTGTTATCACAAATGTGATAATATAAATATAATATTGTATGATTACGATATTTATGTAGCAACTGCAAATAATTACCTAATTGTATAAATTTCTGAAATATATTCTTATTTTTAATTAAGTATATTATGTACTTAAAATTAGTATAAATCTTCGAAAGTGTCTTAAGAAGTGCCAGAAATATTAATGTTAATATAATAAAGTACTTATATTTTCAAATATCATTCCAAATGTGCCTTTTGTAATACATAATGCTATTACACGTAACTATATACAGTATAAAATTAAAAAAAAATGTATTTTGTTAGGTTGTGAAAATGTTATCTAAATAGGTACTTATTTAATTTTATGTCACAATGAAATATTTATCACAAATGAAATAATCCATTTGATATTGTATAATTTTAATATATTATTTTTTATTACCATTTGACATTCCGTCCGAAAGTATTACCAATATTAAATAATAGGATTATGATAAGTAATTATTTTTTAAGTATGCAGCGTTTAAAATGCAGAAAATCGATTTCTGGGCCATTTGTTTGTTAGGTTAATAATACTTATATTTATGTTTTTTTTTGTTAAAGTTGATATAATATCGATGGTAAAATAAAGGTTTACTGGAATTAATTAACATATTATTATCACAGTTATAAATATTGTATTTTTATCTGATGTATAATAAAATAAATAAGAATAAAATGTTTCTATGGGTTTTATTTTTGAAATACATGCTCCTATATTCGTTTTACATTAGTATATAAAAAACTATTACAGTGTTTAAAAAAAGATTTCGCAAGTTTCACTGAAGAGACAATCAACACAAACAATGATTGGTCCATGATTTTTTTTTTATTTCATATTAGTAGTACCCGGTACATCACGCATCATCGGCATCGACTTTATAAAACCTTATGTAACACAATGTCGCCCAGATAATCAGCACGAACCTAGTTATATGTCCAATAATAAAAAATAAGCTTTTAATATATAATTTGCTGAACATCAAAAAATCTGTCCTGATTCAGATTCCAGAACAGCGAACGCATGAAAATTGCACCATTCATAATATAAAAATGAATCGCTGAATGTGTTGCTAAGCGCAAATCTCGAGAGCAGCTGAACCGATTTCGCTAATTCTTTTTTTATAATATTCCTTGAAGTACGAGGATGGTTCTTACGGAGAGAAAAAATTAAAAAATTGCCTGAATAAAAAAAGTTTACAGGCATGTTTGGGATAAATAGGTGCCACGGGGCATAAAACAATGTCGTGCCAGTGCTTGTTATCAAACTCCTCCGAAATGACTTGACTGATACTTATAAAATTTTTAGAAGTGATGCTCGCGAAAGAGATGTCGGAGCGCGCCCGGGAGAGATTTAGAACTCTCCCGGCCCGCCAAGCCCGTAACATGCTGGCCGCGCGTCGCAGGCGCCGGAGGTCGCTTAACGACCTCCGTCCTCCATGAGCGCAGGCCTGGGGGTGGCAGGTGAGGCCGCCTGTCACCCCAGCAGAAACAGGCCCTGACGGCGGGGCGACTAGCACCCCTCCATCAAACCGGGGCAAGACGGGGACACCGTGGTTCCCAAACCCGAAGGGCCATCTCGAAACCGGAGATGGCCCAGGGTCAGTCGGGGAGCGAGGGAAATGCTCTATGGGCAACCTTACACCCGTCTTAAGACCCGTGATGGCGTGCGGTTTATACGGCTCAAGCCCGACATAACCACCCCTGCTGGCCGCTGGGGGGTATACGAGGGGATTTCCGCAAGAAAAAAGAAAAAAAAAGGTATGTACATACATGTAGAAAAGAGCTCCTGGTGGGGGCCAGAACTCGAGCGACTACGTGGAGGCCTGAGAAAGCTCTACAACCGAGCAAAAAACACCAGAACCCCTGAGGACTGGGACAAATACAAAAATGCACAAAAATACTACAAGAAACGCATCAGGTATCGTAGAACTGAGGCCCGGCCGAGTTTCTGTAGTAGCATAAACTCGACAAACCAAGCCGCAAGAGTAAGGAAAGTCCTGGCCAAAGGTGAACTCAACCTCATGTGCTCACTTAAGAGAGAAGACGGCACTTACACTAATACGGAAAATGAAACCAGCGCAGTACTGCTGGAAACACACTTCCCTGGTTGTCAAGTCACACCATCCATCGATTCCATTGACTGGCCACCAGAACACTAGTGTACCAACAACCCAAGAATGGGAAATCGCAAACAAGGTAGTAACTGCAGACAAAATAGAGTGGGCCATAAAAACCTTCAAACCCTTTAAGTCTGCAGGGCTGGATGGAATATTCCCAGCACTACTACAATGGCAACTGACAAGAATAGCAAAATATCTACTTCCAATCTACAGGGCCTGCATTGCCTTCAAATACATACCCAGATTATGGAGAGAGGCAAAAGTAGTCTTCCTACCAAAACCAGGTAAGGAGGACTACACACATCCCAAATCATTCAGGCCCATTAGTCTCACATCATTCCTCCTTAAAACGTTGGAGAGACTAGTAGATCGATACCTACACCTACACTATATACCTACACTACATCCTCAGCAACACGCATACAGGAAAGGTAGATCAACAGAGTCCGCACTACACACGGTAGTGCACAAGATAGAATCGGCTATCACAAATAAAGCCTCAACACTAGCTACTTTCATAGATATAGAAGGGGCTTTCGACAAAACGGTACACAGCAGCATTAACGAAGCCTTACGGAAGCGTAAGGTCGAACCAGCCATAAGGGACTGGATCACTCAGCTGATAAGCAAAAGAGCAGTCCAGATAGTGATGAGTAACACCACCACAAGAGCAAAGATAGTCAGAGGATGCCCCCAGGGAGGCGTCCTATCACCACTCTTATGCAACATAGTAGTAGACAGTCTTCTAAAGAGACTAAATGAGAGAAGATACACCACCATCGGGTATGCGGATGATCTTGCAATACTAATAAGCGGAACGGCTGAGAACGTGCTATGCAAAGTCATGCGCTCAGCCCTTCAGATTGTGGAAGAATGGTGCGAAGAACACCGATTATCAGTAAACCCGAAAAAAACAGAACTTATCCTTTTCACCAACAAAAGAAAGTTACCAGAACTACAACTACCAAAACTATTTAATACCAAACTAGCCCTAACAACTCAAGTTAAATATCTGGGCATCATACTTGACAATAAGTTGAATTGGTCTAGCCACATAAATGCTAAAATGAAAAAGGCCTGCATAACTTTTTGGCAATGCAGAAGACTCATTGGTAAGAACTGGGGTCTTAACACAAAGATAACACTTTGGCTGTATACGGCAATTATCAGGCCTTCTCTAACCTATGGATCAGTTGTATGGTGGCCCAGAACAGAACTGATCACTGTGAAAGAAAAGCTCCAGAGTCTACAACGCCTAGCGAGTACAGCAGCCACTGGATGCATGAGAACCACTCCATCAGCCGCACTAGAGCACCTCCTAAACCTGAGACCGCTGCATCTAATCATACAGGAGGAGGCCAAGGCAGCAGCCTTAAGACTGAAAAGTAATGGGCTCTGGAAAGAGAATAGTGGAACAAAGCATTCAAAAATTCTACAGGGAATCCTAAAGAAGATACCACTTCTTGAGGCGCCCGTAGACAGAATACCATGTCACCACGTCTTCGAAAGGAATTATGATATTCAACTTACTGAAGAAAAAAGAGACAGCTCTGGCGTCAAAGAAGTTAGGATATACACAGACGGCTCTAAAACCACATATGGTACCGGAGCAGGCGTCTTTTCGAATGACCTAAACATCAAAATAACAACCACCCTGGACAAGCTAAGTACAATATTCCAAGCTGAATGTATTGGCATAACGAGAGCGGCGGAGACGATTGCCGCCAGAGACGTCAAAGATCTAGATATAAAGATCATATCAGACAGTGCATCCGTACTCCAAGCTCTGAAAAGCAACACCATAACCTCTGTCCTCATATTGGAATGTCACAATACACTCCAATCCATTGCAAACACAAACACACAGCAGACACAGCAACTCCCTCGGCAACGACGCAGCCGATGAATTGGCCAAGAGAGGATCAGGGGCAACAGTATATGGACCGGAACCAATACTACCTATACCTCAAGCACAGGTCAAAACTTGGCTGCGGAAAAATATGGAAGAAACCCATCAAAAAGAATGGACAAACATTGAAGGATGCAGGCAAACAAAGAATGTAGTTCCGGTAGCATCAAAAACGTTTAGCCGAAACTTCATTAGATTAAAAAGGGACCAGATCCGCAAGGTCATAGGCATCTTGACCGGTCACTGTCCTCTAAACAAGCATCTATTTACAATAGGTGTGACGGACAGCCCCCTGTGCAGAGGCTGCATGGGGCAGAAGAAACGCCACATCATGTGCTTACAGAGTGCATGAGCGTGGCCGAACAACGGGCGAAATTCCTCCAGTCACCAGCGTCTCTCCGGGAAGCATGTGGAAACCTGAAAAGGCTGCTGGCTTTTTGGGAAGATCTGGGTTGGTTGGAGTGAGAGGTAAGATGCTACGCACAATGGCCCAATCAAGAGGCTAAGTGCGGAACAGCCCAGGTAAACTAACTAACTAAGGTATGTACATCGAAGCTACTCAAATCTTGAGTGAATCAAAAACGCCCGGCATGCATTGCAATGATTCTTTTTTCCTTCACCTAGGTACTTACCAAAGTTTCATTACAATTGGATGAATGAAAGAAATACATTGAAGACAAGTATAATATTATATTTAGGTACTCTCGCATTACACCCCGGCGTCTGTAGACCCGAGACGGCGTGCGGTTTTAGTCGGTTCAAGCCCGACATAACCACCCCCGCTGACAGGCGGGGGGGTATCCGAAGGGATTTCCGCACGAAAAAAAAAAGGTACTCTCGCATTAGTTTCCGTTGTAATCAACTTTTAATTGGTGAAAAACGGAATATTCAACGTTACAACAATAAAACGAATACTATGTGCCATCCTACAACACAACTGCGGCACCACTTACCGGTTTCAAATCCGAACATTAAAACCTACTCTTAAATACTCATTTAAACACAATGTAGAATTATATATACGTTTATCTACACTCAAATGAAAAATCATAAAACTCATTATAGTACCGCTATCTTTTTTATTCATTAAGCTAGTGTAAGGTTTTAGGCTGAATATGAAAAAAAGGCGCACGCTGCGCAGTTCGAAGTGTGAAAAAAATTGCGTCCTTGTAACCTACCTACTTTGTTTAATATCAATTTTTCCTATGAGTGAAGATAAAGTAGTGTATGAAACTGCATATAACTTAGGTATTAAAACACTCGAGTCAACCTATTATCGATAAACAGACTCTCGTGTTTTAATACCCCTTCATAAATGACAGTTGCATAAACTACTATTATCTAATATGTATTAACACAATATGAAATACTAATGGTCCTTAACACCATAATTGCAAATAAAAATCGAATCTCAACTTTTTATCAACGGAATTGTACAATTGACAAACCTGCAATGTGGCATTAATGCTACGTAACTACATTTAGAAAACGTATAACTGGACTGTGCGCCTAGCACGAAGTGACACACGTTCTGCCTCGAACACGTTCCGCTCGGGACTGATTGCAATTATGAATTGAATGTTATTATAGATTGTATTTTAAAAATGATTTAATATACCTACTTATATTGTAATTTAATTTCATTGATTTGATTGTAATTTATAGTTGGTTGGACAGTAAACTTAAATACTGATTTAACTAAATTTCATTTTACTAAAATTTAAAATTTTGAATTTACCTTAATTTAATGAAATGAGGTGTTTAAAGAGATATATAATCTGATTATTTGCTAGAAGAATTCTGACCCTGAAATACAAGTTTAAATAAACTTAGTTCAGGTGAAGAAGCAACAATTTGTATAACAACAATATGCATGAAATTAACAACAAAAACCTATGTAAGACCAATTAAGTAATGTATACAAAAATGTACTTTAAGATTATGAAATAAAGAATTATTATTATTATTGATTGACTCTCGGAACGCTACATATAGGTGGATAACGTAGGTATTTTGAATTTTCATGGTATAATACAGAATTGATGTATATTTTGATAACCCTTTTTCATTCTCCTATCAATGACCTACATTTTGGTTTTATTTTTATTTTTCTAACTTGAACACTACTCAAATAAAACCGGAATTTGTTTTTGGTTAGACCAATCTTTGAGAGCAAATTCTATCGAGGAAAGTAAAGTCATCGTGTATCGAATAACCGAAAATACTTGTACATATGTCATTGAAATAAAACTATTTTTAACGTATTCTATCGCGATTTATTTGATGTTTTTTTTATATTTTACATAGATCCCGACGTTTCGGTTGCTTTTCAGTGGTCACGGGAAGACTATCGATAGAATCCCTTATAAAATAGTTTTATTTCAATGTGTAACATTCGCGTAATTGTGTGATTTTCAGAATACAGCGACTTCTCATTTTCAGAAAATCCTAATCTAAAAACACCCTTGCTCAGGGACCCTCGCCTTAAAGTGTAAATACATGAATTGCATATTAACTGTTACATACCTTCATTCTTACATGGTGTAAGAATGTATTTAGCAATGTATTTTTTTTAAAGAATATTAGAAACCGAAATTAATAATATTCCCCTTAACCCCTCCATTAAGCTTAATTGCTTGTGTTAGAAGCGGGTTCACGTCGATAGTGTAATGGCCAGGATTCGAACCCGGGATCTCTCGATCGTAGGGCCGACTCCTTAACCACTAAGCTACCGACGCGTTTTTTTTGTATAGTAAATCATTGAGTAATACTTATCTAGCTATACTAATACTTATCTACCTATGACTAATTAAAATTGACTTATTAAATAGTCATCATCATAGACAGTCAAATTAACAAAAATAGATATTTATGATATCCTTTAAAGCCATGATTATTTTTTAAACGAAAATAAAAAACAAATACAAAAGAAAACAGTTATTAGCTCACAACTAACTACTCCAGCTATGAAAACAAACATGATTATTGGGGACTTATCCTCATGCCTGCACTACACTGTTTATTCAAACACTCTGTATAAAACATTCTTCACAAGATTTCCTCTCTTCTTCCTTTTGTTTACCTTTCTGGGCTAGTTTGGCTTATTCTTAGATAATTTAGACTTATTTCGATATACCTTTGAATTTTTTTTATCTTCGTCACTGTCACTATTAATATAGTCTGCATCATTTTCTTCAATAATTCGTGTCAAGGTTGGTTTGTAATTCTGCAGCTTATCCACTTTGAAATGATGTGGATATATTGCCATTGAATTCTTACACGGTTTCGTTGGGTTCGAAACTATTCGAGCAACATTTTTCGGAAAGGATGCATCATGAAATTGAGTCAGACGCACACTATCTGTCGTTGAAGTCCATTTTGTTTCAAATACTGCCTGAAATATGACAACAAAAAAACACGATAGGTTAGATAGTAGTGAGTAGGCGTTATGATCGAGAGGTCTTCTATGTGAATAACAGCTGCATAATTATTTTTGTTGATAGCATAATATGAAGGCGCCTTAAGTTGTCTTCGTGTTTTTCTATACATCTACTGGACTTGACGACAAAAATACCTTAAGTCCTCGAATACCCTCGTCTTAACAAAGGAAACTTCACTTGCTCAAATCAGAACCAGTACTTGAGACTAAAAAGTGAAGAAGAAGAAGAAGAGATGACCTTCAGCGTGTTTATTGTATGTTGTCACAAGGTTAAGAAACTTTAATGAACTTATATGTTTAAAAATCCACAAGTGTTGTCGACCATGAAATTGAATTGTAACGCCAATTAACTATGAACAGTTCCAACGGTAAAATTGTGAAGTTGTGCCCGTACAGTGTTATAAGAGAAATATTGTTTAAATAATAATGAAAGCTCTTGAGATAATCTTCGTTTGTAATACAGTGTACGGTGAGTACAGGGCCGTCTATAAACACACTTTTTCACATGCTGAAGCCACCTTGGGCTTCACCTCGTCGGAGCTAATGATGAGCTGAGGTATATTGGACTCAAACCGACTATCACCGCACGGTTTTCCTTAATGCCTGCTCATGTTACCTGGGAACCAGGTAGGTACGCTCTAGGAGGGGTGTGTGTTGGGTAACCTCCTCGAGTGTCGCTCCGATTCCGATCCCGCAGCAGTCCGGGGGGGAACGGAATCGGAGCGGCCGGTACACCCTGGGCGGCGGTCAATGGCTTCCCCTTCACCCCTTCATAGGGTCGGCATTGATCGTCGGCCAATACCCAACGTGGCGGGAACACATCGCTCTCCGTACTCCTCTGCTTTCAGAGGAGACAGGATGAGCGATGCTGTTAGTGGTGAGATGGCCCAGGGTCAGTCGAGGTGCTAGGGATATGCTCTATGGGTAACCTTACACCCCGGCGTCTGAAGACCCGAGACGGCGTGCGGTTTTAGTCGGTGCAAGCCCGACATAACCGCCCCCGCTGGCCGGCGGGGGGGTATCCGAAGGGATTTCCGCACGATAAAAAAAAAAAAAAAAAAGGTACGCCCTAGGAAGAATATCCCTTTGACCCCGATCGGCCTTGGCCGCCAGCATTGGCGACCTAAACGTGTTGTTGGGGATCAAAATCCCCTTTACTATAGACAGACGTAATTCAAAGGTAAGGTTTGTAAAACTTATACTTTTGGTTTAGGACATTTTTTTTGAAAATCTATTTACCCAAGACACAGTGGGTAGATATTTTATACGTTAAATCGTAAAATACTACATGAAGTGAAGGCTGTGAGGGAAGAAAGAGCACATCACTAGGAATGGAGTCACTTAGTGGATGACGTCTGGCGGAGATACACGAACGTATGGGGGAGATTGACATGTTGCGCCAACGACAGATAATTGAGACAATGGTAAGCAGATGATGAAATCTTTATTGCTCATCATCTTATTTTGGTTTGGCTTATACGGGGGTTTTTTTTTTTTATATTTAGGACACGTCAATTTGACTTCACCTCGCCTGATGGTAAGCTGAAGGTAAAGTCTCAGGTTTTATGGAAGCGACTGCCGTCTGACCCAACTACATGAGAAAAGCCTGTGGAGGCCTGTGTCTGTGTGCCTCATCCTTTAATCATCAGGTGCTTGCAAGTGAGACTTGGCTCCGAAGGTCTTTATGGGGCCCTATAGATTCACCTAATTACTGCATTTACCTTTTCAGGGGCACTTATCGGAAGGGACACTACAGTGGTGACTCCTCCAACACTAATAGCTCAGAACTCTGGTCCCCGAATAGCAGCCACTCCGACCCTTACCAAATGCTCTAAATATTGTCATAAGCCGCGATTGTTTGACCAAAATTGCCTCGATTGCACTGAAAAAGCAGAAACTACTACCAAGCAGGTACATTTTTAACAAAGTTGTCATTTAGTATTTAAGTATTTTTTTTTTAGTTTTAGTTTTTTTTATTAAACAGTAATATTGAAAAGAAAGATAATGTACCTACTAAAAGCTAAAAATGGTCCTAGGTACCCGTCATCACAGTATTCTTCTCATTAATCTAGGGAATTCATCAGACGCAAAACAAAATTGCGCTATAGCGTAATCTGAGAATTGAAATAGCATTTATAAAGATATGAGGAGTTTTGGTTGGGTGTAGGCCGCCCCGCCCCCAACAAAACCATAGGGGTCAAGTCAACCTTACCTGCTATCCGGTACACCTGCTGATTAACGGACGAGGCCCTGGCGTAAGCTTTCCTCTCGGGGCGAGGTCAGACGGCGTCGCTCCGAATATACGATACGCCAAATGGAAAGAAAAAGTAGGAGAGCAGACCCTTTTTTTTTTTTTTTTCGTGCGGAAATCCCTTCGGATACCCCCCCGCGTGCCAGCGGGGGCGGTTATGTCGGGCTTGAACCGACTAAAACCGCACGCCGTCTCGGGTCTACAGACGCCGGGGTGTAAGGTTGCCCATAGAGCATATCCCTCGCACCCCGACTGACCCTGGGCCATCTCCGGTTTCGAGATGGCCCCCTCGGGTTTGGGAACCACGGTGTCCCCGTCTTGCCCCGGTTTGGGGGAGGGGCGCTAGTCGCCCCACCGTCCCGGCCTGCTTCTGCTGGGGTGACAGGTGGCCTCACCCGCCACCCCCAGGCCTGCGCTCATGGAGGACGGAGGTCGTTAAGGGACCTGCGGCGCCTGAGTTGCCTGCGACGCGCGGCGAGCAAGTTGCGGGCTCGGCGGACCGGGAGAGTTCTAAGTCTCTCCCGGGCGCGCTCCGCCACCTCCTTCGCGAGCATTACATGCTCGCAGAAGGAGGCGGCGGCGGCCCACGCGCTCGCGCTCCGCACCATTGCCGCAATCATGCTGCCGAGCGAGAGGACTCCCACCCTGATGGCTGCCACGAGGTCACGCCTCGGCGCCTCCCACGCCGGGCAGTCCGCCAGCGTGTGCAGCCCTGAGTCCTCGCTCGCGTCGCAGTGATGACACTCAGGCGTTGGCTCCTTCCTGATCCGATGCAGGTGGTCCCCGAAGCACCCCTCAGGAGAGCAGACCCTGGGCTCCAAAAAACTAACTTTGGAACAGGATTTGGATGCAAACTAACGCTGTGATAATAACGATTTTAAAATCATTTTCAGATGAAGCCTGACACCGATGTCGTCACAAACTGTTCACATTATGAAAAAGTGTGTTTAAAACTGTGTGCAGACAAGAAGCCTGTACGACGCAGTACAATGTACCCGGCTCAGTACGAGACCAACACTTGCGAGGATAAATGTTTAGAACAGTGGTACTGCCCGTTTGAAAGATATGATACTATCTATAATAATCGTAGAATTTTGGGCCCGGTTCAAGTACCAGATATTGCTTTACAGTCTTTATGAGTGTAAATCTGTACGTCTACCATGTAGCGTAGGCATGAAAGCTAAGATTTTGGAATATCCAATGATTTAAATGTACATACTACTAGACTGGTAATACGGAATAAAAAAAATTGGTACCACGTGAGACCACAACCTGAGCACAATTTTTTGTAGCTGTCATATAGATGACATTACAAAAGAAATATTTTTATACTAATTAGATTTATTTTGTTTGCATATATAATTAGTGGGCAAGTCAGTATTTTTGGTTTAACTTGGAAATATTTTGTTCGAAAAAAAAATACACAGATATCGATTTAAATACATGCCATTACAAAAAGGCGCATTATGCCAATACAGATGCCCAAGACCATGTGAAGTGAAGGATTAAAAGCCGGAAAGCGGTCCCCGGGCTCCGAAGTGTGTCAAAATTCACTAACTCATTAATCCAATTTCTATGTCCCGTTCTAAATTTGAAATTCTAAATTCATTCCCGGTCCCAGCAGGAACCGTGTTAGCAAAATTTTGTTGTAAACAAAAGTTCTGTCTAGTCTAGTAGTATACATATAAAATCATAATTTTAGAAAATTAAACCCTAAGAGGGTTATATGGGTGTTAAAGGTTTTTATGGACATCATTAATTCCATGGTGCGATTCATTCAAAACTTGGTATAAATAATCTTCAAAATAAACAATAAAACAACATTTTCAGTCTTTTTTATAACTACCCTCTATAGTCCATTGAAATGTTACATTTTTAGGCCTAACCTTGCGTTTTTTAGAGGACGCAATTTTATTCTTTTGATGTGTAGGGGGGTCAGTGTAAAGCTAAAACCAAGTTTTTGGGGTCGCCACCCTTGTCGAACGGCCGCCATCTTGAAAATAGGGGTTGAAATGGTTTTTACGATATATCTCTTAAACTATTTATCTGATAAAAAAATTTTTTACCATTTTTTGTTGCTAATTAAATTCTCTACAACTTTGGTCCAGTAACTTTTGTTTTTTCTTTTTTATTTTGTTATTAAATTTTTTTAAATTATTAATTTTGCAATATTATTAATAATTAATTATTGACTCTTTTCCCCACCACACACGAGGAAGAGTCTGGAGGCGTATTTTTTTTTACGTGGTATCCCCAATAGGCATAATCCACGGTGATTTTCTAAATTTGAACTACTCCGTCCTCGGTCTTTTCGATGGACCAGGCTGCGAGTCAGCATCTGATCGGCTTTCTGAATTAAATATCAGTGGGAGAACTGGAGAAGGAAGGGGTGTTAATGTCGGCGGTTCATCATCAAAGTCATTTTCATTTATTAATTCTGAGAGCCCCATTACGTTGCTGCAAGTCTCTCCAGAACAATGGAAGCACACTGCAGAACATTTCAGCCCTGCTTTTCGACATCCACACATTGATCCACAGTTTCCTTTGCATTTGCAAAAGATCAATTTTGGAAGCTCAGGGGGTGCTGGAGGTTTAGAGCTCTGCACTGGCATCAATAATTTTCCACATGTTTTTCCAGCCCCAGTCTTCAAGATCATTATTATTACCAATCCACGACTGGACCTGATGGTAGACTCAGAAAGTATGAAAGCGACCTGTGTATTTTATTGGAGGAAGTGAAGATGAGTTAAATGTGCTTTTTGTCACTGCCTTGGCAAATTGTTTGTATCTTAGGCTGTCAAGAGAATTATCATCTTTATTACCACCGTATAAAGAGATAAAAAAAGTTTCTGAACATTTTCGCTTATAACTTTTTTATTTATAGTTCAACGACAAAAAGTTACTGTACCAAAGTTGTAGAGAATTTAATTTGAAACAAAAAATGTCAACAATTTTTTTTTATCAGATAAATAGTTTAAGAGACACCACTGCCGCAATCATGCTGCCGAGCGAGAGGAGTCCCACCCCGATGGCTGGACGTTCACGCCTCGGCGCCTCCCACGCCGGAAAGTCCGCCAGCGTGTGCAGCCCCGAGTCCTCGCTCGCGTCGCAGTGATGAATGTGTAATATGAGATTTTTTGACAACTAGTGTGATGTGGCGGTAGAGCAACTGCTACGTCAAAGGTCAGGGGTTCGATTCCCGCTCCAGAACAAATTACGGTTACGGTTCAGTTACGGTGAGCACTATCATTAAATGGCTGGCGTGACGTCATCGGAAGCGGCGTGAAACTACGCGCTAGGTATTCCTACTATTTAATGTTAGGTTCTTTAAATAGTATGAAAACATAGAATGTAGTTTTTCTAGCGCGCAACTTTTTTTTTTCACGGCAAAGCCCCCGCATGACTAATTAAGGACGGCAGGTATTCTTATTACTATTTCTGTGGGGCTAACAGTGAGGTGGCTTTGTGGTCGAACTGACTAAAACCACACGGTGTTCCGTCACGGAAGCATATTGCGAAGGTTGCCGGGTATGCCCTAGGAACAAAAATCCCATGTAACCCGGCGGGCACTGGCTACTTGTTATGCATCAGGTGGCCTTGTCGTGAAATGCAGGGAGCCTTACCAGACTTGAGAAAGACGCGCGCGCAATACGGCACGGCAGCACGGGTTGTTTTGTAGTTCCTAAGTTTAAAATTGAAAACAAATAGATTTAATTACTACCTAACGTACTTTGAGGTTTTTTAGGATGTAAATATTTTCGTGTTATATAATTTTGTTTTTATTGTACAGATAGTTAATATTTTAATTACATAATTAAATACGTACTAATGTTACAAGTTAATTCTATGGCTATAAATTGATTAAATACCGTGAAATTGTTTCCAATTAAAGCATAAATGTTATTTTTATCATTTTAAATTATAACTTCGTCAAAATGACGCCTATACATTTGACGTCATGCTAGTATAAGCTATATAGTATAAAAATAACTACACTAAAATAAGAACAGACTTTTTACCGAGCTCTTTTAGTATTCTTTATTTTTAGTACCTACATATTAGAGATTACGGGATATTTACCAGAGTAAGTGTCAGATATACTCAAAGAGCTCGCGTAATTGCTCTCTTTGAGACAAAGAAGGGTTCGCGTAGTTGGTTGCGGGTCAAGTTCAAATGGTCAAGATTTTTGGCGTTGAC
Source organism: Cybosia mesomella (assembly GCA_946251805.1). NCBI lineage: Eukaryota > Metazoa > Arthropoda > Insecta > Lepidoptera > Erebidae > Cybosia > Cybosia mesomella. Next base: position 10,440,567 of record OX276415.1, read on the forward strand.
TATACTAATAATAGTAACCATGTCAGTAGCTTAGTGGTTAAGGCGAGGGTTTTCGACGACTTTATATATTTTTCCCCGGCGTCTGAAGCCCCGAGACGGCGTGCGGTTTTAGTCGGTTCAAGCCCGACATAACCGCCCCCACTGGCCGGCGGGGGGGTATCCGAAGGCATTTCCGCACGAAAAAAAAAACCGTATTTTTGACATAGTAAAGTTGTCACTTTACGCCACAGCGAGGCGCTGGCGGTCGCCATTCAGTATTTCGCGCCAATATACAAAAAACTACCTTAACTTACGGTGGTGTTCTAGTATCAACACAAATAATGATGCAATTGTTATTTACATAGAAGGTCTTCTTGTTGCACTTTAGATAAAGGGAATAAAGCTTGTAACAATTATAATATTGTAATATAGCTATCAGAAAGTCGCTCCCGTAAAAGCTTATATGAACCAAACTATGAAAAAGCGATAGAAGAGTGGACCCCGGGCGCCAAGCTGCAAGGTCTTGATGGGGCTCTATATATCCATAGAGCCCCTTAAACCCATGGGGGGCGGGGCATATACTAATGGGCCGCCACACACGTATAGGGCCCGTACACTTATGGGACCGTCTATATGTAACCCATGGGGCATATACGCACGTGGCGCCCCAAACACATACATCACTCATGAGCCCATACACCCATGGGGTGATATAGACCCATGGCACCCCACAATCCTATGGATCCCCATATATATACTTTACCCATGGAGCCTTTATACCCATGGGTAATGTGTACTCTGAGCTCCAACTGTAAGCTTTCAATGCAACCGTGGTTGGAGCTCGGATTCATGATTTAAGGCACCAAAGCAAAAGCTTCATCAGCAATGAAAACATTATATAGACATTTAGAGGCAGGTAGTAGTAGTACTTGGTAGTGTTGAAGGTGGCAGCTCGTGGCAGCCATTGGGGTGGAAGTCCTCTCGCTAGGCAGCATGATTGCGGCAATGGTGCAGACCGCGAGCGCGTGGGCCGCCGCCACCTCCTTCTGCGAGCATGTAATGCTCGCGAACGAGATGGCGGAGAGCGCCCGGGAGAGATTTAGAACTCTCCCGGCCCGCTGAGCCCGTAACATGCTCATCGGGGTGGACGGTCAGGTCACCTGTCACCCCAGTAGAAGCAGGCCGGGACGGTGGGGCGAATAGCGCCCCTCCCCCAAACCGGGGCAAGACGGGAACACCGTGGTTCCCAAACCCGAGGGGGCCATCTCCGGTTTCGAGATGGCCAGTCGGGGTGCGAGGGATATGCTTTATGGGCAACCTTACACCCGGTCTGAAGACCCGGAAGAGCGGTTTTAGTCGGTTCAAGCCCGACATAACCACCCCCGCTGGCTGGCGGGGGTGGTTATGTCAGGCTTCATTTTAGTGTCATTTTTATTTTTATAACATGAAAACAACTCAAATAAAATTGGAATCCGTTTTGGGTCTTGGGTTAGATCAATCTTTGAGAGCAAATTCTATCGAGGAAAGAGGAAAGTAAAGTGAGCGTGTATCGGATAACCGAAAATACTAGTTTGAATAGTCTAGAATAAAATATATGATATTCAGAATACTTCTCATTTTCGAAAAACAAAATCTAAAAACACCTTTCCTCAGGGACCCTCGCCTTAAGGAGTCGGCCTTACCATCGAGAGGTCCGGGGTTCGAATCTTGACCATTAGCTACCGACGTGAACCCACTCCTAACACAGATCATTTAGCTTAGCTGGATTAAATTCTTGAAAACTATAAAATTTACGTAGAAAGATCAGCTGCAGAGACAGAGCAATCAATCGTATACTTTTAATATGCTGGTTACTTAAAGATGGTTAATTATTACACCATGAAATTAATTCGCATCACTGATAGAATTTTCATATTAAAATGACGATTCTTACTATTATTATTATTATAAGTATTTTATATATATAAGGTGCTATGAAGATGACGTACGCATGTGGGCAAAGACTCCTTCAACTGTAGATGAAAAAAAAATAGCATCTACGGAAGAATTACATAGTTGCGAAAATGACAGTGCTTGCTATAATATTGTTATCAGTCTACGTTGTAAGTGTTATATCTATCTATATAAAGAATCCCTATTTCCTTTCCTTTCCGATTACGCAAGTTCTTTTTTTGTTGTGTTTGCTACTGTCAGAAGGTTTTTATGAAAGAAAACGTTAAGAAAGTTACGTGGAAAGTTAGAAAAATTTTGAACCATAAATTATCTTTTATGAAAACTTATGGCATTTAACATACCTGTCAGTCGTTTGTAATTAGCGCGATTGACATATTGACTGACACATTAAATTCAGTATTCATAGTTAAGGGAGGAGTACGTCTATCAGGTCAGCTAGTATCTATTTGATATTTATGTAAATGTTATAAGCCTACGTACACCAGTACACCCTGTCACATGAAATGACATTAATCACCATTATCATCACCTTCGCTTCAATCCCAGTCGCATCAGCTTGTGTTAAATGCCAATGACAAAAATTACGTAAGAATGAGTACATTTGGGAATTTCCATTTTCGAAAATGGTTCTTTCAGGAATAAGCAAGGCGTACCATGTCACTCAGTGAAATCCCCGGAATACGGCATTTATATACTAAACCATTAAATCAAGGTATAAGGGGTTGACTTAACCTTGCTGGATCAAAAATCATCATCATCTTAGCGTTCTTCCCGATTGCATCAGCGGCTTTCACCTCGGAGCCTGCGTCTGCTTACTCCTTGTCTTCATTTTGGTTCGGCATATACGGCTTTTATGGGACCGGCTGCTTACCCGAAGAGGAAAGCCTACACCAGAGCCTCGTCCGTCAATCTGCAGGTGTACCAGCACGCATGTGAGGGCGGGGTTAGCTCCGTTCCGCAGATTGGTGGCGAGCATCGGGAAGAAGAGTGAGAGTGAGAATTTAATTTGGATCTGAAGAAAAAGCAACAGGCGAAGCTCGCTCGCCTATGGAGTAACAGGTCCCGTATGCTTAGCCATATCGAAATACTACTCTGCTTCCCGACGTGCCAACCCAAACGCCGAGTACTTGTATTTATGATTGTGGTGGGTTGAATAACTTGTAACTATTATATTTCTAGGTGACTATTGAAGTAAATTCGTCAGGCGCCGATAGCACAGACAGCCTTTATGATGATACAAGCTTAGATGGTAAACCATTTACCGCAGTCATCATCACTAAAGTGAGATAATTAACTTTATTTTGTAACTGCGTATATTGTTCCTATTGTGAAATTTAATTCTAGAATTTCTAGAATCTGTATTACAAGCAATACTTAGTTACTTAGTTAGCGCTATCTACTCCCAGAATATTTATTTAGGCTATCGTTATCACACTGCGCGCTAAAGGAGTAGATACATAAAATTTGGCAAAAATATCATGCGTGACACTCCCAAGTGTCACGCATTAATTTTTCGCCAAGAATTTGCCTAGCTATAGGAAAGGGTTTATTTCAAGTTTCCCGTCTCTAAAGTAACTCTGGCTTCGGTAGAGCATGAATTAGAAGCAGCAACGTCTCCCCCTAACGACATAAGGGAACGAAATAAAGGCGTCGCCTCTTCCATTGTTTGGGGTGTACATGTATACTGGCCTCAGAAGTTGCTAAGCACTAACAAATTTTAAAGAATAAATCAATAAATAATTGATATATATTTTATTTTTACCATTTAACATTCGTCGATAAACGTCGATAACTTGGAATGTGGTAAGCTAACACAGATGCCTGTGACTGTATCACGAGGAGGTATTCTAGTACAACACCCTTTTATCATAACCGAGCACCAATTCCGATTACATCCGAAACTTGCACTTTTTAGCCCATCGTCCTCTATCCTACACGTCTTTTCCTTATGGGCTGGTTTATCTTCGCTTTTACATAAGCGATGGCCCGGCCGTCTGATCACCCAACTCTGGAATGAAAGTCTGCGTCGGAGCCTCGTCCTTCCAATCAGCAGGTGTACAGTCGCCATCGATTTCGGTTTAACACATTTCAAGTTAAGTTAGTAAGTTATAAAATAATAAACAGAATGTTTTTTTTTTAAAGAATATTAGTCACTGACATTACTAGTATTCCGTAATAGTTATTAGTATTAGCTCACCTAAATTTCTTGTGTTAGGAGTAGGTTCATGTCGGTAGTGTGTTTGAATGAACTTGAAGATCTTAAGAAATTTGTTAGTGTTCAACATCTTCTGAGGGCGACTGTACCAGCTTGTAGGTGATGTTACCTTGGGCTTTAAAGGTCCTAGTGGAGCTCTATACACCCGTTTACACAAGATTTTTATTATAACTACATTTAACTAATTTACAGAACAACAGAGATGAAAAAATCGTTACGGACTCCAAAGATAGTAAAGAAGATGACGAAGACTATGAAATCAATAATGAACGTTTTCCTTTGCGGAAAAATTCACCAAGGAAAGCGTGTGCGAAGAATGCTGTAAAGTCTGCAGGAAATCTTGCGAAGGCACATTTAAATATGCCTGCGCGTATGACAAATGTTCAGAGAAGCTAAAAAAGATTTTCAAGGAAGAGTGTGAACATGGTTGCAAGAGAGATTTCGAAATTGATTAAAGAGTTTCTATATTTCAGTTTATTTTTCTAAAGAGATCCTTAATGATACTAGGTGTATGGGAGCCCAACAAGACTGTTAGGGCCAAGCCAACCTCGCCTGCAAGCCGCTGCACGTGCTGATTGACGGACGAGATTCTGGTGCAGTAGTTCCTCTCGGGGTTGTTAGGTCAGACAGCAGTTTCTCCCAAGGTGCATCGGCCAAATCTAAGAAGGAGGTAAGCCGTCCCCAGGCTCCCTTGGAAGTGACCGGGAAACACAATAGCCCCGAGAAGAGAACCTGCGCCAGAGCGTCATCCGTTAATCAGCAGGTGTACTGGATAACAGGTGAAGGTGCCTCACACACCTACACGTATACACCTGCTCTACTCAGCTATACGTTATAAGGATACTAATCACACAAAATACTACTTGTAAGTCAAATTGGCGGCGAAATTCTTCTTTCATTATTTAAAAAAGACATATTTGGATCATTTAAAACATATTCGGACAATTTAAAACATAATTTGGACATTAGGTGAAATCAAGATCTTTCATTACGAAGTAAAACTCAAAGTTTTTCTTACATTCCCGTTTTAACCACTTCTTCGCTCTCCAGGTGCATTAACGTTTTTGGCATACTATCTTATATGCGCCCTTTTTCTAAACAACTGCTGAATCGCCTATTTCTTCTAAACATGTTTAGATATAATACAAAATCATCGTCACTCGATCTCACATCTGGACTTGAAAATTCGTATGGTCGTCTTTAGAGACCTTATGCTGAGGTCATGGGCAGGCTTTAGTACCCTCCTTGCTTCACTTATGCCTTTTACCAGAAAATATTGTGTACTTTCAGAAAGATGAACAAGGTACTGGTTAAAACATTGTGTGATTGTAGTGATGATTATGGAGCCTAGTTTAGTTAGTAAAGGGCTTGAGGTTAATTTCACATAAGTGCTTACACACAAACGTTGGGACAAGCCAAAGTGAGTAAGGAGCACCAAAATCTTAGGAGCCCAAGCACACCTTACCTGCAGCCTAGTACCTACACCTATTGATTAACGGTCGGGGCTCTGGGAGGGAGAGATGGTGTCAGACGACGGTCAGTCCCGTTAACGTCAAGTATACTTAATTATGGAGGAGTAAGATAGTAGTGAGCCGGGATTGACGCTCAGGTGATAATAATGTATATTGAAAACAAATAGAAAAACAAGGCAACTTACGATATAAAACAATATTATTGCAGTTGCGAGACAATTCATTTCAAGGTGATACTCTGCATCGAGAACGGTTTCTTAATGAAAATTCCATTTATGTTACGACTTTATTGAAGGTGTTGCAGTTTCAAGTGATAGGAAATTAAATAAAAGAATAATAACAATGAATAGGTGAAAATAAAACTGCGGTCTACACATAAAACATAACTAGTTTTAGTATGCAACTGCGGCTGTGGCCTTTAGGGTTGCTTCGCGGTACTTCTTGCCGCACGCCATCACGAGCGAGTCGTCCGCGTAGTACGTGACAGCGGCACCCCCTATGAGGTCACCGCGAAGAACCCAGTCGTAGCCGATATTCTACAGGAGCGGCCCTAACACCGAGCACCGAGCACCACACAATATGTCACTCCGACCGAGACCGGTCATACTTACTCTCTCGAGTAATACGCCCCGACTATGCGGCGATGGTAGAGAACTCCAGGGCAAGGTGTTGAACGCGTTGGTGATGTCCAGGGATACCGCCAAAATCACCTCATCCCGGGCAACTCAATCCTTCACCAGAGCCAAGCATCCACCGTGGAGCGCCTCTGGCGGAAGCCAAATTGGCCATTGGCCACGTAATGCCCCAGTCTTGAGAGTTGCTCGATGAGGCGCTTCACTATGACTCTTTCAAAGAGTTTGCAAACCTTGTAGAGCAACAACGCCGGGCGTACCTACGTTTACCGTAGCGACCTACCTTTCGGCTGACGACCAGTTTCTCCACCTTAAACAATTTCTGAAACTTGCCCTGCTCTAAGCATGCGCTTAGAAGTCCTCTAAGTCGGGGCTCGAGATCGTCGCCGACTAGAGCTAGGTCCCACGTTCGGCCTGGAATGCCGTTGGGTGTCGGCCCAGGCCTGTACTATGACGGCTTACAGGAGGCGCTCCCGATCTAGTCGCTTAAGCAACCAACGTGAATCGGGTGGAGCAAGTGTGGCCGGCACGTCGCTCACGGAGTCGGAGACCTCAAACCGAATGTATATATCGATGATCCGCACTGAATACGACGTGACAAAGTCAAAAGTCGAAATCAAAAACCATTTATTCTGTATAGACCATTAATATGTCACTTACAAAACGTCAAAAAAATTAAAGTAATGTTTAGCAAATGGACCACCGGTTCGAAACGCGGCCCTGTCCTGAGAAGACTCTGGCAAGAAACTCAGCGGCCTGTTTTATTTGGTCTATTATTTACAAACATGTTTACTTAATCTAATTACCATGAGGGGCACGCAAACGAGATGTCCACGATGGAGCTGCACCTCGAAGTTACGAACGTTCCCAGTTCTCCAATGTGCCTCAAATGTACTGAAGACTGCTGCGCTACCCACAATAAATATTGTCAAACATGGTGCATCATAACAGGCAGTTAAACTGTTCAATTATAGGCAATTGAACAATCATGTTAGGCCAACGGAACAAAAAAACAATATTAATAAGACTCATGATTGAGAGGTCAGGAGGCAGACAATAAGTTAAACCATTTATTCTGTATAGACCATTAATGCGGCACTTACAAAACGTCAAAAGTTGCTATAAGTTAATACACTAACTGACGTCCAATCCGTACTGTACTGTAAAACGGTACTAGGTACTGTAAAACGGGATGCCGGATAGATACGAACATTTTCATTACTCATACTCTGAAAGCAGGTCTGAATTTGCCTGAGGAGCGGGATGAAAATAATACTTTTCATCCCTAGGGACAATCGCTTTCAACTGACAGCTGTCAAAAAAAAAACTAATTCTATTTTCACATTTTTAATGTACCAACCATGTACCAACTTTCTACACAGCCACTCAATTACAATTGAAATAAAATAAAGTTAAGTATTAATTAAAGAATATATATTTTTTAAATAACTTTACTTTAGTTTAGTTTCAACAATTTCCTTAAAATAACATACATTTGGGTAAAATATTTACCATTTTTTCAATGATGAAAATGAAAAATAATGGTTGAATAGCTGGCACAGAAAAAACAAAAAGACGGAAAGGCGGCTATTCGATCTTCATTTGTTTTTCGATTTGAAGGTTTAACTCATTTTTACTCATTTTTTCTTTAGCTAATTCATGTTTTTATTTTTACTTTCCTTGTATTTGTAATGAAAAGCACAGTGTTTGCCTCGGGTTAAAGACTTATTTAGTCTCTCGAACTATTGGCGCCCTCACTTCGTTCGGGCGCCAAACCTCGTCTCAGGACTAAATAAGTTACTTTCACCCCTAGGGTAACAATGTACTATTTTCTAGGAATCATAATTTGGCAGCCGTAATTTTTACGATAGTAGTGTACATGGACAGATGGAATGAGAACAAAACCTAGCAAATGCTACTGTCTATGTCTGGGTAGGCGGGGTACCAGGTATACTTCATATGACCCAGGGCTTAGTATAGGTGGGGAAAACGTTTCAACTATATCTGAAACCGTGCCTTTTAAATTCCTCGGAAGAAATATTGACAACAGAGGTTGCACTCCAGCTTTGGACGAATTAATTGATAGTTTCATTATCGATTTAAAAAAGGTAGACCAACAACCAATAAGTAATGTTAAAAAAGCTTGGATCTATGACAATTATTTAACCTCGCGTCTTAACTGGCCGTTTCTTATATATGATATAAACCAGAGCCTCCTCAAAAAACTAGATGCGAGTGTCACGAAGACACTGAAGTCGTGGCTAGGGCTAGCTCAGTCGGCCGACCCGTCGGCACTATATAGATCCGCGAATAATTTTGGAATGACGCTTAAGAAGCCATCAGAACTCTATAAACACCTAAGAGTAACCAAAATGCACGTCTTATCGAAATCTAAAGACGAAATAGTAAAAGTCTTTCCAAAAGATAAAAATGCATCGGAGCTCGAATCACGCCTCCAGTTCCATAAAAAAATCATGATAGGCTCGCAGACTGGTAGAGTAGGTCTAGGTAATATTCAAAGACAAACAGATAAAGAAATAACAAAATCTTTTCTTCAAGCAGCCGAAAACAACACCTATAAGGTGCACGAAATGTTCCTAGAAATGCAAAACGAATGGTTGACCCTAGGTGGATTTTGTATTCCCATAGCCTTAAAATGGCGTACCATAATATACGACTGGTCACCGGCCTTACTTAAATTTTACCTAAATGCATTCCAGTTGACCCTCCCCGACCAAAGCAATCTGGTCAGATGGGGAAAAGCCACAGATAAAACATGTAACTCATGTGGTGAAGCAACTGGTACGGCTAGGCACCTACTAGTGGGTTGTAAGACGCTATTAGACCGGGATCATTACTCGCGCCGTCATGATAAGGTATTAGAAATCATACGTGAGGCTGTAAGTTTGGCGGTAGCTAGAGCGAAAAAAGGATTAACCACAAACCAAAGAAATGACATTGCGTTTGTAAAGGAAGGCTGCTCAAAGAAATCACCTCAAAAGCCATATTCAATTTTGATAGCTGCCGTTGACTGGACAATACTCGTAGACACGTATGAGAAGCACTATAGGATACCGGAGGATGTCTGTGCCTCATCATCATCGCATAAGCGTGCAGTGCTTGTAGAACTCACAGTACCGTGGGAAACTAATTCACCTAAAGACCACGCTATAAAGACAAACAAATACTTTGATTTGACTAACGAGTTAACCAAAAACGGCTACGTGGTTAAACTCTACGCCGTAGAAGTAGGAGCAAGGGGAATTCCAGCTAAATCCCTGTACAACTTACTTAAAGACCTTGGATTGCCAAGAGCTTCAGTAAGCTCTTTACTAAATCGTACATCAAAAGCGGCATTGTTAGGATCTTACCAAATTTGGATAGGTAGGGGGGGGGGAACACTACTGACGGTGGAGGTGAGCGCTGATGCATCACAAGGTGGCAACCCTAAACCTACATCTGGGTCGCAAGTCCCAGTCGCCGTCATGGTGTTCCTCTCTGTACCACGCTATGGATCCGGCGACCGCCCGGTGAATCCATGGAGTGCTGAGAATCGGATCTCTTTAGTTCAAAGTGATTTAGGTCAGAAACCTAATTCTGAGATCCCTACGTTCAAAGTATTTGAAATGCTTAAAAAATTATAACTTTTGATCTATTTATAAAAGCTATTCCTTTCAATGAGAACGTGTTTGTTTAATTAACCTTTTCTCATTTTAAAATTATATAATTAAATGGCAAAACAAGACCACCAACAAGCTAAACGGTGATATTGAAAAGAAAGATAATTTACCTACTAAAAGCTAAAATGGTCCTAGATACTATCATCTTCGGGGTGCGAGAGATATGCTCTATGGGCAACCTTACACCCCGGCGTCTTTAGACCCGAGACGGCGTGCGGTTTTAGTCGGTTCAAGCCCGACATAACTGCCCCCACTGTCCGGCGGTATGCGAAGGGATTTCCGCACGAAAAAAAAGGTACCCATCATCACATTTTTCTCCTAATTAACCTAGGGAATTTATCACACGCAAAACCAAATCGTGGGCTATAGCGTAACCTGAGTATTGAAATAGCATTTATAAAGATATGAGGAGTTTTGGTTGGGTGTAGGCCGCCCCGCCCCCAACAAAACCATAGGGGTCAAGTCAACCTTACCTGCTATCCGGTACACCTGCTGATTAACGGACGAGGCCCTGGCGTAAGCTTTCCTCTCGGGGCGAGGTCAGACGGCAGTCGCGCCCGGAAAAGCCAAGATAAGACAAATCAAAAGAAAGAGTAGGAGAACAGACCCTGGGCTCCAAAGTAAAAGCTTTGGATACAAACTAACGCTGTGATAATAACGATTTTAAAATCATTTTCAGATGGAGCCTGACACCGTACCAGATGTCCTCACAAACTGTTCACATTATGAAAAAGTGTGTTTAAAACTGTGTGCAGACAAGAAGCCTGTACGACGCAGTACAATGTACCCGGCTCAGTACGAGACCAACACTTGCGAGGATAAATGTTTAGAACAGTGGTAGTGCCCGTTTGAAAGATATGATATCTTTCTGTCTTTGTCTATATATAGTCTCTATCTATCTATCTATCTAGCTATTCTATCTGTTACACCAATAACTACCCAATGTATGATTTAGCTCATTTAGGATTCATGTCCATCCAAAGGTTGCCTTTAAGATATTGCTTTTAGCGATAAGGCCGCCCTTAGTAGGTACATATGTAAATAAATTTTAATATATATGCTTATTTTGATTGGTGTACAATAAAGTTTATATCTATCTATCTATCTATCTATCTATCTTTCATAATCGTAGAGTTTTGGGCCCGGTTCAAATCCCAGAAATTGAATGATATAAAAAGTGTAAATCTGTACGTCTACCATGTAGCATAGGCATGAAAGCTTAGATTTTGCAATATCCAATGATTTAAATGTACATACTACTAGACTGGTAATACGAAATAAAAAAATTGGTACCACGTAAGACCACAACCCGAGCGCAATTTTTTTTGTTGCTGTCATAATATAGATGACATTACAAATAAGCGCGTTATGCCAATACAGGTCTCACTGCCGTGGACATGCCCGCAACATGCTTGCCGCGCGTCGTAGGCGACTCACCGACCTCCGTCCTCCATGAGCGCAGGCCTGGGGGTGGCAAGTGAGGCCACCTGTCACCCCAGCAGAGGCAGGCCTGGGCGGCGGGGTGACTAGCCCCCCCCTTTCCGGGGCAAGATGGGGACACCGTGGTTCCCAAACCCGAGGGGGCCATCTCGAAACCGGAGATGATCTTGGGTCAGTCAGGGGTTCGAGGGACATGCCTTATGGCTCACCTTCCACCCCGGCGTCAGAAGCAGCGAAATAACCACCCCCTTTGGGCAGCGGCGGGTATCCGAGGGCACATCTACACGATAAAAAAAAAAAATCTTTTTTCTTGAAATAGTTTGAAAACCTAGAACGTAATTTTTCTAGAACGGATCTTTTTTTCACGGTAATGCCCCCGCCTGGCTTGTTAAGGACGGCAGGTATTCTTATTACTATTTCTGTACGGCTAACAGTTGGGTGGCTTTGTGGGAAGCATATTGCGAAGGACCCGGAAATTTCCAGGAAAATTCCCTTGTATCCCGGTTATCTGTTATGTCATGCCATGTTATGTATGCCTTGCCGTGAATTGCAGGGTTTCTTTCCAGACTATCCATTGAAAGAGACGTGCGCGGAATACGGCACGGCAGCACGGGTTGTTTTGTAGTGCCTTTTTTTTTTTTTTTATCGTGCGGGAATCCCTTCGGATACCCCCCTGCGTGCCAGCGGGGGCGGTTATGTCGGGCTTGAACCGACTAAAACCGCACGCCGTCTCGGGTCTAAGACGCCGGGGTGTAAGGTTGCCCATAGAGCATATCCCTCGCACCCCGACTGACCCTGGGCCATCTCCGGTTTCGAGATGGCCCCCTCGGGTTTGGGAACCACGGTGTCCCCGTCTTGCCCGGGTTTGGGGGAGGGGCGCTAGTCGCCCCACCGTTCCGGCCTGCTTCTGCTGGGGTGACAGGTGGCCTCATCCTCCACCCCCAGGCCTGCGCTCATGGAGTACGGAGGTCGTTAAGCGACCTCCGGCGCCTGAGTTGCCTGCGACGCGCGGCGAGCAAGTTGCGGGCTCGGCGGACCGGGAGAGTTCTAAGTCTCTCCCGGGCGCGCTCCGCCACCTCTTTCGCGAGCATTACATGCTCGCAGAAGGAGGCGGCGGCGGCTCACGCGCTCGCGCTCCGCACCATTGCCGCAATCATGCTGCCGAGCGAGAGTACTCCCACCCCGATGGCTGCCACGAGGTCACGCCTCGGCGCCTCCCACGTCGGGCAGTCCGCTAGCGTGTGCAGCCCTGAGTCCTCGCTCGCGTCGCAGTGATGACACTCAGGCGTTGGCTCCTTCCTGATCCGATGCAGGTGGTCCCCGAAGCACCCCTTCCCGGAGATCACCTGCGTCAGTCGGTACGAGAGGCTTCCGTGTCGCCTCTCCAGCCAATCCTCCATGATGGGCCTTAGCGCCGCTATTGCGGCGGGCCCTGCGCTTGGTCGCCCAAGTCGTTCCTTCCACTCCACCACGATGGCCTGGCGGAGCTGGGACTGCACGGCCTCGATTTCTCGAGGCTCGGGGTTCCATCCCTGCTCCCGCGCCTCCTTTCGCCACTTGCGAAAGGGCTCTCGCTTCCAGGTCCCATGGCGACCTGTTTTGTAGTGCCTAAGCTTATAATAAAAAATAAATAGATTTAATTAGCACCTAACGTACTTTTAGATTTTTTAGAAAGCATTAACTGCAGAGACAGAGCAATCAATCGTATAATATGCTGATTACTGAAAGATGTTCAATTATGTCACCATGAAATTAATTGGCATCACTGATTGAATTTTCATATTAAAATGACAATTCTTACTATTCTTAGCATCTACGGCAAGTATTTAACTTAAGGTGCTATGAAGATGACGTACGCATGTGGGCAAAGACTCCTTCAACTGTAGATTTAAAAAAATAGCATCTACGGAAGAATTACATAGTTGCGAAAATGAAAGTGCTTGCTATAATTTTGTTATCACTCTACGTTGTAAGTGTTTCCTTTGGTAACGGCATCGCGCGTGGACCGATTTCGCAAATTCTTTTTTTGTTGTGTTTGTTACTGTCAGTAGGATCTTATGAAAGAAAAAGTTAAGAAGTTACGTGAAAAATTAGAAAATTTTAAAAACCTATCGACCATAACCTATCTTTTATAATGTAACCTTATGGCGTTTGACATACCTGTCAGCCGATTGTAATTAGCGCGATTGACATATTGACTGAAACATTAAATTCAGTATGGGAGGACAACGTCTATCGGGTCAGCTAGTATCTATTTGATATTTATGTAAATGTAATACACCAGTACACCCTGTCATATGAAATGACATTAATCACCATGATCATCACCTTCGCTTCAATCCCAGTCGCTCCGCTTGTGTTAAATGTCAATGACAAAAATAACGTAAGAAGGAGTACATTTCGGAATTTCCATTTTTGAAAATGGTCCTTTCAGGAATAAGCAAGGCGTACCTTTTTTTTTTTTTTCGTGCGGAAATCCCTTCGGATACCCCCCCGCCGGCGAGCGGGGGCAGTTATGTCGGGCTTGAACCGACTAAAACCGCACGCCGTCTCGGGTCTTCAGACGCCGGGGTGTAAGGTTGCCAATAGAGCATATCACTCGCACTCTCATCTCGGAGCCCAGGTCCGTTTACTTCTTGTCTTTCTTTTGGTTTGGCTTATACGGCTTTTATGGGACCGGCTGCTAACCCGGACAAGAAAGCCTGCGCCAGAGCCTCGTCCGTCAATCAGCAGGTGTACCAGCACGCATGTGAGGGCGGGGTTAGAAGATTGGTGGCGAGCATCGGGAAGAAGAGTGAGAATGAGAATTTAATGTAGTTCTGAAGAAAAAGCAACAAGCGGAGCTCGCTCGCCCATGGAGTTACAGGTCCCGTAAGTTTAGCCGAAGAAATACTACTCTGCTTCCCGACGTGCCACCCCAAACGCCGATAACTTGTATTTATGATTGTGGTGGGTTGAATAACTTGTTACAATTATATTTTTAGGTGACTATTGAAGTAAACTCGTCAGACGCCGATAGCACAGAGGACAGCCTTTATGATGATACAAGCTTAGATGGTAAACCGTTTACGGCAGTCATCATCATGAAAGTGAGATAATTAACTTTATTTTGTAACTACGTATATTGTTCCTATTGTGAAATTTAATTCTAGAGTTTCTAGAATTTGTATTACAAGCATTACTTAGTTGTGAACTATACAGCGCTATCTAGTCCCAGAATATTTATTTATTTATTTTTAGGCTATCGTTACCATACTGCGCGCTAATTGGCAAAAAAAAATCATGCGTGACATTCCCAAGTGTCACGCATGATTTTTTTTTAATTTGCCTAGCTATAGTAAAGAGTTTATTTCAAGTTTTCCGTCTCTAAAGTAACTCTAGCGTCGCGCGTCGGTAGAACATGGGCTGGAAGCAGCAACATCTCTTCCTAACGAAGAAATAAAGACATCGCAATTGATTTCTTTAGGGTGTACATGTACAGTCGCCCTCAGAAGTTGCTGAACACTAACAAATTTATAAAGAATCTTTACACTGAAATAAATCAATAAATAATGGATAAATATTTTATTTTTGTAATCTTCACAGGACATTTTTTTTTAAATTTTGTTTATTTTTTATGTAAAGTTTTAGACATAAGGTGGTCGATAACTTGGAATGTGATAAGCTGAATTCGATGGCGACTGTACACCTGCTGATTGGACGGACGAGTTTCTGGCGCAGAACTTAAATACTAGGTCTGCAAGGCGAATCGCTGCTTGCAATGTTGAGCTGAGTGAAACAGATTTTGAAAATTTTGAACAGTGATCATTCCTTTTTGCTTTTTAAAGAATGTTAGTAACCGACATTACTAGTATTCCGTATTAGTTATTAGTATTAACTCCTAAATTGCTTGTGTTAGGAGTATGTTCACGTCAGTAGTGTATTGGAATCAACTCGAAGATCTTAAGAAATTTGTTAATGTTCAACATCTTCTGTACCAGCTCGTGGGTGATGTTAGCTTGAGCTCCGAAGGTCTTAGTGGGTCTCTATGCACCCGTATACACAATATTTTTATTATAACTACATTTCAATAATTTACAGAACAACAAAGTTGAAGAAATCGTTACAGGCTCTAAAGATAATGATGTGGGTGAAGAAGATGGCGAAGACTATGAAATCAATGATGAACGTTTTCCTTTGCGGAAACAATCACCGTGGAAAACGTGTTCGAAGAATGCTGCCAAAATCTGCAAGAAAGCTTGCGAAAGTGCATTTAAATATGCCTGCGGGTATCACACCTGTGCAAAGAAGCTGAAAAAGACTTTGAAGCGAGAATGTAAACATAGTTGCAACAGAGAATTCCTAATTAAGTAAAGAGTTTCTTTGTTTCAGTTTATTTTTTCTAAAGAGATCCTTAATGATACTGGGTGTATGGGAGCCCACTAGACTTTTAGGGCCAAGCCAACCTCGCCTGCAAGCCGCTGCACCTGCTGATTGCTGGACGAGATTCTGGCGCAGTAGTTGCTCTCGGGGTTGTTAGGTCAGACAGCAGTTTCTCCCAAGCGGTATCAGCCAAATCTAAGAAGGAGGTAAGCCAGGCTTCCTTGGATGCGACCGGGAAATATGATAACCCCGAGAAGAGAACCTTCGCCAGAGCCTCATCCGTTAATCAGCAGGTGTTTTGAAACCCCACTAGAATATTATATTCTGGTGAGACTCTTCAGGAGTTCCCATGCCTGAAGTCGGCATGGTCCTTATTACTATTGATATAATGATATAGATTAGGATACGTACAAAACATAGGGAAAATATGTGGTTTAATTGTTGGAGATAGCTATATATTATTTGTATTGGGGTTTTATTAATTAGTGGTAATCAATTCATTTTTTAATTTAATTTTTATATAATTATTTGTTTATTTCGAACTGCTAGCTATTAACGTTTTGGTGCGATTCTGATTCTAATTTATTATTTCTTCTGTTAATTTTGACTATTGTACTTGTAAGAATGCTAAATTATTTATTGCGTAGTTTGTTTATTTACTTAGATGTATATTGTATAGGTTTGTACCTTGTGTACTTATGTGCTATTGGCTTATTCTGCATTTTTTCTGAACATATATTACAGAACGCCCGATTGATTCAGTATTTTTGATGTAGAATGTGGTGTGTTGGCACAGAGGTGTTGTGTAATAATAATAATCGTGTGTAATATATATGGTGTGCGTTTTGTGTTTAGTAGTTAACTTTTTTATGTAGTAAGCGTTTTTTTGCGTTTATGGAGTATCATTTAATTTTTATTTGATTCCCTTGGAAGCAATTTTATGAAATTCCTAAATATATGTCTCATATAATATTTCAAATATTATCATCAACATTGACGTCTTATTTTCTATGGGAATGTTTATTTCAAAAAATCTTAAAAATTAGTTGTACTCCTGCTATTGTTTTAATCAGGTGCGGTACCCAGAGCATCCCTAGCTATACGCCACTGGTGCTCTGGCTACCGCATCCCACATCATTCTAACTGGACAGTGAATATCAAAGGCGTGGTGATATTCCTTTAGGTTAGTGGCCCGATAACAATTTATACAGCAGGGACGATAGGTATCTCTCGGACATTCCTCGTCCTTATAGTGAGGAAGCTCCCCGCAGTTCATGCAGATGTCTGCCGTCACCTCACTGGTGCAGTATTGCTTCCCGTTGGCGTAGTCCAGGTAGCGAGTGACTGGACGAGTTGCAACTGGTCCTCCACTGCGACTCGCTGGAGATCTAAGTACAGTCGCATCGCCTCCGTCGCCCACGTCCAAACTCTCGGCGCCACGCTAATGACCACGTTGTGACAGTCAGGGTCTCGTGCCGTCTTTTTGTAACGTATGGCTACTCGGCTCTCTTCGTCGTCGAGGCCTTCGAATACCGCCTCATTTTGGTTTCAAAGGGCGCGCAGTAGCTCCTCATTGCTATGCTCCTTAAGTACGTCCTTCACAATCAGAAGGGGAACTTGTTCCGTATATCCTCGACGACGAAGCGACCGCCGTCTTGCTCGAGCCTTTCCTTAACTTAACTTACTTTCCTATCGTTAGACTTTCTGATCTTTTCTACTTTCACCCATCCCTCTTTCGCATCCATCGACTCTTTTATCCCCTCTAACACCTTGTCCGCTGTTGCCGTCTCGTCCGTTGAGGAAACAGCCACAGAGTACAGCGTCTTCGGTTCCGGTTTCCCATATTGAACAAGTTCTGCAGTCATCGCTGTGATGCGTGTAGAGTCCTCAACAGCCATGCAGAGCTTGTAATAATTTATAGACGCTGCCTGCGTCTCCCTATCCTATTTCACGATGAAGCTATCCACGGTATCCTTATTGTCTTGTATTAGTAGGTGGGTGCTCTCTTCAATTTTTGCCAAGATGCGACTTTTGAGCTCTTCTAGCCTTCTCTTGTCTTTCTCTTGCGACTCAACCGTCACTCTCCTGACTACTTCGCGTTCTACCCCTGTAGTGGCCTTTTTCCCAGACTGCATCCCGTATATGACCGCATCGGCCTCCTTCACCAGTTGATAGAGGCACTCTATTTCCTTGGTTACGGTCTGCTTAAAATCGGTCCTAAGGTTTCTCGCATTGTTCAGAGACCTTCTTCTGACCCAGGGAAGGCGTTCAACATCTGGTCGGAGGACTTTCTGGCCTTTGCTATTTTATTCTACTGAGGGCCATGAGACGGTAGATACACTTATATAATTTATGTTACAAATAACTTAGAACTAGGTGTATATTGTGTATAAATAAATTTAAAAAAATGTATAAGTGAAATTAAAATATAGACAAACTAAATATCACAGATAGATGTCGCATAAGTAGATTAAAAATAAAATTTAGAAATTTTGACGCCGAACAAAAACGTTTTGTTCCCAAAAACGTGAGTAGAACAATAGACGCCTATAGAAAAGTTTGAAAAATTAATAAAAAACAAAAATTTCGGTAATCCGCGTGAAAATGCGAGAGGACCCGGAAAACTATAGTCAGATGGTGACAGCCGCGAAGAGCTGAGTCGTACCAGGTCCCACGGGTATCACAAACCATTGCGTAAATTTGGTAAAATATGCAAACAAAGATTAAATTAGTCAAATTATTAAATATCAAGGGGAAATGCCCCAAAAATGCCGAAATTTCGGTCCTATAAACGCGTGTGTGCCTATAAATCGATGCGGGGCGTTCTTGTGAACACTGCTGTGTTTAACACTCCAGGTACCTATAATACCCTTAAAATATATTTAAAAAACACGAAAATGACACGATATTTTGAAATTTGAAATGTAGAAAAACAATGAAAATTTGAGATTTTCTAAGGAAAATTGTCACAACAATAAAAAACGAGTAAAATATATAGCACTAAGGATCTGCAACTGATATCAAAGCTTTTATCAGTCAAATCAGGTGTACTGGCTAGCAGGTGAATTTAGCTTGGGCCTCACACACCTACACGTATACACCTACTCAGCTATACGTTATAAGGATACTAATCACACAAAATATTGCTTGTTATTAAAATATTTGGATCATTCAAAACATATTTGGACAATTTAAAACACAAATTGGACATTAGGTAAAATCAAGATCTTTTATTGTGAAGTAAAACTCACAGTTTTTCTTACATTCACGTTTTAACCACATCTTCGCTCTCCCGGTGCATTGACGTTTTAGGCATACTGTCTTATATGCTCTCTCGCACGACGTCATACAAGCCTTCCTGCCTTTTTTTAAACAAGTATTGAATCGCCTACTTCTTCTAAACATGTGTGGATTCAATACAACATCATCGTCACTCGATCTCACATCTGAACTTGAAAATTCGTCTATTTGGTCCTCTTTAGAAGAACTTATGCTGAGGTCATGGGTAGGTTTTTGTACCCTCCTCGCTTCACTTATACCTTTTACCTGAAAAGATAGGTTAAAACTTACTGTGTGATAATTATGGCGCCTAGTTTAGTTAGTAAAGGGCTTGACGTTAATTTCACATAAGTGCCTACACACAAACGTTGGGACACGCCAAAGTGTGTAAGGAGCTCCACCAAAATCTTAGGAGCCCAAGCACACCTTACTTATAGCCTAGTACCTATTGATTAACGGTCGAGGCTCTGGGAGGGGAGATGGTGTCAGACGACGGTCACTTCCGTTAACGTCAAGTATACTT
Organism: Cybosia mesomella; assembly: GCA_946251805.1. Classification (NCBI taxonomy): domain Eukaryota; kingdom Metazoa; phylum Arthropoda; class Insecta; order Lepidoptera; family Erebidae; genus Cybosia; species Cybosia mesomella. The sequence goes on from OX276415.1 coordinate 10,460,102, forward strand.
AATTATGTAGGAATAAGAGAGTAATGAGCCGGGATTGGCGCTCATTAATCTCATGATAATAATGTACCTATATTGAAAACAAATACAAAAAATAGGCAACTTACGATATAAAACAATATTATTGCAGTTGCGAGACAATTCATTTCAAGGTGATATTCTGCATCGAAAACGGTCTCTTAATGAAAATTCCATTTATGTTACGACTTTATTGAATGTGTTGCAATTTCAAGTGATAGGAAATAAAATAAAAGAAAAATAACAACGAATAGGTGAAAATAAAACTGCGGTCTACACATAAAACATAAATAGTTTTAGTATGTAACTGCGGTTGTGGCCTTTAAGGTTGCTTCGCGGTACTTCCTAAAGCACGCCGTCATGAGCGAGTCATCCGCGTAGCACGTGACAGCGGCACCCCCTATGAGGTCACCGCGATGCACCCAGTCGTAGCCGATATTCCACAGAAGCGGCCCTAACACCGAGCCCTGCGGAACACCACACGATATCTTAGGCCGACCGAGACCGGTCATACTTACTCTCTCCGAGAAATACGCCCCGACTATGCGGCGAAGGTAGAGATGCACTTTGTGAAACACCTCCAGGGCAAGGTTTTGAACGCCTTGGTGATTTCCAGGGACTCCGCCGACATCACCTCATCCCGCGCAACTGACCACCACCAAGAGTTTGCACACCTTGTTGAGCAACAAAGCCGGGCGCCCTACCTTTCGGATGAGGACTAGTGTCTCCTCCTTACACAATTTCTGAAACTTGCCCTGCTCCAAGCATCCACGCCAGGCGCCTTAGGCTATTGAAGCGGAGTCATCTGTGGAAGGACCGCCCCCACGGATCCCACTCCAGCGTCTCCAGCAGCTCGTGGTGGGCCTCAATTTTGGCCCGCTTTATCACCGATCGGGGGGTCCTATTGGCATCCCTGTATTCCTTTACAAACTCCACCTCTTGGGCCACCGCATCTAAGGGGCAGTGACGCTTCCTGCGGAATCTGGCTCACGTGATCACGCAGGCCTGTTTCCGTTTCGTGATCTCCGGCGACCACCAGCAGACCTGACGCGTGACGCCTCCGAGTATAGGGTTGAACTCTAAGCATCGGCGTATCTTAGACGCGGATCATGCCATGGAACCACTCTGCCTCATCCTCGATGTTGAAAGGCCTGTCCCGCGCAGGGGCCCAGGCCTTTACTATGACGGCTTCCAGGAGGCGCTCACGATCTAGTCGCTTTAGTAAACGATAAAAATATTTACACTTACCTTTGCTCAACAGTCATGTGAACACTAAACTAAACTTTCGTAAACTTTACGACACCGTTGCTATAAGTCAATACACTAAATGACGTTCAATCACATTGATGGAACTAATTAGGAAGGTACAGTACCTTCCTAATTAGTTCCGTAAAACGGGATGCAGGAATGATGCGAACATTGTTTTTTCTAGGAATCATAATTTGGCCGTCGTAATTTTTACGATAGTTATAGTACGATACGATAGATAGACCTTTAGTGCAAAATGATTTAATTCAAATACCTAGTTCTGAGATCTCAACGATCAAAGTTTTTGAAATGCTTAAAAAATTATATCTTCTTCTGTCTTCTTCTTCTATCTATTTATAACAGCTATTACTTTTAATGAAAACGTGTTTGTTTAATTTAGCTTATCTCATTTTAAAATAGGGTTTTTTTTCAAATAATCGCAAAACATGAAATATTATTAGACATTTTAAGTTTTACTTTGGTCACATGGCCACATGATATAAATATATTTTACTTTTAAGCTACTCGTATATATATATATTGCCTTATTAATTAGTATTGACAATTTCTAGAATTAAAAACATCATTTGACTGTCACCTTCCCTGATGGTAAGCTGAAGTGAGGTCTAAAAAGTAAATGCCACCATTCCATATGGTATCCCTAAAATGTTGATGTCTGCCTTAACGGCTTCGACAGATGTTTTTTCAGGCACCGCTTATAGAACGCGGGATTATAATAAGAAGGCAATACGTATGAGAGTTAAGCATTCCTGTTATCTAATCATTTGGTTCGTGATGGTATTGATTGCACTGCATGTGAGTTATTCCGGATAGGAAAGGAGAGGTTGGGATTAACTCGCAGGAGCCCGTTGCTGTTCTTTTTGTAAAAAAAACACAGTGTGTTTGTGTCGTAGACACGGCCATGCGTTTTACGTGAATAGTTGTTTTGTATAACTAACCGAAGAGTATATTAAATTTATTTTATAATAGCTGATGCCCGCGGCTCCGCCCGCGCGGAGCTCAGTTATCATTTTTTGGTTATATCTCCGGTGCCGGTTTTAGCGTCGGCGTTCAGAATCGTTCATTTATCAAAACCAATCATTTATAATTTTTTATAAATATCTAAAACAACTAATTTATAAGAAAAAACTAATTTACAATTTTATATTATAATAGTAAAGATAGATAGAAGCCACATGTAAGTGTACGGTGAACCGGACAATTGCATTTTTGTCATGAATACGACTTAAGATTAAGTTCCATAGTGGGAGGTAATCTAGAAAACTTGATGATAACAACATCGGGGGATATAGTTCTACTTAATCAAATGCAATTAGAAAAAATTCAATTAGAAAAATCTGCATCAAAAACTATTCAGTTTTTGCATTCATGGCGAACAAACAAATAAACAGACAAACAGACAAGAATTGTAAAAAGATATTTTCGTGTTCAGAATCGTTCATTTAACAAAACCCAAGTTTTTTCTAAATATTTCCAATGTAGAGACACGACTAATTTACAATTTTATATAATTTTATATTTATATTTTATAATAATTTTATATATATACAGTATAGATTTAGTAAAAACTTTAAAAACTAATACTACTACTACTACTACTACTACTCCACCATTTGGATTCTTCCGAACTGTATTTGCTTGTCCCAAACGTTTTCTTACAACTTTTATTGCATTCGTTTCTAAGGTCTCTTTTAGCTTTATAAGAACATTTCAAACGGATGCAAACATTTATGTAAGCACCTCTACAAGCCTTGCGGCAAATTATGGAAGCTTTTTTACCTAGGCAACTTAACCAACGTTTGTTTGTATAACTTCCACCTCCAAAATATCTCAGGGCGCCTGCATTTTCTCTCGCGTCATCGTTATCTGGCCTATCATCTAATTTATCAGATTTAACAGCTAATTTATCCCTTTCACCAGCACTATCAGTAAGTAAAATTTCTGCTTTAGAAAAATCATCATCAAGTTCTTCTACTTGCTGTTTATTTGTAGATTGGGCTTCTATTTTATACATCTTAAGAGACTTATCAATTTTTTTCTTCATTAACTGCTCATTTATAGGCTTCTTAAGTTTATGTTTGTTATCAATATTAATATCGGGTTCTCTAGGTTGCAAATGTATACTATCATTGTCATCAAGCTGTTCATGTTTATCTTCATATTTATCAATCATTCCAATTTCTATAGCCTGTTGTTTTACTGGTTTAGAATAAACGCTCTTTAGCTTATCATTAATATTTTCTCGCAAGATTTTTTTACTTGGTTCGTGAGGTTCCACTTTATGTTTACTTTGATATTTGTTAGTATCAATGGTTAGTAAAGGTGAGCCTTCAAAAGGGTCATAAGGTACATGGATATCCTTTATTTTATCTTGTTTTTCATCAATATCAGATATAGTTAATGTAAACTCATTTTTACGAGGATTGGGGTGATCATTTATGTTTTTATTTAGTGGAAGTTTTTTCGGCCTCTTAATTTTTGGTTCGACGAAATCTGCGGAATTTGAAAAACTTTTTATATTTTTTCGTTTATGTTTTTTCTCATGTGAAAATAGTCGTTTTTCTTTATTAGATTCAGAGTGTGCATGACGGTCTTTGTTATATTGTTTATAATTCATATCCTCACGTAGATTGTGTTTATTCTGAGAGGTACTGTGATTTTTCAATAGTCTATGTTTATCCAAGTTTGTATTTATATCTTTACGCTTTCTAGGTATATCATCCATTGAAATATCTGATTTATCTGTTGTCTGGCTTTTGTGATCTTTGGAATTCGATTTTTTATACTTACTCATTTTTGCAAGAAATTTTGCATTTGATGTATCTAGTTCATCAAAAACTACTTGGTGAGGTTCTACATGTTTACGTTTCTTTTTAGGTGTTTCTGGACCAAAATCAGATGAAATTAGGGTTTGTCTGTGAGCTCTTTCAGTTACTTTTGGTGACTTATGTGTATAATGCCTATTGACTCTATGGTTTACTGTAAAATCATTGATAAATTTATGGTTACTATCCACACGTGGGTATGTTTTGGACTTAAATGTAAATTTCTGTAATTTAGGTGTATTTTGAAAACCATCTCTTTCATAATTAAGGTCACTTCCTGGAGAATTGATGTTCTTAAAATTTAAATTTAAATCCTTGCTAAATATATCTGGTTCTCGATTATTACTTATTGTTCGTGAATGTCTAACTATTTGACTTCTCTTTTGCTCTCTCGGAAATTCCAATATTTCAGGAATTAGCAGTCCAATACGATCGTGTGTTTGAATTGAATCCTCCATTGATATGCTGCTGCTTGAAGATTCTGATCGAAACTGAAAAAATACGTGCCTAAGTGAGTGTGTGTTGTGGTGACTAATTTGAGTCATGTTTTATTCTGTATTTAATGTTCTTTTATGCTGAGTGTCCAGTTTAAATATCATTGTGACAAGTATAAAGATTGCTTAAAAACTGAGTTGGTAAATGCATTATGTGGATTTTGAGATTTTTTTTTAGATTATACCTACAGTTTAGAATCATTTTTGCAAAACATATAGTGCTAGTGTTTTTCGTGACTAATAATGTTACATTAGTGAAGTAGCTTAATAAGGATAGGTAAAATAAAAAAGAATCAATCACATAATAATTTTATCACAAACCACATTTTCAGCTTACATCACAAAAATCAAGAAGCTTTTTCGGCTGAGAGTTTTAGGGTTTCTCAAAACCTCCCTATGGGGCCCATGGTCTTCTATTTTATGAATCTTATGCATAAGATTCACCTTACGTTCGTTTCTTTTAATCAAAGAACTTAATAAATTTACGAAAATATTTCTTGTTTCGTCATTTTTTAGAACAGTTTTCAGTTTGTCAGCTGCGATAGCCTGTTTGGATAGGAAACAAGGTCTTAGCTGTTCCTTACACAGATATATGGTATCGGTGGTCTAGGCAATAAATATGACGATGACTTGACAGCGATAAAAGTTTCCAGTTCGAAGATCAACTTAATGCCTCACATTAAAAGCTTTGAAAAAAAAGGCAGGTATGATTGAGGGCCCGCGTAGACTAGAGACCGGCTCATAAATTCCGCCTCGACTATATAACTATTCCTATACTACGACTATATAACGAGTCCTATAGTTAAGACTACAAAGCACCGGAAGGGGACACACCCCCAGCCAGATGGACGGACGAAAAAAAATGAAAAAGGTAGCTGGCATACGCTGGATGCGGAAGGCAGCGGACCGGGTAGGTACTATGGCGCACATTGGGAGAGGCCTACGTTCAGTAGTGGACTGCAATAGCATTTGATTGATAGACATATATGGCCAGTCCTACACTGCTCTTCTAGACCACCAACGTTATCTTTTAAATGTCAAAAAGATACATACTTACTCCATATATCAATACAGCAACATATATTAAATAAACTGCAATTTGCTTATGCATTTTAATTTGAGTTTTCTATACCTACTTAAATTAAATTGAATTTAAAATGGATTGGTCAACATTTTTCAGTGTTAGCTTTCTCTGTTGCAATATAACGACTGAATTTGATTGAATTGTACAATATATGCTCATAAAATGACACGGTGCGGAAATGAGGAAAATAATTGAATAACATCAGTCAAGGTTTGAAAGACCTACATTACGTACGTTCAGTTAGTGCGCTTGTTAGACAGCCACATCAAAAAAACAGATTGTTTAGTAGATATTGTGGTATGGGTTTGTACCCATACCACTATTAAGTCAAGTCTTGTGACTTGACTTAAGATTGAGGCGCCTTAAGTCCAAAATCAAAAGTTGGAACCTTGGAGCCCGGGGTTCACTCTCCTACAACTCTATTATTTGATTTAGATCGGAAAAAGAGAACATCTAGGACGGGACTTGAACCCGCGACCAGTCCCTTACAGGGGGAACGCTCTGACCAGCTGAGCCACCTAGACACCTCCCAGATATTCGAAATTCTATGTACGGATTTTTTGCTACATTTTTAGTTGGTATTTATGTTATTTAACAGCCACACATTTTAATCATATATTTATGAAAGATATATTATGATCCTTTTTATAATCAAATAACAGATATAATAATAATAATAAATAAATATTCTACGACATTCTAGACAGCGCTTTCTAGACCCAAAGTAAGCATAGTTTAACTAGCTTGTGTTATGGGTTCCAGAATGCGGATAAATATACTTATATACATTTTTTTTTGTAAATACATACATATTATACATAGAAACACCCAGACCAATGCAAATAGACATATTCATGCATACAAATATTTGCACTGAGCGGGAATCGAACCCGCGCCCCCTGACGTAGCAGTCGAATGCACTACCGCTACGCCACAGAGGCCGTCAATATATTTCTATATATTTCTAAGTGGGATCTTAGACTAGTCTAAACACCCTAGGGTGTTCGGGTATTTTTGGGGCCGCACTAAAATCATCGGCCTGCAGACCGATACACCTGCTGATTGACAGACGTTTCTCTGGCGTAGGCTTCCTCTCGGGGTTGGGAGGTCAGACTGTAGTCGTTGCCATAAAAGTCGTATAGGCTAAACCAAAAGGAGGAGAAGGAGTAAGCGGACCCGGGGCTCTGAATAAGCCTCGGATGCCACCAGGAACAACGCTAAGGTGAAGAAGATCGGATTCTAAACTGCTAGTTTCAATTTGACTGCAGGCTGTCTTTGTTTCTTTTCATATAATTTCTCACTTTCCTCATATATCCGCTAATATGCTTTGCGAAAAAAAATTAAAAAGGTAGCTGGCATACGCTGGATGCGGAAGGCAGCGGACCGGGTAGGTACTATGGCGCGCATTGGGAGAGGCCTACGTCCAGTAGTGGACTGCAATAGCATTTGATTGATAGACATATATGGCCAGTCCTACACTGCTCTTTCATAATTAGTATGCTTAATCTCCTGTTGGCTTGTATCACTTGTATGGCGTCCTGTAACAACATTAAATTAAGTAATTAGTCTTCCATTAGATAAGTCATAAATAGGGTAAATTAATTAATAGATATAGGTGGATATCATTTTTTAACACGGTGATCCTGTTCAAGATATTATCTATACCAAAGTAAATGGTAAAATATTTTGTCGTCGTACCTTTGATAACTGATTTCTTGAATTTGCACTGTCAACTTGTCAATTTTTATTGCCTAATTCTACCTATCGCTGCGAGAACATGTTACTAATCGTAAATGTAGCTTCTAGTATAGTCTAGTATAGAACCTAGAGCATTGGTCTATACCAATGCTCTAGGTTCTTGTTTTAGGTGTACACGGGACGCAAGGGATAGTTTTCGCAACTCGATTAGAGGCGTCTTTAGGCGGGCGTCAGGGGGCGCCGGCGGCCTCGGCACTCGCCACACAATGAACCTGCACCCTTGGTGTTATGACGCCGGGCATTATAACTCAACTCCAGGTAAAAAGAGCTCCGGTTTGCATACATTTATCATCCGCCTCGAGCTGCTGGGGACACTGGAGCGGAAGGTTCCTCAGCACATGCTTGGAGCGGGGCCAGTTTCCGAAATTGTGGAAAACAGGGAAACAAGTCCTGATCGGAAGGGAGGGGCGCCCGGCTGACTCGCTGTCCGCCTACCGGTCCATAGCATTGCTAGACGAGGTGTGCAAACTCTTCGAAAGAGTCATAGCGAAGCACTTCGAGCACCTCTCTGGAGTGGGGCCGGACCTGGCGGATGGCCAATACGGCTTCCACCAGGGCCGCTCCACCGTGGATGCGATCATGCGCGTGGGGGCTCTGGCGCGGGAGGCAGTTGCCGGGGGCGAAGTGATGTTGGCGGTGTCCCAGGACATCGCATCACGGAGATTATTATAGTCTGGCAACACTAGTTTCCATGCTCATACTAATTTAAAGCCTATTGATGATAAATTACGTGGCAACGTAGTAAGAATAATTTACCTAATTGACGTTAATCGGGAAAACGGGAGTGTCTGACATTTCCACTGAATCATAGTATTCGTCGAAGTTCAGGCGATTCTTTGTCAGCATGTAGTCTTGTAAATTAGCAACTTTACGTAAGGCATCCACACGTTCTTCGTTCACTGTCACTATAGTTTTCAGAAGATTGGCAAATTTGGTCCTGGAATGGCCGCCATCGGCGCTTGCCCGTTGCACTGTTGGTGCCTTGTCACTTAAAGCAGCCTGAGAATATAAAGTAAACTGTCGAAATTTTGTATGGTGTGTACAGGGCCCTATCACCCCCTTCGGGCCCAAGTCAACTTCTACCTGAGGACGAGGCTCTTTCCTTTCCTCTCGGGGTTGGGAGGTCATCAGAAGATAGTAGCTTTCGTAGAAGCTAACAATCTACATCATCAAAGCTATCCAAAAATAAGCAGTTATTCGGTTTAAGTCAGATTTTGTTTACGACTAATTCTGTGTAGTGTTCTACACTTGTCTGCTTGTTAAGCTTGTAGTTGAGGAGTGCTTAGAGAAAAGATGCCTTGGTTCACTTTAATCACTTTAATCACGTAGTAATGTAAAGGTTATAACAATGAAGATGAGTTGGCGTTTCCTTTCTCGAATGTGTTTACCGCGTGGCAGTAATTGCACTACTAAACTGTTTTGTATATAAAATGTAATAATGACACAGGCAGGTTGCTGCGTCAGCCAAATATGCACAGTACAAGACTGTACATCTTGGCAACCCCAAAAGAGAAAGCAAGAGCCATCACAAGTACAAGTAAACATAGTACATAAGTAAAAACGTTAAAAGTACAAAAATAAAAATGTAAAAAATATCAATCAAATGTAAAAGAAATATTTTTGGTTCCGTTTTTCACACCGGTTTCCGGTTCCAAATCCATGTCCCTTGATGGTTGCGCAGTGGCTACCTCTCGCTGGTGCTCTGGGTTCCGGATAATCTGAAGTTCAATCTCCTCTGTTTTGTTGTTTGTTGTTCGTCTCTTAGTATTGGTCTTACGCCAGTAATGACAATATTTCCTCCCAACCACAGCAAGGAGAGCCACGACTGCGGATGCCAGCAGAAAGTAGCTAATTGTGTAATGGTGAATGTCGTGAGTTGTCATCGCTGGCAGACTGCCTTCACTCTGCCTTTGGAATGCGATTTGTTGATCAATGCTTGCAGCGTCCTGGTTCGCGGCCATGTTCTGAAGCTTGGTTGGAGCGTAGCTATACGTCAAATTCACAATCTTGTTTATAGATGTATCAAACACTGGCGCTGCTAGCTCGTAATCCATTTTCATACGACTTCTATATTGTCGTTGCGTGTGTATAGTTACGTCGGTTGACTGTAGTATACATCCTGGAGACAGTGTTACGATGCTCGAAGAAGTGATTGCATGTGACGTAACCTCGTTATCACATATTGTTCGAAAATTGAAAGAATGACAACAAATTGCTAGCCAGCTGTTCGGTGCTTGCAATTCGATCCAAGCGTCACTGCATGACGTGCGGCTGACGTCACAGGGCCCAGTGTTCTTATGCGATAAAAGTTTCGCTTCACATGGCGCTGTTTTGCTTTGTAGGTCAAAGGATAACATATTTTTCTTGCAAATAAAATTTGTTGACCTTTGTTGTGTACATCTCTTTAGATCGTTTTCTGATAGAGAAACGTAGACATTCTTCTGAAAATTGACCGCAATGTACTTGTGTGATATATGTACATAGGTCGCTCCTGTAGCAATTCCAACTGGTAAGGGTATTGCTTGGTATACGTTGAACTCATCGTTTGATACTAGCGGAATGTGAGCTTCGAATATGAAGTATTGTTCAGTGACACGTGCTTTCACATTGATTATCTTGTAAACCTCCTTGATGTTTTCTTCGTAGTTTTGTACAGGTAGCGATAAAGTTTTTGGTAGGCTACCAGAAATTTCAGTCAACTTTTCCATTAGTCGGACGGGAGTAATCAAATGTGCGTCTACATGTCCTTGATAGACGTTTGTTAAAGTGTTAAACAACATTTATTGAAACGTTCGTAAGCTGTTAATCAGTAGAAATGTTGTTAGAGCAGCCGAATTGATGTAAGTAGTCGCGGAGAGTATCTCTAGCTCTGTTTTGATTGATTTGAAGCTTGTGTTTGTCTGATTGATGAAATTGTCAAGGTAGCGAAGTTGACGTTGCATGTTATCTTCGCTTCGTTTCAAGACTTGGTTCTCAAGTTCTACAATGGTAGTTTGGTTCTTTATCAATTGTAACAGATAGTTTTCGTTTGTTTGAAGTGACCTTATATCGTCCTGGTACTTGTCGGCGAAGTTTTGGTCCAGTATTCCAAATAGACTATTTGCGATGGAACCAATTCCGTTTACAAGGCCTCTTCTCTTTCTGTTGCTCAGGTGCTTATGCGGGTTTATTAAAATAGTATTGTAATATATCAAATGATTTATCTCATGACTTAGCTGTTCCATTATTGGTTCACATTGTTTTATTTCTATTTTAATGCATAAGTTCCTCATGTTGCCAAAGTAAGCTTGAGTGCGACGAGTGCCTTCCCAATAATTAGTCAGATTGTAGTACATGACTAATAACCACTCATCGTGAACTACTTGCATTTTTCCCACGGTATCGTAGTAGACGGGCCGCTCGCGCTCCAGACTTGTAATCTGAGCAGCCGATGCGGGTGTTAGTGGCGTGCTTTCTGTGGCGCTTTGAGCTCCCGTTGCTAATGTAAACAATGATAACATTAGCAATAAAGTTGAGATAGGCCGTGTAGCATTCTTTGTAAGTTTATTTTTAGAATGACATTGAGAGTTTTCTTTAATAGCATCTGTCGTGGTTTCCTCAACTTTTGAGTTTAATGGCAAAGGAGATAGTTTTGTTATAGGGCGCTTGATGACTCCTGCTTGTGTTTTGACGGTTGTGACCCGAACGTATCCATCGGTTCCCGGATGAGTCTTCAACACACGACCCAAGGCCCACTTTGCCGGAGGTAAGTTGTCCTCCCTTAGCAGTACCACGTCACCTTCCTTAACGTTCTTCGTGGACTTGTTCCATTTAGAACGCGTTTGCAGTGTGGCGAGATAATCATTGGACCAGTTTTTCCAATATCGTTGAAATATGTGCTCGGTGAGCTGCCACCTGCGGCGTAAATCGATGTTGTTTTCGTCTTTGTAATCGGAGAGCGGCATAGATAAAATTGGGCTTCCTGTTAAGAAGTGTCCGGGCGTCAGGCAGTTGTAAAATTCCTCTGGGTCTTCCGTTAGTGGGCACAGAGGTCGTGAATTCAAGCAGGCTTCTATTTTTGTTAACATTGTTGCGAATTCCTCATAGGTAAGCTTTTGTTCGCCAAGTACTCGTCGCAAATGGTGCTTCATCGACTTGACTGCGGCTTCCCACAGTCCCCCCGCAGTGGGCCACGAAGGAGCGTTGAAGTGCCACTCCACGTCCAATTTGGCTAACTCATTAAATATATCTGGAGTCAGCAGTTGTCTGAACTCTTCATATTCTTGGTGGAGTACCTTTGCAGCGCCGATGAAGTTTGTGCCGCAGTCTGAGTACATGTGACGAGGGGTGCCACGCCTGGAGCAGAGTCGCTGGAATGCTGCCATAAATGTCTCTGTTGTGAGGTCGGAGACTAGCTCTATATGAACGGCTTTCGTCACCATGCATATAAATATGGCTACGTATCCTTTTGAAGTTTTCACACCTCTTCCTTTGTTGTGCTTGACATCTACGTGACCTGTAAAATCGACTCCCGTATGCGTAAAGGGGCGGCATGGAGTAATTCTTTGTTGCGGTAGATCGCCCATCAATTGGTGGTTGTCTGTTTTGCTAAACCGATGACAACGCACACAGTTTCGAAGTTGCGTCTTGACAGCCCGGTTACCACCAACAATCCAAAACCGCTGACGTATGTACGTTAGCGTCAACCGTGCTCCACCGTGCATCGTTTTTGAATGAGCTTGTTCTATGAGTAGCTGTGTGTAGCGTCCGTTGTGTGGGATAATCATAGGGTTTTTCATTCCAGCTGGTAAACTTGAGTGTTTAAGACGACCTCCAACGCACATGATCCCGTATTCGTTTATGTACGGATTCAATTTGAAAATTGCGCTCTTTTGTGACACTAATTCCATTTTGCTAAGTTGTTTGTATTCGGAAATGAATGTTGATCGCTGCACATGAGTTATAATCTTTTTACTCGCTGCGCTTAGTTCGTTTGTTGTGAGGAAAGCGGTTTCTGATTTCGACTTAGTGCGCATATTTGTAGTGGCACGCAATATCCATGCAATTACACGGTTTACGTGTGTCAATGAACTGCATTTGTTTAATAAGTATGTTATTATAGTGTTTTCATAATTTTCTTGTGACTTATGTTTTATTTCAACGTGATTTATCTTGCCGAAATTCGTTGTAAATGTGCAGAGACTTTGTATCGGTTGTTTCATGTTCATCAAGAATTTACTTGCTTTACTGCCTTGCCACCATAGTTGAAAATTGATTAGTTTGCTTGGTAACAGGCCTCTCGATGCGCAATCAGCGGGGTTCAATTCTGACTTGATGTAATGCCATTGCTCTGCCGGGATGACGTTTCTGATTCTTGTTACCCTGTTGGCTACATAAGTCTCCCATCGCGTCGTTTTGCCTTGAATCCAAGCCAGTACAACTTGCGAGTCAGACCAGGCTAACGTGGATACGTTACATCCATGAAAAGTTTGTTTGGTTTTTTCCATCAAGTCAGCAAGTAGCTGCGCGCCACACAGTTCCAGTCGTGGCAATGTAGCCTTCTGTGTCAGTGGAGCCACTCTTGTCCGGGATGCGAGTAGAGTTATTTTCGGGTGACCTTGTTCGTTGAACACTCGACAATAGATAACACAAGCGTAAGCTCTTTCGCTTGCGTCGCAAAAGCCTAATAACTCTACACCATTCTTGGTGTCTCCTATCCATCTTGATAGTGTTATCGTCTTGATGGAAGGCAGTTCTGCTTGTAAACTCAACCACTCTGTTTTGATGATGTCAGGTACCATGTCATCCCATTTGAGATTGCTCATCCAAAGTTTTTGGAATAGTAGTTTAGCTTTGACCGTCACTGGAGACAGCCAGCCCAATGGGTCATAAAATCTTGATATAGCTGAGAGCAAAGCCCTTTTCGTCAGCTGTTTAGCTTCTTTTAAAGGCCAATTGAAGCAGAAAGTGTCACTGTTAGGACTCCAGCCAAGCCCTAATGTTTTACTACATTCATCGCCTTTAAAATCAAACGTAGTTTGTTTTGAAATTTGATCTTCATGTAAATGTTCCACTATGGCACGATGGTTGCCTGTCCACTTTCGTAGGTTCATACCGCCGCCTCTCAACAATTGTATTAGTGATTGTTGTAGTTGTTTTGCCTTTAGGAGATCGTTGTGACCACTTATTACGTCATCCACGAAACATTCCTCTAGAAGAGTCTTGGCGGCTTCGGGATGTTTGTGGCCATCGTCTGTAGCTAGTTGCTTCAAAGTGCGCATAGCAAGCCAAGGTGCGTATTTTGTACCGTAGGTTATTGTGCATAATTGGTAGTCACGTAAACGTTGATCTCGTGATTCCCTCCAGACGATGGTTTGAAGATGTTGTTGGTCTTCTTCTAGCCATGTACAGCGGTACATTTTTTCAATATCCGCCGTAAATGCGTATTTGTACGTTCGCCATTTGAGTATGAGTGTCTGAATGTCCTTTTGTAAATTGGCTCCTTTTTCCATAACATTGTTCAAACTGTAGCCACTCGTAGTTTTTTGAGAAGCATTGAACACGACTCTTAACTTGGTTGTTGTAGAATGTTCACGTAAGACGCCGTGATGAGGCATAAAGTAGCTGTCGGCTGGTATGTGAGATGCAAGTTTCAAATGTCCTAGTTCGGCATACTCTTCAATGAATTTTTTGTACATTAAAGATAGCTTTTTGTTCTTATCTAGCCGATTTTCCAACTGTAGAAACTGAGAAACAGCTGTTGATCTTGAATTACCTAACTTTTCTTTGTAGTCGGGTAATAAAGGCATTCTCACAAAGTATTTACCGTCAGCTGATCGTCGCACGTTATCTTTGTAAAATTGTTCACAGAGCTCGTCTTTGGGCGTATCCTTAGTGTTCTGGATCTCTTCGTTTTCCCAAAATTTTGTCAACTCGTCTATGTTGAACGTATTGACGTGGCACTCAAATGTTTGTTTTGTTTTGCCACATAAAATCCACCCAATTTGTGTCTGTTGTGCGACGGGGAATTGTGAGTTATCCTTCAGGACACCGTCGAGGATGATTTCTGAATAGACATCCGCTCCCAGTAAAATATCTATCTTGCGAGAAACATTGAAGTCAGGGTCCGCCAGTTTCAAGTTTTCAAGATGCGTCCATTGACCCTTTTCAAATGTTCTAGTGGGCAAGTTGTTCGTAATCTTCGTCATAATAAGCGCTTGAGTCTCGAAGCTATAATCGGAGTGAATCGAACGACAAGAGAGTGTCACTTTACCCCTGCATTCTCTGGAAACAGAGCCGATTCCCGATATTGAGGCGTTGACCCCTTTTCTGTTAAGACGAAGTGTTTGCGCTGCATTTTCTGAGATTAAGTTCACTTGCGAACCTTGATCAAGTAGCGCACGCAATGTTACATAAGTCCCGTTTATGGACTTAACCCTCAGTAGTACAGTGGTTAGTAAAACCTCCATGTTGTCGTTTGTTATGTGGTTCAACGATTGTTGTGTAGAGGTCGATGTTGAGGGATCGTTAACGTGACCTCTCGGAGCAGGTGAAGCCGCGTGTTTTTTGTCAGGGTTGTGTAATAATGTGTGATGTCTCTGGTTACATTCTTTACACAATTTTGTTGAATTACATTCGCTGTCTCCATGCGAATATAAACAGTTTTTGCAGAGCTGCAGTTTCGAAACTGTGTGGTTTCGTTTGTCAAACGTCATTGCAAGGAATTTGTCACATTGTCGTAATACATGACTTCCGTTGCAATGTGGACACTTTCCGTGTATGGTTACATAGTTATTCGTTTTATTATAACCAAAGCTTCGTTTCTTCATTAGGGTTTGCTTGTTGAAAGAATTTGTTGATTTTTCAGAAGCAGCTGAAGTGATACCCTTCTTGGCAGATTTCATTGTTTCATGAGCCATGAATTGCGTTTCGAGGGAATGCAAAAAGTGTTGTAGGGTTTGTAGCTCTCTGTGATCCTGGAGTTCTTTCATATAGTGACCCAGGGTGCAGGCATCCAGTTTTTGTGACATAATATGCACGATAATAGGATCCCAAGAAGATGTTTCGACTCCCATGTTAGATATCCCGTTCAGGCATTCTATTATGACGTCATGCATCTTTTTCAGGTTAGACGAGTCCGGATTCTGTATAACCAGCAGGTTTAACATCGTGTTAATGTATGAAGTGAACTGTAGACGTCGGTTGTCATATCGTTGTACCAAAATGTCCCAGCAGCACTGGTAGTTCTCAGTGCTAATGGGCAGATGCTGCACTAAGCGTTCTGCTTCGCCTCTTAGTTTGGACTTCAAGTGTTGCATCTTCTGGGCATTGTTGATCATAGGGTTTTTGTGTACCGCTTCCAAAAAAAGGTCCTTAAATGAATTCCACTGACTGTATTTCCCCGAAAATTCAGGGATGTCAATCTTAGGTGCAGATTTTTGATAGTGAATCGACGACCAGATTTTTGCATTAATCTTCCTTTTCAGGTCATCATATTGTTGTTCGATGTCGGTGTACATTTGGGTATATTGTTTGTTGGATCCTTTTAGTTGAAAATCGATACCCCAGTGAAGCTTGTCTATGGCGTCCCATTTCGATTTTAATGTTGATAAGTGGTCTTCCAGTTCCCACTTTTCGGAAATAGATGAGACGTCAATTTTCGAAATAACACGTTGTATAGCGTTAAAGTTGCATTCTTGCTTGTTAAGCAGAATCTGCACACTCGAGCTGTTATTAACGTCTTCCTCCGAAATTTCACCCAAATCGAACCTCACGTCTCGTTGTTGTTTTTCAATCTGTGCTAATCTCGATGAGATATCGGTTTGAGTTGATACGTACAGGTCTTTGGTTTTTCCATAGGTGTCATCCACAAAATAGGAAATAGACTTATCTTTGATTTCCAGTAACAACTGAGCGTGTATGTTGTCGAAATTCTTCCACTCGTTTTCTAGTAAAGCCAGGCGTTTGTTCAAATATTCCGTCGTTTTTCGCGTAGAAGAATCTTTGCGATAGTTTGTGCATATTGTTATGATATTCTCGAAGCAAGCCAACTGTTGTTCTAAAGTACTCATATTGCTTGTTTCTTATAGATGTTGTTGCCTCCAGATGTTTCCACGACGTCGTCAGCGGTTGGAGGGCGTTGTTAAGGTTATTGCGTTGCCTGCGTTGGTTTATTGCTTAAAACTGTTCTTCTTCTATTTGAAAAGTCGCTGTGCCTTCGCACTCAAGTGCTTTTCTCGCGTTTCTCTGCGCCTTCTCAATCCGACCGGGGCGACCCGCTGGTGGGAGACCGGTCAAACCGATTCGCTAACGCGTGAGAAGCACTGAAGCACCGAAGATCGCACCTCGAAGGACCATAAAATGTAGTGTTCTACACTTGTCTGCTTGTTAAGCTTGTAGTTGAGGAGTGCTTAGAGAAGAGATGCCTTGGTTCACTTTAATCACTTTAATCACGTAGTAATGTAAAGGTTATAACAATGAAGATGAGTTGGCGTTTCCTTTCTCGAATGTGTTTACCGCGTGGCAGTAATTGCACTACTAAACTGTTTTGTATATAAAATGTAATAATGACACAGGCAGGTTGCTGCGTCAGCCAAATATGCACAGTACAAGACTGTACATTCTGTTTACGACAGATTCGCTTTAAGACAGAATTTGTACCTTCGAGTAGCTAATTATTATCTGTATTTAAATTATTATCTGTAAGGTAATTATATTAAACTTATATTTATTATAATTTTCTTATCATCAATTTACAGAAATAGTGCCATTATAGTAATTTTAATCATATCGCTTAAAGGAACCTCTTTTGGTTTATCTAATAAGACTGGCCACTTGTGGTTGAAGTATACCTTCTTTTTTTTTTATATGTGCGGAAATCCCTTCGGATACCCCCCCCCCCCGCCGGCCAGCGGGGGCGGTTATGTCGGGCTTGAACCGACTAAAACCGCACGCCGTCTCGGGTCTACAGACGCCGGGGTGTAAGGTTACCCATAGAGCATATCCCTCGCACTCCGACTGACCCTGGGCCATTCGCAGTGTCCCCTCTGATAAGAGCAGAGGGGTACCTGGAGCGACCACCCGCCCCGCGGGCCTTGCAGGCCCGCCATACCCTGACCCCTTTGTGCAATGGGGTCAGCTGGCTCTGAAAAGGGCCGGTTGGTCAGACTCTTGGCCGTTGACGTTGACGCCAGCTACTCCAGAGGAGCAATCAATGATGCGTCATCGCCCACGTTGCCCAGGGTGCACTATACTTGGAGGTGATCCAACCAGTCGCACCCCAGGTTGAAGTATACCTACCTGAAACACGGGCTCCGAAATGTGAACTTTGAACCCAGCTGAGAAAACGCTATGAGCATGATAAACTTGGTCTAATAACAGTTTCGATATCGCCACTGGGCAGATAGCAGTTAATTCACGTAAAATATCGAAGCAGACCCTAATAACTGAGTTGGGTAACGTCTGGGAGGATGATTCAGAAATCCATGTAGTTTTTTTTAGTGTAAGTAGAGATATAAAAAGTCAATGTACCTTAGCGTGATTGAGGATTATAATATAAAAAACTAAATTCTTGAATCGCATTGCAACACCATTATTCGATCGACAAGACACACATTCAATATTTATAAAACGAATACGAGTAACTACTAAGTGATAAGTTCCTAGCCACTTCGCTATCTGCAATCTTGATTAAAACAAGTGTAGGTACATGTATCGAAAACTTGTTCAATTACAATAGAATTTAAGTTCCCGTGTCCAATGCCTCCAATAACTTTATAACAAAAATCTATAGCTTCTATGGTACTAGACTAGCTGAATGGAACAAAAAATTGGTTTTGCACTTGCTATCAACGCGCAGCTTTTAGTAGCTCTCATACAGGTGACACAACAAAAAGTCACGCTATGTCTATACAGATAGTTATTCATTAACTCATAATCTAGTCTGTATAACCCATACAATTGCCCCTATTCTTGCCTCACTAACTGGCACTGTGACACAATTTTTCTAGTTTAATTAAATTTTGAAACAATTAAAGTGCTAATTTTTCTTATACATTTAGGACGGAAAAAGTGATCACCCAGGACGGTACTTAAACCCGAAACCGTACTTTACAGGGGGAATAATCTAACCAACAGACCTGCATACGTCTCACATCACATAAACATAACTTCACGCCTGTATCCCCGAAGGGGTAGGCAGAGGTGTATTACACACCCACGATTCGCCAGTTGTTTTAGGTCCCAATGTAATAGGGGGCGAGCCTATTGCCATCTACCGGGCACATTACTAAGCGAGCGATAATTAACATTTTTAATACTTACACACATAACTACGAAAAGTCAGAGGTGTGTGCCCGGGGCGACTGGGGATCGAACTCGAGACCTCGTCTCGGCAGTCCATTAGCATACGTCTCAAATATTCGAAATTCGCCGATACATTGCGTCTTGGGGCGACTTGGAGCGATCTACCATAATTGTTGGTGGAAACAATTAATAATGTTACATTCATTTTTAATCATTGTTATTAGATTACTGCACCACATTAATTTTATTTTTAGGTAGCTGTTGGCCAGGGGTGTGTGTTGGGTAACCTCCTCGAGTGTCGCTCCGATTCCGATCCCGCTGCAGTCCGGGGGGAATCGGAGCGGCCGGTACACCCTGGGCGGCGGTCAATGGCTTCCCCTTCACCCTTCATAGGGTTGGCATTGATCGTCGGCCAATACCCAACGTGGCGGGAACACATCGCTCTCCGTACTCCTCTGCTTTCAGAGGAGACAGGATGAGCGATGCTGTTAGTGGTGAGATGGCCCAGGGTCAGCCGGGGTGCGAGGGATATGCTCTATGGGTAACCTTACACCCCGGCGTCTGAAGACCCGAGACGGCGTGCGGTTTTAGTCGGTGCAAGCCCGACATAACCGCCCCCGCTGGCCGGCGGGGGGGTATCCGAAGGGATTTCCGCACGATAAAAAAAAAAAACAAAAAAAGGTAGCTGTTGGCCAGCTGGTCAACCCGCGACCAAATCCCGTCCTGGTAGTTCACTTTTTTCAATTTATATCTATTGTATAGTAGTACCTACGGAGACATAAAAGTTATTGTCTAATTGGCCATGTTAACCGTTTAGAATTGAATATATTACGAAAAGAAAACGTTATATTGTATTTGTATAATTTTATTTAAATTACACATTCTAATACCTCATTTCATTATAATTACATATTTTTATGTACATCTAGAACCTATACCTATAATTATTAGTTTTAAGCTTTAGCCACAAATATGAAAATGGTCTAAATATACCAATGCATATATGCAAATGTATATAATCCGGTCTCTAAACGAATTATATATGTAATACCTATGTTACTGTAACCTGTATATTACGCTTGCAGACCAAAAACGCTCATTGAGTCAATCAATTGTCATACAACCACAACGCATTGTGACATTTTACAGTAACTACAGCGCGTTGTGGCCTGTTTTTCTGTTTTTGCAAAAAGAGGTTTCGGTTTTTGAGCGTAGCACATGACATAGTAGAATAAATGCAAAACCTGAAAGGAACTTGTTCAGAATTTGCTTCTGTATTGCTTCCCATCATTGTTTCAAACAAACTAACATTCAAATGAAAACTAAATATACAAACAACCGAGGAAGGCACTTCAATTAAAATGTATGGACAAATTTAGCTCTGAATATCTCATATTTCGATAAACAAATAAAAGTGAACAAAACTGCAATTGCATTCTGCTATTTTTTTTACATACCATTTACAGTCACAACTATTCGTTTGTGGAATAAGTTGACAGTTGAAGAAACATGAGCTAAACCATTATACAAATTAAAATCCATAATTATAGAGCAAAACTTATCTGTATATAAGCCTTGTTACTTTAGCACATTAATAGCAATAAAGCATTGTTGACTTTCATTCACTTTCAAACTTTTATTTGTTTATGAACCATACTATTATAATGTGGGTATATTACTAACCTGTAGTAAGACACACAGTCACACACACAGGCCTGAATCTAGAACGATACTCAGTCATGAGTCTCGACTTGAAACTGTTACTGTTACAGGGGAGATTTTATGAATGTCAATCCCTTGAGCATGCATAAAATCTTCACGCGAGTTTAGTTATACAATACAATCTTTACTTAAAACCTGTTTCAGTTCAAATTCATGACTGACTATCGTTCCAAATACGGGCCTTAGTTTTATCACATTAGATACATAAAGGGTGCCTGTACAGTGTGGCATCTTATAAAAAGTTGTACAACTAGTATTTAATAAACTATAGATCACTAGGCATCCATGATGTTATGTAGAGCTTTGTCTGTAGTTTTTGGTGTCCAATATCTTTTTACCGCACATAGCACAAATTCCTTTCTTATATGCACATGCTTGACAGTAGTGTGAGCCCACTTGGTGTACTTTAGTACGGCATATTCTGAAATTACAAAAAACATAAATTTTTTTAAACTTCATCTCTAATGTGGTACAGAGTTATCATTCCCATATAATAGAGGGAGTATAACAGTTCGAGTTAGCCAGATTTCTAACCTGCATAATCAGGATAAACTATTGTTTTTCTTGATTGTATCCTGTGGTAGTTATATAATTAAGGTTTTGTATAATATACTAGTAAACTAAGAGAGATCTATACTACACTACTGTCTATACTTTTTTGGGACCGACAACTTTATTTTTAGAGAGATTCTTAGGGTGTAAAGTACCCTATCAACTTCCTGAGGCCCAAGCTAAACTCACCTGCAAGTCAGTGCACCTTCTAAACAACAGGTGAGGCTATGGTGCACACATTCCTCTCAGGGTTGGGAGGTCAGATGGGTGTCACTTCCATAAAAGTCACAACCGAGAACAATGATAAGAAGATGATGAGGCTTTATTCTCGGAGAGCTGGAGCATGTTGACAGCAATGCATGCAAACATTGATACATTTAAGGTGGGCCAAAATGGTAAAGTAAGGATATCCATACTTCCCTTGTCTGCCTGCCCTTAAGTGATACTCTATCGCTTCTGTCGGTCACTACAACCATGTTAGCAGTGTGTTAGTGACACCATTGACATTGAAAGTGTTAAATCGGAGCGCGAGGAATAGTATTTGATATTAAGATGTGAGGTGAGACTTGCATTACCAACTAGAATTTGATGCAGTTGGTCCAGTTATGATTGACTGAGTGATACTTTACACTAATGATATCCTGTAACTATACTACATACATACATACAGTCACGGTTCTTGCCAAGTGGCATGTAAATGCATAAAATGTTACTTGCCTGCATTCTTGAAATTTCGCTGTGTACGGATTAAATCGCCCTTTCTTTGCCGTAAGAACTTTATTTTCGCCAACTTTTCTGCCTCCAGACTCTACAGTATTCCTGGCGCCAGTTTTCCAAGGGTCCGGGGTTATCACACGACCCAATTTCTTCTCACACTTCTCGCAAACCATTTTTATAAATGTTGAGAACGGCTCATAAATATAACCTCGAATTGTTTTTATACAGCTTGTACAAGAATTATTATTTTTCAAATAAACATTAACTACTCTGAAGTATTGAATTTTGAATTGGCATTTGTTAATAAGTAAAATAAATTGTTTTTATGAGGAATTAACGAGGAATGATCACAAACAACAAAACCATAACAACAATGACGTTAATATGAATGACGTCACATCACCACAGAATATTTTATTAATGAACGTCAGAGTCATAATCGTAGTCATTGTCATAAGGCTGGATACATACCGAGCCATTGCAGTGTGAGTCCAGTCTAATACTAACTAAACTTATCAGTCCACGTACTGACTGAAATATGACCGTTTAATTTTAGATAGGAACTTGTTATAAAATGCTTTTGATGTTTATTACAAAAAATACCAAAACATTTATTCTCTTTCGATGTTTTTGATACCTTAAGAGTTTCTACAAGTTAATAAAAAAATGGAATATGGCGCTAAAATATTTCTTCGGAGCACTACTTCACCATTACGTATACCTTTTTTTTTTTTTCGGATACCCCCCGCCCGCCAGCGGGGGTGGTTATGTTGGGCTCGCACCGACCAAAACCGCACGCCGTCTCGGGTCTTCAGACGCCGGGGTGTAAGGTTACCCATAGAGCATATCCCTCGCACCCCGGCTGACCCTGAGCCATCTCACCACTAACAGCATCGCTCATCCTGTCTCCTCTGAAAGCAGAGGAGTACGGAGAGCGATGTGTTCCCGCCACGTTGGGTATTGGCCGACGATCAATGCCAACCCTATGAAGGGGTGAAGGGGAAGCCATTGACCGCCGCCCAGGGTGTACCGGCCGCTCCGATTCCGATCCCGCTGCAGTCCGGGACACTCGAGGAGGTTACCCAATACACACCCCACGTATACCTCGCGCCAAATTTTTTTGGTGACTTTAAACATACACCTGCGCATGTACAGTAGAGTGGGCCCATACATACCAGTGGAAATTATAATGTAAGAAGTTAAATATTCTAGAACTTTCTAGGTAAATGGAGGATTTGTCGTAACATATTCACTAATTAGGTATATATAAAATTAATTTTTAATCATGTCGTGTAAATACATTAAACCAGGCACATAAAGGATTGATTAATTTTAGCAATAAGTACTGTAATTCGAAATAAAATCTGTATAGGTATTTTACATGACTTTTTCAAGAAAAACAATGTAAACGAAAGTAAACTATTTTTCAAAAAAGAAACTGAATTTGATCCGAATTTTCTTTTCTTTTCTAAAGGAGTAATATATTAAAAACTAGCGGTTGCCCGCGGCTTCGCCCGCGTGGAATTCTGATTCTATTCCCGCTTTCGATGTGAACCTATTCCAGGTATAAAAATATGTGTTTATGTTATTTTAGACTATCTAGCCCTGTACCAAATTTCAACAAGATCCGCTCAGCCGTTTTTGTGTGAACGAATAACAAGCATTCATACTTTTTTCTAACTAAAACTTTTCCACTAACACTAACTTTTCCATTAAAATGCTCAATGAAACTAGTGAAACTAAACTTTAAAACACTTGTCTCACAAGTATTACCACATTAGTTCAATAGAACTAGGGAGAATTTTTTTCTGCGAAAAGAAATGGCCCTTCGTAGGCTAGGGTAGGAAAAATCAATTTTTCAATCAATAAAAATAATATTATTCCCCGCCAACTTAAGTTTAGAGTAACATTTAAGTTACATTTTATTTTTAATTTATAAAAGTAAATAAAAATCGAACGATAAGAAATTTTTCATGGAACAATGAAGAACAGTTGACGAACAATTAATTTAGCCAAAAAATTAATACAAAATTGATTTCCTCCGCCACCTTAGAGACACATATTATTTTAATAAAAAAAATAATTAAAACGAACACAAAATAATTTTCATCGAATAGTGAGGAACAGTTCACGAACAGTTGATTTAGCCAAAAATCAATAAAAACTTGATTTCTTCCCGCTATCTTAAGCCAGCTGCTTACTTATGTCCAGTCTGTAGTGAACCGACCAGTAGACTTTTCTAGTATATATATAACTAGCGATCCGCCCCGGCTTCGCACGGGTGCAATGGATGTTATTATACATATAAACCTTCTTCTTCAATCACTCTATTTATTTAAAAAAACCGCATTATAATCCGTTGCGTAGTTTTAAAGATTTAAGCATACATACTGATATAGGGACGTAGGGACAGAGAAAGCGACTTTGTTTTATACTATGTAGTGATAATCTATGAGTAGACTAATAAAATTGAGTGAAACAAAGCGAAAAATTTATACTAGAATAGACACAACACACATAGGTACATAACCCAATGGTTATGTATGTGCGTTGTGTCTATTCTAGTATAAATTTTTCGCCTTGATTCACACAACAAAATTTTTAAGTAGCACCATAGATTATTATATATATACCTACTAGAAAAGTAGCACTATATAGCTGTATCCGTGATGTCGTCCGCGTGGATGTAGATCTGGATTTTATTTTAAGCGGAACCAGGATTTTTTCAAAAATAATATAAATAGTCTTACAATAATTGCGCCTTATAATATCAGCTATCTGTCAGTGCAAATGCCATTTTGGAGATTTACCGGAACAAAACAGCAAACAGACAGAAGGACGGACAGAGAAACAATAAAAAATGGTTACTTATTCGTTACAGCATCGTGTAATAAATTGTTTTTATGGTATCGTGTAGACATTCATAATATGTGCATACGCATTCATTCATGAATTTAAAAGCGATATTTCAATTTTATTCATTAGCATAGATCCGGCTGTAAGTGAACAAAAATTATTCATACTTATTAAAATAATAATTGAATAGTCAACTTAACTAAAGTAACATAATTAAAAAATTTGTGCTATTTGATACATAAAATAAAATGATAGCAGAAATACCGCAATCTTAGTTCACAATATCACTGGCTGCCTCTTTTAAGTAGGTCCCTACTTTTTAATTTGCTTGATGCAGAAGGATTACCATTTTTTTTTTAAATAAACTTAACATAATTATGCCCTGTAATCGAATGAAAATAAAACCTACCCAAATAAAATAAAAAATAAATATAGAAAAATAACAACTGCAATATGATTCTATACCTACTATCTATACTAATATTATAAAGAGAAAGGCCGAATTTTGTGAGTTTGTTTATAATGTTTGGGGTATATAATCTTCGGAACCACAGCACTATTGGAAAAAAAAAATCACCATGGTATATTATTTGCTATAATTAGACGTGTAAATTACGATGGCTTAAGTTAAAAAAAAAGCGGCCATGCAATTGCGAGTCGGACTCGCCCATTAAGGGTTCCGTAGCAGCAAGTAACATATTCGGCAGCGGATTGGGACGGCATGCGAGACCATTTCGCATCCTTTCCGTGGACTGAGCGCTGCTGCCGCAAGAGCAAGCAGATATGCTGGTTAACCTCTTTGCGGCTAACTCCTGAATCGATGACTTTGGCTTGCAGCCGCTAAGACCTGTCACTTGTGACCACTCAATGCCTGATATCCGTATCAGGCAAAGCGACGTTCGCGCTGCACTACAGTCACTTGACGTCCGGAAAGCCAGTGGCCCTTATGGTAACCCAGCGGTGGTACTTAAAAAATGCGCAGCGGAGTTAGCTCCAACGCTGACGCGACTGTATCACCTGTCTTATTCCTCGGAATTGGTCCCGGGGGCTTGGAAAGAGGCGAACGTACAACCGGTCCCCAAAAAGGAGATCGGTCCGATCCGGGTAACTATCGACCCATAGCTGTTACCTCAATTCTCAGCATGGTGTTTGAACACAATATTAACGCACAGCTCATGCGTTACCTAGAAGATCACTCCATAATTAACGACCGGCAATATGGCTTCAGGCCAAAACGGTCAACGGGTGACCTTCTGGCGAGTCACTGGCTATCAGCCTTGACATCGCCAAAGCTTTCGATAGGGTCTAGCACCGTCCGCTTCTTGCCAAGCTCCCAGCCTACGGTCTGCCATCTCGACTGTGCAGCTGGGTTGCCAGTTTTCTGCATGAGTGCAGCATCCGAGTCCTTTGTGACGGCCGGGCTTCTGAGTTCATGCAGGTTAATGCTGGTGTCCCTCAGGGGTCCGTCTTATCGCCCACTCTCTTTCGTCTGCATATCAATGATATGCTGTCCGTGGGCAGCGTTAATTGCTATGCAGATGACAGTACTTTGCATGGGCGTTATCTTGGACATTCAGCGGCCAAGCAGACTGACATTGAGGAAAGAAGACGGCAACTTGTCATTGAGCTCGATCGGGACCTAGACCACATTTCCCAATGGGGATCTGAGAACCTGGTCGAGTTCAATGCCAAGAAAACACAGGCATGCGCGTTTACAGCAAAGTTATCTCCTCTCCTTCCCCTTCCAACTCTTCGGAACACACCACCACCATTACAGGATAGTATCAACATGCTTGGTATGGACGTTCGCTGCAAACTTAATAACAAAAATTACATCGAGAGCGTTAGTAAAACAGCTTCACGCA
The DNA here is from genome assembly GCA_946251805.1 of Cybosia mesomella. NCBI lineage: Eukaryota > Metazoa > Arthropoda > Insecta > Lepidoptera > Erebidae > Cybosia > Cybosia mesomella. The sequence continues at coordinate 10,486,542 of OX276415.1, forward strand.
AACTCGGAGGCGGTTTTTCACGCCGGGGCAGAGGTGTCTTTTATATAAGACTCAGGTTGGTCCCTGCGTGGAATACTGTTCTCACCAAAGAATCTCACCAAAGATTAGTATATAAATAGATTAGTATATAAGACACAGTGATTACTATTGTTATTATTATATCAATCAATAAGTTAATAAATATACAGTTTACCCGACTGTGGTATATCACTTCACCTTCGCATTATTAGTCCTGAGGTCACCAGTACTCTAGAGCCTCTGCAGCTGCGTAGAGATATAGCCTCCTTGGCAGTATTCTATCACATATACCATGGTGAATGTTCCGATGAGCTATTCCAATTGATACCTCCTTCTCCCTTCTTGTCCCGAATGACACGTGCAGGACTTAGGTGTCATCATCATACAGTGCAATCGATACCATCGCGAACCAAGCGGTTTGGTGACTGCTTTTTTTGTCGGACCATAAAGCACTGGAGCGCTTTACCCACACAAGTGTTCCCTCCTCCGGCTCTTTAAGCGGGGCGTGAAAAATCATCTGTTGAGGCCGCGTCTAGGTAGAGGCCACCATTCTAGGGACAATCTCTGGAAATGGTGGCTACTACTTTTTGGACTTCACCTCAGCTTACCATCAGGCGGGGTGCAGTCAATTTGACGGACTAAATAAAAAAGAAAAAACAATTTGGGATACTTTACTAGATATGTAAGCCGTATGTAACCTTCCTCATTGTCCAAAGAAATACTACTATATCTGTGGGTTCTATAGTGAAAAATTTCGTATTTCATAAAGAATATCACCAACAGCGTCAAAAATAACTCTCATTATAATGGTCTCTATTAGCATTCTCTGATGCTACTTCCAATATATTGTAGTCATTATTTGGTCCGGCAAGTATAACAATGGGTTCCTTTGTATATTTATCTCCAACTTCATTCGTGTATTGTTGTTATTGTGTAGTGTATTAATGATAAATGCAATGTTTTTTGGGATTCTGTATCTGAACCAAAAATTATTTATAGACACTATCAAAGTTGTATTCTGATGGTAAATAATCGTTATATGGGCCTTTAATTTGACACTTCATTTTAAGACAAGAATAATGTAGCTGCCGTGGGCCACTTATGTGTTCAGCTTCACCTTGATCCTGGAAGTCCTTAATTTTACCGAAGTAGTTGTTAATTGGCTTTTGTTCATTGTGACCAATATGATTAGTTGCCAAAACCTTCATATCATGTAAATAGTTTTGATGAGGCAGTACTGGTATTCGATTAGGTTTTAGGACACTTTTATTATGATTCAAAGTTCTCAAAGTATCATCATGTACACAATCACGTAGATCCATGAACCGTTCAATGCTTGTTCGCAGAGTGATCAGAAATTTACGAATTGCATATTTCACACAAGATTCGTCTGTATGTACTTTTGTTTTCTTACGCGGTCGATATGTTTTCTTGGTATTTTTTTTTGGTTTACGTTTTAATATTGATGATCTCCTTCTTCGTTTACTAACTCTTCTGTTAAATCTATTACGCCTCTTAGAACGCTCATATACTGGTAATTTACCCCTGGTAAATTCCTTAGACGATTCTGTTTCATCAATTATAGTGTTAACGGCAACGTGTGGATCAAGAAAGAGATTCTTCGATACAGTTTTAGTATTTGGTGATAGGCCTACTCTTAATAGCGCCTTGCTTCTTAACAATCCGGTATCGTAATCACCATGACATTTGGCGTTATCTAAATAATTTTTATACGACAAATCAATGGATGAAACTAAATTGTCTTCGTTGGTTTGTTTACAATCTGGATTTTCAGTATCATATTCCGGTTTAAAGTTTTCCAGAACAATTTCTTTTACTTTTACGGTTGCGTCTTCTTTATATAACATCTTTTTGATTTGCCTCAAGACTCCGCTCATTTTATCATTCTTTTTTTCTTGAGGGGCTGCTACCTTTTCCTTACGTGAATGTTCATTTTGATGGTCTAAATAAGCTTTTACGATTACGGCAATATTGTGCAAGGCTAGTTCGCTCACTAAGTCAGTTGCATTTAGGTACTTTGATAGAGTATCCCACATTTTTTCAAGGTTCATATTGTATTTTTTACACGTGTCTGGATCTTGGGTGTAACCTGCCTGTGTGTTTCTCTTGAACCGTTGCTTGTGAGCACAATATCGAGCCTGAGAAAGAAATATACGTCGGTGAGAAAAATAAATACAGTTTCTAGTCTCTATAACGTAATAAAAAAATCTTGTTGATAGCTGAAACAGTATCAATTCCAACATCTTATGTATTGGATAGTTCAATGACAATATTAAACATGAGAACTAACCTAAATCAAAATAATTTTACTTCCCTGGCATCACGCTATAAGTAATAATGCTTATAATTTCATACACAAAGTCTCACACAATCTTAGATATTCTGTATTTTGCTTAATTAAAAGTTGTGTAATTAATTCAACTAATATTATAAATTCCAAAGTGAGTTTGTTTATTGGTTTAATTGCTTGTTACTCAAAAAATGTATTTGGTAGAAATTTTTCATATACGACTGCGAACAGGACATGGGCTGCATTATATCCCAGAAGTAGACACCTCTGGGTCGCGGGAACGTGAATCTATGGCCCTGTGGTCGAGTATACTACTGGGTGGAGCGGCGGACATTGGATGTGAATGTATATTGCTAGCTAGAAAGAACGGGTGCGCGCATTCTAATGTTGCAATATTGGTATATCAGATGAAATAATATCTACTATTTAGATAGTTTTTTTCAAAGGAGGACATAAGGAAACTTTCAATTTGTGTGTTTTTCGATGAATTTTATACCACTTTTTCGATGAATCAGACCTTGCAACTAGCCTTTTTAAAAAGCTAGAGATGCTGGCAGCAAGGACATGTAAAGCGTCAAGTCGTCACAAAATAATTTGAAACTACGTTCAATTTAAATATATAAGGTTTATTTCAAATTCAAATTGCACATTTTGTGTTTACATAATATATATATTAAATTCCTTCAATACTTACAGTAATACTTTTAAAAGTATTATTTTATTTAAAAAAGTTTAGACTGGTAATACTTTCCCTAACGTCCTACCTTTTTTTTTCTTATATATTCATTGTTGGAATACCCGTCCAACGTGTTATAATAAGGTTTGTATTTTGATTGGAAGTCGGCCTCCCAAAATTCTTGCAATCTTTTTATCAAACTATCTGATTTTTGCTGCTGATTGTATAGGCTCAACAATTTAAAATCTTCGTCTGTTGGCAGCTCAAGAGTTACTACTTTGATAACTGTTCCACCATCGTTGGGCTTTTCATTTTCATTTTTGTCTTTTTGATAAAAATCGTCATGAATTGTAGCATACTGTGCAGGACCAATTTTTTCATAATATTTGTGACCTGATGCCTCATTAGAATTAATATTATTAGTATATATATCAGGATTTTCCCCTTTGCGATTAACCTTTTTAAGTTTTTGGGATTTGGATTTAGACAAATAGTCCTCGTTAGTAAGGTAATGGTTGACTGGATCCTTGCCTCTATAGCGCAATAAATATTTTTGGGGTCCTTCCATTTTGTTCATGTTTTCTTCTTTCGAAGGTTTGGTGGCTAACTGATCAAGGCTTATGACTTTCACATCTTCTCCTTCATCCCTGTTTAGTAAAGTCAGTATGTTCTGCTTCGCGGCTTCTTCTGCCAACGTTCTCAGTTCGCCAATCGGCACCGTGAAACCTTCTGCAGAAGTCGATTTCTGTAAAATGAGATACATATCAGGTCATATGGCTTCTTTACGATTAGGAAGGTTTTACATAATTAAGCTATAATCATCTTAGTGGTGATCCGGAGTTTCAGCTCGGAGCCCAGGTTCCGTTTTCCTCTTCTATTCATTCGTTAGTAATTCACTGATTCATTTAAGGGCCGTAATGCGTTATTCAATGCATTGCATAAATATAGGGCCATATCTTTAGAAATCCTATAATTTCGTATGAATTCCCTCTCTGGCAATTCGAACACGTTCATTTGGTCCCGCAGCATACGCCGCTGAATTTTTCGTTGTTGCGTTTTTTGTGTTTGTAGCTGACTTAGAACGAAATAGCCGCGAGACATTTTTTATTGTGTATTATGCAATCTTTATTTATTTATTTATTTGTCAACTCTTGTCCCCACCTCAATAGTTCGGAGACTAATATCTCTCTATCATCTGTCAAAAAGAGACAAATTATCTCCACTTTACGGCCGCCGTGCCAAGCAAGTGGAGAAATAGTCCCTTGTCTACGTCACAGCGAGGGATATAAGTTATCTCCTTTGACGCCATGCTAGCTACCGGGGAGAAACACCTTTGTCCAATGTCAATTTGACATAAGCGGTGGAGAGAGATATTTGTCCCGCGCCCATGTTAGGCCTGCAGAGGGAGTTTGCTCCTATTTTTTTATATCACGAAGGTGACAGACAGGCACATGGCCCACCTGATGGTGTAACACCAGGGGCGCCACACTCGCGCTGCCAATCCTGTAAAAACCTTCTAATACCCTTCTTGAAGAATCCCATATTATAGTCGCTCGGGTTTTCCCAAGCGACTATAATATGCACGTATAATATATAATATGCAAGCGTGCACGGACTGAAGTTACTCTCATACCTTACTGTGCGCACTGTTTTGGGTTGCAACGTGTGAGGATTGAACCTGGTTGTAAGGATTGTATTCTGATTTGAACCTGAACTGATAAGGACTTTCCGAACTTTTTTCAATTCTTTCACCTTACAAGTTTTGATTTTTTCTGTTATCTTCCCTACGTCGGTTGGGAGTAATATACAATTTTTGAGGCTTAGTTGTATTGTGTTATTTGGGTTCCTTACATCCTGGGGTTTAGATATACCGTTAGTAAAGCTTTGTTAAAAAAATATTGTGCTATAAATTTATACACTTGACAGTCAACTGTATAGGTAGGTACATTTATAGCACAATCAAATTTTTCATTTTATTTTTATGTGAAATTTCAATATGGCGTTCCTAGATGTATTTTATTACTTGATCCCGTTTTCCCGAAACCAAGGATAAAAAGAAGCCTATATCTGCTAATACAGACTATATTTTCTCCAGATACGGTGACGATGACGAATAATTTAAATATGAAGTCTATATTTGGATATTAAATAAACTGGATTTCCAAAATCGCCATCATTTTAGACATTGGTGTTGCACCAATGATACTGAAATTCAGTAAAAAAAAAATTACACATTTAGTGAAATTGCGGAACCTACTTCTACTGCAGAAACCGTTCATAAAGAGAAGACGTTATCTAGAGATCACTATGTGATTTACTTACTGCAGAGATTTTCGCATTAGCGAATACTAATAAGAAAGCAGCACACAAAAACAAATTCATTGTGTGACGTTTGTTGCCGAACGGGCGGAGTCGATATCTGTAGGACTGAACACCGTAGGTAATTCTATGATCAAACTAATTTTAGTTATGTTTTCTGATAAAAATCAAATCAAAATTTACAAAAAAATACCTATGTCCATGAAATCATTTTATTGATGACTTTTTAAATTAATTTTCGTAATAATTTTATTGACTTGTAAGAATTGATTAGTAGTAATTTTGTTTTTATAACCAATTATCACCTACATGACCAATTATATGCCTTATCCAGAATGACATGCGTTACCACCGTTAATTGCTAAATGCTTTGACATAATTAACTTATGTAAGTAATATACCGGGTGTTAGGGAATAAAAGAAGACAGGCGATAGTACTGAAGATAAAAATATTATGAGCGATTTTTTCTAGATCGGTTTAATTTTTATTGTGTTCATTCATTTAGAATTGTTTTTAGCATTATTCACATCTCATCGTGTTGTATAGCTAAATGAAACGAGAATTTCATTAAAAATACATCACTTTATCTAAAAAAAACGAATAGCAATGAATATCGGTATGACGTCGCCGGTTGTTTAGTTGTAGGTACTAACACGATGAAGCTCTAATAAAGTTAATAAAAAATATTTTAATTATTTTTTAAACCGATTCATAAAAAAACACTGATTATTTTTTCATCTTCAGTACCATCACCAGTCTTCGTTTTCGGGAGCTTTTCCCTAACATTCGGCATAATAGACCCAACCGAGATCTTCGTACACCTGTTTAAGAGCCTGCGCTGCGTCGGCCGTGCACACACGCACGCAAGGGCGGATCCAGCTTTGGTGCCAGGGGGAGGTCACATAGTCGTGGTCAAGTCACAAGTTATAATTTAATTTTTATAATCATAGATACAAGTAAAAAGTTGATATTTTATTAATGTACGTAACTTATGTAATGTGTGTACTTAAAAATACCTATATTTAAATAACAAAATCAATTTTTTCTTTTACGTCTTCTCCCGAAACGCGTTATCACTTCATCTACTTCAATGGGTACGTTTTTATGGACGTGGAGAAGTGCCAGTCCGGTTAGATGTTCTTAAACCATTGAAGCTCTCAGCCACGATTTGATTCTTCGCAACGTAGAGAAAGACCTTTCCGCTGTCGCTACACTAACAGTAGTGTAGCCATAATAAATAAAAAAGTTCTTATATTAGGATACATCTGAATATCTCCTATGCGGTATGTCCTAGGTCTGTAGGTTAATGTAGGCAATGTAGCTGTAGAAGCAGAAGCATCGGCGCTAGATGCTTTTTAAATCTTCAACGAAGATTATTTTTATAAATTGCACTCTCAAATTGCACTGTGTCACGCTCACGAAGATACAGCGCGCCCGGGAGAGATTTAGAACTCTCCCGGCCCACCGAGCCCGCAACATGCTCCCCCCCGTCCCCGTCCTCCATGAGCGCAGGCCTGGGGGTGGCAGGCGCGGCCGCCTGTCACCCCAGTAGAAGCAGGCCGGGGCGGTGGGGCGAGCAGCGCCCCTCCCCCAAACCGGGGCAAGACGGGGACACCGTGGTTCCCAATCCATCTCGAAACCGGAGATAGCCCAGGGTCAGTCGGGGTGCGAGGGATATGCTCTATGGGCAACGACCCGAGATGGCGGGGATCCGAAGGGATTTCCGCACGAAAAAAAAAGGTACCTACTTATCACACGGTACAAGGTGCTATAAGAACATTAACAAAAATAACATTTGAGTTTGAACATACACACACTAGCATAATGAAAAAACTGATTACTTAGAGTGCGCGCCAGATAAGTCTGCGCGCGGCCAAAATTGGAACTAATCGCACGCCGCCACAGTGTCGCCAACTTAGGAGTTTTCCCCCCAAGTTTTAGGGGTTTTTGAGTTTACTCTTAGGGGGATAAAATTTCAAGTGTTTGGTGCTGGCAGCGAGCTTGTTTTGAAGGTGAAACGTTCTTGTGAAGCAGAACGGGACAATTAGGGGCCAATTGTACCATTTTCTAAAGTACGGGCTCGGGTTGCTTTCTTGACAGGTAATTTTTTTTTTTTTTGGTATTTTGCTTTCGTGTGAGGTATTTTTGTTTTATTAGTATATTGTTTGAAATTCATACATTGTTCGTTTCAGGTGTTTCTGAACGCACTGTCACTCAGATCACTCAAGAAGGAAATAAAGCTGAAGCTTCGACTTCCAAAATTGTAACTCCAGGAAAAAATAGAACTGGAAAGAGATTTTTGGAAATCGACAATTTTGACAAGTGTGCCATAAGGCATATGATACACTCATTTTATGTCGTGAAAAAAGAAATTCCGACCATTCTTAAGCTTTGGCTCGCACTGAAATCTGATATTGATTTCAAATACAGCAAAACCACTTTAAGGCGTGTTTTGAGAAGCATGGGGTACAAATATAAGAAGTGCCAGTCCAAACGTAAAGTTTTAATGGAACGTAATGATACTGCGGCATGGAGAGCTAAATTTATTTTAAGGATGCGTAAAAACCGTTTGGAAGAAAAGCGCCCTGTCATCTATCTTGATGAAACATGTATCCATGCCTCATATCACCTCCAAAAATGTTGGCAATCCAATGAAGAACCAGGTGTTTGACCACGGATAGTACCGGTGCAAGATGGATTATAGCACATGCTGGCGGAAAAACAGGATTTATCAAAAATGGACTCTTATTGTTTAAATCACAATCCAAATCGAGCGATTACCACGATGACATGAATGCTAAAAATTTCATGCGATGGATGACTGAAAATATTCTTCCTAACTTGCCCCTTAACTGCATCGTGGTTATGGATAACGCACCATACCATTGCACACAAATAAATAAAGCACCTACAATGAGCAATTTAAAAGCAGAAATGCAGCAATGGCTTTCAAATAATAGTATCACATTTGAAGATTACTGGACGAAACCACAGTTGTACGAATTAATAAAAAAGCACAAAGGAGACCCAGTATATGAAGGCGAACATTTATTAAATCAACATGGACATGAGGTCGTGCGCTTACCCCCATATCACTGTGATTTGAATCCAATTGAAAAAATATGGGCTATAGCCAAAAGGCGTGTTGCAGAGAAAAATGTGAGTCAAGCCACAAGCGAAATATCCTCAATAACTGAAGCAGCTTTTAATACTATAACTACGCTGGAATGGACTAATGTGTGTCAACAAGTGGAAAAAGTCGAAGATCAATATTTCGAATCCGACAGGCTTTTGGATATAGAATTGGACAAATTTATCATTAATACCAAAGTGACGATGAAAGCTCAGACTCTTCGGACGACGAAATGAGCGAAGATCCGGAAAATAATGATTGTATGGAAGGCATTGACCCACTTGCGGACCACAATTATCCTAATTTTAAAAGTACTGCTAGATACCCAATAACAGATTTCGAATAATATTTAATGTTGTTTTTATTTACCTATTTCTAAGGTACAAACACTTTTAGTTAACAACCAGCAGGCCCCAACACCCTCAACGTCCAAGTATTAGTAGGTTAAAATTAGGTTTAAACTGCGACAACTCATCGCACGAGCCGAGCGAAGCGTGCCGCGACAGTGGTCGGTCGATGCCAAAAGCAAAATCTCTGTAGATTAAAATAGGGTCATATTTCATATTCTTCCTATCTTTATTATGACTATTCACCTATTGTTTGGTCGTAGTTCACTTGATTTAGTTAGATTTTTTCCTCATCTCCAATTTATATTTTTAATCGGGAAATCATTTCCCATAACTGACAACATTAGTTACGCCACCAGTCGCGCGCAGACTTATCTGGCGCGCACTTTACTTACCATTTCTTTGTATGAATTTGAAGCAACAATTTCTACGAACACTATTACTTATTCCGATTGAAGTTAGGTCTAGCTACATTGACAGTGTCTGTCACACGAAATGTGACATCAGATGAAAGGTGGCGGTGGCGCGGTAAAATTTAAATTTTCGATACGTTCGTTCCCGAAAGAATGCGTTTGCCAGTATAAAAAATATTATATTAAATTACTTAATTAAATATTGAAGGTACTTACATAAAATCTATATTGTGACAAAAAATATATAAAAACATTATTTCAATTAAATTTTGAAGCATTTTGTATGCTTACTTTTTTAAAGATTTTGATCGAAAAAAGAGAACATCTAGGACGGGACTCCTGGAAAACGTCTTAAGGCGACGTTGGAGCCATCTACCGTAATTCTAGCGAACTACGGAAACAATGAATAACTTTAGTCATTTTTAAACATTGTTTTTTGATGACTCTGTCTGATTAATTCACATAAATTTTTAAGCATTTTGTATGCTTACTTTATTCTAAAGATTTAGATCGGAAAAAGAGAACATCTAGAACGGGACTTGAACCCGCGACCAGCCCCTTACAGGGCGAATGGCGTACTAAGGCGTACGTATTAATGTATCGGAGAATTTCGAATATCTGGGACGTGTCTAGGTGGCTCAGTTGGTCAGAGCATTCCCCCTGTAAGGGACTGGTCGCGGGTTCAAGTCCCGTCCTAGATGTTCTCTTTTTCCGATCTAAATCTTTAAAAACATTATGTTTAACAATTTTAATTAGTGGTCCACCTAGGTCCTGGACCCAGCCCAGGGGGGGGTACGACCCCCATGACCCCCCCCCCTGGATCCGCCGCTGTCGCTGCCGCTGTTTCGTGCAAATATATAGGCACAGCGCTGCTTAGGCGGGTCGTCCGCTACATGATTTACGTATAGGCACTAACAGATAATGCAGATAATGCTCTGGTGCAGGCTTTCCTTTGGGGTTGGGGGTCAGATGGCAGTCCCTCTCGTAAAAACCAAATCAGGAGGAGAATGCGTAGGTTTACAAACCCCTAGGCTTCAATGTGCGTTCGAATGACGAAGATCACGCTTCCTATGATTGGTGAAATCCTTTATAAGTTTGACAGACAGATTTAAACTTTCTTCCTTCTTTCCTGCGATTTCCTTCCCTAGAGGAATGCATGAAATAATATACATATTTGCATTAGTTTAATCGTCGGAAAATCTGTGATTTATTTGATTATTATCATTGTGATTTTATTTGATTGGACAAACCATTCAGCAATCTGTACTCTGTGATTATTGAGAGTTTGTGCTTTGCATCTATTTATCTGGGAGTCGAACTTTCTGGTCAGAATTATTGGGTATTTCTGATAAAAATTCTCAGCAACAGCATCGAGCGTGCGCGTGTCCCGAGGAAGAATACGATGTTCAACTTTTAGTTTTGTTCGTCTTCTGACTGCACCCCCCTGATAGTAAGCTATGATGAGGAATATTTGGAATGCTCGCTACTTTGATAGCTTCCACAGCTGCTTTTTTACGCCTCGCTTAAAGAACCCAGGAGTGTATCAAGAAGAAAAGACGTATGCGGATAGAACATTCCAGACGACACAGAAAGGAAGTACTGAAAAGGGCATGGATAAGAATAAAATGAATGTTATTGGTAAGTAATTGATTTTATTGCCATCCATTTTCGTAAAGTCCTATCGTTATTCAAGCTGCTCACTCTAAACTAAAATATATTTTTATAGTAAGTATATTTTATAAGAGACTTTATCCATCGCAACTGTCAATCTCTATTCATCATTATATATTATAACTTTCTTAAGTATTTGGCAATTGAAATTAATTATCCTACTGTCCATTTTTTCAACTAACATTAAAAGCTTATCTACAATATAATAATACAAACTAGCACAAATACAGAAAACAAAAGCGTTTTATAACAAATTATTGCACAAACAAATATAACATAAATTTAATAAAATTGCTAACTTTGACTAGGTAATTTATCATTCTGTGTTTTTCTGCTACCGTTTTTTTGGAAAACTTTATCTTTTCGTTTTTGTATTCCGTTCTGATCACCTTGTTTCTCTTGAGCATAGTTAGCAGTGTCGTAACTCTGTTCTGGTACTTTACTATTACCTTGAACAGCATCAACTTCCTGATATTCTATAGGATTCTGCTCACTTTGATATTCTTGTGCGTATTGCGTTGCATCATAATTCTGATCACCTTGATAGTTGGTATCTGTTTGGTAATTTTCTAATTGTTGATCATACTGCACATTTGGGTCAGTGTATTGTTGTGGATACTGCTCATAATTCTCATATTGTTGTTGCTCAGTATATGGTTGTTCATAATTTTGATCATACTGGTTCTGATATTGAGGATCAACGGATTGTTGCATTTGCTCATAATTCTGTTCATACGGATAGTTTTGAGTTTCATATTCCTGGGTAGGCTCAACTTCCATAGGTTTTTCAGCGTCTTGTTTAATTTCATTTACAGTTTCCTGTGGAGCTTCTTCCTTTTGTTGATATTCTGTATCTTCTATATTATGCCTGTCTTCAGTGATGTTATCTTCTTCTTCCACGAGATTTTTCATTTTATTTTCACTTTCTACAGGAGCGTTGTCTTCGTTTATTCCTGAAGCTTCGTAGGGGTCATCTCGATCGATTGTTGGGAGTGCTGTGATTTGTCCGACCGGTGCGTCTGAGGGCTGTCCGGGGGGCTCAGTTCTGGGATAGTCTCGTCCGCTGTTGGACGAGGAACGTTGACTATTTCTATCGGATGAGGTCGCGTGCGTGGGATGTGCTATAAAAATATACGGGTAATTACATAAAGAGACATAAGTATAACAGTGATTGGTGAGGAAAAAAACTGGGTTTTGTTGTGGTTGTATTTAATGTTGAATTAGGATTATTGCTTATTTATATTATTTGTACGAATACTAGTAGGTACTGATACTGATATTAAGAATATCAGTGACTTTAGTCTGGAAGGGACTACGCCAAAACGGTTATGTAAGTAGGAATCGAACCGACTGAAACTGTTCAATGACAGTTTTTGGTACTGAGCTACTGCTGTCTGACTTCCGCAATACACATAAATTGTGGTATTTATGACTAGTATTTCTTTGAATATTAGCCCTGGATTTGTATGGCTTGCCCTCCAAGCCATACAAATCCAACAGCACAATCCACTAAGGTTGCCTAAATGTACCTTACGAAGGATTAAAAGAGTAAATCTCAACATGCCTGACACTATACATACCTTGATAAGTACTAGGTGTGTGCGGTGGCTGCAAGGAGAGCGTTAGCCCATTTACTTGACGCTGCAGAGTGGCCAGTTCTTGCCTGCATACACACACAGACACACGTGTAAACACACACAAACACACAACGTGATGGGACTTAGCACCAAATAGATTCCAAAGTTAAAATTTCCAGTTATGAAGTAATGTTAATCTATGTATCTATCTATTAAACAATATACACCGTACTGCAGATTTAGCTATATACTGTATTGAATTACAAACAAGTTGGTTTTAGGAATAGTTTTATTTTTTTAAACGCTTTGAAATCACGCCAGAATGTGTAGGTATTTAAATTGCTATCAACTGCTAAGTAATATCGTACTGGTTGTAAAATCGTTAGAAAGTGGTTTCAAAATACTGTTGACTATGATTCTTTTAAACCTTCTCATATAGGCAAAATATTACAAACATTAGTACCTCATACCTATAAATTATGCTAAACACCCACATAACTACTACGAAATTTTTGTACAAATTTATAAACTAGAAAAATATACATGCTTGGCATGCAATCTAAAAACTACAACTGTCGATTCTGAAACTACGGTCACAAGTTCATCGTGTTTGTTTGTCTTACTCACCTTAAGCGGATCATCATCAGAATCATCAATTCTATCGATTGATAGATCGCTTAGATTACTTGTCAAACCACCAATGTCATCTCTCAAGTCATTCAAGCTATCGGTCCTTCTAAACCTATATCTATAAGTGTTAGGAGTGGACGTGTAGTAGGTGCGATCTAGGTCGTAAGATGTCCGACTATTCGGATACCCGCTCAGCGGTGTATAACTTCGCAAAGGTGTGATAGTGGTGCAATACTTCTTATGGGAACACCATAAATTTCTAAGCTTTCTCATTAGTTCGGCGTTCCTGTAAAGCAATTGTGTTTTTTCTGCTCTGAAATGGAAATACGTGACTGAATTTTGTGGAAACTAATGACTGCAACTATAGAAAGAGCTAAGATGAAAAACAACAAAATTGTATAATATTCAGTTTGGACTAAAATTTAAATGTTCTGTTACTAAAAGCATTGCTTTAAAAATCATATTTTCTTACCAAAAAAAAAGCTCATATGCTTATAATACTCTTTCTGTAATTCTGGTATCATTTAAGTTGGTTATGTATCAAGATGTAGTGGAATTTATGAAATTATAAATTAAATTATAGATTTCAGTTAACAAAAATATATAAAAGTCAATCTTATTTTTAGGAACTACTTTATTGCACATTACATTTTCATTACCCATTTAAAGAGATAAATTTGTACTTTCCCACAACACCGAGAGATTAACATTAATAAAATTGAATACAATGCAAAACGAATAATAACCAATAAATATCACATCTACATTGCACAAACATATGACAGTCCACTAAATTTAAGACACTGATAGTCATTGGCTACAGAAATAGAAAATGTTAATAAGGATAAACCAGATCTAGAAAAAGAGTAGGACAGCGGAGCCCCGGCTTCAAAGTGCAAGCTTTGGATACAACCGGGACTAAAGCTGTGATTATGATGATAGGGCAACTACTACAGTCATCTCAGAAAAATTAAGTATAACAAATTTACTCAATGTAAATTGTAACGCGTCGAAAAAATATTTATAACACTGCCCATATTGCAATGTTACCTACAAAAAACTTTATTGTACATAATATTGTGTAGAAGTAGTTTTTAATGATTGTTCTATTAGATTTATCTATTAACCTTAATCAATTTTAATAGATTAAAGGCTTTTTAATATTTTTTACACGACTATCAGTGTTCCCTAAACATAATATAGCCTTAACTACGCGCACTATTTGTATACGTTATTCGTATCATCAATTCCTTTGCTCAGTCAATTTAATTATGTTCAGTGAAAACATTTCATTCTTGTAACCCATCACTTTCTTGGATAGTCTCGTCAACGGTTTCCTTCTCAATTATAGCTTCCTCCACGATATCATTGTCTTTAGATTCTTGTTCTGTTATGTTTTCAGTATTTTCAGATCTTAAAAGAGAATCTCCTTGGTCATCTTGAACGTCTTTAGGTTCAATTTCATCAATTTCTATAGGAACCACATTAGCAGGGTAATTGTTTGGTTCAATTAGCGTAGGAGCAGTGTTTATTTCTTGTGATTCATTAGTATTTTCATGTTTCTGAGCGTTTTCATTAGAATTTTCACCTTCCTGATCTACGTTAGCATTACTATTCGGTTCTTCTATAACTTCTACCGTCTCATTCAGAACATGAACATCACGATCCGAGACTTCCATACTTATTCTATTATTGACGCCTTTATACTCATCAGCTTGCACTACAACTTCTTCAACCTGTGCCCCTCGTTTTTTCTTCTCCTTCCTTGACTTAGGTATCAATTTTACACTTATATCAACTTTGATTGGCTCCTTTTTCTCCCGTAAAAAGGGCTGTTGTATCATAAGTGGTAAATTGTATATTTTCTCTCCTTTGGTGTCAGCGAGATCCTGATTGGTCGTCAATGGGCCGACGATAATCGGCGGGTATTTATTCGACGAATCGGACTCTTTTACGGAGCGGCGCTTGGAACGGCGAACTCGATCGCGAGATGTTGAACGATCGCGCTGTGTTCTGATTGGTTCGTCTGAACGGCCGCGACTCTGCGCACTGCCTGTCACCAATAAAAACACAGCACGACGTTAGGATACTTTAAATGGGTAACGATACGCAGCAATGAAGATTAAAATAGGTGATGGTAATAAAGAAAGTGCTATAAATCATGCTATTAGATTTGAAATTGTTCGTACTTGTGCCTACGATTTGCGTCGTCGAGCTTGTCTGTGAGCAAACGACATTCGCCGGTGAGTTTCTCCATCAGACTGTTTTGTGATTGTATCATGGACTCCAACTCAGCCACCGTTTTAGCTGTGGAACCAAATGTTCTAGCTTTAACTCGAATCTGTGGGCACTACTTCAAGGGCAAGTTGCAAACAATCTGATGAATAAACTATTGAAAGTTAAGAAAGAATAAAGCCCTTTTATAGCACAAGTTGTACATGCATGCGCAATTTAGATGAAAGGGTAAAGTATGAATGTTTTGAAGAAAAACTTCTTCAGAATCTCTCAAAACATCAATAGTTTACCCATTAAATGAGGCTATCTCCAAAAAAATGCTAATAAAAAGAGTTCCATATTAAGGTACGGCCAAGAGTTTAAATACGTACCGTGTTTATTCTCCATGGATTCCATCATGGTTGATAATTCTCTCTCTTTTTTTTTCTTCTCCGGCGTTATTGGCGTCAGATTCTTCATAGTTTGCTGTAAAATATTCTTCATTAATTAATACAAAGCTAAAGTTACTTTTAAAAACTTTTATCTTAAAAGGAATAAGATCTACAATTTCTTTAATATAATTATTTCACATTACTGAGCAGACATTTTTTACCTCTTTCTCCAGATTGGCAATTTGCTCAGACAAGCGGAGATTTTCTCGGCGTGAATGAACTAAATCTGCATCAGCACGATCCAGGCGCTGACGAAGAGATTGAATCTAAAATAAATTGAAAAAGAATAATGACTAAATGAGTCATCATAACGAATACACATAATTATCAGAATTTTACACTTCTTTAAGAATAGGGCAACTAGCAACTCTAAATAAGTTGTCTTATTTTGAGGTGTTTAGGTAAAATTTTGTATATGGATGACCTGATATTTTTCTAGTAAAACTTTTAAAACCATGTTAGTTCTTCTTCTACATTCCGACTTCTTCTGAATGAAATTCAGTTCTACTTATTTTATACGACTTAGTTACCTCAGAGTTGAGCCTGTTAGTCTCATGCTTGGCTTGTCTTTGTTGCCGTTCTATGGCGAGGCGGGCATTAGCTAACTCTTCTTCAAGAGAAGCCTTTTCTGCGTGAGCTTGAGCCAAATCCGCTTGCAAAGATGCTGAAAAATAATTTAAAAAATATATAATGCCCGGAGGGTTATTTTTGGGTCCCTCCTTCGAATCTGAACCTTCCCCACAATCTAACGTAAAACTGGGTACAGCCATGACTGTAAGGCCCGTATTCTAGAACGATATTCAGTCATGAATCTCGATTCGAAACTAGTTTTAAGTACAGATTGCACCCAGGCCAATGCAAATATACATATTTGCACTGAGCGAATGGAACCCGCGACCTCTGACTTAGCAGTCGAACGCTGTACTGCCACGCTACAAAGTACGCAAATACCAAAAAATGGTTAAAGTTTAGGAAGGTAATACTTTATTAGGATACTTACACATCTTATTCTTGAGTTCCATCTTCAGATCCTCAATGGCTGAATTCTTCATAGAGATCTCACGTTTCAGCTCATTCTCCTCACGACGTTGACGTTCCAAGTCCAACTGTTGAAAATAACATGTATAATTAAAGGCAAAAGATATATAAAAAGACAGGTGTATAAATCCCACCAAGATCTTGGGGTCCAAGTAATCGATACACTTGCTCACCCACAAACGGAAACACCTACTGGTTGACGGACGAGGCTCCGGCGCAGACTTTAATCTCGGGGTTGGCGGGTCAGAGGGACCATAACATATGCATATATGTATATACAATATATACATATATCATAGACGAATATAATATATCGGAGAATTTCGAATATCTGGGACGTGTCTAGGTAGCTCAGGTGGTCAAAGCATTCCCCCTGTAAGGGACTGGTCGCGGGTTCAAGTCCCGTCCTAGATGTTCTATATTTTCTAAATCTATAGGAAAAGTTAGCATACTAATTGCTTTCAAAAATTTCATTGAAGACACCAAGTGCTTATATAAGGTACATACAAGTGAGCAGGCAGGCCGGGATCGATCTATAAAACATCATCATATCATCATGTCAGCCGTAGGAAGTCCACTGCTGAACATAGGCCTCCCCATTGACTTCCATTTTGACCTGTCTGTAGCGGCCTGCATCCATCGAGTCCCTGCGCTCTTTAACAGGTCGTCTGTCCACCTTGCGGGAGGCCTACCTACGCTGCGCTTGCCGTCACGTGGTCTCCACTCAAGGATCTTTCTGCCCCAACATACACTAGCCAAATTGATGATGTATGGAAAAGAAGGCAGGTCAATAGCACTCGAAACCGGTGAGCCTGCATGAAAGGTTTAATGACAGTAGAGGAAGCTCGTGAACTTTAAAACGACAGAAGCAGATGGCGGTTGTAGTCTCTGCCTACCCCAGAGGGAAAAAGGCGTGAGTATTATGTTAAAAACCTGTGGATGGACACTTACTTGCAATTTGGCAACGTTGTCATACTGGGCGGCCAGGTCATGTTGTAACTCGTCGAAGTGAGCATTGTAGCGTTGTTCGGCCGCACTTCGCTCTTGAATAGCGCGGCGGGTGCCTTCACCTGCTAATTCGCGGATTTTATTGCGTTCTTTTGCTAATTCATCCTAGAAGGAAAAACCGCGAATACTTTTATGTCTGTTGCAACAGCTATGTGAACCTATTTAGTTCTATAAGAAAAGCACCCCATGCCGGTACTCCGCCATCTGGGACGCACCCACAGTGAAAAACATTTGTCTCGTCTTGTGTGTCAAGTCAATCAACAAGTGTCTTGTCCAAAAAAAAATGGAGTGTCCGGGGGGCGTACCGGAATAGGATCCTTACAGCCGGGCTCAAATTAACGAGTTGTATTAAACATACTCGTGTGACCTACGAGGATTTTTTTAGTAGCGATTAGCGCGGCACCGATATGTTTTGATGACTTTATTAAAATAAACATACCACATGGCCTTATGATGGCTCAGGTAAGCATGGTAGATAGGAAAAGAATAAGGAGGCAGATAAGACCCCTTGCAACTCACATACAGTACGAAAGGAAGCATACTACTGCTTAACATCAATATAATCACTATCATCACTACATATTAAAAAACAAAGTCCTCCGCCGCGTCTGTCTGTCTATTCGCGAATAACTCAAAAACTTTTGCACCAATTTTCATGCTGTTTTCGCCAATGGATACAGTGGTTCTCCCGAAAGGTTTTAGTATAATAATTTGTCAAGTTTTTGTATACATTGGCTATAATATAATGATATTTGTTGGAGGTGTCGGAAAAAAATAAGGCGTTACGGAGCTTTCAACGAAAACGCTGCTTATACCTTTGATACATAACAAAATGATGCATGGTGGAATTATGTATCTTATATAGGTTATAGCGGTGGAATAGAGTCCCATGGATAGCGGGAACGGGATCAGGTTTCCACGCGGGTGAAGCCGTGGGCAGCAGCTAGTTAGATATAAATCTAAAATTAGTGCTGTCCATTACAGAAAGAATATCAATCAGCCATCTCTATAAGGCGTGAATTATACAGAAAAGGCAAAAGAAATAAGGCATAAGGCGTAAGGCAAAATCGTACGTATCAACGCGATCACAGAGCAAAATCTTTTATATTTTTTGTATAATTCATAACTAACGAGCATACCTTGAGTCTCCTGACTTCAGTTTCCAAGTTGTTCCGTTCATCCCTGAGCTGATGTTCCATCACGTCGGACCCTCGCTTGTACCTGCCGTCATCATCTCGCTGTTCCAGGTTGAGTTTCAACTTCGATATTTGATTTTCCAGTGAGGATTTGTCCCTGGTTAACAAAATCATCAACAACTTAGCGTTGTTCCGGTTGCAGCGCGTAAATGAAGTACAGAATGTAATTTTGAAGCAACTAGTATGCTGTTTCTATACAATTAAGTCGAAAAAACCCAACATTTAGGACGGAACTTAACCAGCGACCAGTCCTTTTCTAGGGGTAATAATACTCTACTTATACGTCTTTACGTACGTACGTCTTTACATACGTCTTGGGGCAGAGACGGGGACCATCTACCTTCTTTTTTTTTACGTGCGGAAATCCCTTCGGATACCCCTCCGCTGGCCAGCGGGGGCAGTTATGTCGTGCATCGACTAAAACCGCACGGTGTCCTGCCCAAGTGTCCATTGCCGGGCACCCCGGGTAAGCCCTCGAAAGGATAACCCCAGGGTTAGGGACCATCTACCTACCGAAATTACGAAATAATTTATAAACATTGTTTTTAGATTACTCCGCCACATTTTCAGGACGCGTCCAGGTAACTCTGTTGGTCAAAGTATTCCCCCTAGAAAAGTACTAATCGCTGGTTCAAATCTTGTCCTGGATGTTAACTTATTTTGATTTAAATTCAAAGTACAGAACTGAATAATACATTTTTTTGATATGATTTCGATGAGTAACTATATGGCCCCATCAAGATCTTCTGGGTCTAAATCAACCTTTCCTGCAAGCCTGCAAATTCTGGCGCAGGCTTTCTCTCGGGGTTGGTGGCTTACAGGTGAGGTTGGCTTGGCCCCGAAGATTTTGGTGGAGCCCCATACAGCCCTAAAAGAACTTTAATAATATGATACAGATTACCTCTGCAAGTTGTCGATCTGGCGCTTGAAGCCGTCAAGGCATGTTGAGTCAACCAGCCCTGAGGCCAGCTTCCGCTTATTCTCATTATTTTCCTCCTGAGAAATCAAATAAATACAGTGACTTGTACTATACAGGCATTTTTTTATTTTATAACTTTGGTGGCAGACAAGCACACGGCCCACTCGATGGGAAGCGGTTGCAGTGGCCTTTGGACGTGTGCAACACACTCGCGTTGCTTACATTGTAGTCCCTTGGGAAAACCACAGCAATTCCATTCCACAGCCTGAGGGTGCGCGGAATGAAGTGCCTCTCATACCTCACTGTGTGTTTCCGGTGCAACGTGTGAGGATGAATTCCTTGTCTGTGGCGAGTGTTGCGATGATAGAATGTGGCCGTGGGCATCATATCAAACAATTCTTCTGAACAACGCATCAGTACGCAACAAAAAGGCATGTACAAAAGTATACTTGATATTGTCGAAAGTTTACGCGAATGCCACACATTGAAATAAAACTATTTTTAACGGATTCTATATCGCGATTTATTTTATGTTATTTCATTATTTACAGTGAATCCGACGTTTCGGTTGCATTTCAGCAGCCATGGTCACGAGGAGACTGAAGATGGTGGTTGTCTTATAGTTCAATGTAAGTAATAAAATAACCTCAAATAAATCGCGATAAAGTCCGTTAAAAATAGTTTTATTTCAATACGAGTAAACTGTTTAGTAGTGATGCTGAACAGTCATCACACTAGGTACAATTTCGATTCGTTCAGGCACACCCGCCATCCTGACTTACACACAAATAGTTTGTTGGCAAGTTAGTCAAAAAATTGCCAGAAGACTGGTTGATGGAACAACTAGTTCTAGCAAATGAAGGTATCTAGCAACGTTACCTGAACTTTCTTCAAGTCAATCTTGGCTTGGGTGAGCTGCGCTTCCAACTCAGCTATACGGGACTCAAACACGATGTTGGGACCTTCCAGTTTGGTGACACGGGACTTGGACGATTTACGCCCTTTTGTTGGAGTCATCTATTGAAAGTAATTATAATTTTATCTAATGACTTCTATATACACTACCAGCTGATGCGCGCGGCTCCGCCTGCGCGGATCGTCGGTTATCGTGTTTTGGTCATATCTACTCACCCAATTTTTTATAGTTCTACTTAACCAATTCCAATCAAATATATGGCAGATTTCAAGTCTGACTAAGACCTATCTAATAGAAAAAACCGCAACTCAATTCGTTCAGTCGTTTCTGTGTCCATTGAGAACAAACAGACTGAAAGATAATAAATAGATAAAAATCCCCAAAAAAGAATATTCTAAATTAGTTTCTATGTCCCGTTCCAAATTTGAAATTAAAAGTCAATTCCGGCCTCACCCAGGAACTGTGACACATTTTATGTTCTAAACAGCTTGCCTAATAGTTACATAAAAGTCATTGGATTTATCCGACTAAGACATTGCATTAGAATTTAAGGTATCTTGAAACTTTTGAACACATGAGACGGCATGCGGTTTCAATCAGTTCAAGTACTACATAATCTCCCCCGCTGGCCGGTGGGCCGAAGGAATTTCGGCACGGAAAAAGAAAAGGTGTTTTGAAACTTAATTAAAATTCCATTCACATAATCCAAAAAACCGCATCAAAACGCATTAAACTTTGTAAAAGTGATTCTTGAATTCAAGATTATATGGTTGCTAAGAACAGAGAACTTTTTCTAAAGATTTATATCGGAAAAAGAGAACACCTAGAACGATTCCGATCTAAATGTTTAGAAAAAGTAAGCATACAAAATGCTTAAAAAATTTAATTGAACAGGGAACTTTGTCTAATTCTAAATTAACACCACCATGAAACGATGAAACGCATTTATCCCACAATCGGGCCCGACGATGGCACGTGACAGTTCGTTCGGCCTAAGCTTCGCGTGGGTCCGAAGTTTCAGATGTTCGTTTTATGGTAGCCCTCAACTTTTTTATGTTCTGTCATCAATTGACGGCCTCCCATGAGCTTTTTCAGAAAGAACCCAGGATTGTAAGAAGAAGGAAACACGCGTGCGGGTATAGTATTACAGTTCTTTATCGTACGAAAAAGAAATAAAGTGCCAAATCGCTAGAGGCGAGACGGTATTGTTTGTACCATATGTGGGTTAAACCTTAGTTTAGCACGTGTTGTTCTGGATACAAAGGGGGACGATGGAATTACTTGAAAGAGCTTAAAATTCTGACTGGCAATGCTGTAATGCATGTAATGCTGTCTCTTCTGATTCACATCCTAACCATACCTTATGGTCACTGTCCAATCCAGTACTATCTCCTAGTTCATCCAACTCATCACTCTCGGAACCATTGTAGGAGTGGAACATGCGTGAGATCAATTTGTTCTTCTGCGCTTCATGGAGGTTCTCGTTTTCTGATATCACTTCCTTAACTTTGCCGAGGAGGTTGTTGAGTTCATCCTGGGGAAGAATTTCTATTCAGTTTTAGTCGATATAACGATAAAATTCCTGTTCAGTTGTTTAATTGGTGAGGCACAGGTCACCAATTAAACAACTGACAGCCTCAAGTTTCTCGTCACACTTTTGATTATTTTTTGACCGGCCAATAATCACAAATTGCATATGAATAAAGTTATCCAGCAGTCTACTGATGCAGGATATATTCACAATAAGGCTAATGTTAAAAAACAAAGGTACCCTGCACTGGCAATTCAATTTTTTTTTTAACTGCCCTAAAAAGCTATAGTAATTACACAGGAAGTGGTTAGAGCTAAAAAAATCTAATCATCGTGCTTAAGGGATCAACAGGCACCCCTGAGAGAGTGAACCTATTGGTTACCAAGTTCTAACAAGTCTACTTAATGAGCATCGATCTCCACTGTCTGTTTTATAGTCTTGCCATAAATACTGTAACAAAGAAAAAAAAATCTATTGCAAATAACATTTATTACTTTTACAGTGTGTTAGTTTAATACATAAATATAAAACAATTTAAAAAATAAAAAGCTTATTCGAAGTGGTCTCCATTGGCTGCAATACAGTCCTTTAAACGTTGAGGCCAGTTATAAATAGAAGCACGCACTCCGTCCATGGGAAAGTTATTGAACATGGTGTTGTTAAGGGGCTAAACTAACTTGATACACTTGTGCCGATGTTTTGATACCTTTTTCACAAAAGTATGGCTCAGTCACTCCTACATAGCTAATGCCCCACCAAGCCATCACTGAAGTCGGATAATGCCCACGTTGCACTCTGTCGGATAATTGGGAAGCTTCTTTAGAGCTGTGAGCATAAAAATGGTCATTCCTATCGGACACTCTTAAAAACACATGGTAAATATTCCGTTAACTCTAATACTTATGTTAGTGACCATGATAGTTTAAATACCTATAACGGTCATTTTGTTTGTTAAAATGTTGCTCAATTGTAAAAATCTTCGTTTCGTAAACAACATTTTTCTTTGACCTCCCTTTGCGTACCGCTTCAGTAGTTGCTTCGATTTTACCAGCCTATTCTTTTTTAAATTATCCGTTAAGAAATGACCAGTACATCTCTTATAGGCTGCAAGTCCTAAGCCATCTTGTCAAATACGCGACATGGTTCTAGGTGCTACCTTTATCTGCCGAGATAAAATCTTTTGCTTTCGGACAGGATTTCTTCGAATCATTTCTCTTACTGCTTTGACCACTTTTTACGAACGTACGAACCTGGAACCTTGTACGAAGACTACGTGGACGGCCAGATCTTTTCTGTCACAAACAGAGGAGGTCTCATTGTACTTATTACTTATTGTACCGGGCCAAGAGCCCGGTACACAAACATTTTACTAATACCAAGCGTATGGAGAGTTTTAAAAATTGCATTTGGCTCCATACTTACTTTGTGTAATGCAATCACAGCGATTCGGTTCTCTTTATCACCCCACTGTATTTTAATATCGCAAAATATTGTATAATGTATTGGCGCCAAAATGAGAAAACACAATGAACAATCATATAAAAATGACAGATTCCAAATTCAAATGTAATACATATCTTGTTTATTTTTAACGATAACAGTATTTATGGCCAGACTAAGTAAATGGTGACGACCCCGCTAGTTAAATTTACACCAAGGAAAGTTGCGAGATACCAGAAAATGCACCACAGGTTGCTACTGGGGTCCAGTGGCGTAGCAAGGGGGGGAGGGGCGGGGGCGGGCCGCACCGGGTGTCACCCTTTTTGGGGTGACACCCACCCGGTCTCTCAACTTTAAGAACAATGTACAAACAAACAAAAATCGCTAGCACAAAAAAAAATGTTGTGTTTGGTTGGCGTGAATTGTTAAATGTGTATTATTCTATAGTGATAGATAATAAAAAGTAGTGATAGATAATAGAAAATTTATTGCTTTTTACTTTCGATGGGGTGACACCACCAACTTCCGCAATGGGTGCCACCCAAGGTAGCTACGCCACTGCTGGGATCTCCAGTAGAGTCTGTACCCTGTCTATTAGTTGGAATTTCAGACACATAGTGTACAACAGAATGACATACCCTGCAGTACTGACTTTCTCGCTCCAACTGCTCGATATACTCTTCTTGTTTCTGAATGAAGTTGATCACGTCAGGGTTAGTGCCACCGCTTAGATCAGCACCAGCTGTGCTGGGAACGGTTGGAGGTGGTGGTCCTGCTAACAAAATTTCACCTTGGAATGTGTAGGCTTTGGAAGTGAGAAGATCTATTGAAAAAATACTATTTTGAACGGATTCTATCACAATTTACTTGGTGTTATTTTATTATTAACATTGATTCCGACATTTCGGTTGTACTTAAGATGAATCACGATAGAATCCGTTAAAGATAGTGTTATTTCGGGTAAACTTCCGACAATATCATGTGAAGATCTAGCTTTTAAAGGCACTCCTCAATTAATCTATATAATAGGAAGTTGTGTTTCGTGTTAGTGATGACGGCAGACAACTCGAGAAGGGGTGGACCGATTTTCATGATTTTTGATTTTTTTTGTTTGTCTTCGCCTAAAGTGTGCCTTTTTTGCGGAAATCACCACGGCTTCCCCACCGCCAGTCCGACAGAGTCCGACATAACTACCCGAATAACTAATCGAACCACACCGCACTTCGCACCGTCACGGATCTGTAAGGTAATTCCCTCGCACCCAGGAGGACCCTGGGCAATCATCAGTTTTGAGATGGTCCCCTCGGGATACGGTGCATTTATGAGACATTCACGAAATAAATTCAGCTGATAAGGTAACCAATATAACTTGATTCTAAGGAGGAACGATGTTTGCCGGGTTAGCTAGTATTTCAATAAAAACTTGTGTACTTTACCAGGGTTGTAGACACGCTACGATGGATGGTTTGTGTTCATCATCATCATCATCCGAATACCAATCCCGGTTGCATCCAATGCTTGCACTTTGGAGCCCGGGGTCCGCTTTCTCTTCTCTTTGGTTTGGTTGTGGTCCCGTCTGACCTCCCAACTCCGAGACGAAAGCCAGCACCAGAGCCTCGTTCTTTAATCAGCAGGTGAGGTTCCATAGATCTTTGTTGGCCTCATACATCCTCTATTTTTAATCTGTGGTTTGAACTCACCAGAAGTAGTGGTGTGTGGTGGTGTATAATTATTCAAGCTATCCGCATACAGCGTCGTATACTTAGCCGTCAGTCTCGGCCGCGGCTTGTACTCAGCCAGAGTATATGCACTGGTGTACTTTTTGTCCACATCGCCGTCGGACTCATCCAAGTTCTTGACTGAGGCCGAACCACCGTAGCTTCGGACCTAGAAGTGAATAATTATCTATTGAATTATAACGCTGCAGACTGTTCTGTTTGTATTTGCAGGTTACAACAGAGGTTCCTGTGGTTTGGCAGGAATTCAGTTAGGTCCAATAAAACGAACTAAACTAACTAACAATAAGCCAAATGGAATCGTAAATATTGTACGACAAAGTAAATATAGTATTTACTCTACATATCTGTGATTACAGACGTTGAAGGGGTAGGCAGAAGTATACCAGAAGTATGTCTGTAAATTCCATAACGCACAGGTTCATAGACTGCACACTGATTTTACTAGATAATATATATAATGTTCGCATATACCTATATACTTAGACTAATAACGCATATTAACTTTAATTCTAGTGCCGTCTATGAATATCGCCCTTAGTCCTCAATCGTTTACGATCTATAAAACTATATTAGTAAAAAAAACTCACACTTGGTGCATAATTTCCCGACAAGAAGTATCTCAGTTTCGACACCGCCTCTTTGTAAGCCAATTCTGTGTAATCTGGAATCCTCTTCAATCCATATTCATTCATCTTGGTCGGACGCCTATTTAAATAATTCGTATAATACATAATTATAAAATAACTTAACACAACAGTAACAGTACATAACTTTCAACAAAAAACATTTTTAAAATTAGAAATAAAAAAGAAAATAAGAAATAAAAATTAAATTTCGTATTTCGAACTAGTGTTGCGCATTGCGCTTTCGTATCAAGTGCGGGGATATGGGAACACGTATCGATTACACAACGCCGTTGTCACGGTTACCGTTGTTGTGGTAAACATACGCCTAGTGATGGCAGATAATGCACCAGAATTAATTTAGGTAGGTACCTATATGTATACAGGGAATGCGGATAAAATGATGAAATCAAATTAGAAATGTAAAATTCCAAATTTCAATCTATTATATAGTGTAAATAGGTACGTTAATTCTTACTGGAGGGTATACACATATGTATAACAATTATACAAAATAAGTAAGTCAACGTTATGAATGTAATAGAAATGTATTGTGAAAAGATAAGCAACTTGTCTGTATGACACGTCACTTATTAAAATATGTATATCTTTGTTGCGGCTGTTGGTCCTCCAAAATAATAAATACCTAAAGTACCTACGTATTACACTATTCTGTTTTCGTTCTCACAATTACGTGTGAAATTAAGAAATGGTAGAAATTTGATGACACAAATTTGTCACAAAATTCGGCCGGGTAGGTACCACCGTGCACGATTGCGAAAAACCCTCCATAGTAATCCAATTTCGTTTTGATTGCGTTCAGGGGTCAGCAAGTGTCTATGCACTTGCTGACCCCTGAACGCAATGCCTATGCCAAGCAGAGGGATTGTGGTCGCAGCACTAGTGGGACCGGTGGGTGTCACGCGGTACTGCGACGACAATCCTCTTCTGATGAGGCCGTCAAGCTGAGTGCTCTTGCCTGAGACTTTACCTTCAGCTTACCATCAGGCGAGGTGAAGTCAAATTGACGTGTCCTAAATATAAAAAAAAAATGCTAATTCTTTACAAGCACTTAATTTCAGACTTTTATTTGAATTTTACACAAAATTTATTGTGGAAGATTTAATATTTCTTCAAATGATTTCATAGAGTCATATATTATGTATATAATACATTCAAACATCATTTATACTTATCCGCATACCTTGTAATATTAGCTACCTACCAGTGAAAGTCCCGTCAAAATCGGCACAGTCGTTCCAGAGATAGAAAGACAGACAGATAAACAGACAGACAGAAAAAAATGATAAAAATTGGTTCATTGTTATAGGTATTGTACATACTAAGTATTCAGTTTTTTTCATTTAGTTTTCAGTTTCATTTTTTTTTTTTTAAAGAATATTAGTAACCGAAATTACTAATATTCCCCCTAACCCCTCCAGCTAAGCTAAATTGCTTGTGTTAGGAGTGAATTCACGTCAGTAGTGTAATGGCCAGGATTCGAACCCGGGACCTCTCGATCGTAAGGTCGACTCCTTAACCACTAAGCTATCGACGCGCCGACCCGTTTGTCCAGGAAGGTTATAGCCTATATATAATCACGCTACTACCTAGGAGAGCGGAGCAGTAATCATAAATGTCAACAAATTTCTAAAAGAAATTTGCCGCCCGCAGGCCTGTATGGGATAAAGTATGGCACGGGCGAAGACGTGGGGCACTGCTAGTAAGTTATAAAGCATTCGATTTTTTTTTATTTCCACTGACTCCCACCGTCTGCGTCCGCCAGTGAAATTTAGAAGATGTGTGCGAGCCTTAAACATTATATGTATTTCCTATAGATTTAGATCGGAAAAAGAGAACATCTAGGACGGGACTTGAACCCGCGACCAGTCCCTTACAGGGGGAACGCTCTGACCAACTGAGCCACCTAGAAACGTCCCAGATATTCGTAAGTCTCCAATATATTTTATACGTCTTAAGTCTTCTCTTTTTCCGATCAAAATCTATAGGAAAAAAGTAAGCATACCAATTGCTTAAAAATTTAGTTGAATTATATGTATTTATTGTACACATATAGCATTTATTATTCACACAGCTATGAACATTTACAGACACGATGCGACGGAGACGTTGAGGCATTTATGGAAAAAGAACATTTTAATTGAAAAATATTACATAATGAAAGAAGAATTTATAGAATATAATTTAGTCAGATTACCCACTTAGTACTGTTACCACTGTTGCCACTGTCTATCATTTCATAATTTAAAATTATAAAAGGCTAAGTTTTCTTTACAAAAAAACTTCATGAACCACGATACCGTTTATGTTGTGGTTCGAAAGTTGGTCGTATACAGGCGAAATAAAAAAATGTAATTCTAAGATGTTAATAGCATAGGTTAGATACTGTAGTGTTCCACCTCGTTCGAGCACTACAGTTCGTTGAACTGGCCATCATGTGTCAGAGTTTAAAAATAAATTGTTTTGTATTTGAATTTAGTTTAGGGAAGAAAAACAATCGCTTGGCGGACAAGCGGCTGACAGCGGGCGACCTGGGGCTCCGGCCTCGGCCCGCCGTCCGAAGAGAAGTCCCAAGTATACTGATTGTAGGCTCAGTCCTTGAGCAGAATCCGCGATTCCCTACAGTTCGTTTTAAACATAAATATATTCGTGTAAAACCTCCCTAAACTCGATATAGGAAGCTTTATTTGTGCAAATAAATGCCCATATAAAAATTAATCCTTGTGTTTTATCTTTTCGTCAACACGAGGTATTGTGGCGTCAGCCCCGACGCTACAGTACCTTTTTTTTTTTTATCGTGCGGAAATCCCTTCGGATACCCCCCCGCGTGCCAGCGGGGGCGGTTATGTCGGGCTTGAACCGACTAAAACCGCACGCCGTCTCGGGTCTACAGACGCCGGGGTGTAAGGTTGCCCATAGAGCATATCGTGACGCTACAGTACCTACCCATAATAAAGTTTTTTATAAGGTTGAGTTTACTTGCCGAATTTTTGTCCGCTTCAGTTTCCCGCTTATTTCTTTGTCGGAGCCGGCACTGGAACCGCTCTTCATTCTGTACCCCGTTGTCTTCGGTTTCGTTATGTAACTTGTTGAACCCATACCTATCACTTTACACGCCAACTAGCTCAGCAACGATTTATAGGTATTGAAAACAATGCCAAATTTATGCCACTCGTATCGTATTGAAATGAATATTTTGCAATAGTTACGATATCAACCTATAAATTCAAATTTTGAAAAATCGAAGGCATCGCGCGCGCTACCGCCAATAGATAGCCTTGCCTAAAAAGGAATGAATTTTGGAGTAAAAACCTTTTTGAGTCTTCCTGTGTTTTGTCTCGCTTGCACGCAATGCAATACGTGCAAGCAAGACAAAAACAATAGCATTATTGTTTCGTTGCGATGGTAAAGTTCTTTCTTCAGGATCGCTAGGCAGAGAGCTAGAAGGCAAAGACATTTAACGATATCGTTCCATTGTAGCTAATTTTTAAACATAATATAATTATCTAACAGTAATATCTGTACGTACTCTATGTGAGACAATTTTTCCAGAGCATTGTGCAACTTCATAATATGTTGATTCTTTAGTTTCATCAACGTAATAGATTAAGAGTAGATACAGATACGTGAAGTTCTTATGTCGATCTTAACTAATATAAATAGGTAACGATTATAATTATTTATGTACGGCTCGGAAACTTTTGGACATTTTTTTGACGTCAAGGATAAGCAGTAGTAAACATTAGCACAGCTTTGAACTTTGAACAGAATCAGACTAAACAGGTGACCAGTGAGTTTTGATTGTCACAGTAGGCACAAACCACTAAGTACCACAGATACTCTTAATTTCTCCAAGCAACTGAGTCACATCATATTTAGACCCTCTATAACTAAGGAGCTTAACAAAGGACAGTAAAAAATAAATTTTAACCATTTTAAACCCTTTTAAACTTTTAGGCCTCGACCTCCCTGACTCGGCGACAGGCAGTGTCTTGCGTGCATCGAAGACAAACTAATAACTTTTCGGAGGGAAAATACGTTTACGATCACGCGACAAAATGGCGTGCGCACAAATAATACCGTTTAACGTTCTGAATCATCGTATAAATAAATTAACGTAGTTGTCCAGATGTTTACGGAAATTATGAAAATAAATATGGCTTTTTTGCCGTGTTCAATAATTTCAAGTTGTTTTTATTCAAATATGTTAAATAAATGACAAGTCGTTAATTAAGAACATCAAGAAAATTACTTCATAGTCTGAAAATTGGATTGAAATGTTACTGTCACAATGAAAGGTTTTAGTTCAAATTTAACATAATATAGCACGACGGTATGACGTGTACTTAGTATTTATTTCGAGTGTAAATCCCCCTTACCACCCCAATGAAGCAGTTGTGAATTTATGCGTTAGATCCATTGCCGTGAAAGGTGGTTTAGGGCGTAGATACCCACAAAGTTGTTACTAACACCATTTCTGGAAGAGAGTAAGCCCTTTTTCGAAAAGAGCGTGTGAGACGTTAGCGCGCCTCTTCTGACATTATTCTAATCACACTTATTAATGTTTTCTTCCGGCCACAGAACCTACTTTCGTATCAGTTACCGATTAGGACCAAGTACGGGTTGTATCTGACCTTTGAACGCATTCAATAACAAAACTAGACAGGTCTTACTTTTTTTTTTTTTTTTTTTTGATGATTTTTGGCTTGGTTACAAGACCTTTAAGCCATAAAAGGCTTTCATTCAGGTGTTTCTTACAGAGATAATTATTTTTCCTCACAGCCTCGAAAAGTCCGTATTTTTATGTCAAAGAATCAAAGAATCAATCAAAGAATCAATTTCGTTTATTCAGTTTAGGCACATAAAGACATATGAATGTCAAAGTTTTACAATTGCGTTTGTCAAAATTATCAAAGAGATGTAAATAAATCATTTGAAAATGATTCTTTCGCTGGTTCGGTAGTTGGATCTACTGAGAAGAGACCAGCAAGAAACTCAGGTAGATCATCGTTATGCTTTCTTTTTTATTTATTTTTTAATATATAGTTTTGTTTTATTTATAATAAATATGTGCGAGAGCAAGAGTTAAGAGTTAATTAGGTTGACCATGCATTTTTATCATTAAGATATTCATCTACTTTATAATAACCTTTTTTCACTTCTATTTTAAATTTATTAAGTGGCAGGTCAACCAAATCTTGAGGGATTTTATTAAATATTTTTATACCGTTGCCTACAAACGAATTACCAACTTTATGAAGTCTGAGTTTTGGCGCTGCAAGCTTATTATTATTTCTGTTATTAAAATTATGTTCGTCCGATTTTTTTTTGAACAGATCTAGGTTCTTCCGTACATATAAGATGTTGTCGTACACATATTGGGAAGCAACAGTAAAAATATTAATTTCTAAATAGTTCAGTGAGTCACGGGGTCCGCGGCTATAGATTGCTCGTATAGCTCGTTTCTGTAATATGAATATAGACTCAATATCGGCAGCTGAGCCCCACAGCAGCAGACCATATGACATAACGCTATGAAAGTAACTAAAATAAACTAATCGTGCCGTTTCCTCGTCAGTCAGTGACCTGATCTTTCTAACCGCATAGGCAGCTGAGCTAAGTCTACCTGCTAAGGCTGTGATATGAGAACGCCATTGCAGTTTATTATCTAACGTTAGTCCAAGAAAAACTGTGGTATTGACTACTTCAACAGATTCATTATTCATTGTAATATGTATATCTATCTGTCTTACATTGGGCATGGTAAATTTTACACATTTTGTTCACATCGTCACATCGTCAAGTACTACTTTTCATCAGCAAATAATACTATCTCACAAAGATTTTCAATGAAGAAAGGAAGGTCATTTACATATATCAGGAATAAAAGGGGTCCTAATATCGAGCCCTGGGGTACTCCCATGACTAATGGGGCACCAGAAGAATTGGTGCCATTAATGTTGATTTTTTGTATTCTGTCAGTGAGATAAGACCTAAGTAAGCTAAGTGAGCTGCTCGAAACACCATAGTGACCTAATTTTAATAACAAAGTCTCATGATCAACACAATCGAAAGCTTTTGATAAATCACAAAAGACACCAATGGCATCTTGCCTCTTCTCCTGTGTATCTCAATGTCCGCGTAACCTATATGTTACTGGTCAGGGTATGGGGGTATTAAGCCCCATCACGATCTTCGGAGCTCAAGTCAACCTCACCTGCTAGCTGTTACAGAACACCTTCTGATTATTCTGATTACTTCTGGTCTGGCCCTTTCGGGGTTGAGAGTTTGGAAAAACATTAGCATTAAAAAAAACACTTTTCTAATTCATATTTGTTTAGTGTGTGAATTATAGATTCCACTGATTCCAGTATTCATTTTCTACATGTATGGCGGCGTTA
The DNA here is from genome assembly GCA_946251805.1 of Cybosia mesomella. Classification (NCBI taxonomy): domain Eukaryota; kingdom Metazoa; phylum Arthropoda; class Insecta; order Lepidoptera; family Erebidae; genus Cybosia; species Cybosia mesomella. The sequence goes on from OX276415.1 coordinate 10,519,136, forward strand.
AACCTTGTCGTGTATGGAATATTATATGATTCCAGTATTCTCTTTCTACATGCCTAGTGTTAAACCTCGTTGTGTATAGAATTATATTATCTTTACGGTACCGGCACCGGAATTAACCAGATTGACATCGCGTGACTAAACCAGTAAAGGAATATTTTGAAGACTCCACTGTCTGCCATCTTGGCTTCGCATGTCACTGCTATATTATAGATAGATCGCAGTATTTTTCCAAGGTTTTCATAAGTTTGGAAAAAGAATAATGGGTTCCGCAGACGATTGTTATCATGTTGTTTGACGGTGTTATAGGAAACGTATTCAAGTGGGTATATATCTACTTGGATGTATGGAATCTTCGGGGCCTAAGCCACCCGCCAGATCTCAACCTGCCAGTAATTAGATTAAGTACACATGTTTGTAAATAGACCAAAAAGAAACCAGCCCGCTGAGTTTCTTGCCGGGGTCTTCTCAGGACACGGACGCGTTTCGAACAGTTATTTGCTAAACATTGGTCTATTTTTTTGTCATTTAATAATTAATGTAAGTGCCGTTATAATGGTCTAAATATAATAAATGATTTTTGACTTTGAGTTTGAAATCTGACGTTATAAAAAGCAGTGGAGGAGCGGTCCCCGAGTTTCAAAGTGAAATGACGATTAGGAGGCAACAAGGATTGGCACTTGGATAATGGCTACCATGTCTAGTGTCACAGGCACTCTAGGCACCAGGGGCCCGATTCAGTAATCCGGAATCATGTAGAGATAAGGCACGTTAGGTATCTAACTAGAGCGTTAGTAGTAGCGTGTAGTAGTAGGTACAGTCACGCCGACGGTCGAGGTGAATAACCTTGTATTCAAGATTTGTAGGTAAAGTAGGTATAGGTATTTGAAGTACTTGTGGTTTTGTGTTGAGATTTCTAGATTTTTCTACACTGTTCGGTAGAGTACTTCGACACTAACAATGCGTTTTAATTTCCAGAAGATTCGATCAGTAGTTTTCGAAATATCGACGATCGTTGTAACAATATTATAAATGTAAAAGTTTATGAAGATATTTGTATGTTTGTTACATCGCCATTTGGGGTCGGTATGAAGTCCTATCCCTGTCAGATGTCTATTTAGTCGACAGTGTCCCGTTATTAGCTCTATGGCGAGCCTCATGAGTTTCATGATGTGACTCGTCTTTTTCTTGTCCATGCTCTTGATGAAGATATTCGACTGCCTCATTCCAGTCGAGGCTCTTCATCTGCGGTTGGTTTCAGCATTGATACTATGACTGATTACTCCTTTGGTGATTTTGTGCGCTATAGGCAACCGGGGTCATGGTCCCACCAGGTTTTAGTCAGCGCCTTCTCTGGCTAATTCGTCCGCCAGCTCGTTGCCCGTGTTTCCAATCGTCAGGCCGGTTTTCTGAGCCAACCCTCTCTGGATCAATGGCTAAAACACCATCATCAGCATCATCATCCAAATCCCGATACCCAAAGTTTGCACTTTGGAGCCCGGATCCACTCTTCTGCTCCTCTTATCCTTATGGATTGGTTGATCTTGGCTTTTATGGGAGCAGTCTGCCCCCCAATCCTGAAAGGAAAGCCTGCGCAAAATAACGGCCAACATACTAGACAAGCAGCTCAGAACAAAAAGTGTGTCACATTTGGGGGTTAGGCAGGTATGAGGAAGGGGTATGGGACGCATCACCATAGATTAATATTTTTACCGACTACCTAATATACAATATGATTTTGAACACAAACATATAGGATTCCTTGATCACAAAATTTCAAACACAAGATTTGGACCCATGGACCATAAGGACCTAATCTCACAATAATCAAGTTTCGTTTTAGTGTATTTAATTACTCTGTGATTGAAATTAAAGTGTCAAGTAAAGAGTGAGGGATGTGCGTAATAAAATACAGTAATTTATTAAATAATTTTATTAGTAAAAAATAATACTAAAACAATCATCTCTACTTTTTGGTGTTAGTAGCTACACAACAAAAACTTCACTTAATACTAAACAAAAAATAAATACTTTTAAGTAGATCAAAATTCATTGCATGAAAATTAATAATTTCCATTTAAAATACTCATTTAATATCGCAATGGCACTTTTGAATAAATCAGTAGCAAAATAAGCATTCCACAGATTATATACATTATATAAAGACTTATGTGGTGATGATGTCTTTGCCAAAATATAATTCTTATCTATGGCACAGTAATATCAAAGCTCAGAAAAGTTTAAATATTTACAAGAATAGTTAACAATTAGCTTAATATAATATTTTTAATAGTACGACGTTAATTTCACTAATAGTAGATATTTTTAATTATTAGATAAATGAGACAAAAACACCGTCGGAATATTAGCCTAAACGTAAGCTAGATCTAAGTTGTTGGACTTTAAAATGTGAGTACAAAACAGACGGAATCATTTAATCAAATCTTGTATTGAAAATATAATAAGTGACACTAACATTTTTTTACTTAAAGATAATAATCTCATATTAAAATGACGTAAGTATGGGTAGGTAGATGAGTTTGACGATACTATCACGATGTTAGAATTGTAACCGAAATGTATGACAGAATTTATACTGGTTCTAGGTCGCAATCACTGATAAGTGAATACCCTGTTGCACTTGTGCTTACGTTGTAGATTTGAATGACTGTTTTGAACAATCGCCGCGTCTACCTCTTTTTAATATAAAATCATTACTGTTCTGCTTCGAGTTTGCCATAACCGCCCGCCGCGCATCCCCATGCCGCACCTCAAGTCAGACCCAATTGGGACCTTTCGATGACAGCTGGCAGTTGAGCATTTTTATGAAGCGATAGATGGCGCGCTCTAAGTATGGTGTTTTTTTTACATCTGGCTAGCAAAACGCAAACGCAACGCTTCATGAAAATGACACAAGCTAAGGAGACCGTATTTATGATCTGTGGTACTTTCCTATCATAAAAAACACTTCGTGCAGTAAATCACGATTTTTATCGTCCGATAAAAATTCTACACATCATTACACTGAAGTGAAAACAACGAAACAAAACGCAGCACTATAGCGTAAGTAGGACTAGGCGTACATTATCCTATTTTTCTGAATCGTTTCGTTAACCCGATTAATGTCATCATAAATATAGTGCTTTCGTTATGTAAACGTGCCAAATATGCACGCACACTGCGATTTTGGCTTCTTTTGACAGATTAGAATTAGAAGAAGTGACCCACTTAGCAAGCAGCTAAAATTCGTACACTCGAACCACTGGTCATAAGACATTGATATGTGCGCACGGCCTTTCCACAGTGTGAACAGCGCCATCTATCGAGACTTTGAAAACACGTTTGAAAGGTCCCCATTAGTACCAATAGCAACGCTGTCACGGGGTCTGCTTAGTGATGCGATATGGGAAAGCGCAGCGGGAGGTAATGGCAAATTCTCAGCAGACGTTAGTACAGTTGTACAGTAATTAGGTTTTACAAATGGAAGATCAAAGAATCAGAAAAAATATACCTTACAAATACAGAATTAGACGCAATATGTATCTTAATGCCTCAGTGTCACTTACGTATTAAGTTACAGTATAGTTGGAAAGGTTACCGGGTGATATTTAAAAGTTATTGACAGTTAAGACGTAGTATAAATGCAAAAATATCACTTTATATAAGCTCATTGAAATTTATTGACAACCTGTTTCACCCAACTGCCCTTCTCCCCTTCATTTTCAGATTTTTGTTCAGTGCTATTTCTATTAGGAATGTTTTTGTCAGTACAAGAGCTTGGTGCTTTCTCTTTCACACTAATATCGCTGACGCTTCTTTCAAAGGTCGCTACTTTCGTTGTAATAGACTTAGGTTTTGTTGCCGGTTTTTTTACAGTCGGATTTAGTTTAACATGGATTTTGGACATCTGTTCGATTTCCATTCGTCTCTCTAACACAGATTTTGATGATTTCGGCTTCTCTAATATTGCTTTTTGTTCCACAGCAATGGCTTTAATTTTTCTTGTAGCTGAATCTAAGCTTCCTCTTTCGAAACTTAACCTTTTTAACTGAATATTGCCATGAGGCTTTAATTTATCGTGATTCTTCTCATCTTGAACCATCTTTGTTTGAGATGACGTTCCAATATCACTTTTAATCATGTTTTCATCAATTTTGGGAGTTTCATTGATATTTGAAGATTCTGACCTAACCAGTGATTGTTTGTAATTGACGTTTCTTTTGATTGTTTTCATATTAACTGATTCAGAAGATGAAGATTGTTCGGAATTTTTAGATAAAGTTCTAGTTACAGCTCTACTTTGGGGGTTTGTTGCTGCAGGTATACGAGTTATTTTGGGTTTAGCGGGTACTGGAGGAGCCACTTTTGGTCTGGCATAGCCAGATTTTTTGGTACTATTCACGCGTTCTACGTTAGCAGTTTTATTTGACGTGACTATAACGCGTGTGTGGGTAATAACTTTTTCATTGATATTTTGCTGTGATTTGAACGTAGTCTTACTTTTTATGCTTTCAACTCTGGTTACATTTTTATTTATCACTTGATCCTTTATTGAAGTATCCTTAGTATCTTCACTGTCCTCCTGATCAGAATAAACAGCAGAATCTCTGAATACATCATCATCAATTACTTGTTCGATTCTTTCAAATGACTTTTCGTAGTAACTTTCATCAGAGTTATTTTGTAAATTAGAGCCACAAACTTTTTGTTCCGCTGAGTTGTGATAAGTATTTGTTTTACTTAAAGATTCTTGATAAGCTCCTTCGCTTGAAGATGTAACGAAAGATGAATTGGAAAATAAGCTATCAGGCCGCACAGAATTTTTGTTGATAAGCACATTTACTTTTTTAAGTGTGGTAGATTTATCGTAGGACAAAGTAGTAGGGTCAACGTAATCTGATTGAGCTATTCTTGCTCCTAAATGTTTACTACCTTGCATGTAAATAGGTAGCTTATTTAAGCTTTGATAAGAACTATTGTTCGATTTCGTAGGTGAACCTATTGAGCTAGACATGTTGTTCACCGCACTTACACTTTTGTCATAACTAGGACGGTGTATTTCAGACTTTTGATTGATATTATCGCAGCTTAGCGACAGTGCTTCTAAATTATTCTTTTCTGTTTGACTTTCTGTCATGGTTGTGTGTTCGCAAACACTTTTACTTAACAAATCATTGTTCACTGAATAAACTATAGTCGAAGTCGTTGGACTAGCATCTGTTGATGTTATGACTACTTTAATGTCACTTTCCACAAAATCATTTTGGACATCTTCACTGTCTTGAACTTTACTTATAGTTTCCGACTTGTTTTGGTTATTATCCGTATGCTCGTCACCAATAATACTTCGGAATCTTTGTAAAAGATTTTTGGAATAACTTCTTGGGTTAAGCGCAGATCGTTTCTCAGGACTTTTTATATCAGATTTAACACTATCAGGACTACTTCGTTCGTTAGCGTTTATTTCTCCCTCATCACTATTTTTGTTCGGGGTCCTGTTTTTAAAGCGACTGAGAACGTTTTTAAGAGAAAGCATATTTGAAGTCGGTTTATAAATTTTATGTTCTGGGTGGATAACTTCTACGTCATTTATTTTCGTATCATTGTTTCTCTCTAGAGGTAACACCTCACACGAAGATGTAGTTGAAACGATCAAGTTAGGTTGAGATACAGTTAAATTTTCATTTTTATTATTATCTAAATTAATTTTTTCAAAGTTACTTTTATAACACCTATCAATTTCTTCCTCTAGTTCTAAAGTTGATTGGCTTATATTTTCTACATAATCAGCCTCATTTGTCTTAGATTTGTTAAATTTAAGCATGTCTCCATCACTCATATCATCATAGTTAATATCACTTTGATCGGAAGCTATTGTAAATGGTCTGTCTGTGCTCATTACTTTCCCATCTCTATTTAAATAAGTCTTGCTATTGCCATTAGGTTTACACTTGAAGGTAGACAAATTTTCTTCAGGATTACTTGTAACGACCTGAAAGCTTCGCGGTAAAGAACCAGACTTTCTATCTCTAGATACATTAAAGTGTTCTTTCTGCCTACTAAGCCAGATTTCTGGGGTATTTGGACTTTGTTGGTCTGGACTCATCGGTAAATAATCACTGGGCAGATCACTCGGTACTTCTTTTTTCCTTCTACAGACTTCTAATAATGAGTCATAGACATTTTCATTTATAATTTCATTAACTGCAGGCCCTTTATGTTCCATTGTAACATAGTAGTCTGTGGATCCCTTCTTAGAAACTTTTTCAGGTGATTTCACAGGAATATCGTAAATACCTTCAGTGTCTTGTAAATTATTTAATTTGTCGAATGAAAGGTAAACATAGTCTGAATCTGGACCAACATATTTATTTATTTCACTACCGTTGCTATTTGGGGGAGACGGTAATTTTTTGGGCCTATTAACGTGCTGTATCACTTTACTCTCAGCATCTATACTTTGTAGGCCTTTATCTACTCTGTTGTCTATCCTTAAGGTCTCATAAATATGATCTTCAATGGAATCGTCATTCACATCTGTTCTAGAACTTGTTGTAGTATTATCTTCCTCTTCCTCATTTTTATCAATATCTAAATCTTCCGATGTCTGTCGTCCGTATTTTAGTTTAAATTTATTGGAATCCATGTTTTTGGTTAGAATATTTTGCTCAGGACTTGAATGAGATTTCATTAGTCTTTGATGTCGTCTCTGTGCACTGTGTCTAAGCTGTTGCTTCTTAACCAGCTTCTGAAATTCACGATTTTGCATTAATAACTGAGAAATAATTTGTTCCAAAGGTTGTTCTGTTTCTTCGCAAATTTCTACCACGTCGTCTTGTTTCATTTCAGTTTCATTTACTTTGTCTTCGACTTCAGAGCCTTCATTAATCACTTTTTGTTTATTTAAGTACTTTACTTTCTCTAATTCATTCTTTTTGAAGGAATCCGTTTTCTCTATTAACTTCTTGTATGTTTCCTCATCAATATCTTCATCTTTGCTTATAGCTTCAGGTACTGAGTTTTGTTTATCCTTAGGCTTTTCAATGTTAAGACTGTCCGTCGACTCCGATATATGTAAAATATTTTCTGTAGAAACATCCGTGGAAAAATCTGTGTAAAATTTAGCAGTAGTATCAGATCCAAGGCGTAATCCTTTAGCTCTATTTTTCTTTATTTTAGAAATTTTCTTTGGTATATTTTTAGTATTATACATTCTAATTTCTACGGCCGGTTTTCCTATAACAACACGTTTACTGCTGTCTAACTCTGAATCTGAAATTATAGTTCCATCAGTTGCTTTCGTCTTTTTGCTAATCTTATTTGAGCCACAATTTTTACATTCGAATTCTATTTTTTCATTACCTCTGATTTCAGGTTTTTCGGTGTCACTGTCCTGCGATTTTTTTACTATAACACCGATCATATTTTGTTGTAGCCCAGGTTCAGATTTTCGTCTCCATGTTCCTATTTTAGATAACCTAGATCGTTGCGGATCATCTTTTGATTTAGACCTAAAATTGTCTGCCCTATTTTTCTCACTATCATTACATCTAGATCTTCTAATATGTAATGTATTAGTAGTTACAACAATATTTTCTTTTATTTTGGCGCATTTAAGACAAGTTTTGTTAATATGTCTAACGCTAGATAAAGAATTGTTATCACTGAGATCTTCTTTACTCTTATTATTTTCTGTATACCCAATGATATTGTCAGAGGAATGATATCCCCTTGTTTTATTTAATGAACACCCGAATTCTTTACCAAAACTCTCTTGCGAAGATTTGAAATCTGAACATTTGCAACCGGATTGCTTTCGTTCTAAATGTTCAGCACTACCTGAGTCTATATAATGTAAAGATCTATCGCATTCAGGGCATTTATCTCCAAGTTCACCATCGTCATGTCTACAACTACATTTTTCTTCTCTCTTAACTTTCGCCACTTCTGTTTCACAGTCAGAACAGAGATCTACATAACAATTCTCACATGTATAGTCTGTACCTTTATCAGCTGATACTTGGGAACAATCGCACTCCTGACTTTCGGCCCTAGAACTTGGTACTGTGTATTTTCTATTAGCTTTCTTCAATCTTCCTCTAATGCCGCTTTCGAAGGACTTTCGTCTATCTCGATCAAGTTTTCTTTTTTCTAGGTATTCTGGCGCTGATAACTGCTTTCTCATTGATGCTTGAGTTATGAGGTTGTGAGATTTCTCTGCTAGCATATCATCTGAAATGAGAAAATTACGTTTTCAGTCATATTGATCTGACATCTTTTGCATGTTTCATTTATCTTTTTTGATCACGCACAATTTGACAGACTTTGTAACTAACATTCTATGTTATACCTATCATAATGTTTGAGGGTCTTATCGCGATCATGATATAGGTATTTGAACTGCCTGAAGTACCAAGCCGGTTGCACTGGCCGTGGCCCGTGGTCACAGGCTGACTGGATCCAGTGCAACCTGGTCGAAACTTCAGAATTCAAAAATGTATGTATATTAGGATGATTATTTTTCTGATGTTTTTTTTTGGATTTCCTTAACGCAAGACATCTCAAAAATTATCAATTCCACAACTTTCGACAGTTCTTGCGTTATGAAGATCCAAACAAAAAAACATTTTATCGGGACACCCTAATGTATATACCTACCTATACCATGATCGCGTTAATTCCCGTTCACATCATTGTTTATTTTTAGCAAACCTTAACAAAGCCAGATTATTATTATTTATACAAAGAACCGTGCTCTCATATTAATTAGTTAAAATATAGTTTTTTAAATATATTGAGTAATAATTATAATTATTAATAATTATTATACTCAATGGGAGAGGCCTGTGTCCAACAGTGGACTGCAATAGGGTAATTGATTGATTGATACACATATAAATTTATAATACCTACCTACTTATTGATTATACTAACTTATTTTCAAAAATATTATGTATGTACACACGGTCGAGGAGATAAGTAAAGAACTTTATCTACACTCAAATCGAAAAATTCGAATTACGAATTCAAAGACGATTCTATACATACGCACTTTATAAACGCATATACATAAAATTAAAAATAAAACTTATTATAGTAATCAGTAAATATATAGTAATAGTAAAATAAACTGTATCATAAATCTCATTATAACACCGCTATCTTTTTTCATTCATTAAACTAGTCTAAGGTTTTAGGCTGAATATGAAAAAAAATGCGCACGCATGCGCAGTTCGGACTGTGAAAAAAATGGCGCACGCTAAATTACTTCCTTGTAACCTACCTACTTTGTTTAATTTAAATTTTTCCTATGAGTGAAGATAAAGTAGTGTTAAAGTGATAAAGTTATATGCAGTTTCATAAAACTGCATATAACTTAGGTATTAAAAGAGTCGAGTCAACCTATTATCGCATTCGGCTTCGCCTCATGCCTCATGATAAATAGACTCTCGTGTTTTAATACCCCTTCTTATATGACAGTTGCATAAACTACTATTACATGTGAAGGTGTACGTAAAGGTGTATACTTATCCCCTTGGCCGTGTGGCCGTGTTTACATCCAGATATTTATTTTTCGCATTAGTATCTAATAGATCTATTAGTTCAACTCACCGTCTGTTTTATTCTGCCCAAGCTCCATCACCAACTGTCTTGCATGTGATGGTATCACGGCGTTATAATTCTCTAGTATGACCTGCAATAACACACACAATAATGTATTAGCAGTTTATAATTCTTTACAGGTGTATTACTGGTGACTGTCAATGCTAGCCAGGTCAGTCTTAGGATGGGTGATATTGAGACCCTTCAGTGCCTAGGAAAGCATGTCAAGCCGTCGATCCACAATTTAAAGCCACATCTTTGCGAGTAGTTTGAGCCTTAAAAAGTCCGACAACCTGGTCCAACTGAAGAACTTCGATATGTGGAGGTCAGATGCAGTCGTTTCGCGGAAAACATCGAAGTTTGGCCGCTTCGTAGTAAGACTCAAAAGCCGACCCCAACTAAGTTCGGAATCACTCTCGGAGAATGATGGCATATACAAAAAAAAAACAAAAATGTTGAGGAAGAAATATAGCTGGTCATACTTATTAGTTACGTACGTTTAGAAACTATCTTTTATCAAGAAATCTCGGTCTCGCGTCCAGAATCGTACAATACAATCGGTAACTAGCTCGCCAAAATTCTGTTTCTTTTGAACTTTCACGATGTTTTCTAGTTAACAACCTAAATGATACTGGATGTAAAGCGCTCCTTAATCGTACCACAACTTGGATAGCAACGTGAGTGCTAATACTAAACATAATTAAAAATACCACTTACCCGCTAAAAGAATAAGGGTAACTTTCGCTTGTCTCGGCGGCGAGCGGATCTTCAATACTAGTGGTAATAAAGCTGATAATTAAGAATGCCACTTACTCTTTTAAGCAATAAGGTCCATTCTCTTTTATGTCGTGGCGAGCGGGCTTGCAACGTGAGTTGAGCGCGCGGGGCGTCCCACGGGATCACGTGGAAAGACAACGGAGCGCCTGCTATCGACTCCACCAACATCATGTTGTTACACTGAAGGACATAAGAAAACATGAAGTAGTAATTGTGATTTAGTTGTATTATATTCTAGGCCAGGCTTTAAATAACGGATACAAAGTCGGCAAAAGCGGTAAACATTTTAACATCATCAAAACTGTTGGAACAGGAAGATGGAAGCCGTAGCTGGAGATACCGTGCGTAACAGCATTCGACACGTAGAAAAAAAGGAAAATTTTAGGTAGATTTCGATGAAATCGATCTACCTATTGGTTTCTTGACTACTGTCGAATTTAAAAAAAATTTCTTCATAGGTCTAGTTATGACCCCCTGAGTCCGAAATGACCACTGGTCAAAAAGTTTATATATATATATATATGGATGTAAAAATGCGACCGTGAGAACCTCACGGTCGCATTTTTGCCCCGATCGCTTTCAAACTGCGGTCAAAAATTGCTTAGGTGTAAACTTAGTTTAAGTTTCGTGAACGGGTGGAATCCGGCCTAAGGGGACGGTAGGACCTCACTTTTTGTGAAATCAGTTTTTCCTCAAAATTTCACGTTCCATGAAAGATATTCGAATCGTTCTAATTTTATCCCATAGTATACATGAATACCAACAACTTTTATTTATAAACCTATAAGATAACTTAACTAAATGTGACTTTAAAGTAACTTTAACTAAAAGTGGAGGGGGGAAAAACCAAAATTTTTCGGGAAAAAAATCATAACTTCTAACCGGTGAACATTCTTGCGGTCGGAAACATTTTTAATCGATAGGCCATTTTTAAGTCTAAAATAAATATCTGAAAAGTTTTTCGCTAAAAGTTACCGTGTTCGAGAAAAAAAAATTAAACGTTAAAAAATAATATTAATTGCTTCACGAAATCTACCTGTGCGTTCCCCCTGCGGGAACGGATTTTTTTTTGGTTAAGCTTTTGTGGTTAAGCGGTAGATTCTTTGTATGCATGAATATATCTATTTGCGTTGGTCTGAGTTTTCTATGTATAATATTATGTAGATGCTAGTCAATGCCTGCGGCTCCACCCGCGCGGAGGTCGGTTATCGTTTTTTGGTCATATCTCCAGTTCTACTTAACCAAATGCAATAAACAAGTTGAATTCCTGAGACGATCTCAGCCGAATACAAGGGATTTTCGGTTTTGCGATTATTATTTATTTTGCGATTTTTTGCGATTTTTCTTTATCTTGCAATGGTTCACCCCAGCACGAATCTATTACCGAAAACAGCAACTCGATAGCTCATCTCCTTCATACCCAAAACCGTGACAGAAAATTGGCATCGACGACGTCGACGACGACGACAACTCGATAGCAATAGGGCTTTTCTAAAGAAAATCCCTAAAAATACGGCAGATTTTAAATTTGACCAATAACTTTCTAATTGCGAAAAACCGCATCAAAATCTGTTCCGTAGTTTTGGCGTCCATCGCGAACAAACAGACAAGAATTCTAAAAACAATATTTATGTGTTCGGAATCGGTTTTAACAAATATAACACACGTTTTTTTTAATTGTTCCAATGTACCGACAACTAATTTACAATTTTATAATAGTATAGATGAATTTGCAAAAAAAGAAAACTGGTTGTAATATGAACATTCGTGATGGATAGTTGGACCCTTTAAAGGCCGACAACGGTCTAACTTTTGAACTTCGACATCGCCAGTGGGTGAGCTCAGATGGGTTCACTTCAAGGAAAATATTGAAATTCGGCTGCTTCGTAGTTAGACTGATGGAAGCCGACCCCGACTGAGTTTGTAAAAGGCTCAGGGGATGAGGATAAAATGTGCGCTCACCATAATATGCGACTTGTAGGCTAGTATGCCGTCCTCCCTGTTCTTGGTGACGAGCAACATCTTGTCGAAGAGGAAGGCGTGACGCATTGCCTTCGCGCCGAATACTCTGTAAAAACCATCGATAACGTTAGAATGTCACTATTGTACCAATACCCGCGTGAAAAATCCGCGGCGGAATTGCCGTCAAAATATATCACTCATGCCTTCACTACATTTGACGGAATTCCCGACTTATTCCTACACTGTTGCCTGCAACTTCGTCCACGTTAAATTCGGAATAGATCCAGGTATGGTTTACTTCTGCAGTTTCGAACCCAACATGTAATAGGTTACCTATTTCATCGTTATATTTTCAATCATTTATCATGAAGAAATAGATTTTTACATCTAACATCGAAATAAATTCTACCCGGTTCCCTAATATAATAGCGTGATGATATTTGTTATCAACGATTGAGTTTCTAGTCAACTATCTTTTACACGTAGGTAACTCTGTAGGTTCGTGATTTCATATTTTACTGCTCATCACCTTTTAGCTATAGCGTGAAGATTTATAGTCCGAACGTTGACCATGTCGGAGTTCTATCGAATTGCAAAATTTTGTGATCTGCTTTGTAATAATAAAGGAATGATAAATAATTTTATGGTCGATTTTACCCTGCTGCTCCTATCATACTTAAAATAGCGTGATTAATGATATATAGCGCAGTTTATGAACATACCCTAGAAGAATGTTCATGCGAAATTTCAGCTGAATCTGATGAGCGGTTTTCAAGTGATACTCGGACATCGATAATAAAAAAACAAACAAACAGATAAAAAATCTCAAAATCACACTTTTGACATCGGTATCGTTCCTAGAACACATAGCATTATTTTTTGAAAAAATATTCAATATACAGTTTTCACCTCGTTACGATTTTATTATATGTATAAATATAAATATAAGCATCTATAAACATAAATTGTATCACTTATGACTAGTACAAATAATTTGTCAAGCATCTGAGTTTTTCTATTAAATTTTATTTAGAACAAGTCAAGTCAATTGACGGACTTGCACATATAGTACTGTCCTTCTAAGGATTTGGTTTGCCTAAATACCGTGCCGAAGTAAAAGTAACAAAGTGTACAAGACAAAGTTAGCGCAGTTAGTGCTTATAGAAATACAAAGGGCTTAATGGCGTACTTACCTAAATGTCCCTTCGGCACACAACTCTCCATAAGTAGTCAAGTCCGGACCATTCCAACCGTAGAGGAGTGACTGGATTTCCTGCAAGTCACACATTAACATAAGTTATTATTGTATAACTAGCTGTACACGTGACTTCTTCCGCGTGGACTTCAATATGATTTTATCACGGAACCCTAATTATTTTTCTGAAATAAGAGTAGCTTAAGTTACGCTTTATAATATCAGCTATCTACTCGTAAAAGTCCCATCAAAATCGACCCAGCCGTTTCAGAGTTTAGATAGGTCAAATGTACAGAAAGATAGACAGATAATTTCTTTTTCAATTTTAATATTAAAAACAGACATTTCAATTTCATTACTTGTATAATTTTTTTGTGAAGCTGGCATTGGAATGAATGGAATGGGAGTTTGGAAACAGGTCAATAAAATGCAAGGTCTTGAGTTCGGATGTAGCGAAATGGCAGCGTAGAAGGGCTCCATACCTGTACTCGGACGGCATGTTCGTGTCTCCGCTTCATGTCATCGATGTGCTGCGCGATGCCGGTCATCTTCAGAAGCGCGTACTCCGTCTCACGAGACGCACATTGCTTCACGACGTTCTGAAATATTATAGTTATGTTTAAAATAAAACTAATTTCAAAAGTACCTATAGGGAAGTAAAACGCAGCAAGACTTCAGAACACTTTTAAACAAAGTTCGGGTACTATATGATTACGATGAGATACACTTCAATTCTGATCTGATTCTGATGAGAAGACCACCACTTTAGTCTCCACGAGAGAATAAGGTACTTTTTCCCTTTCTCCTCAATTTTCTCTACCGGTGGCAACGAGGAAGGAATATCTCTGACTAGTCAACAACTTACTATCAGATTATTGTTTTTTTTTCATTTTCCATTTAATTATCACCATTTATCATCCATTTTATTTTGATTGCTTTGAAATCGAGTCCGTTAGCTCAAATTTCTTTTTATACCCTTGTTGGTAAGGGGGTGTCCATTAATTACGTGAGGTATTTTTGGCGATATTTCAACCTCCTCTCTCCTCTTGGTGAGATGTCGTGAGATTCAGATCGACCCCCTCTCTCCCTTAATCTCTCTTAACCAATAAGCCACTTAAGAGTATAAGAAACTAGTTTTATTTCTAATATGTTAATAAAAATATATAACCATACCTGCAATAACAAATGATACTTCAATATCCTTTGCACGGGCTTTAGCAAGTATGAAGCTAGAGGCAGAAGGTGGCCAAGCTCCATCTGTCTCTCTCTAAACTCCCTCGCGCTGAGGGGTTCTGAAGCCAGTGCCGCGAGTCTCTCCATCGTGCGAGGGTAACCGGTGCAGTATGAGGTGTAGACGGAGAACCCAGATGTGTTGTTGACGAAACAGCGGGCGATGCTGGTGGCATCCAAGCGGCAGGTGTTTAGCTCTGCGCAGAGAGATCTGTGAAAAAAGGTTTATTTTTACTTTACTAGTTCATTTGCTTATAGATGTGTGTACCTACACTACAATTATGATTAAATTTCGACCAATGGACGAAAACTGGTAAATGATGAAAAAATATAATCAGATAGGTACCATTAAAATGTACCTACATCTGAAACTTTAGGTACCATGAAGTTACTTCAGATTTCACTCAGTAAGGTTTAGGCCGACCGAATTGTCACGTGCTGTCTTCGGGCCCGCTTGCGGGAGAAATGCCTGTCATGGTAGGCACCAATTGCCCGAAACTTCGGTCTCTAACTCGAAACTATGGATTTATGTTTCATGGTACTCGTAGGCCTACATATATAGTTACGTATTAATAATGCTTCTAATACGTCTAGATACAAGCACCATATCGACTTGCTATAATTTCAACCGCAGAACACGATCTTATTTCTTGTTTTCATTTGTATGTATTGGTTGCTATTATACTAATAATATATTATTATTTTAACTGTGATATTACTTTGTGCTTTGTGGGGTAATTTCTTTTAACCTCTCAATCTGTTCCGTTCCTTTTTTTCCGTGTGGAAGTCCCCTCGGATACCTCCCCCGCCGGCTAGCGGGGACCTTTACGGGGCAAGACGGAGACACCGTGGTTCCCAAACCCAAGGGGCCATCTCGAAAGCGGAGATGGCCCAGGGTCAGTCGGGGTGCGAGGGAAATGCCTTAAGGGCAACCTTACACCCCGGCGTCTGAAGTCCCGAGATGGCGTGCGGTTTTAGTCGATTCAAGCCCGACTTAACCTCCCCCGCTAGCCGGCGGGGTCCTGGCCTGGGCCATCTCCGGTTTCGAGATTGCCCCTCGGGTTTGGGAACCACGGTGTCCCCGTCTTGCCCCGGCAAGGGGGGGCGGGGGCGCTAGTCGCTCCGCCGTACCCGCCTGCTTCTCCTGAGGTGACAGGCGGCCTCACCTGCCACTCCCATGCCTACGCTCCTGGAGGACGGAGGTCGTTAAGAGTCGCTGGCGTCTGAGTCGCCTGCGACGCACAGCGAGCGTATTACGGGCGCGGCGGGCCGACTTGTTCCGTCGTCTCCTTCTCGAGTATTACTTGCTCGCAGAAGGAGGCGGCGGCGGCTCACTTCGCACCATTGCTGCAATCATGCATGTGAGGACTCCCACCTCGATAGCCGCCATGAGGTCACGCCTCGGCACCTCCCATGCTGGGCAGTCTACCAGGGTGTGCAGCCCCGAGTCCTCGCTCGCGTCGCAGTGATAGCACTCAGACGTTGGCTCCTTCCTGATCCGATACAGGTGGTCCCCGGAGCTCCTCTTACCGGAGATCACCTGCGTCAGTCGGTACGAGAGGCTTCCGTGTCGCCTCTCTAGCCAATGTTCCATGATGGGCCTTACCGCTGCTATTGCGGATCTATTATACCGCCATAATAAAATTGGTATCGCTATAAATATTTTCTTTTATTTTTCTTTCCAAAAATAGCATAATTTTATTGATTTACCTTATTTGAGGTTGGTGCCTTTTAAGCTAGTTCTCGGGGTTGTATGGGCGCTTATACAACTCGGAGGAATATGTTAACTATGTATATACGGGGACACCCTTTAATTTTCAGGTTTTTATTTTTTGTGTTTTTTGCTTTATTTGTGTTGTAAGACCTTGCTTTTTGCCAAATTTCATGATTCTAGTTCAACGGGAACTACCATATAAGTTTTCGACCTAAAACCTGTAGGGCACTTGCAGTTGACCTAGAATTATAAATTTTGGTTAAAAGCAAGGTCTTGCAAGTAAAGGTAAAATTAAAAAATATTTTGATTCTTAAAAGTATTCATGAAACTCAAAGTTTGCCTATATCTTTTTATCGTGTGAACCCAGGACCTTTTTATACACCTAATAGGGACTGTAGACCTCAGTATTCAGTATAAATTTCAACTAACTAACCCGTTCTTGAGAAAATCGGTGGTAACACACAGACAGACGGACAAGAGTTGTTCCTTTTTTACCTTTTGAGGTACGGTACCCTAAAAAGGATAACAAAAACAGAACCTAATATTAATACCTATATAAGTACACCTTCACGGATCGGACACTAGTTTTGGAACATATTGTATAACGTGAGTACAACGTTGCGAACTGATAAACATAGTTGACGAAATACAGTTTAATGCAACTGTGCCCTCTCCTTGAGGTATATTTGAAGAACCTAGAACCTTCACCAGTCGATCGTGAATCTGATATAGCTTTCTATCTCGATTTTATCAAACCCGTCGATCGATCAATCTATCAAAATCAGAGAACGGGTATAGAAAACACTAAATATCACTTTACGGACCGTACCCCCAAATATGGATGGTTGAAAAATCGGTGTACCGATCCATCAACCAGTTATATAATGTAAAATTATTATAGATACCAGCTGATGCCCGCGCGGCGGTCGCTTATCGTTGTTTGGTTATATCTCCGGTTCTACTTAACCAATTGCAATCAAACATACGGTAGATTTTAAGTCTGACCAAGACTAGAAAAACCGTATCAAAATCCGTCCGTCCATCGCGATCATAGTCGTACTCGCCCATTAAGGGCTCCGTAGCAGCAAGTAATATAATAATGTTTTTTTTTTCATTTTTAAATTTGAGTTGATTGAATAAAAGGTAAATTGCAGTTTACGATTTATGACGTATTAAAAAAAACGACTTATTAGATCTCGTTCAAACCAATTATCGTTGGAAGTTTACATGGTAATGTACATCATATATTTTTTATAGTTTTATCATTCTCTTATTTTAGAAGTTACAGGGGGGGGGACACATATTTCACCACTTTGGAAGTGTCTCTCGCGCAAACTATTCAGTTTAGAAAAAAAATGATATTAGAAACTTCAATATCATTTTTGAACACCTATCCATAGATACCACACAGTTTCAGTTCTAAGTATGGGGACCCCCAAAATTTATTGTTTTTTTTCTATTTTTGTATGAAAATCTTAATGCGGTTCACAGAATACATCTACTTACCAAGTTTCAACAGCATAGATCTTATAGTTTAGGAAAAAAGTGGCTGTGACATACGGACGGACAGACAGACAGACATGACGAATCTATAAGGGTTCCGTTTTTTGCCATTTGGCAACGGAACCCTAAAAAGCAAACAAGAATACCAAAAATAAAATATTTTTGTGTTCAGAATCACTCATTTAACATAACTGAAGTTTTTTCTTAAATACCTATATCTTATGTACAGATACAATTCATTTACAATTTAATATTACAATACATAGTTAGATAGATGCTAGCGATAGATTACATTTAGCAAAGCGACTGATTGACACTTCATGTGACCAGAAGGCTTGCACGAAGAATTAACATTGCAATTCAACGTGGTTTATATTGACTTTTACGGGATCGACTGCCGTCTGATCCCTAAACCCCGAGAGGAAAGCCTACTTTAGAGCCTCGCCCTTCAATCAGCAGGCGTACCGGCTTGCAAGGGAGGTTGGGCTGGCCCCGCTAGATCTTGGTAGGGACCTATTTAGCCTACATCTATATATTTAATCTCTCCTAAAAATCAATGTTATTTACACCCTTTTGACTTTCAACCGTCAATTTGTATATCACATAATTTTAATTATGTATATTATTATACTTATTATATAAATTTGCTGTGCCCAAACAGGGCTTCAAGTTGAGACCTGCCATAATTTTAAACATCTGTAAACACATGAATGCAATAAAGATTTTGAATTTAACTTTGACTTTATACAACTCACAACTACTCACGGCGAAACTCAGACCGCCTTAGATCGTCCGCTCGCAGTTCCCAAGCCATAATAAAATTACAACAGTAAATAATTGCCAACCTGCCCTTTGTTAGGTCACGTCCCAATGTGTTCTGGTACAAAAACAATGGGCTTAAGGTACTGGCTTACCTGGGCCAGACACGCTTGGCTTAATGGATTTCTTGATGGAAATTCTGTATTTAGAATGACATTTGAGGGTGGTTGTGAAGTCTTATTTCGATATCGGAGTAGATAAGTGTTAGTGGACTTTTCTGTTAGGACTTCTTTAATGCGTCCAATAGACGGTAAAATGCTTGTCACCTTGGGACTCAATCGTGGCAACAAAAAGAAAATCGGTGACTGGATGTCAAATACCTACTGTGTAATTAAAGATAATGTGCCTCTCAGAATACGTACAGAAGAACCAATAAGAGAATTCCTATAACACAAGTCAAAACTTAATGCTAATATCATGATCCTAATAGGTAAGTATAATTTTAGTGTAGGCGTATTTACACCTACAAACAAGGTCGAAAGAAAACTATCACTTTTAAAAGTTATTTATGGTCTGCCTACGAGCTCCTTACTTTCTAATAATATATCATTATCGGTCTTTAATAATATATTATTTACATAATTATACATAACGCTTTCAAAAATTTATGATAATTTCACTTTAGTGTCAAAAATGCAGCATATTCAATTAATCCGATGTAATAAAACTAAAGTTACAAACTATGCTTAGGGTTAGGGCTCCAGAGATAGAATTATTATTTATCCTCATCCTCTGAGCCTTTTTACAACTCAGTTGGGGTCGGCATTTAGTCTGACTACGAACCGGCCGATCTTCGATATTTACCGTGAAGCGACCGGCATCTGACTCTCACAATCCACTTGCGATATCGAAGTGCCGTAGTTGGAACGATTGTCGGACTTTTAGGGCTCCAACTACCCGTAACGACCGCCATAGATGTCCGTATAGCAACTGGGACCGACGGTTTAACGTGCTCTCCAAGGTGCAGAGGGGTCTCAGGTAACACATACATCAGTCCAAAAATTGACTATGCTCAATCTTAGCTGAGTATAAGCTCAAGTTTTAAAGTTCAAGTTTTAAATATAATTCTACCATAATACATGACAAGTATTCAAATATTTTAACAATAGAGGATTACCAATTTCCTCTACATTACTAATAACTACATACTAATTATTTAAAAACTCCTTTAAAGTTAGTACGATAAAGTAAAGATTGGTTCATTATTTTGGTTGGTTTTTTTTCTGAGTTTCTGATAAGTCGCAGCTTAAATTAGAGATATTCAAAGACGGCACTATAGTTACAAATTTTGTCTTAAGTCAGAGTATAGGCTCAGCAAAGTCAAAGTACGCTCTATAGACCTCCCCCTTAGACTGACCTGACTAAACACATTTAACATATGTGCTGACCCGGTTACCAAATAGCCACGAGCCCTTCCTCCAAACTTTTCCACTCCTGCCTTTCTTGAGCTACTCTATTCAATATTACTCCTAGCACTTAACTTAAGTTTGCAATGTGTTAACCAAGTCGGTAGCCCCTTTGCTATCTTCTGTAAAGTAGAAATAAAGTCACAGGACTCCGATATAACACTAATTCGTAACGACTCTTCTCATGTCTTCAAGCTTTTGTGAACGCATTCGGTCCTGACTCTCATGCAGGCTTACCACATATCGAGTTGCACACGGAGGTGCCAGTTGCACACATAGTACCTACACTAGCTAGATTACAACAACTTTGCAATATCAGAAATAGTTTTCAACAATTATAACTGCCATAAAGTTACGCCATGTTAAGGCGATAACTGCCGCCATTTTAATATCCCTTATGTTAATAAACTATCAGGGATCAGAACAGAAGAGACGACATCATAATATCTTCCCGACTACGGGAGGAAAGCTGGCGCCACAACCTCATCCTCCAATCAGCAGGTGTGCTGGCAGGAAGGTCTTGGTGGGGCCCCAAAACCACCCAGTTAGAGTATGGATAAGCTTTTATCACGGGAATAGGTTCTTGGGGGCCGCGGATTCTGGATCAGTACCTTTTTTTTTGTGCGGAAATCCGGCGGGGGCTGTTATGTCGGGCTTGAACCGAGTAAAACCGCACGCCGTCTCGGGTCTACAGACGCCGAGTGTAAGGTTACCCATAGAGCATATCCCTCGCACTCCGACTGACCCTGGGCCATTCGCAGTGTCCCCTCTGATAACAGCAGAGTGGTACCTGGGGCGACCACGCCCCCCCGCGGGCCTTGCAGGCCCGCCATACCCCGACCCCCTCGTGCAATGGGGTCAGCTGGCCCTGAAAAGGGCCGGTTGGTCAGACTCTTGGCCGTTGACGTTGACGCCAGCTACTACAGAGGAGCAATCAATGATGCGTCATCGCCCACGTTGCCCAGGGTGCACCAAACTTGGAGGTGATCCAACCAGTCACACCCCTCTGGATCAGTACCTTTTTTTTTTTCGTGCGGAAATCCCTTCGGATACCCCCCCCCCGCCGGTCAGCGGGGGCGGTTATGTCGGGCTTGAACCGACTAAAACCGCACGCCGGCTCGGGTCTACAGACGCCGGGATGTAAAATTGCCCATAGAGCATATCCCTCGCACCCCGACTGACCCTGGGCTCTGGATCAGTACCTAATACACGCGAGCGGAGCTACGGACAGACAGACATTACATCAGGTAAAGCCTTCTAAAAGCAAAATGATTATAATTTGCTGTCAACGCTTTAGCCGCTTAAGTTCTTAAAGTGCAGTTGCATCATAAGGAATGCGGGACGCGTTCGCAGCGGTTAATTGGCTGTACGACACCTGAGTGGAAACATACGGAAGACGGCAGTGAGACCGGGTAAGACATGAACCGCTACTCTCTTGGAAACAGTTAAACAAACTTTCTAGGCTATATAGGCTTTTTTCTTGAGGTTTCGGGGTTGTAAAGTTCATGATTAGTCTCATCAGGCCAACCTCGAGCACCAAAGTGCAAGCTTTTGATGCAAACGGAATATCCGGTAGGAAGATGATGATTAAACGAATTTGGTTTGGTAGCCTAGTGGTATGGGTAATGGACTGCTGAGACGAGATCTCGGGTTCGATCCCAGGTTTTACCATGGCACACACCAATGACTTTTCGATGCTTTTCGAAGTTATGTGTGTATTTATCGCAGGTTTATAAGTGCACGGTTAATGGCAATAGGCTCGCCACCTATTACATTGGGACCTAAACATAAACTGGCGAAATGTGGGTGCTAGCACCTCTGCCTACTCCTTCGGGGATATAGGCGTGAGTTTATGTATGTATGTATTTAACAGTTAGCTGACTTACTAGTATTTATTTATTTAAACTTTATGCACAACAATAAAATTGTACAAAGGCGGACTTAATGCTAGAGGCATTTTCTACCAGTCAACCTTTGGGTGATGCAGAGATAAGTCCCAGTAGGTGCTCGAAGCATTTCATTAATAGAAAGAATGGTACATATTATGGGGGTGGCAGGTATATACTTAAACAATAAATAAAGATACATATTTATTATATAATATATTTATACATATACACAGACCTGTAAATATTAAATACATACAAACAAAAAAAAACCTCACAGAGATTGTTCTGCTTATGGGTTGTTATAAAGTTGGCGTACTCTATTTTTGAACGTGGTACGGTTAGTTAATTTTTCATTCCTAACGCAGTTTAGCTGAGCTGGACTATTCTACTCCAGCTCGGCTAAACTGCTTGTGTTAGCAGTGAGTTCACGTCGGTAGTGTAATGGCGAGGATTCGAACCTGGGACCTCTCGATCGTAAGGCCGATTTCTTAACCACTAAGCTACCGTTGCTTTCAAAAAGATTAGTTCTAACGTAGACGTTCAAAAGTTTACTCCGAATGTTTTCATCGTTATTCGATGCGTAGCGAGTATCATAATATGTACTTTGTAAACCAGTAGACCTCAGTTCAATAGTAATTAACATGTTGTTTATGAGTAAATTATGTATTTTCTGGCTCAATATTAATGGTTTTAGCTTATATTTCACACCTCTCTAATAAACACTAAAAATACTTACAGTGCGTAATATACAGTTAAAGTTTTCATGTTCGCTTGAGATGAGCAATCACCAATGATTTCGATGTACGCTAGACATAAACATGCTGTTTAGAACAAAAATTGTGTCACGGTTCCTGGGTGAGATGAGACGGGAAGGAATTTTGAATTCCGAATTTAGACCGTACCGCATAAACCAGGAAGCCTGCCATGAAACTTACAACCGCAATTGCGGACTGAAATTTAGGGCAATCGGTACCATGAAACGCACTTATCCCGCAATCGGGCCCGAAGATGGCACATGCAGTTCATTCGGCCTAAACTCTACCATGAAACGACCCTGAAACCGCAAAATCCGAAATTGACAGCCCGCCAAAAAAATAGATTAAAACATGATACTATACGACTTATTTCAAAAGGTTAAAGGTAAAAGGTTACCATAATCCAATTCAAAAGAATGTATTATTTAATAGGTTTAAAATAGTTCATTTTTTAATAGAAAAATATTGTAAACGAAAACCTCCTTAATATGTTTGATTCACTCCCGAACATAACTTTATGGCCCCGACCGAAAGAACTAAATCGGAAGTAACTTCATGGTGCCTAAATAACACTTCTTTCGTTCGTGTTTCGTGCGGGCCCGCAATTGCGGATGTACGTTTCATGGCAGGCGTACTGTAGGCCTTTCATGGCATTTCATGGTAGGCCTTCAGTACGCCTGCCACGAAACGTACCGTGTTTTAATATACAAAAAAATTCTAATGTCATCTGTATGACAGCAAGGAAAGTGCACATTTTTGATGGTCCATTACTTAGTGGTCTTTCGCGATACAATTCTTTTTATTTCGGTACAGCGAGCGGTATACTGGGGTAAGTATAGGACACACAGAAGTTATTGTATATAATATGTATAATCTGAATAAAAGGCTCTATTATTATTATTATATATATATGAACCTTCCATAAAATATCTAAATGACAGTGAAAACGATAGATATTATTTATAGTTTAGAAGCTGTTAGCGAAGAAACCAAGACGCTTCAAGTTATACCATGTTACGATGATTTTCTCGTAGTTCTATGGAATTAAAGACGTAAACCAAGCGGAAATTCTCTAGACATATAAAAAAACAATTGACTTGTAATTTTAAGGCAAACATTGATTCTTTTGTATATCTAACTGTCATGACCTTCGGATGAAGTATTTTGATATTTAATTTACGGTAGAGCAATCGGAATAATCACACAATTTGCATGACAATAGTTGACATGCCGACCTAGCTTACGCAACCCGGTTTTTGCTCCTGGCCCTAATATGCCCGAGGAGTGCCTGAGTATATTGGCTTTCAGCTTTTAGTTTAATGAGTTTCGACTTAACTTGATACACGAAACCGACTGAAATATGCTTAATTTCCGTAGCCTATTTATTAACGTTAGATGCTCAGAATGCCATTCTTTCAAAGATTGAGTTGATCTAAGTCAGTACTTCGTCAGTACTTATAACAAAAATATAATTTTTAAGATTTCTGTTTGTCTGTCTTTCTGTCTCTTTTTTTCCGATAATCTCTAAAGTGGTGAGGCCGATTTCGACTTGAATGTTTCTATAGATAGCTGATGTTAAAAAGTTACTTAGGCTACTTTTATCGGAGCAGTATATTATAGTTTCTTTGCAAATCATGTCGCTATAATCTCTGCTCTGCTCTGCTACATAGTCCGTGTGTTATTTACTGTAAAAACATTTTTTCGTCTCTAAATCCCTTCGGATATCCGCCGCCGGCCAGCGGGGGCGGTTATGTCGGGCTTGAACCGACTAAAACCGCACACCGTCTCTTGCCCATAGAGCGTATCCCTCCCCCGACTAAGGGTTAGTCGGGTTTGGGAACCCCCCCCCCGGGTTTGGGAACCACGATGTCCCCGTCTTGCCCTGGTTTGGGGGAGGGGCGCTAGTCGCCCGCCGTCCCAGCCTGCTTCTGCTGGGGTGACAGGCGGTCTCACCTGCCACCCCCAGGCCTGCGCTCATGGAGGACGGAGGTCGTTAAGGGACCTCCGCTCCGGCGCCTGAGTCACCTACGACTCGCGGCGAGCATGTTGCGCCGGCTCGGCGGGCCGGGAGAGTTCTAAATCTGTCTCGGGTGCGCTCCGCCATCTCCTTCGCGAGCATTACATGCTCGCAGAAGGAGGTGGCAATGGCGGCGGCCCACGCGCTCGCGCTCCATATAATTGGTGTAATTATTCTGCCGAGCGAGAGGACTCCAACCCCGATGGCTGACGAGGTCACGCCTCGGTGCCTCCCACGCCGGGCAGTCCGCCAGCGTGTGCAGCCCTGAGTCCTCGCTCGCGTCGCAGTGATGGCACGCAGGCGTTGACTCCTTCCTGATACGATGCAGGTGGTCCCCGAAGCTCCCCTTACCGGAGATCACCTGCGTCAGTCGGTACGAGAGGCTTGCGTGTCACCTCTCTAGCCAATCCTCCATGATGGACCTTACCTGCGCTATTGCGGTGTGCCCTAAGCCTTACTTACCTTACCTACTCAAAACCATGTTGCTTTAAATCAATGAACCGTAAAATTGATGTTTTTGAAAACTTGGTAACATCAGTTCTACCAAATCAATACTGGCTGAAATTGTCGTTTGATGAAAGTGGAATTAGTTTAAGATGGTTACCTTAACATACCTAGTAGCTTCTACAGAAATAAAACTATTTCCAACTGAATCTATTGCGATTTATTTGGTATTATATTATTATTAACAGTGACCCCGATGTTTCAGTTGCTTTTCAGCAGCCATGACAATGGCATCTGAAAGCAATCCAAACGTCAGGTTCACTGTAAATAATAAAATAACACTAAATAAATTGCGATAGAGACTGTTAAAAGTAGTATTATTTCAATGTGTAACATTCGCGTAACAAAGTTTCTAGATAATCTAGATCTATGATTGTTTGTGAAGTAACACTTATTGTCCCTAACTGATACCCCCCAGTATTCTTAAATTTGCCTCACAACAATGTATCCAGTAGAAGTTCAGTAGTTAGGTAGAAGTAGAAGTTTCTTGGTAATCTGATGAATCCTCTAATCCTATGGGATTAACAAAGTATAGATGGGCTGTAGTAACGGTACAGCATCCCCTTATACCGACATCAGTCAGATTTGTGAAAGGGAACCACACAAGGGGATTTATTCACTTGTATCAAAACCACTTGGATTTAGAAAGATATTTTTGTTACGGACATGGTCTCTATCCCTAAAAGTACTGCCTTTTTTACAAATTGGTTACGTTTTATTTGTATAATATCTATATCCATACTTTTATGATGTTAAACTTATGTCATTGTAGGATTTGGAGTCGAACGTGAAACCAAATAAACCACAAAACAAAACAAAAACATACTTATATAGAAATCATAAAAACCATGAGAACTTTGGATTAATTTTTAACACGCAATCAATATGCTTTCCAATTACTCTACGACATTCTACACAACGCTATCTAGACCCAAAGTAAGCATAGCTTAACTAGCTTGTGTTATGGCTTCTAGAATGCGAATAAACATACTTAGAAACATTTTCTTTTGTAAATACATACATATTATACATAGAAACACTCAGACCAAAGTAAATAGACATATTCATGCATACAAATATTTGCACTGAGCGGTAATCGAACCCGCGACCGCCGACTTAGCAGTCGAAAGCACTACCGTTACACTGCAGAGGTCGTCGGACTATGGAATTACAACAAATAGTGATATGATTAGTTATAACTTTGAACAGAGAACAAGTCTAATAGTAATTATCAGACAGTAGCCGTAATAGCGTTGCGAATTAGGTTTATCATTTTTACAGCATTATGAAACACTAACTGTTGCCCGTGGCTCCGCCCGCGTGGAAGTCGGTTATAGTTTTTGGTCATATCTCCGGTTCTACTCAACGAATTGCAATTGAATATACGGCAGTTTTTAAATCTGACCAAGACCTTTCTAATGAATAAACTACATCAAAATCCTTTTAGTAGTCTCTGCGTCCACCGCGGGCAACAGACAATACTTCAAAAAAAAATTTTTTGGCTTGAGAATCGTTACCATGCTTTTCTTTTAAGTATCTCAAATGTACACAACTTATTTATAATTTTGTAATAGTATAGATACGTAAATATCGACAGCTGTACCTACCTCTGATCCACCTCTGTGATCTACCTCTAAATTTTATGTTCCATGGATGCGAAACGTACAAAAATCATTTATTACATACCTCAATATGTTGCCAAAAACCCCTTTACCTCACTCACATACAAATAGCCCTTATAAAAATGTCCCTCTTTTAGAAACAACCCTCGCTATTCTTTTAACACCCTCCATAAGGGAGGTCTCGGTTTAGGGGACTATTCATCATAGACAAAAAAAGTAATACATGTCTACAACTAAAATACGCTGACTGTTGAGGGTTGCTGTCACATTTTACTTCCTTAATGTAACGTGAGGGAGGAAGAGGACGGATATATTAATGCTTTACATAGAGTTAATAAGAAGAGTATAAATAATAATAATTTGAAAACAATGAAAAAATGTAAAGTAGTGTATTTTTTTCCTTTAGCCCTAAGAGACCTGAGGGGGAGGGAATCTAGCTTGAAGCCATATTATAGCCAAATATAATTTATAAACTAGCTGATGCCCGCGGCTCCGCCGCGCGGAGGTCGGTCATCGTTTTTAGGGTTCCGTAGCCAAATGGTAAAAAACGGAACCCTAATAGGTTCGTGATGTCTGTCTTCCGTCCGTATGTCACAGCTACTTTTTTTCGAAATTATAGGTACTATGCTGTTGAAACTTGGCAAGTAGATGTATTCTGTGAACCGCATTAAGATTTTCACACAAAAATAGAAAAAAAACAAAAAAAATTGGGGGTTCCCCATACTTAGAACTGAAACACAATTTTTTTTTCTACTACCCCATACACCTGTGATACGATCTATGGATAGGTCTTTAAAAATGATATTGAGGTTTCTAATATCATTTTTTTCTAAACTGAATAGTACACAACGAATAGACATTTCCAAAGTTATATAAAGTTGTTATCTTACTTTTCTTCTTTTAATAATTATTATAGTGATTTTTGTGAAAGTTTTAGAGATTTATATAAAATAAGTGACCTGTTAATTGTATAGATGTCCTCAATATTGTTGAATAGCTCCGACAGTTGTTCAGCCGAGAAAGTCATCTCTCGCCGCCATACGTGCAAGTAACCCTGGAACAAAGACAGAATATTATGAAAAAAAAAAACAAGCATAACCTTTTCTACATACAAATTTTTATCCAAATTGTGACGCCCATTTCCGATATAGTAGTTAGTTACAAGAATTTCTCGATAAATATAGGTAGGTAATACTATTAATATACTTATATACCAAATAGTTCTGAAAATTATAACTTTTTTCTCTACTAAACATCTTCTATCACTATGTAACTACTAAACACTGAACAACCTGTATAGTAGGTAGCCCCTGTATTGTGAACCCTACACTAGAACTTGCTCAGGGAAGTCATTGACTTGTGCCAGTATTCTCTTTGTATGTCAAACTATGCCTCAAATATCCATACGCCTTTGTACTGTACTGGTCTTAACCGCGGCTGTGGTTGACGACAGACTACAGTAGGAGGAAATTGAGTATTGTTCATCAGGGCATGTAACATTCCCTTCGCACTGGTACCTATTATGATTAGCTTATCCTAATAATTATAATATCCTACTAATTATTGTGCCGTGTAGTGCCGGCACATTAAAAGAATAGAACTACCCCCTCTCTTCCCGTGGGTGTCGTAGAAGTCGACTAAGGGAAATCGCCATCAGGAGACGGGCAGCAGCGGCTCCTGAAACACCAGGCCATACTGCGATCGCCAACCCGCCTGCCAAGCGTGGCGATTATGGCAAACCCCCCCAAAAATGGCTAAACAACTAATAAATCGGCCCCCAGTCCCCGGCAGTCCCGCTATTCATAGCAACGGTAGCGGCTATGGTAATGGCGGGGCAGGGGGTGCTAAGAATCCCCGGGTAAGATCCGGCTACCAACACCGACGACTCGATCTGGCAACCTACAACACGCGCACACTGAGGCTCGACGCGAAGCTCGTAGAGTTGGAAGAGGCAGTTAGTAAGTTACACTGGGATGTCATTGGATTATCTGAAGTCCGAAGAGAGGGTGAGGACTCGATAATCGATACCGATACCACCGGGAGGGCGACCAACAGTCCCTAGATGGTGTCGGGTTCATCGTCCACAAATCCCTCGTTAACAACGTGGTTACCATCGGGAGTGTGTCGAGCAGGGTAGCGTACCTGATACTCAGAATATTCGCTGAATGTCATCCAGGTTTACGCTCCGACCTCGACACACGACGATGTCGAAGTGGAGGCTATATATGAGGAGATCTCTAAAGCCATGCATAGCCATAAAACCCACTACACGGTCGTGATGGGGGATTTCAATGCAAAGTTGGGGCAACGTTGCGGTGATGAGCTGAGAGTGGGGTAATTTGGATTTGGGCAACGGAACGAAAGGGGCCAGATGCTGGCAGACTTCATGGAGAGGGAGCACCTCTACATGATGAACTCCTTCTTTAAGAAGCCCGTTAGCCGCAAATGGACCTGGATTAGTCCGGACGGTAAAGTTAAAAACGAGATCGATTTTATCATGTCGACGAAGAAGCACATTTTCAATGATGTCAGTGTGATCAACGCTGTTAAGACAGGAAGCGATCACCGCATTGAATATCAACGTCAAGCTTGAAAGATCGCGACTGATAAAATCCACGCTCCGACCATTACCGGTTCAAATTCAAAACTCCGAGTGCTTTCAGCTCGAGCTCCAAAACCGCTTCGAAGCCCTGGAGAACAGCATAGATGTGATGGATACTGTCCGCACGGTTGGGTCTAAGTACTATAAAACCCGCCGTACTAAATTAAAGAAACTCTCCAGCCAGACTCTCCTACTCATGGATCAGAGACACGAAACAACTCAATAGACAGATATCTAAGTCTTTGACGAGCGACCTTCGCCAATTTAATACCGAGCGTATTAAAGAGGCCATTGAGCGGAACAAAGGCTCTAAAGTGTTCGCGAGAGATCTGTCTATCGGGCAAAGTCAATTGACGAGGCTGAAAACTGAGGAAGGTAGCATCATTTCGTCAACACCTGAAATCCTGAAGGAGATTGAGAGTTTCTATGGACAGCTATATTCCACGCAAACACCTGTTGTAAGCAAGGCTACAGACCCTAGAGCCAAGCTTACCCGACACTATACAGAAGATATCCCGGACGTCAGCCTGTACGAGATTAGAATGGCTCTCAAGCAGCTTAAAAACAACAAGGCGGCGGGCGATGACGGAATCACAACAGAGCTTCTGAGAGCGGGCGGAAAGCCGATACTTAAGGTCCTCCAGAAGCTTGTCAACTCAGTCATCCTCGAGGGCAAAACGCCAAAGGCATGGGGCAGAAGCGATGTGATGCTGTTTTTCAGGAAGGGTGATAGGACTCTCTTGAAAAACTACAGACCCATCTCGCTTTTGAGCCATATCTATAAGTTGTTTTCGAGAGTCATTACGAATCGTCTCGCTCGCAGGTTTGACGACTTCCAACCACCCGAACAAGCCGGGTTCCGGAAAGGCTATAGTACCATAGACCACATTCATACGCTGCGGTAAGTTATACAGAAGACCGAAGAGTACAACTTGCCACTTTGCTTGGCGTTCGTGGACTATGAGAAAGCCTTCGATTCGATTGAGACCTGGGCGGTGCTGCAGTCTCTCCAGAGGTGCCAAATAGACTACAGGTACATCGAGGTGGGGGTGTGTGTTGGGTAACCTCCTCGAGTGTCGCTCCGATTCCGATCCCGCTGCAGTCCGGGGGGAACGGAATCGGAGCGGCCGGTACACCCTGGGCGGCGGTCAATGGCTTCCCCTTCACCCCTTCATAGGGTTGGCATTGATCGTCGGCCAATACCCAACGTGGCGGGAACACATCGCTCTCCGTACTCCTCTGCTTTCAGAGGAGACAGGATGAGCGATGCTGTTAGTGGTGAGATGGCCCAGGGTCAGCCGGGGTGCGAGGGATATGCTCTATGGGTAACCTTACACCCCGGCGTCTGAAGACCCGAGACGGCGTGCGGTTTTAGTCGGTGCAAGCCCGACATAACCGCCCCCGCTGGCCGGCGGGGGGGGTATCCGAAGGGATTTCCGCACGATAAAAAAAAAAAGGTACATCGAGGTGACCGGAGATGGCCCAGGGTCAGTCGGGGTGCGAGGGATATGCTCTATGGGCAACCTTACACCCCGGCGTCTGCAGACCCGAGACGGCGTGCAGTTTTAGTCGGTTCAAGCCCGACATAACCGCCCCCGCTGGCCGGCGGGGGGGGGTATCCGAGGGGATTTCCGCACGAAAAAAATAAATAAAAATAAAGGTACATCGAGGTGCTGAGGTACTTATACCAAAGCGACATCATGTCAGTCCGATTACAGAACCAGAGCTCTAATCCTATCCAACTACAGCGAGGTGTGAGACAGGGAGCGTCATCTCTCCGAAACTGTTCACAGCTGCGTTGGAGGATATTTTTAAGCTTCTGGACTGGAAAGGATGCGGCATCAACATCAATGGCAAGTTCCTAACACACCTACGGTTTGCCGATGATGTAGTTCTTATGGCTGAGACCTTGGAAGACCTGAACACAATGCTCGAAGATCTTAGTAATGCTTCTCAAAGAGTGGGTCTTAAGATGAACATGGATAAGACGAAAATCATGTCCAATGCCCATGTTGCACCTGCTCCAGTTAATGTTGGGAACATTACACTCGAAGTTGTTGACCATTATGTTTACCTAGGACAGACGATCCAGTTAGGTAAGTCCAACTTCGAGAAAGAGATCTCTCGTCGAATCCAGCTCGGATAGGCAGCGTTCGGGAAGCTCCGGCATATATTCGCGTCCGAAATACCTCAATGTCTCAAGACGAAAGTCTTTGACCAGTGTGTGTTGCCAGATATGACATATGGAAGCGAGACGTGGTCCCTTACTATGGGTCTCATAAGAAGGCTCAAGGTCACCCAGCGAGCAATGGAGAGAGCGATGCTCGGTATTTCCCTACGCGATCGAATTAGAAATGATGAGATCCGCTGGAGAACTAAAACAACCGACATCGCTCGAAGGATTGCATCGTTGAAGTGGCAGTGGGCGGGACACATAGCGCGGAGAACCGATGACCGCTGGGGTGGAAAGGTCCTCAAAACGCTACCGCGTACCGGACGACGTTCCGTGGGCAGGCCCCCTACAAGGTGGACCGACGATCTAGCCAAGGTCGTGGGAAGCCAGGTACACGTACATGGGTTTCATGTCATAATGAGAAAGAAAGCTATCTCAATACTCTGCAAATTACGAGGTAGCTCCAACACCATCCTGAAAACTATGGTAGATCAAAGGGGACTCGCCTATTATAGTAAATTGGATCCGTAAATGTATCTCCGACACAAATGTAATGTCTAAATAGAGACAATGAGGGTAATGATAAGTATAATCTAATTAATTCATAATAATTTGAAGTCTAATTTAAATTATATTTTTTTTTAATAATGAAATTTCAAATATTTCATATAATATTTTTAATCGGTGTCATTACTTTTATTCCTCTATTTTGACATTAATAAATAATTATGATTAAACATAGAGCCAATGTAATTTTTACTAATATAATTTTAAGTATAAGGTATATTGTCACTAATAACATATGGATTACTAGCCTTTGCCCGCGACTCCGCCAGCGTAGATGGCGGTTATCGCGACAAAACATAGCCTATGTCCTTTCCCAAGGTCTAATCTACCCTCGTACCAAATTTCTGCAAAATCGGTTCAGTGGTTTAGGCGTGAAAGCATAACAGACAGACAGACAGACAGACAGACAGACAGACAGAGTTACTTTCTCATTTATATATTAGTGAGGATTTTATCTGAAATAAATGGTATTAGACCGAAGTGTCGTCTGGTTAAATTTTCGAACATATCGTGTATCTCATCTATCGGTAAATAGTGTAACCTCATAAGGCAAGATAAGATCCATCTTATATTTATATTATCGTACAAACATTGATATAAATAATTATTAGTATAAACAAATATTTAGTGTGC
The DNA here is from genome assembly GCA_946251805.1 of Cybosia mesomella. Taxonomy (NCBI): domain Eukaryota; kingdom Metazoa; phylum Arthropoda; class Insecta; order Lepidoptera; family Erebidae; genus Cybosia; species Cybosia mesomella. Next base: position 10,552,104 of record OX276415.1, read on the forward strand.
GTGCGTGTTGTTCCGTTCCGTATTTAGACCAAAATATTTAGAGCAAATTTCTAAAACAAATTAGCAGGATATCAGATTAAAGGTGTAAACACACTGATGTCTTAAATTGATGAAATACAGAAAAGGAATGAAGTTTCATTTTATAGTCAACACGGGTCGCCTTACAAAAGCGATTATAAACAATTGCAACATCGAAAGCGACAATGTTACCCACATTATGACATTCATGTGTATGGGGCCCACCAAGATCTAAGGGCCTAAGTCAACATCAGCTGCAAGCCGGTACACCTGCAAGCCGGTACACCTGCTCATTAGCTCTGGTTTCCTCACAGATGGCAATCTTTCCAGTAAAAGCCAAAATATACTAAATTGGAAAGGAAGACGAGGAGAGCGGACCCCAGGCTCCAAACTGCAAGCTTTGGATGCTGCAGTTGCAAACAACCTGGGGCGGTTCCAGTAACGCCACGTTTTCAAAACGCGTGTTTTCAATTCGTTTAGAAAGAAAAACGGGAAAAAATTATTGATATTCGGTGTGATCTGTCGAAACAAAACCTACCTACGTTTTTGTGAGGTTATTAAACCTTCAGAATCACTCATACAGTTTTATCTGATTTGTTTTCAATTAGATTTTGAAATGTAGTTTCAAATCTCACGTTGGTAATCGGATGATGAAGAAGAAAAGTTTCATATAAATGAAAGACATAGCCGAGGATTACGTATCTTCTCCTGTCGACTTTAGTTGTAAGATGTAATTATATACCTTAGTACTAGCTGATCTAGCTAGCGTTATCCTTAGGAACCTATTTCCGGGATAAAGGGAACCTATATGCTGTTTCTCTATGCCAAATTTCATTCAGATCCATGAGTGAGCAACAAGCGTCCATCCATGCATCCAAACTTTCGCACTGCATAAATATATCTCTAAAATAGCTGTTCCACGCCCGCATGGAACTCTGATCCCATTCCCGCAACCACTGGGAACCAATTCCATGAATAATAAGTAATAAAGCCTTATTAAAATAAAGCCTGTGTTATTATGAAATATAAATGAAATTTAAATAAAGGATTTTGCTTATGTCTTTCCAGGCTATAATCTTACCAAATTTTAGCCATATACGTTCAGCCGTTTAAGCGTGACTGAGTAACAAACACCCCAAACATCTTCACAAACTTTCACATTCATATTATTAGTAGGATAGTAGAATATTAGTTTTATTTGACTTTTCTAAAATATTCTGAAACAAAAAAGAGTAATAATACTAATCACGCCCATGTACCCTAAGCTTTAGTTACAGCCAGGTCGGCGCGTGCACAGCTTACAGTCTTAGAAAGTCTGATAACCTGATAAGTGTATCACGAACCTTACCATATTAGGTTACCTACAACAGTTTGGTGTAAGCAGAGGTATTACGTACAATATGAACGTAACTATTACTTACATGATTGAATATTTATAATATAATATTTAATATAATAATTAAATATTAATTTAATTTAAAATTATATAATATTTATTATTTTTTAATCTTTCATAATACTATTAAAATTATATATAACTATAACTATAATCCATAAACTGACTTCTTTCCAGATAACTTACCATATCATTGTCAACCAACGACGGCTATAAACGAATATCGAATGGCTCACTTTCTCGATAAGCCGTGCGGCCTATACCTATATCCAAATTACGGACTAAGTGAGCTGTAAAATGCAATCGAATAAGATCGTAAAGTCTGTCTTCTGCTTGAACCGACTAAAACCGCACGCCGTCTCGGGTCTACAGACGCCGGGGTGTAAGGTTGCCCATAGAGCATATCCCTCGCACCCCGACTGACCCTGGGCCATCTCCGGTTTCGAGATGGCCCCCTCGGGGCACCTGTCGTACCTACTTGTTTTTTTCGGGTAGCCGAACGCATGCGTCTCTTTGACATTTTTTCTTTTTGCCCTGCTTTTGTATTGGACTCATCCCAACCTCATTCCCACTACTAGCTCCTATACATCAGGACCAACAGTAGTGACCCACGAACACACCGAATAAAGACACTCGGGAAGTCCCAGGGAAAGTTAACCTAATCAGAAGTAGATATAGGTTAATATCAAGTTAATTTTCCGTGAGTAGCTTTTGATGAGACGCCCAACTTTTTTTCTTACATGACGACCTCTGTGTGTGTAGCGGTAGAGCTTTCGACTGCTAAGTCAGAGGTCGCGGGTTCGATTCCAGCTCATTGCAAATATGTATATTTGCATTGGTCTGGGTATTTCTTTATATAATGTGTATTTATTTCCAAAAAAAAGTAACTAACTATGTTTATCCGCATTCTAGAACCTATATGACAAGCTCTGCTTAGTTTGGGTCTAGAAGGCGTTACAAAAATTCTCGATTGTGGTAGCTAACATGGCAATGACGTGTGAAACAATTTCTGAGCGGACAACAATTTGTAGGACAACGTAGCTGTTAAGGTTTATAAATATGTATTAACTGAGCCACAGTAAAAAATTCAGTGGGTTAGTAATCATTTGTTGGAATTTTGTGGGTTTGTAATGCATGTTGGAAGGAGGCTGCTCTTTGATCGTACCAAAACATTTAATAAAAAAAAACCACAGTTAGTTCCTTACATTTTTGGGAATCGTCAAAAATAAATATTTTATCCCTGCTAAGCCTGTTAGCTACCACAATCTGTAAGAGAAAAGGTCTCATCAAAATGAAGCATATTGAGTAAGTATATTATTATCTACCTAAGTGAGCTTATTGCTTGGGTCCTAAGGGTCGTAGCGCGACGTTATATAGCCAATCACCTTCCCGAAGAGCTGCGCTATTAAATACAAAAGGATTTTGTCAAATCGCACTGATAATTCCAGAGATTAGCGCATTCAAACAAGCAAACTGAGTGAATGGAGCCTCGCCAATTCTTCGGGCCTCGAGTCAACCTTACCTGCAAGCCGTCACACCTGCTGATTGACGGATAGGCTCTGGCACAGGCTTTCTCCTCGAGGTTCAGGATCAGACTGTCCGAGTCTGATCCTGAACCTCAACAGTCAGGCAGTGGGTTATTTTACTACCAAGGTGAACCCACACAAGAAATTTAACTTGACCCCTTCGGGGTTAATGAGATTGTTAATAATTTCGGTTACTAGTATGATTTATTATAAAAATAAATAAATCTCTTCAAAGAAACAGTAGTGGGTTGTCAACAATAAAAATAACAATGGCGTGTAGGCGAACGGCCTAGGCCGAATGTTGCTTCTCGTGTCATTAACTTTACATTGTCCTTGTCAATGACAACGGCCATATTGGTTTAGGATTTAGGATTAAGTCACTCGTGAAAACAAAAGCTACATTGAAAAACTATATGCTTTTTGATTGTGGTATCACATATTGTTACAAGTACAGTAGGTTGAATTTTAATTTGGCACTTCATCGGCAAGAAAATCAAGTGTCAGCTAAGATCGGCTTGCTACGGTTTTTTGAGCGTTTTTTTTAATGGCGAACTCAGGCTACCACCAGTAATGTCCGTGGTTACAGTAATAAAAGAAGGATCGTTAAATTTAGCAATGATCCCAGCAGTGACATCTTAATAAAGAGAGTAACAGAAAAAATAAAAAAGACAGTTGCAAAACTTATTATATTATAACAAGTTATATAAGAAGCGGCGGTAGCTTAGTGGTCAAGGAGTCAACCTTACGATCGAGAGGTCCCGGGTTCGAATCCTGGCCATTACACTACCGACGTGAACCCACTCCTAAAACAAGCAATTTAGTTTAGCTGGAGGGGTTAGGGGGGATATTCGGTTTCGGAATTTCGGTTACTAATATTCTTTTGAAAAAACAAACAGAAAAAAATGACAAATAGTAGGAATAAAGGATATAGCATAGTTGGCAATACATATTTAAAAAAAAAGTATCAAACTGTCAATCCGATATATATATATCGGAGTTTGATACTTTTTTTTAGCTACTACTCTCTATAAAGTTATTAAACTCGAACGGTGTTCCGTTTAAGTTTTAACTAAGGTTTTCACTACTCTAGATCTTAGCGGTGCTCCACTCCATACACTCTGAACGATATTACTTGTATGTATGTCATATATAAAAACAAAAAGAAATTCAAATTAAACTTATTTAACCATCGTGAATTCATCGACGCAAAAAGTGTAACCAACATGAATCGGGTAAAATGGACACTTCAATTCAGCTTATCTTATCGAATAACACTTGAAACAGGTAAACCCACGCTATTGGGCAGTCAAGTGGACCAGCCTAAGTGCGAGCACGTTGTGTAAACAATGAACTATAGACATGTAGAACTCGTGGCACCGGTTGGCGCACACTGTCAATGTCATTGTCACACATGTTATAAAGGAGACAACACACTATACGATATTCAATAATATTGTTTTTTGAACCTCCATTACACCCCTTTAACCCATATATACCCGTAATTTATTAGTTTTCATAATATATAATGTATGGAAATCTGCCGACCTTTTTGACTTTTATGATAACTGCTCCGCTCCCTTGGGTTCAATTCAATTAGTAAAAATCGGTTGAGTAGATCAAGAGATTACCCCCTTCAAACTCAAAAGTAGTCACAGCATCACAAACTTTACCTCTTTATAATATGAGTATGGACCAGCTGTTTATAAACTAGTAAATAATATAAATATTCTACGACATTCCACACAGCGCTGTCTAGACCCAAAGTAAGCATAGTTTAACTAGCTTGTGTTATGGGTTGCGGAATGCGGATAAACATACTTTTATACTTTTTACGCTACGCCACAGAGGCCGTCACATAAACACATAATTATGATCAGTCACGCCATCACTCCACCACCACATCATCACCAGGGATGTATAGGACCCCACAAAGATCTTCGGGGCTCAAGCTAACCTCATCTAAAAGCCCACCTGCTGATTGACGGACAAAGTTCTGACGCAGGTTATCCTCTCAGGGTTGAGGGATCATAAGGCATTCGCTCCGTAAACCAAATTATGAGGGCGTAAAAGAGCGAACAAATCAAGCTTTGAATATAACTGAGGTTGGCGCTCGAATGGCAAAGAAAAATCATAAAACCGGATCATTTTATACAGTGAGCAATGGCCTCAAATACATCCGGTAACGGTTTCGCCCACTCGCGCCTCAGATAGCATTGCATTTTTATGATGCCGTGGTAAAATATTTTGATAGTTCCACCCACGTGGTACTACCACTCAGGAGGTATGGTATCCCGTATTAACGTATATTTTACGACTTTCGTAGAATAATTTAAGTAAAATCATCATCATCTTCGGAGTGCCAGTCCAGGTTGCATCCGAAGCTCACATTTTAGAGCCTAGGTCATGTCTTACTCTTCCATAATTTGGTTTACTTGGCTTTCACGGGAGCGGCTGCGGCGCCGGCTTGATTACGTACGTCTGGAAGAAGAGCAAGAGTCCGGCTTAGATCGGCTTGCTTCGGTTTTGTAGAACGTTGTCTCTGATCTTTCCATCGCACTTATTTAACCATCATAAAACTTTACTTTGGAGCCTAAGGTCCGCTCTACTACGCTTTCTAATCTTGATGCGGCTTATGTTGTTTTTTTTTTGTTTTTTTTTTACTGCCGTTTGACTCCCCTATTATGTGAGGCAAGCCTACGCCATCGTCAGAGCCTCGTCCGTCAATTAGCAGGTGTACTGGCTTATAAATGAGATTCACCTGAGCCCCAATGATCTTGATAGAACTCTATACACGTATATAGAATGGTACAAGTAGGTATAAGTATAGCACGCAGAGAGTAATTAATATACTAAATCTCCTCGCTGATAGGAGCTTCTTTAACCGATACCACAGTCTACTTAATAGCGGATACTCGCGGAAGTCACTAGTACTTTTACCTTAATGGGTCTTTGACAGCTAATATTATATTTATAACTTCATTAAACATAACAAAACATCCGCTGCGCGCACGCATGCCCACTTATAACTGCAGTACATCAAGCCCACGTGCCACACACGCCCAGATTATAACTCGAAATACTTGATTGTCCATATTATAAGCGATAGCGGTTTTATGAGCGGTGTGTTACAGCATTTATAGGGGAATCTTAGGCAGATTCGGTAACGGTACAGCTAAGATAAAACAGCGGTCAATAGGGATTCAGAACGGATGGTTATCTTTATACTTACTTAGGTACTCCTTTTATAGCCTTTGAATTATTAAAGAGTCGGCAAAGCGTGATCGTGACCAAAATGTAAACCATCGTACATTGCTTTTTATAACTTTCAATGTAATAAAAAGCGGCGTCATTTAGTTAGATCAAATCTTTTTTACTACATATTTTTATAACATTGTTACATTTCAATTCAGTCAGATGGGCATGCAATATGTCCATTGTTTTATGATAATAGCGACTGCAGTTTATTAGCAAAAATTATAAAATGTATCTTCTGCGAATTCAACCTCATAGCTAAAGTTATAAAAGCATTCTTTAATATAAATGGAAATAAATTTAATTATTTTGTAATAATTGAAACGTCAAATATTATTAAATGAAGAATTTTAATTTGAATAGGTTATGAATATAACTATTTAGGAATTGTATCACGAAATATTTGGTGTTATTTTTATGAAAAGCAATCCAAACGTCAGGATTAGTATAAATAATAAAAATAACACCAAATAAATCACGGGGAATCCATTAAAAATAGTTTTATAACAATGTCTGATATTCACGTAAACTTCCGATGGAATCATGTTGAATAGGATTGAAAAGGTTGATTGGTAATTGTGAAGCTCTGTACTTTAATCCAAAATCTAGAGATGTCTACAGATAGTGCTCTAATATACGTTTATTTAATTAATTTCGTACTTTACCATGCTGTCATAAGAAGGAAAGTCAAAATCGCTATCTCCTATCATTCAACCCGCTATCATAGAAAGGTACGCCTGCGAGCTTATCAATGAATATCTTTCTAATCTGTATGATCATGAATTTGTCCGCAACGTTTATAAATCACTAATAATATATACGGAGATAGTATAAGAACCCACATGAAATCGAAGTATAAATATTTCTTAGTATGTTGAATACCGGACTGTTATTCCAGAAATTAGCTTACAAGTTCTAAATCGATAGTACGGGGCCCCGCCAAGGTCTTTGGGACCCTAGCTAACCTCACTTTCAAGCTGTTACACCAGCTGATTAACGGACGTTTTTCTGCCGCAGGCTTGCCTCATGGCGTTGGGAGAGACCGATATTCTTAGCAATCCATGGATTCTCCGTGCGGGTGCCGGGTCCATCGCGTTGCTGAGTTGGGAACTCGGGACAGTGCTTGGGACTTGGGACCCAAGGTTTAGAAGGGGCCCCTTTTGTTGATGTACATCAACACTCACCTTCACTGCCCAAGTTCCCCTCCCTGCCTAACCAAATTTGATGAGAACCTACTAGTGTCGCTTTAGACATTCATCCTAGTAATGAGCTTATTGTAGCTCTCGATAGGCCTAGATCTTTAAGTAGGTTATAGAGAGATTTTGCTGGTATACCTCTCGCTCCCACTTCCACTGCATACAAATTAACCAGGTAAGGTAACCGTTCTTAATTAATTTGTTTGTGAGATCATAGTATTTATTTTTCTTTATTGTGTGGTCCTTCGGTATATTTGTTTCCAACGGTACAGTAAGTTCTACAAGGACCACATATTTTATCGTTCTCGAATAAAGAAATATGTCAGGTCTAGATGACGAAACCCCAACATCCTCCGGATTTGTATAGTGCTTTTCATACGTGTCGATTAGGAGAGTCCAATCTAGGCGTTAGTAACTATTTATTAATCTGTGATCTGGGGCAGTATTTAAGATAAACCGAATAGATATGGAAAGGAGGAGAAATAATACGTATCTAGGGCTCCAAAGTGCAAGCTTTGATTGGCGCTGAGATGTTCGTGAGTGTACAGAGCCCTTTTTTTTTACGTGCAGAAATCCCTTCGGATACCCCCCCGCCGGGCAGCGGGGGCGGTTATGTCATGCATGAACCGACTAAAACCGCACGCTGTCCTGCCCAAGTGTCCATTGCCGGGCACCCCGGGTAGGCCTTCGAAAGGATAACCCCATGCTACCGGCGTTCCTTGACCGCCAGCGCGGCCTCGCCTGGGTGGGATCGTGTTTTATCCCGCGTCGGTGAGTAAGCAGGCGTGTGTAGGACACACACGACACGCCTCCGCCACGGCCTGCTTCGGTAAGGATGGACGGCGAGTCAGCCAACTGCCGTCCTCAGGCCCCGATCATGGAGGTCGGTAGTCCCTACCACGACGCTCTTAGAGCATCGCAAAAGTAATGCAGTTCCGCTTTAAGGGGACCCCGGGCTCCGAAGTGTAGGCCTCGGATGCAATCAGGACACAACGCTGAGATGATGATGATGCAGTTCAGCTGAGGGACAGAGATGGAGTTATACGCGGTGTATAACGTCATCTCTCTTACTCAGCCTAAATGTATTGCTTTTGAATTGCTTTAAGAGCGTCGTGGTAAAGTGCCAGGACTATTTTCTCGTCTCTTCTTAACACTCTTCTTTACTACTCTTCTTTACTGGTGGTAGAAATTTGATGACACAAAGTCATAAAAATTTGGCCGGGTGCACGATTGCGAAAAACCCTCCATAGTAATCCAATTTCGGTTTGATTTTCAGGGGTCAGCAAGTGCATAGCCGGGCAGGGGGATTGTGGTCGCAGCACTAGTGGGACCGGTGGGTGTCACGCGGTGCTGCGACGACAATCCTCTTCTGATGAGGCCGTCAAGCTGAGTGCCACCATTGTTAACATGGTACGTGTACGTAATGGTGACCCTCTTTCCTGAGACTTTACCTTCAGCTTACCATCAGGCGAGGTGAAGTCAAATTGACGTGTCCTAAATATAAAAAAAAACACATTTTTACTCAACCTCGAGAGGAAAGGATAAGCCAGAGCGTAGACCTTCAACCTTCCTTCCTTGTGTGCCGGCTTGAGATTGGCTTGAGCCCCGAAGGTGTTTCTAGGATGCCACTCACCCATTTTAGTCCTACACACTGCACACTATTATGAGTTATTTATCTTGAACACATTTTGGTACTGTTATTACTTATTTCGGCTGCATCCGGGCTTGCACACAATGCGTTCACGTAACAAAGCTTTCCCATACTGTTTATTATTTATATAGTTAATAGTTAGTGACAAACGAAGTTTATTTATATGTAAGTAATTGGATTTATAATGTGCTAGTCGTGCCTCATAACATCAGCTACCTGCGGTAAAAAGCCCGTCAAACTCGGCTCAGCCACTTTTGAGAATTACCCGGCATAAAAAACAGGAAGAACGACAGACTAAAATAGACTTTTGTTATAAGTATCGTATAAATATTCTCAACTATGCTAAACTTATGTCCTTGGCCGTGTGTACCACAGAATATGTATAAAACCAAACTGTTTATGAAAACTGGTATACCCTCGTGTTGCAATGATAAGAAGTAATTGCCTGATCATAGAAAGTTTAGCTAATATTTCAAGATTGAAGTTCAGTATACTGGAATTGACCAGGGGCGGTTTAATTGCAATTTATGGTTTATCGTAAACTTAGCAATACAATTCTATACACAGCACTAAAACGGAACAGCGCGTAAAATTTAGCCTTTAGCCTTCACTTAGTGATCATAATTGTAGATATATCAATTTCTACCTTGCACCAATGACTTCTACGAGTCGACCTAACCACTAGATCGGTTGTACGAAAAAAATATTGATATCTTGCCAATAAGGGTCGATCCATAAATAATGTCACACGATTTTTTCCATTTTTTTAACGCACTTCCCTCTTGTTCGTACACACTTCCTCCCATTAATTTATTGAATTAGAATACGGATCCAGTTTTTACATTCGTCAAAGGTCTCACAGGCGGTAACGCTAAGAAAACAATTTAAAACTTATAAACATATTGATAGAGTTGGTAATATTTTTCAGATTTTCATTTACAGTTAGTTCGCGTTTCAATACCTTAGATTTGGTCATAATTTTGACGTCACGATAATATTTTGACACCTCCCTCACCTAGTCACAAAATTTTACACTGCATTGACCCTCACTCCTTAACGTGAGACCTAATTTATGTCATTACAGTACAATACGGGGTCAACCCATCTCTTCTCGCAGGTGTCGTCAAGACGATAGAACTGTTTTTCATCCGACAGTATAATTATATACTGCACAAGTTCAGCGTCGATGGCGAAAATAAAAAAAGTGCTCGTAAAATGCTTATCCTGACCGAATACAGAGATAGTGAAATGTGGGTGTTATTCATATCTGCCTGATCCAAGTAACAAACTATCCAGAAAACAGGTGTGATTATTGTATGTGTGTAAAATATCACTTCACACTCAAATGTCTTTAAATCTAATCCAGGCCTTTGTACTACAACAGATAAAATATTCTCAAGTAATACACCGTCAAACATGTATCTTTATAGGTAGCGAGCGGGCCCACGCATTGGCATTATAAATAAGCGCCCATGCTTCGAAATAAAAATAGAATAAAGCGTGTACATTTTCATTCATGAAAATTTGTTTATTACTATCAATAATGTTGTTTGACATGGTTTCAAAGGTAATGGTGTTGTCATTGTGTTTGGGTGTAGTTTTTTAACACTTTTATTCAGTTCATGTGTAGGTTCATGTATACACACAACAATCACACACACGTACGTATTGATCAATGAACAAATCACAGCTTCTATAAGTAAAAATATTAATCGTTATAATAATGAGTGTTTTTGTAGGAATCTTACCTATTTTAATTAGGATTATTTTTAATCATCCTAATTAATTACCTATCCTAAGATCATAATTAATGAATTAATTTAATTAATTTAATAGGGATAGTGACATTTTTATTGTGGACAAATGTACATTTTAAAATAATATAATGAACGGCTAAAGAAAAATGTTCTTATGACAAATAGTTTTAAAAATATTTGATTTAGAAAATCCAATTTCTCCATATAAAATCGAGCGTAGAAGTGACGTCACCGCGTGTTGGCGCGTTGTGCTAATGTATGGAGTGCTATAGAATATCGCATTTATCTCAGTCTACATGTGTATGGTGCGTAATTAAATACATTTAAAATGTAATATGTAATATGGAATCTAATAATTTTTATATTTTGATCTATTTTGCATACATACATACATAACTTCACGCCTGTATTCCCGAAGGGGTAGGCAGAGGTGTAATACACACCTACGATTCGCCAGTTATGTTGAGGTCCCAATGTAATAGGGGGCGAGCCTATTTCCATCTACCGGGCACATTATTAAGCGAGCGATAATTATCATTTATTAATGCACACATAACTACGAAAAGTCAGAGGTGTGTGCCCGGGCAACTGGGGATCGAACTCGAGACCTCGTCTCAGCAGTCCGTTACGTATGCCACTGGGCTATCGCCGCTGACCTATTTTGGCTACTAAAAATTATAAAAAATCATAGTTTCAGTTTAGTTAGGCCATATCATAATTTACTATGCATATTATTTCAGAGATTCTGATGACCATGTCATCATCCCTATTAGGATCAATGTTACTACAGTATATGAAGAAATCTGAACATTGATACAAGGAACTGAGATACAAGGAAATTGTCAAAGGAACAGTTAGCATTTTTTTGTAAAAACAATTTTGATGTAGTAGGTAAGACGGGGACACCGTGGTTCCCAAACCCGAGGGGGCCATCTCGAAACCGGAGATGGCCCAGGGTCAGTCGGGGTGCGAGGGATATGCTCTATGGGCAACCTTACACCCCGGCGTCTGTAGAACCAAGACGGCGTGCGGTTTTAGTCGGTTAAAGCCCGACATAACCGCCCCCGCTGGCCGGCGGGGGGGGGGGGGGGGTATCCGAAGGGATTACCGCACGAAAAAAAAAAAAGGTATACTACGTTTCTTGGCAAATGAAAAAAAACTGGCACTGTATTTTTTTTTTTGTTCTGATTTGATCTTTTGAAACTATCATGACAGATGTTTAGATTTTATCAGCCAAAAAATAGAACATGCACCCTATTTTCGATTGACTATACCCTATTTTATTATTGATTTAATAATAGACTTTTTAGGAATTCATATAAATGTAATAGTGTAACTGTTGTACTTAGCGCGGGGAGAAATACCCTTCTCGTGCGAATGTAAAATAGGATTTAACTTTTTGATAAACTCCATTAAACCAAACAAGGATAATACAGACGATTACGTCTAAGTTGCTAGATAAATACAAAAAATAAATCGGTCGCATTAAACTGCCTATCATCAAACCCCATATTAGGCTGTTCCGTTAATAGACCTCCCACAAACCATTTCAGGCTTTCTGTAATAAATTCTAGGCAATTACATTCCTTAGGTATCGCCCATTAATCACGTAAAGTTTTAGTACTTTTTAACCTACACATCAACCATTGGTGATTCTTAGTAGGATTTTCGAGAACTTCCTTACACAAAACACGTGTATATTTTGGTACAAAGTATATATTATATTGTAATACAGGTATAATCTAACCTAATTCAGTAAAGTTTACACAGCACCTAATATTTTTTATTTCATTATTTTTATTTCATAAACCACGTACATTGTGATTGAAACATACATATACCTAAATACAATATTGTAAAACAACAAGAGTTAAAAATAATTGAACGCATTCACATACTTTACATAATAAAATTTGTTGCACAAAATAGTATCTAATTCAGCATATTACACCGTGTGTTCAAGATGTACATACATAAAATCTTAATACATATGATATCTTACTACAACCCCCTCCCTATGTCCCTACTGTGATATTTTCCAAACTTCTTCCACCTATCAAGCTTCGCGTGATTAATGGACGATCCCTTATCTACTCAAACAAACACACAAAGTCTACATTCCTTATATAATCATCCCTAAGAAATTAGCTACCAATATAACTTGAGCTGCGATAAATCTCGGCAACTTTACAAAAAGTAACGTGGTGGATAAATGAAAGAATCTAGTTTATTGGTAGGTCATATTGACTAAGATGAATCGACTTGTCGAACTGTCTGTCACCAATCTTTCTCCGTGTGCCAAAAAAAATTACCTGTATGTTAGGTAAAAACGAGTAAACATTAGAATTATAATCGATATACCGCAAAAAGTAAGCCTATATAAAATTGTCAGTTCTGACGTTTAGTCTTGTCAGTTTGACATCCCATCAACGTCGATAAATCGATTTAACAGCCTGCCGCCTCTATATTATATGAAAGCTGGGTTTGGAATATTTGTACATTTTTGCAGAGGCATTTTGCAAGTTAGGGCACGCCGCAATGCGGCGGTAAGGCATCCATCATGGAGGATTGGCTAGAGAGGCGACACGGAAGCCTCTCGTACCGACTGACGCAGGTGGTCTCCGGGAAGGGGTGCTTCGGGAACCACCTGCATCGGATCAGGAAGGAGCCAACGCCTGAGTGTCATCACTGCGACGCGAGCGAGGACTCAGGGCTGCACACGCTGGCGGACTGCCCGGCGTGGGAGGCGCCGAGGCGTGACCTCGTGGCAGCCATCGGGGTGGGAGTCCTCTCGCTCGGCAGCATGATTGTGGCAATAGTACAACGCGCGAGCGCGTGAGCCACCGCCACGTCCTTCTGCGAGCATGTAATGCTCGCGAAGGAGATGGCGGAGTGCGCCTGGGAGAGATTTAGAACTCTCCCGGCCCGCCGAGCCCGCAACTTGCTCGCCGCGCGTCGCAGGCGACTCAGGCGCCCGTGGTCGCTTAACGACCTCCGTCCTCCATGAGCGCAGGCCTGGGGGTGGCAGGTGAGGCCGCCTATCACCCCAGCAGAAGCAGGCCGGGACGGTGGGGCGACTAGCGCCCCTCCCCCCCACCGGGGCAAGACGGGGACACCGTGGTTTCCAAACCCGATGGGGCCATCTCGAAAACGGAGATGGCCCAGGGTCAGTCGGGGTGCGAGGGATATGCTCTATGGGCAACCTTACACCCCAGCGTTTTAAGACCCGAGACGGCGTGCGGTTTTAGTCGGTTCAAGCCCGACATAACCGCCCCCGCTGGTCGGCGGGGGGGTATCCGAAGGGATTTCCGCTCGAAAAAAAAAAAGGCATTTTGCGTCCTAGATGTTCTCTTTTTCCGATCTAAATATTTAGAAAAAAGGCATTTTGCAAGTTATTTTAGGTATGACCTTATATGAAGCAAGTCTACCATCTACCGGGTACTTTTTTACTTTAGTAGAAAGCTGGACGGCGCGGTTAATTAGCTCCGTTGCTATCCGAGAGTCACAATTTGACACCTGTCACAGTGGTAGCTTCCCGAGATGTATAATTATTAGTGCCCAAATATAAACGTCATTATTTTATTCAACCATTAATCCAATGACTTCTACGTATTACCTACCTAATACCTAATTGACTGACTGTACAGAACAAAAAAAATGGTATTGCGAAAAATCACAAATAAACTACTAATAACGCGCAAACTTTTGTAGTTATCATAAAAAAATGCACGCTATGCCTTTACAGATAGCTGTCAAAATTCATTAACTCATTTATCTAGTTTCTGCGTCCCATTCCAAATTCAAAATACATTCCCACCTCACACAAGAACCGTGACAATTTTTGTTTTACTAAGAAGTCAATGCTGATAACTATATTTATACTAAACTATTTGAACGATAATGCTTGCAACACTGCAGCGAACTTGGTCATAGGTCGCACGCGATCGTTATAAATAATGGAATAAGTACCTACCTACAAGAAATATTACTGCCTAACAATTTTAATTTATATTAGACAACGTTCTTAACTTATGTAGGAGGATGAAACTATTTATCTTATTGTTTGGACACAACCTTCAGCAGAGTAGATCGTAGTTACACAGCTATGCTAGAAAAAATATCTATTGCATTTTCTAGGACACAAGCGCTTAACTGAATCTAGACGGATAACTATTGATTGAGTAGGTACTCTCGTATCCTCTTTGTGAGTGCCCCGTTGCTCCCGAAGCCTCCACCTATTACTGCTATTACCCCGGGTAGCGCTTTCCGGCTTTGTCTTCTACGCTTCGCACGATCTACAGCATTCACGACAGTGAGACCATTGGCAAAAATAAATTCTATGTATACTAAGTACTTTTTTTTTACGTGCGGAAATCCCTTCGGACACCCCCCGCCGGCCAGCGGGGGCGGTTATTTCGTGCATGAACCGACTAAACCGCACGGTGTCCTGCCCAAGTATCCATTGGCGGGCACCCCGGGTAAGCCTTCGAAAGGATAACCCCAGGATTACCGGCGGACCTTGGCTGCCAGCGCGGCCTCGCCTGGTGGAGTCGGGTTTTATCCCACGTCGGTGAGTAGGCAAGCGTGTGTAGGATACACACGACACGCCTCCGCCACGGCCTGCATCTGTAAGGACGGCGAGTCGGCCAACTGCCGTCCTCACGCCCCGGTCATGGAGGTCGGTACTCCCGGGCGTAGACGAGTCTGCGGCGTCCTCGCCGCTGCGGAACTCGGGGGGCAGGGTTCTCTCCCGCTCCCTCTCCACCGTCTCTTTCGCGCGCATAACCTGCTCGCAGAAAGAGGCGGCGGCGTGCCACTTGCTTCCGTCGGAGACCACGGCCCTCACCCTGGTCTCCAACGAGAGAACGTACCTAGCGCCCAGGACCGCAACGAGATCTCGGCGTTGACTCGCCCACACAGGGCACTCCATCAACGTATGGAGCGCCGTGTCTTCGCCACGATCCTCGCAGTGCTGGCACTGCGGCGTTGTCTCCCGGTGGATACGCCACAGATACTTACCGAAACACTCGTGTCCGATAAACATCTGGCACATCCGGTAGGACAGGTCCCCATGGTCCCTCTCCAACCACTCCCCCATGATCGGCCTCAATGCGGCAATGGTATTTTCCCCCACCTTGGGTGCTCAGGTCGCACCCTCCATGTCTCCGTGAGTTCCCGGCGGAGCTGGGTCCGCTGAGCCCTGATTTCTCAGCGCTCCGGCCCATGGCCCCGCTCCAGCGGCGCCTATACTAAGTACTAGACTGGCTGTAAAGAACAAAAAAATTGATATCGCGAGCCCCGCGCAAATTTTTGTACCGGTCATACTGATGACATCACAAACAGGCTCCCTATGCTTATAAAGATAGGTGTCAAAATTCATTAACTCAACTATCTAGCCTGCGTCACGTACGAAATTCGAAATTTAAAATTCATTCCCGCCTCACCCAGGAACCTTGCCAGATTTTTTGTTCCAAACAGCTTGTCTAGAAGTCAATGGTTGATTCGCATGTCTTCTCTTACGACTGCTACGTCAAGCCAGCAGGTAAGTAGGTAGGTACTAAGTATAAACTTTGATGATCGTTTTGTATTTGTACTCCATTTGTAGGGATAAGACACAAAATTACCTAATATAATTTGCATTTCAATTTAAATATTGATTCTATTTACACCCCAACTGTTCTAAGGAAATTGATTTGTCCCCCTCGCGCGTCTTCCCCTCCGGTACCGTCGCGTCGCTTTGTACCTTTTTTTTTTTTTATCGTGTGGATATCCCTTCGGATACCCCCCCGCCGGTCAGCGGGGGCGGTTATGTCGGGCATGAACCGACTAAAACCGCACGCCGTCTCGGGTCTACAGACGCCGGGGTGTAAGGTTGCCCATAGAGCATATCCCTCGCACCTCGACTGACACTGGGCCATCTCCGGTTTCGAGATGGCCCCCTCGGGTTTGGGAACCAATAAAATTGAACCTAACGTTTGTAACGTTAAAATAACAGTGTTTCAATTAATGTACACACGGGTCCTACAACTTTTTTTTGCGAGACGGCATGCGGTTTTAGTCGGTTCAAGCCCGACATAAGCACCCCCGCTGGCCGGGGGGGTATCCGAAGGGATTTCCAAACGAAAAAAAAAAAAAAAGGTACTTATACATTGCAAAATATACAAAAACAAGTTGAATTCCTGAGACGAGCTCAGCCGAATACAAGGGATTTTCGATTTAGCTATTTTTTTTTTTGCGATTTTTTGCTTTTTTTTTTATCTTGCAATGGTTCACCCCAGCACGAATCTATTACCGAAAACAGCAACTCGATAGCTCATCTCCTTCATACCCAAAACCGTGACAGAAAATTGGCAAGGACGACGTCGACGACGTCGACGACAACTCGATAGCAATAGGGCTTTTCTAAAGAAAATCCCTAAAAAATGTCAGTAATTTCATCAACTTTGTAACATAACCTTATAGATTCATTCTATAATTAAACTAGAGTACTGAACTAAAGTACCTACTATTAGTCACAAAGTAGGTCACCCACTGGACGGCAGCAGGGCCGGTTGCGGTAGACCCTTCAACACTGATTAGCGCTCGACATGCACTCGTAAACGATTACACTCGAAACTGAGTTATATTTAAACGTTTCATTTTAATTTTTTGAGTAATTTTAGATCAATCATAAACTTGTTCTTTTAGGCTGGGTGTCACCAGTGAAAATCCGTTCAATCAAACTTGGCTCTCATGTTTCACTCAATGAAATTAATGTTAGAAATGTGTTCACATCGGTAGCGTAATAGCTAGGGTTCGAATCCGGGACCTCTCGACTGCAAGTCCGACGTCTTAGCCACTAGGGCCGCAAAACTTTAAAATTTAACATTTGATAGTTGTATAAAATCTGCCTATATAATTATTATTTTACAATGCATATTGAAATTTAAAAAAGTTACACATTGTCAAAACAAATAAAATCAGTCTAATTATTTAACCCACCCCTCACCATACCCAGAGAGATACTGGCTGGCGATGGGCCCACCTTTGCCCTAAAAACGAGTCGGAGCGGGAGTCCCGTCTTATCCCATAACCTACGCGATAATTCACTCACTAAACAATAAAAATTAACTTAACTTTAGCGCTTAGTTAAATTAAAATACCAACAAACAACTAAACGCAAGTGCCAGTTTACAAAAAACAGAATCAAAGGGATCAATTAACGCCGCCGTTTGGTCAGATTGCACAACAGGCTAAATGAGGGTAGTACCAATTTGGCCGGCACCGGAGGCGGTAATGGGCACGCAGCTGATGTTTCAAAGCGATCGGAAACAGACACCACACATCTTTTACATCGTTGAGATACCAAATTTCGTTTTGGAAGGTATACCTATTCTAGGACATGTAACAAAGCGCCATCTAGATTTAACCTAAGCATAGGCCATATGGGTACTAGAATGCGGATAAATGAGCCCGCGAGCATAAGAATAGCCTATTTTAAACAAATATTATGTTTAAGTTATTATTGTACACGAATAACCTGATTACTAGTAACCGAAATTACAAGTATCCCGTTAACCCCTCCAGCTAAGCTAAATTGCTTTAGGGGTTAGGAGTGGGTTCACATTAGTATTAGTATTCGAACCCAGGACCTTTCGATTTTAAGGCCGACTTCTTACCCACTTTTGGCAAGTTCACTGGTTTCCATCCCCCCATCTCTTCTCATGGGTGTCGTTAATGGCAATAACAGGTTAATAGTAGTAGCATTTCTTTGTATTGTGTACACTAAGAATAAAATAAGTTCAATAAAAACAATAGATTAAATGGGTATATTCAATTAGCGGCCTTATCACGCCGTGGCAATCTCTTACAAGCAACCATTCTTATAAGTTAGGGTTGTTCTCCATCCGACAGTATACATACAGTCCATAAAAAAGTTGATGGGCTCATGACAAAGCAATAGACTCAATAGCTTAGCTAGCAACTCGCTTTGTCATCAACCTGGCAGAAGTGGCATGTGGCCTATAATAGATATTTTTGCAAGACTTACCTCCACCACCTGCCTCAGGTCTTCAACATAGACGTTCTCAGTCTGAATAATCTCTGCACATACTCGTTCTAACTGCGATAGTCCCGGCATTTCATCCATTAGCTGAGCTATGTAAGCATAGAGAAATAATATTATTAATATCTTGCAAATCCATAATATTTGATAATTTTCTGAGACCTTCTCCTACCATAGCATAGTGACCTTTATGTGATGGGAATAATTCCAATTCTGACTACCTCTGTCAAGACTTTTGTTCTTCAGAATGAACAGCAGTGACTACGAAAACACCGAGTTTAGCTCGAGTTAAGATGAGGATTTTCTCGGTAAGTCCTAACGAAAGGTAAGTTTATAAAAATATAGTAAAATAAATAATCTACTACCTTGCTTAGCAAAGCGGGTGACAAAAGAAAACTACCTATAAAAAGTGTTTTTTTTGTACGTGTGGAAACCCCCACGGGCTCGTCGGCACCGATGGGGTGGGCATGTCGGAATCGAACCGACTAAAACCCACACGGTGTCCTCCCCAAGTGTCCATTGCCGGGCACCCCGGGTAAGCCCTCGAAAGGATAACCCCAGGTTTACCGGCGCACTTTGGCCGCCACCGCGGCCTCACCTGGTGGGGTCGGGTTAAAAAGTGATCATAGGATACTTTATTCCGTTAAATGACATTGCTTAGCACATTTATCTTTATTATTTTTAACAAATTACGAAGTCGCGGGTAAGTCTGTACTGGATAAAATGCCATAAATATTATATTCTTTATCTTTCTAAAAATAATATCGGAAATAGTTTTTGGATGATGCAATAGAATAAGAATCCATGTTAGTTCACTATTCTGAGTTTAAAATTCTTTCAACTTACGTGTCGTGTCTGCCGAATTCCTTTCTTCTGAAATACTTTCAGTCAGTATCCCGGCGTTATTCACAAAACTATTGCTGCCGTTCGCTGAAGTCATATCTGCATCGCTGTGATCATCCAAACTTTCTATCGAAGCCAAGTAAGCTGAATTCACCCCTTTATGTTGCACCCCACTGCTAGAAGTCGAACTAGACGATGCGATGGAACTCATTGACAGAGGTCGTGAAACTTCCACTACAGGAGGATTCAATCTTACTATCTCTTTCTCACATTTTAGATTGCCAGTTGACCCTACAGCTTCAGGGTAAGGTGCAGCTTTTGATAAAAGTTTTGCTGGACTTTCTGTTTTATTGGTAAAGTCTTTGCGGTGCAAGCTATTTGTACCTTCGGTTACTGTTGGTACTTTTGAAGGTGATTCTGCAGGACTCCTATGTTTCAAGGGAGAAACTTCTTTCGAAGATAATTTGATATCAAATTCTCTATCGTTGGAACTGATAGAGAGCTCGATAGATTGGTCGATGTACGGTAAAGACAGTGACTCGAAAGCTGTCTTATTGTTGACTGGGACGTCGTAGATAGCTGGGCGATTGTTCGTTGGGACGTCATACGTTTGAGAGTCATCTATTTTAAACTCAGGCTTCAAAGGCAAGGATTTAGGAATTTCGTTATCCTCACTTTTAGTTTTATTTAAGTTCTTGGCAACACATGGTTGATCATAGATTTCTACTGACGGTAAAATTTCTAAGCCCGATTGTGTAATTTTCGAAGTTGCCCCTACTAGAGGAATGTTTGACTTTCTCATCGACGGTCTGCCGATATTCATTGTCTTTTTCTGGAATTTTAACGTCGTCATTTCAGAGGATGATATCATTCTCTTGACGTTTGGCGAAAGATTGTCAAAAGTTTTTTCTGAAACCTGTTTGGCCTCTTTAAAAGTTCTTTGTATTTTATTAACTGAAGCATCATTAACATTACACTTGTCCACTTCATCACTAGCACTTTCCTTTTCACTTTTAGTTCTAATAGCATATAAAGAACTTTTCTTATAATTAGAAATAGGTAGTTTTACACCTCCTGTCATCATAGTTGGAAGGGCTTCTTCGATTTTGGGTGTGTTTAAGTCTTTTGTTGCCTTCGTAGGGTTTACTGGGGGATCATTTCTGGCGTCTTTTGCAGTTTCTAAACGGCAGGTTTCAGGTCTGAGGCTTTTTTCAGGCTCGAAAAGTGAGTCGTATATTCCTATGAGTGTCGGTGTCAGGTCTGTTGTGCTACCTGTAATAAAAGAAAAAATATGTAAATAAGGGATGTATAGAGTTCCTTGTTTCTTTTAACATAAAGTGAACTTCAAACTATGGGGAGACCACCAAGATCTTTAGGCCCTTAGGGCTCAAGCTAACCGCACTTGCAAACCAGTGCACGAGACGAGACTCTGGCACACGCTTTCCTCTCGGGCTTGAGGAGTCAGTCGGCAGTCGCTCCCGTAAAAGCCAAGTCAACCCATATACAGTTGAATTCCTGAGACGAGCTCAGCCGAATACAAGGGATTTTCGATTTTGCGTTTTTTTTTATCTTGCAATGGTAGCACGAATCTATTACCGAAAACAGCAACTTGATAGCTCATCTCCTTCATACCCAAAACCGTGACAGAAAATTGGCAACGATGACGACGTCGACGACAACTCCATAGCAATAGGGCTTTTCTAAAGAAAAGCCCTAAAAAGTAAAAGAGAACAGATCCCGGGTTCCGGCTTCAAGCTTTGGATGCAACCGGGACCAGCTGTGCTGAAGACATATTACATACAGATTCTAATTATTGCTCTTCAATTCAAAGGCTTCTAATTTGTTTTGTATTTGAAAACCTACTTCATACCTCGGCGTCTAATAAGATAACCTTCAACGTTAGGAGAACGGGTCTGTCTCTTAAATGCTCATTGCATATTGAATCTTTACACAAGAAGGTACAGTTCAAACTCATTCAAACAAAGAAGATATTTTGGTAAATTAATGAATAGAATCTCTAGAAGTTAACTACACAGTCAACGTAAAATAAATTGAATCATTTACCCATATAATAAACTTATTCGAGTAATGTTGTATAGTTTATTTCATTACCTCGTAACAGATAAAATATACTTATAAATATTTCATAACAAGCTTTCGCAAAGCGTTCTATTGCTTTTTCAATGACGAACAAGAAAAAGGTGTGGATTCTGTTTTACATTGTCACTAAACTAGAATGTCTAAATTTTACATTGACTTTAAAGTAAATCAGTTGTTGTTTTATTTCCAAAATTGACAACACCAATAAGTGCAAGCCGTAATGATATTAAATAGTATAAAAAGGTTATACAAACAAGCAAAACGAGTCAAAATCAAAATCTAAATTTAGATATTTTAGTTTAGTGAAAATGTACAACAGAATTGACATCAATGTTGGCGGGAATGTGTTAATTTAATATTGAAAACTGCTACCGGATTTTAGAAGAAAAAATAACTGTTAAACATTTTGATGGAGGTCGGATTGCATTAATACAGAATAAAAATAAATTAAGTACCATTTGTATGACAATCCGATGGTATTAAAGACACAAAGGCTGATGCATGGCTGCTGTGTATTATTTTTCTTAAATAAATTAAATTAAATAGGCATTCCTCGCTGGAATGTTATACGTTAACTTACAAAGTGCGTAAAATATTTTGGGAATTGTACTGTTATTCTAATAATAAGTTTCTGAGTGTCGTTAACAGTCAACGAGTTTTCAAGTTTTGTAGTTTAGTCTTTAGTACGATATGAAGTTTAAAATTTAATGTTGAGAGTCTTTTATATTTCGAAATATACTCCTATATTATATTTTCTAGTCTATGGTAAAGTGGGCTACAAATTAGACTGAACACTAACAAAATTACAGACAACCCTTTGAGACCTTTCAATAAACAAATCTTTTTTTTAAACCTTTTGTAGGTAGAGTAGGAGGTAGGAGGTAGCAGTCAAAACGACTGAATTGAGTTCAATGAAATTTTTGTGTGTATATTTAAATAGGCCCTTTGTCAGTAACTATTTATTAATCTGTGCCTTTGTGTAAATGCAATGTGGTCAAGATACATGGTATGATTTAAAATATTTTAAAGAAATGAGAACCCTCTCATTTTTTAGAAGTCGGTTAAAAAGAAATAAAACCGTAATATACAGTTGTATATTTTGTTATCGATACATAAAAGAACATCAAATTGAACTAATACATGTTATAATGCACTACGGAGTCAGATAACATTGAATAACTCGTACCTACCATAGCTTGGAGTTAGGGTGACCAAGTTCGGAACTTCATCAAAAGGACTTTAAAATATGGAAGTTACAAGATGTCATTTTGTTGTATTGAGAGATTTTCACTCATACATGTCTCACAATTTTTTTTAATAGTTTTCTTGTTCCTTTTAGTAACATTTTTTTTATTGCTTAGCATTGGTAATAACATAGATACTAAGAAATATAAAATTGTTACGATAACATTTAATATACGGGTTATACTTACACCTCTGAGATAATTTTAATTAGAAAACCGCATATCAAAGTCCATCTCTCTGTCATCATTTTATTATCTGAATCCTGAAAATTCGCTGCTTTTTCATTTAAATTACCATCCAAAGAGTTCATCTATAGATATCTCTTTAGTTTGCTAAACAGCAAACTAAATAGATGGAATGGATGGAAACCCCTGTGCTACCCTGTGCTGCTAGTTACGGGGCCTCACTTGCTAGCTGGTCATTTTCTGATGAATTGGCTTTCCTTCGGAGGGTGGGAGGTCAGATGGCAGCGCTCCCATAAAGGTTGTAGAAGCCAAATCTAAAGCAGGAGAAGGAGTAAGTTGACCCCGGGCAAATGGAAACAACGCTAAGATGACGATAACTTAAATTGACTCATAGAAAAGGCACTATAACATAAAATTGGGGTTTTCCGCATTAATCAGATGTCATGGTAACCGTACTTGTAAACAGTGGTATCCTATTTATTATTATGTAAATCGTCTTTATGGCCCTTCCAAGTCTATGGTTCTTTTTTTGTAACCACTTAATTTTATATACAAAATATAGAGCGCCGCAGTATTTGTTTTTAAATGAATAAAGTTAACGGTAATTCAAGTTATAATTTATGAATTTAATATTGAAATGCCGTGCAATGCCGACAAAATCGCAATACGTGCAATGTGTTCGATATAGGGAAGATAAAAAATGGAAACCTTTTCATTTCTTATGGTTTTCTGGTACTTATGACTGATAGTGCTTATACGTAAAACAAATATAAAATTGCACTTGCAAAATATTTATTAAAATGCCGACAAAGTTGTAATATATCCGTGAAGAGAAGATAAAAGCCAAAAACACTCTTAATTTTTTATGGTTTCCTAGTATTAGTTGCCTACTGGTTAGAATACGAGAAACAAAAAATACACTCATGCATATTTCCCTCCGGGGTAGGTAGAGACAACATTCTTTTAAATACTTCTGTTCTCAGTGCAAATACCTGTATGCATACATAATCATCATCCTCATAGCTTTCCCAGTGGCGGCCAAAGTCAGCACTCTGGAACCTGGGGTCCGCTTATTGTTATGATTGTTATGTCGGCTTCCCCAGGAGCGACCCTGATAGAAAAGCCTGCGCCAGAGTCCCGTCTGCTGTTTAGCAGGTGCACCGACTGGCAGGTGAGGCTGGCCTGGGCCTCAAGGATGTTTGTAGAGCCCTGTACACAGTTTACACCCAGTAGTATTTACCTTATTTAAACCACTTTTCAATATCCCTGCATCTTCAAGTATAGTTTGAACTTTGAACTCCACATATATCTTAAAATACCGTTATAATAATCGGACAGTAAATCTCAATAATGTATTGGTTCCTACCGATACAGGATGTGTCCGTCTCGAGGAAGAGAATCACTTACGAACATCTTGTATCGGCTATAGACATTGTTGCAATAGTGAACGAACGGAAATGAACTATTGAGAGGCCGAAGTTCACTGGCACACGCGAATGTATAGGAGTTGATTATACCACACATGTACTGCATGTACTTACAGCTGTCGTAATTTAAAAAGTTCTATCAATATTGTGGAAATATAAATTAATTTAAAAATTAATAGAATATTATATATTAGCTGTTGCCAGCGGCTTCACCTGCGTGGAATTCTGAACCCGTTAACTACGGGACCCAATTCCATAACCACAACCTATATAAGATACACAATTCCATCATACATCATTTTGTTATATCTCAAAGGGTTTAGGCAGCGTTTTTTTTGAACGATAGCCGATGGGACTTCGGACCACATCTCCGAAATCTGGTCCCGAAACTGAGGGGGGCTGCGGCCACGTTATCGCGGCTGATGCCCAACGTTAAGGAACCCAAAGCCCCCACTAGGAGACTGTACCTGGGGATCGTGCGAAGCATGGCCCTGTATGTACGGGGCCCCCGTATGGGCGGAGACTGGCGGCCCGCAACGTGGCTGTTCTAAACAGCCCGTTAAAAGCGATGGCCGTCAGAGTCATCAGGGGGTATCGCACGATCTCCGTCGAGTTGGCATGTCTCCTAGCCGGGACCCCTCCATGGGACCTGGAAGCGAAAGCCCTTGCGTTGCTGTACCAGTGGCGCAAGGAGGCGCTGGAGCGGGGCCATAGGCCGGAGCCCCGAGAAATCAGGGCTCAGCGGTCCTGGCGAAGACACGGCGCTCCACACGTTGGCGGAGTGGTATAATAAGTGGTTCGCAATCTATTTCATGTAATTTTTACTGACTGCCTAAAATTAATAGTTATTTATTTCTTGAGGCACAAGTATTAAAAAGACCTATGGGGCCAAGTCAACCTCACCTGTACACCGCTCTCGGGGTTGGAAGGTCAGCTGTCACTCCCATTAAAGCCATACAAATATAAATCATTAGGAGGAGGACTGACCAGATCCTCGGCTCTGAGGTGAAAGCCTCGGATGTAACCGGGGACAACTCTAAGATGATAAAAGAGATTAAAAATAAGAATATATTATATAAAAGTTTATAAATAAATAAAAACACTGCAAAATCTTAATCTTAGTGTTTTGAATGTTAACATTAGTCAAATTCCATCAAAAATAGGTATATGTACAATATCAGGTATTATCATCTCTATAAACATACACTCCGTTACTGATGAGTCAGGGTGTTTTGATGTTGTCCACACGTAACAGACCACCTATCATTACACGCTCGCTCACATGTGCAACACTAATTACATGTATGTAGGTAAGTGGCGTTTTTAAAAGTACTTTTACGTTCCTAGACTAGCAAGAAAAGTAATAATTGCTATTCACATTGCTTACGTAGAGTTTGAAATTTAATATGATCGATTATTATGTCGAATTCTGAACTATCCAGTGACACTACGAAGGTTCCATCTGACACCGTTGACACCCTTTGACCCAATTGGACACAAAGCCCCACATAACCGCCCCCGCTGGCCGGCGGGGGATATCCGAAGGGATTTCCGCACGAAAAAAAAAAACAAAATAAAAAAAGTATCTCAATCTAACTTTTTGTGGCAGTTGTGGTACAGCGATCCACTGCTACGTCGGAGGTCGTGTTGGCGGGTTCGATACCCGTTTAGTTAAAAAAAAAAGTTGTATTTATTTCTATAGTATGTATGTATTTAGAATAGAAAATGTCTCTAAGTATGTTAATCCGCATTCTAGAACCCATCGTCATCATTGCTGTGTCCCGATTGCATCCGAGGCCTACACTTCGGAGCCCGGGGTCCGCTTTTCTGCTTTTCGTTCTTCAATTCGTGCGATCTTGGAAAAATGTATTTAAGTATTCCTATAGATGTAACTCGACAAAAGTGAACATCCAGGTCGGTATTTAAGTATATTTATCCGCATTCTAGAACCCATATCTCAAGGCCGGTTAAGTTAAGCCACATTGGATCTAGATAGCGCTGAGTAGTGTCTGGTAGGATATAAATGTTAATATTATTTTTAACCCATTATTTAATCAAATAATTCGCTAATATCTCTCGCTATTCGAAACTTATTTAAGGGCCTGACTCATCGTCCGCCCACCGCAGTGTTACGAGTATTATTAAAATTCTATAGAACATTCTGTATAACCTGACTCACAACTCCAGGACATGCCGATACCTTGAGTAACGAAAAACTGTTGCCAAGAGCAAGTTGGGACTTAAACCGTTACCATTCTGTACCACGTAGGTACCACCAAAAGTTTGGAGCCCGAGGTCCGCTTGTTGTTTTTGATTGGTATGTCGGCTTTTTCAGAAACGGCTGCCGTCTGACAGGCTTGGGACCCTGAAGGGAAAGCATGCGCACGAGTTTGTAGTTTGTAGTGGATACCATGTTGCCTATTTTAGTACGGAGCGCCACAAACATGTAAAAATACACGAGTCCATTGTTTGTGTACTAAGCATTAAGATTATACGCCTCGAAGGAAACAAATATTTAAACATCTACCATGCGAATGGTTTCTGCAAATAGCTTGACTTGAGACTACTGCGAGAGAATTTACTTTTTTTTTTTCGTTTCTTCTGTCTGAGAGAGTGATCTATTGTAATATAAAAAAGCGGCCAAGTGCGAGTCGGACTCGCCCATGAAGGGTTCCGTAGCAGCCAGTAACATAATAATGTTTGTTTTAAATTTTTATATTTGAGTTGATTGAATGGGGGAGGCCTATGTTCAGCAGTGGACTTCCTACGGCTGATAATTATTGCGGTTTACGATTTATGACGTATTAAAAAAAACTACTCACTAGATCTCGTTCAAACCAATTTTCGGTGGAAGTTTACATGGTAATGTACATACATCATATATTTTTTCTAGTTTAATCATTCTCTTATTTTGTAACTTCTACACACATTTTACCACTTTGGAAGATGTCTCTCGCGCAAACTATTCAGTTTAGAAAAAAGTTATATTAGAAACCTCAATATCATTTTTGAAGACCTATCCATAGATACCACACACGTATGGGGTTGATGAAAAGAAAAATTTGAGTTTCAGTTCTAAGTATGGGTTCTAAGTAGGTATCCCCAAAATTTAATATTATTTTTTTTCATTTTTGTGTGTAAATCTTAATGCGGTTCACAGAATACATCCACTTACCAAGTTTCAACAGCATAGATCTTATAGTTTCGGAAAAAAGTGGCTGTGACATACGGGTCCACTCGTATCCCCCACCGGCCAGCGGGGGAGGTTATATCGAACTGACTAAAATTGCACGCTGGCGCCGTCTCGGGTCTTCAAATACCGGGTGTAAGGTGGCCCCATGAGGCATTTCCCTCGCACTCCGACTGACCCAGGGCCATCTCCGGTACTTCCAAAGCAACCCTATCGTGTCATCACTAAAATCGATGAAATGAATTCCTCAATACGTACGTACTTACCCAGTCACTAGGCGACCGGTTCACAACAAACTGAATACCTTGAACCAATAACCTTTGGTGGCCTACATTTTACCGCCGATGTTCCGAAATGTCGTTTTATTGTAGATGACACAGTGACGACAGCAACACGGTACTCTGTGAGTGTTAATCTAGTAGGTATTATATTATACCGCTCAGGGCGTTTGAGATACCGTTACATGAATCCATAGGAATAAATAGACTGCCTCTTGGCCCCATGATATAAGAATGCGATTACTCTCCAACAACTTAGCGCTAGTGCTAAGTGGTTTATTGGGGGTTCTCTCTCCGATATTCAAATTTTATCTACAAATCAACCTTCTGTTATTTTCCACATGAATAATTTTATTTCATGATAATTTCTGTTTTCTTAACACTTCTTCCTTTTTGAATACATGATCAGAACAATGTATAGCTTTGATTGAAGGCTTATTATAAAAAGCCAGTTGCCTATTATAAAAGCTGTTGGTAAAATAATATACGATTCCTTAAAATGAGCCGCTGATGTTAAATTAAATATAATGTATTTAAAAAACATTTGGTACCCCACTGACCCGAGGGGGCCATCTCGAAACCGGAGATGGCCCAGGGTCAGTCGGGGTGCGAGGGATATGCTCTATGGGCAACCTTACACCCCGGCGTCTGTAAAAAAAAAGGTACCCCACTGAAAGTCAGATGAATACCAAATCAGTGTTCTACTCTCTGTCCGAAAATTATACATTACCCAACTAATATGGAAAAAGCACAAGACTTTAACTTACGACGTGAACATGATTAAATCTAAAAGAAGGTCATATAATATAGCCCAAGTTCCAAAAACGAGAACTAACTTTGCTTCCATACAATTTAATAACAGATCAGCTCAATTGTACAAGAGACTAAATTAAGAGTAGTACCTGTTTTGTATATATCTACCTGTATACATACAAAACAGTACTATGAATGTAAAAATAATATAATAAATTGGATAAAACCACTTGAACAAATGATACGGAAACACTTTTACACATAACATAACATAACATAAACTCACGCCTATATCCCCGAAGGGGTAGGCAGAGGTGCTAGCGCCCACATTTCGCCAGTTTATGTTTAGGTCCCAATGTAATAGGTGGCGAGCCTATTGCCATTAACCGGGCACTTATAAACCTGCGATAAATACACACATAACTTCGAAAAGCATCGAAAAGTCATTGGTGTGTGCCATGGTAAAACCTGGGATCGAACCCGAGACCTCGTCTCAGCAGTCCATTACCCATACCACTAGGCTACCGCGGCTTTTTTTACACTTTTACAACTTACTAATTAACAAATTTAGACAAACAGACGACACACATCATACACACCCTCACACATATACACTCGGAGCGCTATGTTGTTCTATATAAGGATATTTTAAAATAGAAATAAAAAACGTATAGAAAATTAGTTTGTAAGTTTAATTAGTTTTTTTACCAGCTAACATCGTATTGTGTTATATTACAGATTATGTAATGGAAGAGCGGAGGCTCCTAATACAGGCAGCAGAGAAGCTTGAAAGGAGCTACCAAATACTACCTTTGAAAACCATGCTTTTGAGACAGTTAATTTATTATTATTATTTATTTATAATTACCCGCAATATGTACCGGTAATTGAAGCCGTTTAAAATATCAAGGTGAAGTTTTCAACCAACTATTGTAAATGTCGTGACGTGCAGTTAAAAATACCCTATTAGGTCCGAAACCAATTGCTGAATAGGTGACAATCACTTGTACTTCGTTGAACTAAAGATAATACAATAATAAAACTGTTTTACGCTTGTTATGTTGGCGTTCTTGTCGCACTGTTACAGTTGACTGATTGACAGGTTCTATAGCTGTCAATCTCTATTGTCTATGGTGCCACGGTGGCCAGCCCACCTCATTTTTATATGTCACGTACTTGACGCACGGGCATGGGAAGGACGCATAATAATTTAACAGAAAATACTGAATAATTAGTTACCTAGACTACTTAATTCAAGCTTTCAATATCATTCATTCTATTTCGGTAGCGACTGCATGTCATCTGATCCCCAAACCTTGAGAGAAGCCTGCACCAGACACTCGTCCATTAATCAGTAGTTGTACCGGCTAGTTCGTGAGGATGGCTTGTGCTCCGAAGATTTAGGTAAGGTCCCATAGACAGCAAAACTAATTACTAGGTAGGTAATTGTTGTAATAAAAAACTGAGTTACAACTTTTAACAAAATTGAACGGGCGAAAATGATGTTCCTTCTGCATTAACATTAAATTTATACAAAAGGCATTTGGCCTTTTGTATACATTTAATGTTAATTAAAGTAAGTTTAAATTTAATTTTAATGCACTGCATTATAGGCGGGTTATAACAAGAGAAAAGATTAATTTAAAAATTAAAATCCCCCGATACAATTGTATTAATAGCTACGAACCATCTCGGATATATCGGCTTTCGGACACAAAAATCCGCATCAAAATCGGTTTATCCGTTAAGGACCTACGATGCCACAGACAGAGACATAGACAGTTCAAACTTATAATACCCCATCGTTTTTGCGTCGGTGATTAAATAATATACAACATCAAAACCTTCTCCATGACAAAAAACTTAGTTCTAACGTCCATGATGACAGGTCATGGGGTGTAGTCGTTAACATTTTAATAACAATATCCGGCAGGTGATTCCCACAGAAATCGACTAAAAATAAAGATTTATATAAAAGTATGATTGATGATATAGTAATAAGTTACTGCCGGGTTAACTTGCAAAAGTTAACTGCAATTACCAATAATAAAACGTATACAACTAATTTATTTTGACGAATTGCAAGTTTTTTGCCATTGCCAACCACACTTTGCACTTATTCTTGTGTAGGCAGCTATGTTAATGCTAATAAAATAGTTAATGGGCATCCGTTATTTCTTAGGCAGTAGTCATGATCATCGTCGAAACGATTTCCCAGTAACATCCAAAGTTTGCACTTTGGAGCCCGAACTCCGGTTGATGTTTTTGATTGGTATGGCTGCTTTTCCGGGAGCTTTGACCTCCCAACCATGAAGGAAAAGCAAAAGCCAGAGCCTCGTTCGTTGCTTAGTAGGTGCACCGACTTGCAGGTGTGATTGGTTTGGGCCTCAGGTATGTTTGTGTGGCCCTATACACAGTGGGTGTACCCTTGTACATTTCTTTGGTAGTAGTCTCCGCAACAAATGCAGACACCGTTCAGATTTCAGGCGACTTATGCTTGTATTGCCAGTTTACAATAAATAGTGTCCAAACTTGCACATTCGTGGGCAGCTGGCTTTTGGTGCTCTGAGGACATTATTCATAGCATACTTACAATCCTACTAATATTAAAAATGTGAAATGATGTGTAGATGTTTGGATGTTGGGCACATTGACCATTTCCTGGATTAACATACAGAATGCTTTTCATCCCTGGAATAGATTGCCATGGGTTACGGGAACGGGATCAAGAAGGGCACAGCCGCGGTCGTCATCTGTTACAAGCATAAATTAGCTTAATTTTTAGCAGGCTTGAAGCATTCCTATAGTTGCAAGATTCTAGTTTGAGCAGTTATACCACTATGGCCAAAGTTAACAACAAAAATGTCACAAATTCATATCAGTCTCAATCAATCAACCAAAACAAAATATGACATTATATCCCCCAATAAAACCAAATACGGGTGGTCTATTTGTCACCTCGTTTCGTCACATGCCATCATTTACGAGCTGACATCGCATGGAGCCGCTAATGGGCCCACATCCACAAATAAATCTAGCGACGGATTTAACCAGAGTCTTGTGAAGAACGCGGAAGGTACGCTTGCCGGTTTGGTCATGAGCGTTTGAGTAACCTGGTGTGAAATTGACACAGCTGCAGTGTAAGAAGTGAGTAGCATGAATGATAGTTAAAGAGTGATGAATTATGGGGCTTATTTAGATTTTTTAAAGATTACCAGTAACCGAAATTACTAGTTTTCCTCCTAACCCTTCCAGCTAAGCTAAATTGTTTGTATTAGAAGTGGGTTCACGTCGATTGTGTAATTACGAAAAATTAATTCTCTCGTAGAAGATACGACACCTTTGGTTATTTCACTTCGGTGGAGACCAGAGTCATCATCATCAGGGTGGTAGTCCCGGTTGCATCCAAAGCTTGCACTTGGAGCCGAAGGTCCACTCTCCCATGCTTTCTCTCTTATCTCTTAGTGGTGAGAGAGTTTGTTTCGGATGGATCGATGTGTGTTTGTTAGCATGCGAACAAAAAAATATGCAAATGCAAGTTATCGCCGGTAACAACTCCAAGAAGCTGGTACTTACCGGTGCCTATAAATATTCAGAACACATCAGGTATGAGTCGAATTTTACTGCCACTATCCTTTATCCCAATAAGCTGTGATAAATCCTATTTACTAACAGGAACGCCAGGAACACAACACTTATTAAGTTATTTGGTTTCACCGAGATTTTCTAAAGTGTTCAAGAACATAAATTTTAATAAGTAGATCTTAAAACAATATCTAATATCGTATGTGAGAAACACCACATCAAACATACTAAATCACTAAATAAGTTAACCTTTAACCAAAAGTCGACTAAAGAACGAAAACAGAATACATTATATTTATCGCCTTAATAAATTAAACATTGTAGGTAAGTGCACGGTTCAAAGCTTTAGACCACTTGAGATGCTATAAGACCCACTTGAAACATTCACGCTTAGGCATTTGATGTATGAAAATAAAAATACCGATGCATGGAATCGGTATTGTCTCCTATCTCGAGTATGTAAGGAACTCGGTTAGTCGAGTCTTAACTTGAATCGATTATTACGTATTTTCTCAACACTACGCTTGTTCTAGCATCATTCGTCTCACCCGTTTCCCTTTGGAGTAGCCAGAGACAGCATCTTTCCACTTTCGCTTCTTCCATTTTCATAATTGTTTTCATACATGTTCTCCTGTTGCGGATAGTTTTGACCTGTCCGGGCTACTAACTCTTAGTAACAGTTATGTAATTTTTTGCCAGTACGGTAGCAAAAGGTATATGACGGGGCTGATAATAGAATAGGCGGACATTAAGGGTAATTGCATGTTACTGAAACAAACAATGTTTCTGGATTTGTTCGTATAGTGAATCAAAAGCCAGCCTAACGGTGTTTTATCGGATGCATTTCGGAGATAGTGTGCTGGAATTGCATAACGTAATTACTCCAAACCCCTTTCATCATCGAATGACCAGATGCACAGTGACACGCCACCGTTACATCGTGCATATTCCGCGATACGTACAATACGTCTTGTTCATTGTGCGTGCTGCTAAGGAATGGTACGTCTTGCCTGAGTCAAGACAAGACTTAAACAGACTCAGGCAAGACGTAATAAGTTATTAAATATATTTGCACGTACAAAAATACCTCTTTTCATGTCCCAAATTATTTTTCTACATTTCCATCATAAACTTAACTACATTATGTTAAGATCTGATGGCGTCAAGGTCTAAATACCACCTTGCAGTACTCCGAAGTTTTTCCCACAGTTTGTCCGATCTTTACATAATCCATTCTCAATGCATTACGGTTCTAAAGCACACGTTAGTAAACACACACTCTCTAACATAGAGAATGAAGCTTAAAGCACACTTGTTCCTATTTTCATTCACCGCTATTCAAAGACATTGTAAATTATACTTGAAAATGTTTAAATCTGCTGCGATGACAAGATGTCACTACACTCGCGTAGAATAGTCAAAAGAGTTAGAGATCTTTTAAGCCCTAGTTATATAAGAATAACCAGTCTAATCAAAATTTTATACTTAAAGTTACACATAGAGAACTATACTACAAGAGAATATAAAAATAAAATAATTTATATTAACGGAAATAAAACTATTTTTTAATCTATCGCGAATTATTTGGTGTTATTTTATCATTGTGATCATGGCTGCTGGAAAGCAACCGAAACGTCGGGATCAGTGTAAATAATAAAATAACATCAAATAAATATCGATAGAATCCGTTAAAAACAGTTTTATATCAAGGTGTGATATGTGCGTAAACTTCCGACAATATCATATCTTTTACTCCGAGACTTGTCGCTGAAATCGTTTTTCACATTCGTTATCATTTTATAGAAAATTTTCAAACTTACATGAAATTTGCTCAGGATACCAAGATGTTAAAAAGTGTTTCAGAAACGTAGAACATAATAAATAACCTCGCCTGCACATCAAAGCGATCGCGCCCAACGAATAGGAATAACCGAATTTCCTGTATGCAGACTTAACTTTTTAATTCAACCGGGAAATGTATACTTTCGACTTTTTAATGTTATCGGTATATATCCGAAGTACCGTTATACATATCTTGTATATAAAAATCAATACTTGTTTGTTCGTTTGGTTGTATGTTCACAGCTCAGCACTCCGTACTACTTTTCATACGAATTCATTTTCAACGCAAGTTTACACTTTGAAGCCCGGGATCCTAACTCATGTTCCTCTTTTCTATAATTTTATTGTAGCTCGGTAAAAGTATCAAACTGTCACAATGTACTACAGAGAGAACGCATTACAGAACGGAACTAAACTGATCTTAGGCATGAATTATACAGAAGAAGTATAGTATAAGGCATAATATCTTTCCTTACTCTGTGGTTGTAATCAAAGCAAAATCGTATGTATCGACGCGATTTTGCTTTGTGATCGCGCTCAGCTTGAACGCGCCTGAAGCTTGCCTATAGCTCGCCTCTTCTGTATAATTCACACCTTAGCCGGACTCTCCCTCTTCTTTACGACGAATACGTGCCACATCAAAAACCGGGTACCCACCGTAATTTTTAGGGATTTTCTTTAGAAAAGCCCTATTGCTATCGAGTTGTCGTCGTCGTCGACGTCGTCGTTGCCAATTTTCTGTCACGGTTTTGGGTATGAAGGAGATGAGCTATCGAGTTGCTGTTTTCGGTAATAGATTCGTGCTGGGGTGAACCATTACAAGATAAAGAAAAAATCGCAAAAAAATCGCAAAAATAAAAAACGCAAAATCGAAAATCCCTTGTATTCGGCTGAGCTCGTCTCAGGAATTCAACTTGTTTTTTTTGCGTGATATATTTTGTCCCATTTGACGTTTATATATGACAGGAAAGTCATATCACATACAAATGTTAGGAACAATACGCTATGAAGACGTTAGATGGCAAGGTAGCAAATAACATGTTTTAAATAATACTTACTGTACACAATCCTATGATTAGTTGAACATTAGCTTACTGTAAATATTTTAACGGATTTACCTACACATTTAATTCTTTGATGGTTCAAAGGGTACTAAAAATAGGTTTAACGGGACTTTTTTAGCAAGTAGTTTTAGCGAAGGTCTAAAGGTTGCTACAAAGAGGGTCAATGGGCACATTGTTTATTATAATTTGAATAGGGTCCAAAGGGGCCTAAATATGAGGTCAAACAGATACTTTTATGATAGGGTCTAATCTTCACCAGGCGAGGCCGCGGTGGCGGCCAAAGTCCGCTGGTAACCCTGGGGTTATCCTTTCGAGGGCTTACCCGGGGTGCCCGGCATTGGACACTTGGGGAGGACACCGTGTGGATTTAGTCGGTCCGATTCCGACACGCCCATCCCAATATTGGCACCGATGGGTTGATTGGCACGTGGGGTTTTCCACACGTTAAAAAAAGGGTCTAATCTTGGAGGTTCAACGGGTAGTTACGTAAAGTCAGCGTCAACAGTTCATGATCATGTCCAGGTGTCAAAAGTGGGTGATGTTACAGAGCGTCAAAAGTAAGTATAGCGACCAAGTATTATAAGTTGATGATCAATGATATCAAATACACATAGACGTTGAAAATTGGGCAAAATATATTTAAAATAACCGCCTAGAACAATAAAAAAAATCTTTCATTTGCTATTGAATTGAAAAAGTCTAAAATTACTTTATTTGAATTCCGTAATTTTGTTCTATTTGCCATTGGATGAAATTTAAACTTTAAAAAGTCATCTAGTTTATACAGTTTTGTAGAATCGGCTCCAATATATACACCCTTTCAAATGTAAACCAAAGATTTACGTCATGCACAAAATGAAAGAGACAGAAGCTAAAATAAATAAATAAAAAAGAAACCTAAACATACCTTAGAGTCAACGAATAAGGTTGGTTTCCATTAACCTAAGACACTTGTTGCGAATCTAATGCTTTCATACTTTCGCGCAAATTTGAACATCAAGGCGATTTTTTTACTCATCATCAACTTTTGAAACTTTGTTGCAATTCTCACTTTTGACGCTGTGTAGCATAACCTACTTTTGACGCTTTGTAGCATTACCTACTTTGACACCTGGATATGATGATCAGCTTTTGACGCTGACTGTAAGTAGCCGAATTTCGTGGCGAATGCACAGAGTTTTTTTAAGTAATTAATCATTTGTTGTGTTGTATGGGGCCCCAATAAGAACTTGGGGGCCCAAGCGAACCGCACCTGCAAGCTGGTACCCTACTGATGGACGGGCGAGGCTCTAGCGCCGACTTTCCTCTCGCTATTGAGCGTCAGATGACAGTAACCTAGTAATTGCTGCACAATTTCAATTCTTCTATAATAATCGGTCACAATGTACCTACTTAGTAACACGGGTACTCTCGCTTCATTATGCTTAACAACTCATAATAAAAGCTTGTTTCCTATAAACATGCAATTTCTACGTAATCGCAGCCCGTCATAAATCAGTGCCAGGCGGTATTCAGCCATGTTTACTTGACCCGGGTACTGAACCTATGACCTCTTATACCGAACAAGGCACTTATGCACAATATGCCACGATTAAAAGTAAGTACATGTCATAATAGCATATCATGATAGTGAAAGCATGCGTTCACAGGGACAACAAGCCGCAGACAAAGAGATGGGTGTGCTCTATGACATTTAGTTTATGGTGTAACCATAGATCGCGAACCGTCTATGATCAGGAAAAATGTAGGAAGTAGTAGGTATCAAATTGACTATGTTTAGTATTTGACTACGTAATTTACGGATTGGTAGTTACTAAAATTAACTATATAATGTAACTTAAATTATTTAAAAACCTACTACCTGTAGCTGGTGGCTTCGCCCCCATAAATAACCCCATTCCTGCTTAATGTCTGTGATATAATTATGAATTATATTATGTCAGAGCACAAACTATATGATTTATATGTTCGGTCTGTTATCATAGATTATAAGTCTGTGGATCAGAAGCACTCCAAACCGGCTGGTTTGCATGAAAGTTCGACAGTAAAGGAAGCTCGTGAAGTGTTAAATGACACTAATGACAGAAGCAGATGGCCGGCTGTTGTCTCTGATTACCTCGGCTGGAAAATGGTGTGACTATATATACAAGGTTTGTTATTGCGTGTACTGAACTTATAAAATATGTATGTTTATGGTATGAGACGCACCCGATACGAATAATATTTTCAGCTTTAATTAAAGCTATAAAGTAAATCTCACTTTTCCAACTCCTAAAAGATTTTGTACCTAAGATGTGGCGGCAACGAAACGAACAGCTGTTGGTTTTCCCGCGTCGCGACGGCGCCTGCGCTATGAACGGCGCCACAGACGCCATATTAGAACATACCATAGTGCATATATATAAATTTCACTTGGACAAGGTGTACTGTAAAAGTAAAACACCGTCTGTAGCGATTTTTAACAACCGACCTGAAGTTTTCTTTTGAAGTCAGCACAAAAAGACCCAAATGGGTAGGTAGTCTTAAGCGTTTTTATGGCATGGCAATAAGTAAGTAGTTACAAACGGTTCATTTTATACAGACGAATATCGCTAATGATACAGTCACGTAAGGAATTTAGCTAACTCCACAAGGAGGTGGGAATATTTTCGGAGATAAAAAAATTGGTATCCCGAAGCACCACAATACGACCCACTAACCTTTTGTAACTGTCATACAGATAACATTACAAAAAGGCGCACCCATGTCTCTTCAATACAGATAGGTGTTGAAATTAATTAACTCATTTATCTAGTCTCCGTCCCGTTCCAAATTTCAAATTCATTCCCGCCACACCGAGGAACCGTAACACAATTGCTGTTCTAAACAGCTTGTATATTAGTAGTATACCTACTACCACTACTTCTACACAAAGAGATTGTTGGCGCGAATCGATTCCTTTTGTACTTTAGGTCAAGCTTCGTTATTTATTATAGAAATATATCCTAACCGCAAACGTAATCTAGTTTTGCTTTATCGAATGTATTGGGACGCCAGTTTAGAAATCATTATTCATAAGAGTGTCTGCAGTAGGTATATGTACAAGAATAGTAGATTATTAACCAAGGGGATAAAGCAGTGTCTTCTGTCACGGGTGACGATTTAAATCGCGAGCGTAACGAAGGACCCGAGGTTTACTCCCGAGCGTAGCAAGGGTGTTAAAAACTTAAATCACGAGCGAAGCGAGGGATTTAAGACGAGTCCTGAGTGTAGCGAGGGATTTAAGTTCACCCAAGACTAAGACAGCTTTATCACCGAGGAAAATACTCTACTTTTCGTACCATTTGCGAAAAAATTAACACAATAATAATATGAGATAAGCATTTATTAAAAATAATGAAAATTAAAAGTAAAAGTTCATCGGTTTTCGTAATTTTATTTAATAATCATAACTGCATAGGTAATAAATGTGTATTCCTTTTTCAAAACAAGATTTATTATCAAACTTTTTCTATTTTATCACATAAAATACTGGTAGGTCACAAATAAAGAATTAAAACTTCTAATTTAAATTTCGCGCTCGAAAACCAATCAATCAATGTTTTTTTTAAACCGTTGGTTTATAATTAAAATAAGAATCGCGTGCGTAATTTTTTTAAAGGCAGCATTCCATTTGCAAACAGCCTTTGCCCGCGAACGCCGCATATGATTCGAAGCGTGCAAATGGTCAAATGTATAAAATAAATATAAATAAACTAGCTGACCCGGCAGACTTCGTACTGCCTCAATCGATAACAACTTCCATATTTATTCACCTTTTAAACCTTCTCTGGACCTCCACAAATACTGCAAGACCAAAATTAGCCAAATCGGTTCAGCCGTTCTCGAGTTTTAGCGGGACTAACGAACAGCAATTCATTTTCATATATAAAACTAGCTGACCCGGCAGACTTCGTACTGCCTCAATCGATGACAAACCTTTTAAACCTTCTCTGGACCTCCACAAATAATTCAAGACCAAAATTAGCCAAATCGGTCCAGCCGTTCTCGAGTTTTAGCGAGACTAACGAACAGCAATTCATTTTTATATATAAGAGAAGAAGAAGAAGAAGATAAATATTCTACGACATTCTACACAGCGCTCTCTAGACCCAAAGTAAACCGGATAAACATACTTATTTACTTTTTTTTTTGTAAATATGTATATCATATTATACATAGAAACACCCAGACCAATGCAAATAGACATATTCATGCATACAAATATTTGCACTGAGCGGGAATCGAACCCGCGCCCTCTGTCGTAGCAGTCGAATGCACTACCGCTACGCCACAGAGGCCGTCTAATGCTTTATATACCTACAAACTCAATGGCGTAAACACAGATGTAGTTCAGTATAAATTTCGGTAAGTATTCCAAATTTAAATCACATTCTCCCCCTTTTTTTATCGTGCGGAAATCCCTTCGGATACCCCCCCGAGAGATGAATGAAATTCAGTACAATTTTCTTTCCCTGTTTTTAACAGATTAAAAATGACTATTGTTATGTTCGTTTTTTATGGCATAGAATGTCACTTTTTTGACCAAATGGTACGAAAAATATCTATACTATTATTAAATTGTGAATTGGTTGTGTCCGTACATTTGAGCTATTTAAAAAAATGAGACCCGAGACGACGTGCGACTAAAAGTCGGTTCGAAACCGATAACCACCCCCGCTGGCCGGCGGTGGGGCATCCGGAATTTGCGCACGAAAAAAAAGAGTGCCCGCTAAATGGAAACACACGTTTTATGCGTGAATATTCTCTATGAAAATGTGTCTAATTGGTTCTAAATTAAAACTAATATTAATTCTAGATTAAATCAGTAACTTAGTGAAGAGAAGCTTAGCTTAAGCTTAAACGACAGATGAAAGACAAAGTTATCTTTCATCCGTCGCTTTCTTGCATGTAGCAGAGATGCAAATGTTACTGTGGATGTATGGTGTAACGAGAAAGGACAGAATAAGGAACCGTCCTCTAATATACTCATCATTAGAGGACGTTTGAAAGTTGCAACAGGAAATGAATGTGGAAGGCTTTAGGGGCCGAGGTAGGCCGAAGAGCAGGCTGACTGAGGATAGAGACGAATATCTGGCAGAGAACGCCGAGCTCAAATAATTCGCCTACCTAAATGATGCTAAACAAAAATTTAACAATTTGTTTATTTTGATCAAAAAGTTTATAGTAAGCTTAAAATCGCATACTAATGATCAATAGCTACATACTTTACTCATCTAACATAATTAAAAACAGGTTAGGTAGCTAATAGATTTCTTACAAGATAAACATATGGGACTGCTTTCGCAAAACCTACGTGGAAGATTGCGGCCCTACACCAAGATGGCGGCGGAAAAAAACTTAAACGTCAAGAAAAGGAGTCAAATTAACTTCTCCGGGAAATTCTATTAATAGAGACGCCCATTAGAAGAATTTGCTTCCGTGTTACTTTGTAAAGAATTACTGATTCATAGTATTAAATAATTTATATAAAAAGGTCCGACGTAGTTACCCACGCCTTTGTAATCGAAACGGTTAAGCGAAGAAAAAAAAAATATTTCAGTAATCTATTTCTAAATTTCGAGCAGGGTATCAAGCTGAAGAAAATTTTAAAGATATTACATAAATATAGGTATATCATTTTTTTTTTACGTGCGGAAATCCCTTCGGATAACCAAAAAGTATAAAATAATAGGAATGATTAAAAAAACAACAACGCGACTGCTATTGAAAAGACCGAGACAACTTTAATAGCAGACGGTAAGTACCTACCTACCCATTTGCAAATCATGAACCGAAAGAAAATTATTGGGCCTGCTATCAAACTCGTGTCGGTTTTTTCAGCAGCAGTCGGGTTTTTGATATTTTTTTCATTCATTTTATTTCATTAATTCTAGAGTAGACCGCACTTTATTATATTTGTCATCGATATACATATCGATAGACTGAAACTCATAACTTCTCAATTGCATTTCGATATCCTGAGCAATAACGTTACAGTAAAACAATTTAGGTTATAGTAACATTAAAATGACATTGATTTATTACCAACAAAAAATCTAGTCGTCCATTTGTCTGAGTAATCTAACAGTAAAGTAAACGTGTAGGTATCTGCAATCGTGAATATTCAACATGGTACTAAGCGACAGTGTATAGGAATAAGTTAAGAACTAAATACCTACCTCACATTCTTACGAAGTGACGTCACTTGCGTAAAGAGTTTGAAACCGTTGCGTCAGCAAAGGTAATGTAAGCTTTTTTTAAATAAAACATGTATTCAATTAATTTTTTTTAGTATTTTGTATGCTTACTTATTCTTATAGATTTAGATCGGAAAAAGAGAACATCTAGAACGGGACTTGAACCCGCGACCAGTCCCTTACAGGGGGAACGCTCTGACCAGCTGAGCTACCTAGACACGTCCCAGATATTCGAAATTCTCCGATATATTTATATACGTCTTAAGGCGACGCTGGAGCCATCTACCGTAATTCTTGCGAACTACGGAAACAATGAATAACTTTACAGTCATTTTCAAACATTGTTTTTGATGACTCCGCCTAATTCAATTCAATTTTTAAGCATTTTGTATGCTTTTTTTTCTTATAGTATACTTACGTATACTTTTCCTTAAGACGTATACAAATATATCGGAGAATTTCGAATATCTGGGACGTGTCTATGTAGCTCAGCTGGTCAGAGCGTTCCCCCTGTAAGGGACTGGTCGCGGGTTCAAGTCCTGTCCTAGATGTAAGTAAGAATAGCAGAGACACGAAGAGAATAAATACATATCGACGGAAATAAGAAAATAAATAGATACAGACGAACATAGAACCACCTCCTTTTTGAAATTTGAAGTCGGTTAATCAATAGTCTAGGCTGGGACATTGTACTGTAGATACACAGCGGCCAGCACTATCTAGACTGAAAGTAAGCATAGCTTAACTAGCTTGTATTATGGGCTCTAGAGTGCTGATATACATTTTTGTGGTAAATACATACTTACATATTATACATAGAAACAAACAAACAAATATAAATAATCGTGCATACAAGAGTTAGTTACATTTTCAAGCGCCCCATGTTACAGTTTTCCCACTATTATTTTTATAACTACTGACGACGCGACGTGCCGATATCTAACGCGTTATTTAAGGAGCAGCATTAATTATGGGTTTACTACTTATATTAATTATGTTAAGGCATTACGGTAGCAGAAAATGAAACATGTCTACCAAGTTAGTAGTGGTAGTCTTATAAGCCTTATATCTCATGTGTCTGTTATCATCGTACAGTATTACCACGTACGACTATCTAGTTCGTAGTAGTATCTACTGTTATCTAGTTTTATATAGGGATATTTATTCGGCACAGATACACAGAATGCATGACACAAATTTAAAATTGATAACTAGAGTCCTTTTCATGAAAGAAGTCCCGCAGACGCAGCGCTGTAGTCGCGCGACATAATGTTGCCAGGCTTAAGAAAATCTTTTACCATACTTTTAATTTTATTAACAACCTACAAAAAATATTCTCAGAATATTTAATATAATATTAAAGTTCTATACAATTATAATTATTATGAAATGAAATGCAAGCAAGGTAAGCAGGTATTTCGTACCCTTTCTGTTCGGGTCAGGTTATTGTTGCATTTAGAAATTACTGTCATGTCAAATTTATAATGTCGTATTGTTTACCAACGAAAAATGAAATGAAGGTGTACATCATCATCATCTCAGCTGCATATAGTCCACTGCTGCACACAGGCCTATCATGGATTAACGGAACGACGATCGGTCGCAGCCTGTCTCCAGTGCTTCCCGGCGACCCCAAACCACGTTTGTCCGCACGCGGTCGCTACTTTAGGTATATATATATATATAATAAAACAAGAAAATTCTTCAAACTTTTATTGAATAATTGTGATCATCGGCCATACTAACGTCACTGTCGGAAGAGTGAATGTATTCAGAATCAGACTCTGTTTCACTATCACTAGCCGTAGATATGATAAATCGATCCATTTCTTCATCTATAACACCGTAATTTTTTATATATTCCTCCTCTAAATGTTCTACATGCTTGCACTGAGCGGCCCAATCTTCCGCTGTAATACTTTCAAAAGCCTCTTCCGTTATTTTTACGATTTCCTTAGGATCTTGGGCCACGTTTTTATCCGCCACCCGTCTTTTCACAAGGCTCCATATTTTTTCGATCGGATTGAGATCGCAGTGATAAGGCGGCAACTTTAGGACTTCGTGATTGTGTGATTTCAATAATTCATCAACAACATATGTTGGAGGTCCTTTGTTTTGTTTGACTAGGTCAAACAATACAGCCTTTGTCCACGTGTTTTCAAAATAAATTCCCTTTTCTTGCAGCCATTCTTGCATACTACTTTTTAAGCTCGACATTGTTGGTGCCTTGTTTATTTGAGTACAATGGTAAGGAGCATTGTCCATTACTATGAGAGATCTTTCAGGTAGGTTCGGAATCAATTTTTCATTCAACCATTTCAAAAAAATTGTAGCGTTCATGTCGTCGTGGTAATCTGAAGATTTGGATTGTGACTTAAATATCAACAATGCACCACTTATGAATCCATTTTCTGTTCCGGCATGAGCGATTGTCCAACGACTTCCCGATGAGTCTGAGACATACATACCTGGCTCCTCCTCACTCTGCCAACAACTTTTAGTGTGATACGTATTATGTATATAGGTCTCGTCTAAATATACAACCGGTTTTTTTTCTATGGTGCGATTTCTTCGCATCCTTTCCAAATATCTGATACGCCATGCAGTGATATCATAGCGTTCCATAAGCAGTTTACGTTTTGATTGGCATCGTTTATATTTGAAACCTATGCTGTGTAATATTCTGTGCAATGTTACAATGCTTCCCTGATGATTTATATCTTCTCTCAAAGCTGCGCGTAATTTACCCAATGTGGGCAATTCTTTCCTCACAACATAATAAAGTGAATTTTTTGTCTTATGGCGCACAAATCGAACC
Organism: Cybosia mesomella; assembly: GCA_946251805.1. Taxonomy (NCBI): domain Eukaryota; kingdom Metazoa; phylum Arthropoda; class Insecta; order Lepidoptera; family Erebidae; genus Cybosia; species Cybosia mesomella. Next base: position 10,596,492 of record OX276415.1, read on the forward strand.
CATCCAAGTCGATTTTTTTGGGATGCGGGCGACTCTTTCCCGGGGTGACGATTTTCGTTGAAGTACTAGCCGCTTTTTTTCCTTCTTTTGTGATTCTTGACACCGTTTTCTCCGACACGCCTGCAATCATATTATACATGAATTAGCATAATTTGCACTTTTATTATAATTTAAGATCTTGTGTAATTATACTATTTTTACAAGTTAAGCTTAATATAATAATAATAAATAAATATTCCACAACATTATCTTGTAATGGAATCACAGTGGAATCTAGAATACGGATAAACATACTTGTATACTTTTCTTGTACACATCATATATAGAAACACCCAGACTAATGCATAGCGTAGTGGTAATTAATGTATAATTAATATTCTAATATTCTAGGACAATTTACACCTACTATAGAACCACCCAGACCAATGCAAATATTCATATTCATGCACACAAATATTTGTACTGAGTGGGAATCGAACCCGCGCCTCCTGCGTAGCAGTCGCGTGCACTACCACCACGCTACAGAGGTCGTCGTTACTTCATAGTTAAAATTAAAATATTATTGTCTCATAAATAAAAATACTAAACCAAATATTCCCATCTTAACGGCAAAAAATCTTCATATAGCAACCCTAAAAAGTACCTGTCATGGCGGCAACTCTCTTGCGAACATTGTTTACTGGTATCAAAACACCTTGATTCTGATGCTCCGCTTCACAGAATTCCTTCACCTTCAATATAATTTCTCGACCCGCACTTTTTACAACTTTTGGCATCGTAAACAATCCTATTAGCGCGCTTAATCCAATTAAAAACACAACAATATCTACCACAATACACACCCTTGATAACATCGACAATCGACAACATGGCTGATCTGTCAAATTTAGTTCCACAAATCACCGTGGGACTTCTTTTATGAAAAGGACTCTACGTTGCAGTCTGTTAAACAGCCGCATTTATTTAAAACAATATGGCCGCACCTTCACAGACAATATTAAGTCTATGACTCTTGTCTATAGGAATTACATAAAATAGATCATGGACTATTACTTAGTTGTTAGGGGCTTCAATTAAAAGACGAAATGTCTGGATATCATTACGTTTTAACACATAAGCGTTAATTTGTACTCAATTTCTCGTTGTGACTTTTATTAGCTGTGGCAATAAACTTGCTTTCAGAGAATGTAACAGTTAGTTTGATGTGGTTACAAACTCATTCACATGAAAAGTACCGTTTTTGTAATAAAGGAAGCTGGTTGTATAGAAAAATGTCCGAATAAATAGGTACACTGTTTTATTTCCAGGAAATCAACAAGTCATTGCCTTGCGTTGGGACCTGAAGGAGAGAGCCCTTTCGCAACTATTACATGACATAGGGAGACAACGGGGACGGGACCGTGAGCCTCGAGAAATCGAGGCCGTGCAGTCCCAGCTCCGCCAGGCCGTCGTGGTATAGTCATCAAGTGCAGAACACACCGTAGTAGCAGCTGTAAGACTCATTATGGAGGCTGGCTTGGCTAGAAAGGCGACACTGGAGCTCGTACTGGACTCTCGTACTGGCTGACGCAGGTGATCTTTGGGAAGGGCTGCTTCGTGTCGGATCAGGAATGAGCCAATGTCTGATTGCCATCACTTTGATGCAAGCGAGGACTCGGGGCTGCACACACTGGCGGAGCGGATGGCGTGGGAGGCGCCGAGGCGGGTCCGTAAGTAAGAACAATCGGAAAATAAAGTAAAATAGTTTCCGACATCTGACCTATTGCCGGTAAATGCGATATGCCCACAGAAAGAAAACATATCATCTCCTTTTCCTTCTTCAATCCCCATAGAATGCTTATAGACCATACAACACCATACAGTTAACTTTAAGAACTCAAAAAAATAACTAAGTACCTGTTTTTTTCGTGCGGAAATCCTTTCGGATACCCACTATTATACCCAGCCAGCGGGGGCGGTTATGTCGGGCTAGAACCGACTAAAACCGCACGCCGTCTCGGGTCTAAAGACGCCGGGGTGTAAGGTTACCCATAGAGCATATCCCTCGCACCCCGACTGACCTTATGCCATCTCCGGTTTCGAGATGGCCCCCTCGGGTTTGGGAACCACGTTGTCCCCGTCTTGCCCCGGTTTGGGGGAGGGGCGCTAGTCGCCCCGCCGTCCCGGCCTGCTTCTGCTGGGGTGACAGGCGGCCTCACCTGCCACCCCCAGGCCTGTGCTCATGTAGGACGGAGGTCGTTAACCGACCTAAGGCGCCTGAGTCGCCTGCGACGCGCAGCGAGCATGTTACAGCCGGGAGAGAAGAACTAAGTACCTTTTTGTTTTTTTCGTGCCGAAATTCCTTCGAATACCCCTCCGCCGGCCAGCGGGGGCGGTTATGTCGGGCTTGAACCGACTAAAACCGCACGCCGTCTCGGGTCTACAGACGCCGGGGTGTAAGGTTGCCCATAGAGCATATCCCTAACTAAGTAGGTACCTTTTTTTTTTTTTTTTTTCGTGCGGAAATCCCCTCGGATACCCCCCCGACGGCCAGCGGGGGCGGTTATGTCGGGCTCGAACCGACTAAAACCGCACGCCGTCTCGGGTCTGCAGACGCCGGGGTGTAAGGTTGCCCATAGAGCATATCCCTCGCACCCCGACTGACCCTGGGCCATCTCCGGTTTCGAGATGGCCCCCTCGGGTTTGGGAACCACGGTGTCCCCGTCTTGCCCCGGTTTGGGGGAGGGGCGCTAGTCGCCTTAAGTAGGTACCTAAGATATTATGCTTTATTAAATTCCTTCGACATAACAGATTAATTTACCTACAGGGAAATCAATGGCCTATTTACATTAACATAAAACATTAACAGACACTTTAGGTTTTAAATTATGTGTTTTATTATTGACCTACTGCTATCTCATATTTACGGAACGTTGATTTACTTATACAGAAAAAAGCACAGGTCCGCGCTGCTTAGTGGCGGTAAGTGCAAAGTGCCGTTTCGTTCACTTAAGGCAATTCCATGGGTGATTTAAATAATATAAATGGTTAACACCATTTCCAAACGTTAAAAGAATCATTTATTAATCAGTGTGACCACTATATAAAAGAAATACTCTCCGGAACACGTATATCAATATTCAATAAAAGTTATCGAGATCATTTTAACTTCGCGTTTTTCGCAATTAATTTCGTTTCGTATATTAACGATGTCAACAAATTGGTCCATAGAAGCCTCCCAGTTATATATATAATAATCTATACTCCCAGTCTCCAACACTGCGTTTAATCACAAGAACTGTATTTATTTGGGACTGGCTGTTGCGCGGCTTCACTCACGTGGAATTCTGATTCGTTTCACGCTACCCATGGGATCCTATTCCACCACCACAACCTATATAAGATGCACAATTCCACCATACCTCATTTTGTTATATCTCAAAGGGTTTAGTAGCGTTTTCGTTGAAAGCTCCCAGACGGCTTATATTTTTTCCGACACCTCCAACAAATACTATTATATTTTAGCCAATGTTTACAAAAACTTGACAAATTATATACTAAAAACCTTCCTCGAGAACCACTATATTGGTTACCATGGTACCATTGGTTAAAACAGCATGAAAATTGGTGCAATATTTTTTGAGTTTATCGTGAACAGACAGACGCAGAGGAGGACTTTTTACCCGACTGCACCAGAAGGAGGGATATGTTTTTCGAGAGTATGTATGTTTGTATGTATATTATGTATAATTGTTTGGCACGCTCTGCAGCCTGAACGGCTCGATGGATTTTAGCTTGAGAGGTGTCGTTAGATTCGTATTTACTGTGAGAGTGCTACTGGGTATATCAAAATAATAAAAAAAACGAAATGGTGGATTTTTGGCGCTAAAATGTATGTTATTCAAAAAACATTTTCACTCAAACTTATCGAGTAGGGTATCAAAATGAAGAACTTTAAAAGGGGATTTCAAAAATATGTATACCATAACTAAAAAGTATACAATAAAATTATTTTGATTTTTTAATTAATAATTTTATTTAATAATATGTAGGTATTGAATCAAATCTTCTTTCTAATCCAAGGCAAGCTTATTTTGCCATACTACATTATATTATTAACTGCATGTCAAAAACAAAAATGTGACTTTGAAATTAATTATGATACTAGGAATTCTATGACGCATGTATGTAAATATTTTTCTATCTTTTACGTTTAGTTTTCTTTAGATTTATTTATAATTAGTTGTACATAACCATTTTAAGTTATTGTTGTATATATTTTTGACATTATGGCTTTTTTTATGATTATCAAAAGTTTAATTTTGACGAATAACCATTCTATTTTTTTACGATACTTACACACCTCCACAGTTTACCTCAATAATTTGTATACAACACATCTTTGTTATCTTGCCTATCAAAATCTCATTAATTAGGTCAAATGTTGATACATTCATATTAGTATCTTAGATGGGCTAGGATTTCTTGGTTCTACTGCCATCCGCCATCATGGAGTTTTGAGGTACCAGTATGTTATCATTAATACCAATAATGCAAGTACCTTTTTTTTTTTCGTGCGGAAATACCTTCGGATACGGGGGCGGGGGGCGGAATAATGCAAGTACCTCAAAGATTTATGAGATTGCGGTGGAAAATAAAACCATATTTTTGTAAAATCGCGTTTTATCAGACAAGAGTGAAAGATACTTATTCCTATAGCTAAATAAACTTAACAGACAGAACCATGTCTAAATACAAATGACATATTTTCATGCCTCTCGTTAGAGCGGTTTTCGAGATATTGATGTGTAAAATATAAATATATATACAAGAATTCCTCGTTTAATAGTATTACATCAGATATACGTCATTTTATAAACAAACACAAGGACAATCCAAAGCAGAAACTAAACATACGCCTCTACGTCTAGTAAACAAGATTGTTTGAAAACAAAAGTGACTCATAATAGTGAGACAATGTTACCCGTACCGATAACTGACCCGAAACGAGAATATCAGTCCGGTCACCTGCTTATACAGTGGCGCCCTCTTGACTCGGCAGAATAAGTTTGTGGCACTCTGTAGTAACACGGTATCTTAATATCTGTTTCAGACTTTACGAAAGTTGCACATAAGGTTGATTTTTCAATGATAAATTGAGCAGGATGTCATGATACACTGTCCCGAGGTTTAATGTCATCGTACGATAATAATAATTGCTCGTTTATGATACTACTGACATACTATGTTTTACGATGATGTACTAAAGGATTGATTTATGCGTTGCGTTATAGCTTACGATACCCGCTACGCATATTTGATGTTGGGTTTGTTTTGAAATTTTTATTTTATAACACTAAGGTGGCAGACAAGCACACGGCCCACCTGATGGGAAGCGGTTACCGCGGCCTATGGACGTGTACACCAGTGGCGTCACACTCGCGCTGCCGACCCTGTAAAGGAAAGGGGATGGGAAAGGAGTTTGGGAGGGGATGGTAAAGGAGTTTGGGAGGTGATGGGAAAGGAATTTTAGAGGGGATGGGAAAGGAGTTTGGGCTCCGGCACTCTCACTCACCTAACGGAACGCAATCGATATTCTGTGAGAGGGTGGTGCTTCCCCGGTCGAGTCGGCCCATTCATGCAACGGCCAAAATGACTGTTGCTTGACTCTACCACTCATAAAATAGTGTTCTCAGATTGATCACAGATAACAAATAGGTATCTTAACGACTGTAGAAATTAATCTTCTTAGAAAGCCTGAAGCAGTACGTTATGCATTATGTGTCAGAGATTAAAAATAAATTGTTTTAAATTGAAATGAGAGTTTAGGGAAGAAAAACAATTGCCTTGGCGGACAAGTTGCTGACAGCGGGTGACCGAGGGCTCCGGCCTCGACCCGCCGTCCGAAGAGAGTTCCAAATGAATTGATTGTAGGCTCAATCCTTGAGCAGAATCCGCGATTCCCTACAGTTCGTTTAAAATATAAATATACTCGTGTAAAACCCCCTAAAACTCGAAATAGGAAGTTTTATGTGCAAATGAATGCCATTATAAATATAAATACTTGTGTTTTATCATTTCGTTAACACGAGGAATTGTGGCGTCAGACCCCCGACGCCACAGTACATAGGTACTTGTGATGAGCAATCGATAAAATCACAAAGATGTGTCATACGATCATTAAAGGATAATTATTACGTCACAATACTTTATGGATACAGTATGTACCATTTTACAGGAAAATACATTATATTTTAAGAAATTATTAGGTACCGACAAGCAGGGGTGCTTGGTTGGGGACCTCCACGCGGTGCACCCTGGGCAACGGAGACGGCAGCGCCTCTCTCCTGGAGTGGGAGAGACGCTGCCGCCTACGGCCAACTCCGACCAAGGCGAGGACGGCCCTGTTGAGGGCTGTTCGGAAGCTTTCCACGTGTCCCTCTGATTAGCAGATGGCACAGTGGAGAGCAAGTAAGGGGGCCATCTCGAAACCGGAGATAGCCCTGGGTCAGTCGGGGTGCGAGGGATATGCTCTATGGGTAACCTTACACCCCGGCGCCTTAAGACCCGAGACGGCGTGCGGTTTTAGTCGGTGCAAGCCCGACATAACCGCCCCCGCTGGCCGGCGGAGGGGTATCCGAAGGGATTTCCGCACGAAAAAAAAAAGGTACCGACAAGCAGGCTTGTTTTGTCACTTTTTTTTTGGGGGCACGCTAACTAAAGGGAGTCTGGAATAGCACATAGGCTATTTTTTATCTCAGGAACAGGAACCTATTCCCGGGCTCCATCCTACTACTATTACTACTACTCCATAGTGCAAGCTTTGTAGATATGCTATGAGATAATGATGATAATATCGCGCCTGTGTTGAAGCCCAATCAAATCCAAATACACTTCCGCCATAAAAAAAATCTTCAATGTTTATATTTAATAACCTCTAAGTAAGCTACCGATAAATCTTTAGCTTGCGATGAAATTCGTTAAGATACCGACAATAATCGTTAGCTTGGAAAGACCAAAGACTACTAAAAAAAAGACTACCAAATATCTTTAAGTTTGCGTCGCTACTAGATAGCGACCGAATTCGGTAGCAAAGTCATTGCGATAAATTTCCAGACAAGCACCCCAGGAAAAGGTTCTTTTGGGGCCCCACCAAGAACCTCAGGATCCAAGCCAACCTCACCTACAAGCTGCTACTCCTACGAGGCTCAGGCTCGGGCTGTTCTCTCGGGGTTAGGAGGTCAGACGGCAGTCGTTCCCACAAATCGTCACGGCCCAGAAATTCGCTTCGGCTATCGGTGACAGTGCACCGATAGTCCGTTAATGAAAGCGACTGTATAGGACTACTGGGAATAGATTCAGGTATGTAGGTACTATTACTTGGAGCGCCGAAGGCGGTGCTTGACATGTTCAAAGGTGGCTACAAGTGTAACAAAGGAACTTGGTGGTGGAATGAGTCCGTCAAGTCAGGAGACTATGGTGAAGAAAGTCCAAATCACTTGAAGATCGCGTCGCGTACAGAGCTGCAAAGCGCGCCACTAAGAGCGTTATCAAGGGCGTAAGCTTATCTTTAAATTGGCGCAATCCAGGGTCATATTATGAATGGATATTTCCAAGTGACACTGTGTTACAGACCCTGAAGGCAATCTGTTATACAAGGAAGTCGCGGTGAAGGAGAGATAGCGCTCATACTTCCACGAGTTCGAATCACGAAATTTCGAAATTTACTTCCGGGCAGAAAATTCCGAAATTTTCTACAGAAAAAGCTCTACTATAAGGATTTAGTAAAACATCACGCCTCTAGTCTAATGTGGTAGGCAGAGGCCATATGTTTTCAGTTGCTACGATCCTGGCATACGTCTTTCGTTTTTTCTACTTTCATTATATTTTTTTATTTATAAAATTTCGATATTCCATTCGATAATGTATATTATTATATTATCCGTGATTACATCACTCTCATCAATAATTATACCTCGGTGCAGTGGTACTGCCCTGCGATATAATGAAATATTTATGTCAGAATCGAACCGGTTAAAACTGTATGGGGTAGGTTTGCGTAGGTGGGTATGTTGGTATGCGAATAAAGACGATCAAAATCATTTTCTCAATTGGACACATATTACTTACTGGAAACACATTTTTTAAGGAAATGAATTCCAAATATCCAGATAATAGAATATGTTTTAAAAAACTATTAAAATATAGCTGTGGAGAGGAACCACATTACACGTCTATCCAAGTCCTAAAGGCATCACTAAATAGATGAGTTTTTTTTGCATAAAACTAAAATAATCACAGTGCATATCAATGACCTCACATTTTAGTACTTCATCAAATGAGCATACAGCTATAGTTTTTAATTAATATACAATGACCCTGTCATATGATTAGATTAAAAATATAGTCAAGGTAAAGTCAAATGCCAAGGTACAAATCCGTATCAAATCTTTGTTTACATTTATTTGAATTAACATTTACGAAAAACGATTATTTTTAATCCCGTTTGAATTTTACGTTGGCAATCAAATGTGATGATTTGTGTTAAGTTTCTTATTTTTACGATGACGTATGAAATATTATGCGGGAAAATAAAATGAATATAATGCCATGACGTAATGGTTGGCATTGGACATACAATTAAAAATTTACGTTCTTTATGTTCGAACCCCTTCCGCAAAGATTTTAATTAGAGGGTTTATCGAGAACATTAATTGTACGTTTTTAATATTCATTAAATGTAAGAAAAAAAACATTTATATTTCAAAGCATTACCTACATTATTTAAAATTGCTTACAACGTGTTTGACATTTAAATTATAACTTGACATCTACTCATATTACTAACATATTTTTATAACGAACCTTAATTAAATGTTAGGATTTTGAAATAAGTTGAATATTAATGTTGAATTAGTAATGGTTTTCATTTACAAATAGTAGGCGTGCTATTCTGTAGTGACGTATTTTTAATTTTAATACAGTACCCAACTTTTGATTAGGCTAGTTGGGAAGAACAGTGAGAGTCCGGCTTGCTTCGATTTTATAGTATTCTCTCCATCGCACAGCGCATGTCAACAGCTTGATATCTTTTAAGAGTACTTAAAACCAAGATATAGTTTCAGCAGGTATTTTTGTAAACCCAGGGCACGCCGCAATAGCGGCGGTAAGGCCCATCATGGAGGATTGGCTAGAGAGGCGACACGGAAGCCTCTCGTACCGACTGACGCAGGTGATCTCCGGGAAGGGGTGCTTCGGGGACCACCTGCATCGGATCAGGAAGGAGCCAACGCCTGAGTGTCATCACTGCGACGCGAGCGAGGACTCAGGGCTGCACACGCTGGCGGACTGCCCGGCGTGGGAGGCGCCGAGGCGTGACCTCGTGGCAGCCATCGGGGTGGGAGTCCTCTCGCTCGGCAGCATGATTGCAGCAATGGTGCGGAGCGCGAGCGCGTGGGCTGCCGCCACCTCCTTCTGCGAGCATGTTATGCTCGCGAAGGAGATGGCGGAGCGCGCCCGGGAGAGATTTAGAACTCTCCCGGCCGCCGAGCCCGCAACTTGCTCGCCGCGCGTCGCAGGCGACTCAGGCGCCGGAGGTCGCTTAACGACCTCCGTTCTCCATGAGCGCAGGCCTGGGGGTGGCGGGTGAGGCCACCTGTCACCCCAGCAGAAGCAGGCCGGGACGGTGGAGCGACTAGCGCCCCTCCTCCAAACCGGGGAAATACGGGGACACCGTGGTTCCCAAACCCGAGGGGGCCATCTCGAAACCGGAGATGGCCCAGGGTCAGTCGGGGTGCGAGGGATATACTCTATGGGCAACCTTACACCCCGGCGTCTGTAGACCCGAGACGGCGTGCGGTTTTAGTCGGTTCAGCCGACATGACCGCCCCCGCTGACCGGCGGGGGCGTATCCGAAGGGATTTCGGCACGAAAAAAAAAAAAAGGTATTTTGTAAACCCAAACGATTTTCCACAGTATAATGGTATCAACGTGTCAGGTCGATGTACGACAGACAGTAAGCTTTACAAAACCGAAGTATACCGATGTTAGCCGGATTCTCACTGTACGATTGGTTATAGATTAAAATTGGAAAATAAATCTCGCGTTCAAAAAACAATAAAGTACAGGCTTGGATATTACATTTAGATAATTTAATGACTTGATTTTATGAACATGTAGGTGTAGATGTTTGATTTTATATTAAAGTTTATGCATCAATAGTCGTTAAAAAGCGAAATTTGACGTCAATAACAACCGTATATTAAATTTGGTGGAGTCATATAGTATAATAGGGTATTTAACTGTCAAATTCAAATCAATTTCTTTTAATTAAACGTCAAAACGGTTAGCTCTATGTAAAGTAGTAAGAATAACGAGGTATGACTATTAGGTAATATGTGGTATGGGGTGTGTGTTGGGTAGGGGTGTGTGTTGGGTAACCTCCTCGAGTGTCGCTCCGATTCCGATCCCGCTGCAGTCCGGGGGGCACGGAATCGGAGCGGCCGGTACACCCTGGGCGGCGGGCAATGGCTTCCCCTTCACCCCTTCATAGGGTTGGCATTGATCGTCGGCCAATACCCAACGTGGCGGGAACACATCGCTCTCCGTACTCCTCTGCTTTCAGAGGAGACAGGATGAGCGATGCTGTTAGTGGTGAGATGGCCCAGGGTCAGCCGGGGTGCGAGGGATATGCTCTATGGGTAACTTTACACCCCGGCGTCTGAAGACCCGAGACGGCGTGCGGTTTTAGTCGGTGCAAGCCCGACATAACCGCCCCCGCTGGCCGGCGGGGGGGTATCCGAAGGGATTTCCGCACGATAAAAAAAAAGAAAAAAAAAGGTTATATGTGGTATGACGTTATACCTTTTTATTGTCAAATAATTTACTACTAGTGGTTGATTGGTTGGTTAAAAATTAATAAACTTTATAATGAAAAGAACGGGCGTACCTTTAACTGTTCTTTTACTATTCTTTATTTCATAAGATCGATTTAATAGTTAATTTTCATTTATGAAACTACGAACTATATAAATACAAAATATACCTACATAAGATTAAGCACTAGGGTGCCTTATAATATTCTAGGATATACCTAATAGCGCTGTCTAGACCCAAACTAAGTATAGCGTGTTATATGGGTTCCAGAATGCAGATATACTCACTTCATTTTTTTTTTTGTAAATACCTACATATTAATTATTATACATAGAAACATGCAGCCCAATGCAAAAGGATGTATTCATGCATCCAAATATTTACACAACTATGACTTCACTCAATTATTTCAAAAGTAGGAGCAATTTTAATAAAAGAAATTACAAGTTTATATTAGATAATGTCAGTTTCCATTTGCATGCAACAATATACCTAGACCCTAGCCCGCCCAGGTAGTTAATATGAGTCCCCCTCGGGGTTGTTGCAACAGCAATAGACAATGGACGCGCCGCCATAGTGCCAATAAGGAAGTTCTCTACCGCTTATGTAAACTGTGCTTAATAATAATATGATTATAATAGTTAGCTGTTTCATTTTATTGTTGTTATTTTGATCGAAAAATCGGATAGTAGCTGTACACTGTACAGGTCACCATAAACTTAATTAAATAATAATAAGACTCGTATGCGGTAGTCGGTAGTGTAGCGATATCATAATATAGAGCGAGTACTATAAAAGCGAGGCTTTTATGATAATCGCTACCGCGGTTACGCCACCAGTATATACGTATCTTCTATTCATACGAGCAAAGGAGTCAATTCATTTCGTTTGGAGCAAAGAGCATTATGAACCTTTATGTTATAATGCTCTCTAAGCTGTCAAATCTCCGCCGGCAACCCTGGGGTTATCCTTTCGAGGGCTTACCCGGGGTGCCCGGCAACGGACAATTGGGGAGGACACCGTGCGGTTTTAGTCGATACACGACATAACCACCCCCGCTGGCCGGCGGGGGGGTATCCGAAGGGATTTCCGCACTGTCAAATCTGAAAGAGTTAAGCTTTGGAGCTTAAAGAGCATTTCACTCTAGTTTAAGTAATCTAAAGTGAGAAACTCCTTTTGTGATTTATTAAATAGAACAAAAAGAAACAATGCAATAGAGTAGATAGTGAACATACCGTAAGTTTGGGTGAATTTGCCATACATGCCAAAAGTTAAATAGTCAAAATTCAAAATGACTCTCCTTTTAGGGTTACGTAGCCAAATGGCAAAAAAACGGAACCCTTATAGATTCGTCATGTCTGTCTGTCTGTCCGTCGCTTCCGTATGTCACAGCCACTTTTTTCCGAAACTATAAGAACTATGCTGTTGAGCCTTGGTAAGTACATGTATTCTGTTAACCGCATTAAGATTTTGACACAAAAATGAAAAAAAAACAATAAATTCTATCTATGGATAGGTCTTCAAAAATGATATTGAGGTTTCTAATATCATTTCTTTTTAAACTGAATAGTTTGCACGAGACCCATGAAGGGTTCCGTAGCAGCAAGTGACATAATGAGGTTTTTTTTTTAAATTTTATATTAAAGTTGATTGAGTGAAAGATAAATTGCGGTTTACGATTTATGACGTATAAAAAAAAATACTTTCTAGATCTCGTTCAAACCAATTTTCAGTGGAAGTTTATATGGTAATGTCAACATCATCATACGGACGGACAGACAGACAGACGTGACGAATCTATAAGGGTTCCTAACCCTAAAAAGGCTCAAATCTCATCTAAATCAAGTTTCCAATAAGTGTTATAATTTTAAAACACAATTTTTTTACTAGCTTCACATAAAATAAAGTAAATTTCATAAAATGTATATGTAATTATACGATTTATAATTTTCGCACCTTTACAGCTGACCGTTAAATAAGCTGTTGGACCTCCATAAATAAATAAATATAAAAGTCAAAGCGGTACAGCCAATCTAGTAGCATACATAAATAACTTTTGAATATGATCGCAAGAACTTGATAAGAATTTACAATAATCTTGCCGTAGATATAATTGCACTCCATCAAGTGCCATTGATGATATCATGTGGGAACCTTAAACACGTACACTTTGTATGGCGTTTACTTTTTAACCTAAGCAGGCAATGATGTCATTACTCAGCCAATAAACACGACAACAATCTCACCTGATATTATTCCAATGTTTATAGTTGATAATGTCATTATTATATAACAGTATATTTATTTATCTTGTCTATAGCTATCAAGTATGCGCACCAAGTAATTGCTTCTAATCTAGTCTCGCTAGCGAGGCGATCCTGCATTTCATAGGTGAAATTAGATTTCCCATTTTTTCTTCTATAACATTTTTTACGTCTTGATAAGACCCTAGAAAGGTTATCCCAGACAAACCGACCGGCAACGGCCGCCAGCACTGGCGACCGGACCCCGACGTGTTGTTAGGGATCTAAATACGAGAATTGGCCCTGTCAATTTTCATATCCTAACTTTGAACAAATATTTATATCAAAAATATATCCAACCACTGTTAAATGACAACGTAATTGCAGATTTATAGAAAATACTAGCAAAGGTTTTAAAATATGCCACCTTTTCTTCACTTCAAATTTACTTTTTTAGTTTGGTATGGTAATAATATATGGTATGTATGGTAGTATGGTAATGACATCTAAATAATTCCTAGCTGATTATTAAATTCATTGACTTCTATGTACACTAAGTACCTTCCAGACTAGCTGTTTAGACCAAAAAAAAATCCCGGTTCCTTGGTGACGCGGGAATTGAATTATGAATTTCAAATTCGGAACGGGACGCAGAAACTAATTTGGCGGAGATAAGGATTAAATTCTAGAAATTTTCCTTTTAAATATTTGAATATCTTATATAGATACATAATGAGCAGTTGTTTCATTGCAGTTATAAAGAATAAACAGCCGTAAAATTGAAATGCAAAGTAAATCAACTTGGATTTAACTTTTTACATTTTACCTGATTTGAGATACAAAATAGACTTAGGGGGATAAGAAAACCGAACAACAAAAATGTGCATGAAATACCATTATTATTCATGTGAAAAAATATCGGAAGGTTGATATCTAGATATAATATTTTAAATTTCGGGAGAGAGAGGGATTGACATTGAACCATGCAACCGGAATTATAACTCGGGCTTGAACCGACTAAAACTACGAAAAATGAATTGATGACACCACGCACCCAAAGCTCTACAATTAGTACTTTTTTTTTTTTTCGTGCGGAACCTAACTTCGACACTACTTAACCACCTCTGAATTTGCAATAAAACTATTACGGTAAAATAGAAAACTAAGTGAGGTACTTATACATTTTGGTCCTAAATGACATAATGTTCCTACCTACCTAAACCATAATGCTTATTAAGAAAATAAAATTAGCTGTCAATATACAAAATATTGATTTAAAAAGATTATTCCACACGTACCTTTATTCGTACCTACCTATGTTACAAGTGTCACATTGTGACATTATAACTAAGTTATTCTGTGCTATTGTTTCCTTTTATTTGTTCTAATACAATAGACTCATTAGTGACGACTCTGCCTGTACCTTTGATATTAACTAAAATCATAAGTCAAGTTCCTACTTAATCTTAAAACATTTAACTTACAGTATTGGTTGTATTATTTGGTTTTATTCTGTGATAAAACAGGAAACCAGCGAATTCTGACGTATTATAAAATTCAAGTAGCACTGCTAATAACAAAATATCAATTAAAATCACAATGAGTAACAATCCAAAGCACTACTCAAAATTGAACTGAACAAATATAATTCCGTGCACATGTCAACACACGCGGAGTTTATAAAAAAAAACAAATACAAAAATGGCGGCGGGACATGCACTACTCGCTCGCTACTAAGTTAGGCGCGCGACTGACGCGATGAATCACAAACGAAGCAAAATAACACCAATTAAACACCACCACAGAATTATATTTACGTAATAATATTAAATGCCCGCCATTTTCGACCCTATCGCATAGAAATAAGAATAAAGTTGACAGATGTATCGGTAAATTTTCTTAGAGTTAAAATCATGACTGTATTTTATGGGTGACGTGTTAACAAGTTTTATGAATGAAATACAGCCAAGTGCTGGCTCTTACCAAGAGTTATAGAGATAAGTTACTCTTTTCATAACGTTCTTCATTCATTTTATGAACTTTTGTTAGAGGCCAGTTTCTATACTTCAGTAAGAAAACTAATACTTAAGTAGGAGAGAGATTACTTGCCCTACGCGGATTCTACCACATTGAGGTTACACACTCTCCGGCCCTATGAGCTGCAATATGATAATAAAAGCTATCAACCAGCATCATCATCGTCTTAGCGTGGTTCCCGGTTATATCCGAGGCTTTCTTCCCCAGGGTTCGTTTATAATACCTTCTCCTCTTTTTATTTGGCTTAAACGGTTTTTGTGGTAGCGACTACCTTTTGAACTCCCAAATACGATAGGAAAGTCTCCACCAGAGTTTTGTCCTTTAATCAGCAGCTGTGCCGGTTAGCAAGTGTGGTTGGCTTAGCCCCGAAGGTCTTTATAGGGCCCCCATATACCACCATTCGCTTGCACCTCTACTTACACTCTTGGTATCCAGATTAAATAAAATATATAATAAAACTTAATTTATTCAAAACACGCACACCTCTTGGTTTTCAATTTACTAGTGTTTACACATTCCAACGGAAAAAATAATAGCACAGATAACAGAACTTAATATTCGACCTCGGAAATCCAAACAGCGCGGGCCCGGTCACTTAAGTTCAAACCAGTTTGCCCGAATTTTGAAGAAAGCAGCTGATTGCGCATATGTAACTACTGTTACAAATATATATATATGACCTACATCGAGATGACACCGAAGATATGAGTATTTACCGTTTTTATGTAAGTAAGATGGTGAACAAGGTACACGATCGTGCACCTAGTAGCTTCACCCACTGGTGAGTGCACGGACTGTGTTTGGAATTTCAATTTCTCCGTACACCCCCGATTGCTATGATTGTAAATCATCAACATTCTCATAGCGATTGCCCAGTTGCGTCGAAGCTCGCACTTTGGAGCCCGGACTCCGATTATTGTTTGTTATTTCGGCTTTTCCGGGAGCGACTGACGTCTGACGTCTCAGCCCTGAGAAGAAGCCTGCGCCAGAGCCTCGTCAGTTGTTTAGCATGTGCACCGACTGGCAGGTGAGGTTCACTCCATAGCTCTCTACTGGTATATCAAAGCAATGTTGCTTTGATATGCTATGCTATGATTGCAAATATAATGTCAAAAACCAGTAAAGCCAGTGGGTAGACGGGTTGTGCCCAACGAATAAGGATGAAGTCTGCCTGACGTTCAGTTGTAACCGCAGCTAAGGACGCTCGCTCTTTAATTAACTGTAAATATATGGAGAAGATCGAGCTCTAGTACAGTGAGACAATTAAAAAGCCCGTGCTACGGGGGCTGATATTATCGGATACAGATGCAGTTCAAACAATTTAAATGGGCGAGGTGACAAACTTTTATTATTATCATCTCTTGAAAAAAAACTATTTTTAACGGATTCTATCGCGATTTATTCGATGTTATTTTATATTTTACATTGATCCCGACGTTCGGTTGCTTTTCAGCAGCCATGGTCACGGGGCATCAAATAAAACATCAAATAAATCGCGAAAGAATCCGTTAAAAATAGTTTTTTTTCAATATGTGACATTCGCGTAAACTTCTGACATTATCATCTCGTTTTTCCCGATTGCATCCGAGGCTTCCACCTCGGAGCCTGGGGTCCGCTTATACTCCTTCTACTCTTTTAGATTTGGTTTATGTTATTTTTATTGTAGTAAATGCCGTCTGAACTTATAAATCCGAGAAGAAAGCCTGCACTAGAACCTCGTCCGTCAATCAGCAGGTGTACCAACATGCAGGTGATGTTGGCTCCTCCCCGAAGGTCGTTGGCACCCAACTGACAACTTATTAAGTGTCTTAAAAACTACTATTATTAAATATTAAAATAAAATCAATTTCATACAAACCTTGACACAGTGTTTCTTCTAATCTATTCTGTGTAACAGTTATTGACAAGTCAAGTTAAATGTTCTCAGAAACTAACCTAGCATTAACATAATGGGATATTTTGCGTATCACGTTCAATATTATAATGGCAGGCCAGAGTCGACCTCAAACTATTTTACTTTTTTTGCGTGGGGTAACCCGCTTGCGATCCACCCCGTCGGTGCCAACGATGAGATGGGTGTGTCGGAATCGGAAGGACTAAAACCACACGGTGTCCTCCCCAAGTGTCCATTACCGGGCACTCCGGGTGGTCGCCTATGGGGTCAGTTTTGATCCCACGTCGGCGAGTTGACAGGTGTTTGTAGGATACACACGATACGCCTGTTTTGGCTTTCCAAGGAAAACGAGTCGGCCGTACTCAGGCCCCGATTATGGCGGTCGGTAGTCCTGGTCATAGACAAGTCTGTGGCGTCCTCACCGTTAACTGATGCGCCACAGTTACTTGCCGAAGCACCCGTGTCCGGTAATTATCTGTGACATCGTGTAGGGGAGGTCACCGTGATGCCTCTCTAACCACTCCTCCATGATAACCCCTCAAGCGAAGCTAAATTGCTTGTGTTAGGAGTGGGTTAACGTCGGATTGTCTTCACGTAGCTCACTAGTCGGTTACGGATTGTATGTATGTGCAAATAATAAGTAACTATATATTATTATTACAAATAGTTAATCACGTTCAAAACTCGAGAGGTCGTCTGTCGGCGGTCGGCAAGGTTGTCTGGGGAATAATCTACTCCCACACCTCCAGTAGCTCATCACCTCGTATCGATTCAACCAGGATATATAAATTACATTGTCGCAAGTTTCTAACTGATTCTCCCCGTGACTATGTCTGCTGAAAAGCAAACGAAACGTCAGTGTAAATAATAAAGTTACACCAAATATATAGGTTTTTGTGTGTTGTTTTTGTGTGGAAATCCCTTCGGATAACCCACGCCGGCCACCGGGGGCGGTTATGTCGGGCTTGAACCGACTAAAACCGCACGCCGTCTCGGGTCTTCAGACGCCGGGGTGTAAGCTTGCCCATAGAGCATATCCCTCGCACCCCGACAAATATAGGTACCTATCACGATGGAATCCGTTATAGTTTTACTTCAACATGGAATATAAAATCAGGAGAACGTGACCAGCAGCTTCCACTTATTATGTGTTAGATTCAATTACTTAGTGAAAAGTAAAAAAATACGTAGGTATTGTTGTAATTGTGTGTACATTCGCCCTTATAAGTTGCTGAACACTAACAAAGGAGATTTTAAAAAGAAAAAAAAAAAGGAGATGGATTTTTTTTTATATTAAAATATCTAAAATTAGCTAAATCGTGAGTCTTGTTACTGAGAAATATGAGAAAGAAGAAAGATAGTTTTCATGAGAATATCGATTAGTTGCATAATCGAAAACACAATATTTAATCATAAAAACAAAACTGCACTATTTAGGTTTTTTTTTATACCACTAAGGTGGCAGACAAGCGCACGGCCCACCTGATGGGAAGCGGTTACCGCGGCCTATGGACGTTAGCAACACCAGTGGCGTCACACTCGCGCTGCCGACCCTGTAAAGGAAAGGGGATGGGAAAGGAGTTTGGGAGGGAATGGGAAAGGAGTTTGGGCTCCGGCACCAAACGGAACGCAACAGTTCAAATACTGGTACTTGGCGTTGATATTCTGTGAGGTATTCAACCCAAAGTAATTAAATGCACGATATATACTTATATTTGAACATCCAATACAATAATAATAGAATCCACATCAGCAAAATCCGTCAACCTTTTTAGTATTGATTGAACTGCCAAATGCTGTCATTGCTCACTCGTTTCGTGTTTTCCAATGCATTTTCAGTGCTTCCAATTCTTTCTCTCCATTTTCGAAGACCACTGCTTTGATTTTTATGGGTTTGTGCAAGGATGCTTGCTTTCATACTGGACACCGAAGATCACTCACACAATTGACTTTACCTATGGATGCTGTTAAAGCTATAATAGCTTCATACTTAGCTTTTACTAAAACACAGCTCTCAGATTGTCAAAACTTACGAAATTTTCAGTAAGGAACAGATAAGTCTATCATTCTCAAGTCAGTTCTCGCTTCATCTCATTGCAAACGATGTGTCTTTATGGCGTGGCGCGTCGACTGCTATGTCGGAGATCGCGGGTTCGATTCTCTCTCAGTGTATATTTATTTAATAGTTTTTATGAGTGGTAGAGTCAAGCAACAGTCATTTTGGCCGTTGCATGAATGGGCCGACTCGACCGGGGAAGCACCACCCTCTCACTGAATATCGACGCCAAGTAACAGTATTTGAACTGTTGCGTTCCGTTTGGTGAGTGAGAGTGCCGGAGCCCAAACTCCTTTCCCATCCCCTCCCAAACTCCTTTCCCATCCCCTTTCCTTTACAGGGTCGGCAGCGCGAGTGTGACGCCACTGGTGTTGCACACATCCATAGGCCGCGGTAACCGCTTCCCATCAGGTGGGCCGTGTGTTTGTCTGCCACCTTAAAAAGTGCAAATATGTATATGCATAAATATGTCTGTGTTCAAACATAATACAGTACATAAGAATGCAGATAAATAAGATACATTTTCTATTGTAAATACAAAGAAACAACCACACTAATGTTGACATAACGTACAATTTCTATGTATTTACAATAGAAAATCTATCTTATTTATGTGCATTCTAGAACCCACAATCCAATCTAGTTAAACTATGCTTACTTTAGGTCGAAATAGCACTATATGGTGGTATGTGTATGTATTATTATGAGTGTTTTTGATACCGGACAAGTTTAATGTATTGTATTCTATGTTGTATTTATCATAATGTTTTAGAGCTAAAGTGATCGGTTAAGCTACTTTTGATGACAGAAGCCCTGCTGAACACTAACGAATTTACAAATGATATTTACATATTAATAAATCGTTAAATAATTGATTTGATGAACATAATTATTTTTGTATAAATTTCAGAGGGCAATAATAACATTTTTCAATTTTTGTTCAACTTCATGTAAAGTTTTAGTGGTCGGCAACTTGCAATGTGTTAAGCTAATATCGATGGCGACTGTAGTTTCATGGACTCCTTAAGTCAACTAAAAGTCAGTCATATATTTTATGATTCTATTCCTGCAATATGTATAGGTCGGTACCCAGACTATATGTAATTGCTCGATCTATTCTGCGAAGTAATTCACAATGAACATAAATTATGTACATATAACTCTACACCTTATGCCTGAGTCGAAATCGTTGGGTTTCCTGGACCTTTTAAAACACAATTTCATAATTTTACTAGCAGATGCCTTCGGCTCCGACTGCGTGGAGGTCGGTTATTGTAATCAATTGTAATCAAACATACGGCAGCTGTTAAGTCTGACCAAGACCTTTGTAATAAAAAAATACATCAAAATCCGTTCAGTAGTTTTAACGTTCATCGCGAACAAACAGAGATGAATAGTAAAATCATACTTCTAACTATAATATTACTAGGTCTGCAAGGCGAATCGCTGCATGCAATGTTGAGCTGAGTGAGACATCGTGATTTGAATTATTAAGAGCGAAATCAGATTTTGAAAATTTTGAACAGTGATCATTCCTCCGTGGCAAGTCCGGTTTTGAAAATTCTTTTTGAAAGTCACAACTCTGGACATGCTTTCAGAGCGTGTAAAGTTTGGTCACAGTGTCTCGAGCGGTTATTATGTAATTCCATCTGGAATTTTTTTAACGGTGATCATTCCTCTGTGGTAGCATTAATTTTTTCAAAATATATCCATAAACCTTCCTCTGATTGACCTCTTTAATCATGCCAAATTTGGTTCTGATTGGATTAGTAGTTTAGGAGGAGACCTGTGACACAGAAAATCCTGAAGTCTGGTATGAGGAGCTTTCGCTAGACTTCGTCTCACTCAGCTCAACAAACGCGAAAGTTTGTGAGTATGGATGTTTGTTACTCTTTCGCGCAAAACGGCTGAACGGATATAGCTGCAATTTGGTACAGGGATAGATTATAATCTGGAATAACACATGGTCTACTTTTTATCCCTGGAATAGGTTCCCATGGGAAGCAGGAACGGGAACAGAAAAGCTAGTAATTTAAATATAGTCTTAATCACACTTTCCATCGTTGGTGAATTCCACTCTAAAATAGTCTGTCTCCGAACAATACAATCGTCGAAACTTCGAAGAATCGCAAAACCCCAAAGTCCACTTTCGGACAGATTTAAATGGCCTAGGTCGCTAGGTGAGATGTGACTGATGTTAAAAACAATACTCCGGCAGAATCCATAAACTGTGAATTTATCTGACCCCTTAACTTTCATTCACTGTGAATTCTACTAAACGGAGAGACACGCGAGGAATACCAGTAACCTAAACCACAAGTATGTAATTAACTTAATTCATATGAATATTCATTATACCGTTATAAAGAAACCGCTACAAAACAAAATACCGCCAAATGAACACGAAATTCGAACGCCTAAGCCCTATTTTATTAAAAAACGAATGCACAGAAACGCATTGACTAAACGCGGTGAGAGTGCGTTGACCCCTTGTCATATCGCACTGCGCGCTGCGAACCAGTCGATAAATCCTTAGGATTGATTCATCGATACTCGTGTTCTTGGTTGATAATATTTGCGTTGAATTTAGTTTAAAGGATTATGAATTTAGTGTTAGTGTGTCAATGCTTTGTTATTATTACACTGCAGCTGCAGGTTATATGGCCCAACTGGTATTTGGCAGCGGCTCCGCCTGCATGGAAATCTGAAGCCATTCCCCCGACCTACAGACCATAATCTATCTCTGTGCCATTCTTGCATGATTGAGTACAAAACATCTATTCATCCACTCATCTATCTATTCAAACAATTGCATTTTTAACAGTTTGTAAAATAGTAATGTACCCATCAAATGCATGTCACAGTTACTAGTTTTGTGTTTAAAGTACGTGCGTGTATATCAAAGTACACTTTGTTATACACGCACGTAATGCATGTAATGAAGGGTATGCTCATTCAATTAAAGTGTTAAATTTCAATATAAACATTTGAAATATTTTTTGAGAAAACCCTCTCGTCTTCTACCTTCATCGACATTTCTACCTCCCTATTATACAAGGAGTACATAAAATAAAAGCGAAGTCATAATATCCTGCGCCCGCGCCGCCCGGCGTCGGCTTACACACGTGTTTCACGATAAACGTCGCACTGCCTGCCTCTCACTACAATGACTGATCTACATTTAGAATAGTTCATCATTAAAAAAGTACATTCGTTTCTGAGCTAGTGATAATACAAGTAGTATTATCACTAGCTCTATTTCTGGTTTAAGCTTCTTTGAGAGGTTCAGTTTCGAGCGTTGAGATACAAAGTAAATGGTTATTTAATATGATTTCAATACAGCCATGAATGAGAATTTAGTTCAAAATTATATAATTCCAATTTAAATTGAAAATATGTTATCTAAATTAAAATCAAGATAATATGAATTGATCTCGGTGAATTAAGGTTGCAAATTCTATATAGATATAACTACGAGTAGGTATATAAAGTAGTATGGACATTTGTTTATCTATATGACCAAATTGCAGATATTTTACATTCAACTAGAAGAAAATGGAGTCTACATACTTTGTACTCCAAAGAACACAAGCTTTATTTTCAACAACATAATTTATACCAAAAACAATAGCACTTTAAAATCTTTCACAATATTCAGAAACAATTGGTCGTATTGTCTTAAAAGTTATAAAATTCAGTAAAATATAGCTGCGATATTACATCTTATGACCCACTTATTTTGTTACGAGGGTTCACTTAACCGTGACTGGCTTGCCGCCTAAGAATTAATATTGAAAACATACCTTACAACTGGGCCATCAAGATAAGACTAAGCTCAGCCAAGACTAACGGTTAAGGAATGCCCACCATTTGAGCTATGATCTGCCACTGTGTTCGATGTTTAAATCGCATCAATCATTTTTATGAATGGCGACTTCCAAATACAACCTTGTATTTTATTTCTAGTTCTGGGTCAACTTGTTTCATTTCTTATATATAACAGTAAATGTAATTTATTAATTTACAGCAGGTAAAACATACGAATATTAATATACTTGTAGTTTTTCTTTTCTTTATCATTGGCTTCTGCAGCAGAATCGTCGCAATTTCGCTAATGTCAAGTGAGATGTAATTTTGTATAAAATTATTAATGGCAGGAAGGACTCTAAATGACAGTCGTTTTTACAAACTAGTACCCACTAAAGGAAAAGTGGAACGGTCACACTAATATTATAAACGCGAAAGTTTGTATGGATGTTTATTACTCTTTTACGCAGCTGAACGAATCTGGATGAAATTTGGCACAGAGGTAGATTATGCGAGTACGCTATATAGACGCTCAAGTCGTCCTTTTTTAATTTTATTTCTTAATCTTCGGTTAAAATTATGATAAGTTTTTTGATACAAAACCTGACCTACAGAATAGAAATTTTAAAATCATTTCCCCAAATATCGAGATATGATGTGACATCACTAGTGATACATTACCAAAAAAAACAGTTATAGATCAAAATGCATAGCGTTAAAATAAACAATAACATCGTATTACGATTCTTTACAAGGCATATGTTTCGTGTGGACTACTACACGCTAGGATGATACCTTGTACGAAACTGGCGTGGGACGAACCACTGAGGCACCCCCTCAGTGGTTCGTCCCACGCCAGTTTCGTCCCAATGGGACGAATCACAGGATTTTGATATGAATCTTTTTTCATTCCGTAATGTGTCCCATTGATTTGATTTCTTAATCTTAATTTTTCTTTACGTAAAAACCTCCAAGAAAGTATTAGAAAACATGAAAGAAAATGATGTGTGAAATCGGTAAAGTCATTCTCAAATTATAAACCATAAGTTGAGAACGTCTTTCGATCAAGGGAAGCAGGGATTCATTTAAAAAACGATTTATCCATTTTCATAACTTCACTCCCATCGCCTGCACCACCCCCGAAGTGCAACACAATTTTTTTTCTAAACAGCTTGTCTAGTAAAAGCATAGAAGTCTGCTTCACAGAAAAAGATGCCACTGCCACAACATTCTGTACGATTTTAAATTTGAAATAGGAATTCCGATGAAAGATAAAGTTAGAATTTACCGCCAGCAGGGCGCAACCATCCCGAATTACACGCCGACAGGATCCGTTGGTCGGTTCAACAGCTATTTTTGTGTAATTACCATTAATTGGTATTGTTTTAGGAATCCTATAATACACTGTTGTTGATGTTTTAAGTTTTTATTACGTCACAAAATTGTTTCGAACTTCATTCATTTTTGTTTGAGTTTATTTGAATCTTTTTTATTGCACTGAAATAAATGATATTTCACTTATTTTTTAAATTCTTCTAAATGAAATTTATGTAGCGTATATTATTGAATTTTTAATGAACTCAAACGTCTCGATTTCGCATGGGAAAGTTTTGTTTTAACAAAAATGTTGTCGCATTCGGATGAACGCAGCCCGTAAAATTAATTTTCTTCTCTCTTAAAAGGCAAATACAAATATACACTCAAATTATAATGAAAATATTTAAAAAATTCTACTGAAATGGATTTTGAAAACAAAAATATAAGTAGATTTATTATTATACTTTATCTAACTTTATGGTTTAGGAAGCCTGTGTCTCAAAATAAAAATAAACGAAAAAATTAAAAGCCTGCTAATGGATATAATAAACTTTCAATATACTTCTATCTGCTTATTTCAAATGATTCAAAAGTCCCACTTTTAACCCAGACATGTTCAAACAGACCTATTTCAGTGTCTTTTGGCGCCAAAACCGAACGCACCAATTATCACTTCAAGCGCATGAATATTGTCTAATTAGAAA